>JAKNDB010000068.1:0-635000 GCA_024305405.1 Dirofilaria immitis
AATTTTTAATTTCAAAAAATTTAAGTAAGGATTACTTGCAAAATAAGCCTGAGGACCAAAAAAATTTCTAAAATGTGCTTCAATCAGGTGATTGGGCAAGGAAATTTGATAGATGGGAAGATTTTGGATATGATACTGAACAATTTCATAATATGAATGGTAAATATAGGTCATTTAAGTAAAATTTAATCGCTAATCAAAATTATGCTAATCCCTTATTTTTAACCAGGATAAATTTGAGTGGATTTTAAATTATTAATTATCAAATGATGATATGCTAGATCAATGCGTTATATTATGAAAGAATAAAAAATTTTTCAAATAACAAAATACGTCGATGTGGAAAATAAATTTCTTTTAAGGTGTTATCAAGAATAATCGCCCATAAAGTGATTCTGCATACTGTAAATGCCAGAACATCTTTTGATTGGTGCAAAAATTTGAGTAGGATTCATAGGCGCGAGATTTCGATTCTAAGATTATCTAAAAATATGCATCAGCTTAATGAAAAATTATAGGATTAAGCTCGGAAAAATGCATTAGTAGTAAGGAACCAAGAGTTAATCTTGAAACTCTATTAATATCCATTTTTTTAGTATTTTTTCTTAATTAGCTTCACCATAACTGCAAATTCTATAATTTTACACTTTCAGATTGAATCATTTTATAAATCTGTTTAAATTAGTAGAAAATGTCCTGTTTTGTTTGTGGAAATTAGCATTCATAGACTATCAATCATGTTTTTGGACTCATATGCATGTATACACTTATATCTAAAAAGACACTTAAAATTATTAAAATAATATATCAAATTGACTTTGATGATATTTTCTTTGATCACACTTCTGTTGTTTTTGGTCACACAACTTAGATTCTGGCAAAATCAGCAAATAATTTATCTGGTTCCTGTCATATTTTTTTAACATCTCAAAATATATATCTCAAAATTGTGTTGGTTTATAATCCATTCTAACCGATGATTTATGCCTTATATTAGTTTTATCAAGAATATTGCCAAATAATTGACTTATTCAGCGAAAAACATTCGCGGAACTAGGCTTTGGATTGAATTGAAAAAGCTACAAATAGACGCTTGTGTTTCAGTGAGAAATAATTTTTGATAAATGTATTAAGTTAGACTACAGACTTGAAATATTCAATTTTTAGCAAGTTTTAATGTTATATCAGTAATTCAATAAAAATCATTTCATTAATTCTATTCTATGTTCCGTGAAAAAAACTGACTGATAATTTTGAATTTCATTATTAGTTGTTTTGAAATTACACATGACTTTTATTTGCATAAATTTACATAAACCTATGAATTTCCATGAAACCATGAAAAATTTGTCAATATTTCATAAAAGATATAAAGTATTAAAAATTACCAAGCCTTTCAAATTCGATTTTTTCTATGAATCGTTTTCTACCACCATAAAAAACTTCCATAATTATGCAAAAGATCAAGCGTACTGTAATTTATTTCAGCATAGATAACATTCATGGAAATGTTTAAAATCAGTCGCCAAGTGACACGCCAAATCAATACAGCGCTTATTATTTTTCTGCGACTCATCCTTTGTATTATATATTTTCTCTGAATTATACGACGGAATCAAGTCCATCAGTCATTACAATTTATCGTCGAAATTGCTTGCGAATCAATATGCTGCTGCCTTATTAATTGCTATAGTTACATTGCCATTGTTTCTCACACAAGTAACAGTAAGTGAACAAATTATTGCTTCGACTATTAAAACTAATACTTTAAAATTTTTTTATTTGGTTCTCAATTTTATCAATTTACTTGTCACTAGCCAATACTTTGCGTTTAAACTTTCTGTAGTATGAAATGAAATTATAATACAGAAGATAGTTTAATTCCTGAATCATTTCATAGATACATTATGTCAATTCTTTTTGTTTTTCTATATCATATTTTGTTTCAAACCAGCATAGAAAATAGTTAGGTTTTAGAAATAAATGAGAATCAAATTTTTAATCTATCAGCATCACATTTTATTTTGGATCAATCACAATAAAATTTTTGATTTTTTTATATATTATTCTAATTCTTCGAAAACTCTTAGAAAGTAATCAATATCGGATGATTATGAAGTGGTTATTGTTTAAAATTCCTGCAGCATATTTATTGATATCGATGGAATCTTGTAAAATGGTTGAGGCTGAGCAAGAAGTTTAGAGAAAAATAATCATCAAATCACACAAGTTATGAAGTGAATCATTTCAAATAATTTCAGACGTCCCTGAAAGTGATTCAACTGGTCGATTGGATTTAAATGAATATAGTGGAGAATATGGAAACGCGAAAAACTCTTCAAGTACAAGAAATCTGATACAGAATTCATTTATCGCAACCGTTTGAATCAACATAATCGAACAAATACAAGCAGGAAAGCGTTAGAAAGCAATGAATGCAGTAAACGTTTCAATCGAGGCAGCAATCTGAACAGGCATTATCAAATACGTAGAGACAAGGGACTGTTCAAGTGCGATGAATGCGGTAAGCATTTCAATCAACGCTGCCATCTGATTGAGCATAATCGAACACATACAGGCGAGAAACCGTTCGAACGCTACGTATGCGGTAAACGTTTCAATCGAAACAGCAGTCTGAATAAGCATTATCAAATACATACAGAGAAGTAATATATATAATAAAATATATACAGCCCTTGGAAATATTGTCCAAGTGCGATGAATGCGTTCGACGCTACCATATGATTGAGCATAATCGAACACATACAAGCGAGAAACCGTTCGAATGCCACGTATGCTGTAAGCATTTCAGGCGACGGAGCAATCTGAATAGGCATCGTCGAAAACATAAAGACAAGGAAACTTTCGAATACAAAGTATGCGGTGAAAAATTCGTTGATCTCGTCCAACTGAATAAACATAAATCATGTAAATCCAATGTTTATAACGCTAAATTCAGCGGCAATTGGAATTTACTGATTCATAAAAGAAACATGAAGATTCAACTAAAATACCTCATTTTTATAGATGACATCATTAAAATAGCTATATTAACAGAGAAAATAATTTCATATGCACGACTGTGAACATTACGTTACCTTCTATGTTTTTTATTATTACTTAATTGATTGCTGAAAAAAATTAATAAGAATTGAACAAAAATAATAATTCATTTGTTTCTTATACATTTTCATTCCTTGTATTATCTGTATGACGAAAATAAGGTTATGAGTAAAAATATTTGGCAGCCAATCTAACTAATATTTCAGTGAGTCTAAATCATATTGTCATTGGAATATAAAGACGATAAATATTATTGTTTGTTCATGGGCATCCATTTGCACAAATAAAAAGTGTTTCTTTATTATCAACGTTTTCTTTCCGAACGTGTTAAAATTGAAACGGTAAATTCTGCTTTTCAGTTCACTGGTTTCCTAAATTTTTTATTTCACTCACCAATAAGACGAACCTCAAACTTGTTTAGTTAAATCTTTATGAAATTTAGTAATATATCAAGAAGCGCAGAGGTTATAATCAATTTCAATGATATCAATAAAATAAGTTTAATGATAATATATAACTGAGGGAAAAAGAGAGAAATAATGCCCGATATGGGTGCCAATTGCTATGCCTTTAGAAATATTTTTGGTGCTCAGGACATTCTTCTACTGCGTAAGTAGAAGATCCTGTTACAGTTATGCTATTACAAGAAATATGCCTTTGTTAGCGTGTGGAAAATGGAGCTCTTTCTTAGTTTACATTTTTCATTATACAGCAAATACAAAAGTACAGCATATATACCCAGCAATGTTAAATCGAGTACGAAGGGATTATTGATTTTCTGTTTCTCCTGCAATTTCAGCGATTTCAGAAAAGGTCAAAATTACCTATCGAATAATTTGTGGAACAATGCTTTTTCAACTCAGCATCAGTCTTTTAAACATTTATTTCCAGATATGTCCTTTGCATCACAAAAATACAAATGTCAGAAAATCCCTTGATATAATTTATTGTCATTTGCAACTAATATAATATAAATAATTCTTTATACTCGATATCACTGAGTACGATGCATTTGTCATCCAATATGTTTTTGATTAAAACGATAATTAAAAATAAAGATTTTTGATGTAAACAAAAAGCATGTTAGTTTTATGGAGAAAATTTCTAAATAATCGACTTATTCGGCGAAAAAACATTTTGCTAAACTATAGATTTGAAATATTCAATTTCCTACAAGTTTTAATGTTTTATCAGTTACTCAACAAAAATCATTTGATTAATTTTATTCTATGTTAAAATTTATTCTAAAAAAATTGATTTAAATTTTTAAAAAATTTTAAAAAAATTTTGACATATATTTCTGCACTATCTGATTTGTTCCATTTAAACGAATGTTTACTACATTACATTTAAAAATAATTTTTAAAAAATTAAAATTTATTCTAAAAAATTGATTGATAATACTTTATTCTATTATTAGTTGTTTTGAAATTACACATGACTTTTGTTTACATAAATTTACATAAACCTATGAATTTTCATGAAACCATGAAAAATTTGTCGATGCTCCAAAATATATAAAGTATTAAAGATTTTGAAGCCTTTCAAACTCATTTTTTTATATGAATCGCTTTTTATCGCCACAAAACTTTGTCATAATACTAGATAATGAAGGTGAATGGTACAATGAGGAAGTTATTGATTGGAGCTTTGGCATCATAACATTCGATTTTTAACTGAAATCAACATTACAAATTTAATAAATTTGAAATTTTACCATGTCGAAAATTACAAGAATATATAGTTTATATAAATTTATGAGCGGTAACAAGCTCACTTTTTATATAAAACGTTTTTATGTTATACAAAAAAACTCAAAAAAATTATGCAAAAGATTATTATAATTCATCTGGTCATAGATCGCATGCTTAGAGAAACGTTTAAAACCAGTTTTTAAATAACTCTCCAAATCAGTATAACATTTAATACTTGCTACAGCTCATTCTCTTTTGATTTATACTCTGTGAAAAAGTATCTAAAATATTTTCCAGGATTCTACGTCGAATTCTATTCCATATTTTAATCACTGTCATTTGTCCGTGTTAATTGATTGCGACTCAATATGCTGCTACTTTGTCACTTTCTAGTAGCTCTATTG
Organism: Dirofilaria immitis; assembly: GCA_024305405.1. Taxonomy (NCBI): domain Eukaryota; kingdom Metazoa; phylum Nematoda; class Chromadorea; order Rhabditida; family Onchocercidae; genus Dirofilaria; species Dirofilaria immitis. Next base: position 5,162 of record JAKNDB010000068.1, read on the forward strand.
CCATGGTGCATCAAATAAGTAACAAATGAATAAGTTATAGCTTTGATTATGAAAATTAAACATTGATAAATTTCCTGTTTACGTTCCTACTTTTATCAGTTTTTCTCGTTACTTTCGAAGCAGTTAATGTTTAAACAATCAATTTATAGTACAGAAAATGGTTTAGTTTCCTCGAAAACTAAACTATTTTCCTTGATTTATTTTGAAGATATCATTTGTCAATTTTTTTGTGTTTCCACATTATATTTTACCCTAAATTAATCGCAGTTAAATAACAAAAATGATATTTTTCTTCAAAATATTATTGTAATTCTTTGAAAAATCTTCAAGGATATCAAATATCGTATGATTATGAAACATTTTCATTCAAAGATTTTACAGAGCATATACGGATATCAATAGAATTAAATTGCAATGAAAAATTTCAGGAAAATAGTCAATCAAAATAAAAATTTCCTTTTTCAGATCCCAATTAGAAATAATTTAGCAACTCAAGCAGAAATAAATGACCAATTGGACTTAAATGAACATAATAGGACGGATGCAAACAAAAAACTGTTCGAGTGCAATGTATTCAGCAAAAGATTTAGTCGAACCAGGGATCTGAAAAGGCACTATCGAACTCATACAGGCAAGAAACCTTTCCAGTGCGATGAATGCGATAAAAGATTCAATGATGCCAGCAGTCTGAAAAAACATCGCCGAATACATACAAGTGAGAAACCATTCAAGTGCGATGAATGCAAAAAAGAATTCAGTAGTACTTGTTTTACTCGAATTCTTGCTCACTTTTTTATAATCACATAACGTGGTTGAGCATAGAATAAATCAACGTGTATTTCTTTTTCCGCACCTAATTTTGTAATATTAATGTAATTGGCAGCAGAATTTAATATGACTATTTAATTCTTTTCCTTTCGAAATTTGGAATGAAATTAAACGAACGAATTATTTACTGTCAAAAATTTGTTTGTTGCCAGCGAAATATTGAAATTCGTAGAATGTGTTAGAGATGTATTAATTTGTTCAAGATGCTGTAAAATGATTTACATAATTAATACATACATTATGCACTGCCATTTTTAACACGAAGTAATTTTCGGGCAAGTTGGATTAAATGACATCATGTCGTTCTTTACACAAATGCACGAAAAAAAATTAAGGCGTCAAAATGATATAATTTAATATTAAAGCAAAATAGATTTAAAATAAATCTGCTATCATAAATTTAGATTCTTATGCTTTGAGTTTATGCAGGCATTAGATTCAATCAACTTGTTTCTGTACATTCAACTAAATTATTCTGGTCTTTTATATATTCTGAAAATCATTTAAGGTGAATTTTTAAAATATTATTTGCATAAATATTAATAATTTCCCATAACTTTCGAGGCAATTGAATATTTCTGCCCAGAGTTTCATCTGCTGTGGCTTGAAGTAAAATTTTTGGAACATTCTGCATCTGCGTGGCAACAACGGAATATATTGATGAGGAGAATTATGTTTCCAAAATCAATATCCAATGTCGGATGCATCATTTCTCTACGTTGTTTCATCCAAATCGTATACTATGTTGAATGCATGATATCACAACTACATCTCATCCAACCTGTCAATTTTAGCAGAAATGATACGGGATATCGTCGAGATATTTTGTTTTCGAAAAACTTTTTCAACGTTGAATAACTTATTATTGGATGCACGATAATGATATGAGAATTGAGGAAGCATATTCATCGGTTTAATTACCCAAGTTTAAGGTGATTGATTTTGGCCCAGAGTTTCTTCTGCTGTGGCTTGAAATAAAATTTTGGAACGTCCTGCATCTGCGGGACAACAAACAATGTTATAAACCACGACATCTCATCTGATCGCTTAATATGCAGTATATAATATGTGATATTTCTATTTTATAGTATATAATATAATATATAATATTTTTATTTTATAGTATAAAAATGTAAATAAAGGAGCAAAAGGAATATTCATCTATTAGAATATAATATTATTGTATTATATGAATGGTTTCTAGATTATGAAATTTCATATGCATTTTAAATTTATTTTATAGTTGAATTTTTTCTCACATTTTAGACAATTGTTGAGGTTCACACCGTCACGAATCAGTATTTTAATTTTCCTGTTCGATGAATGTGAAAAATTTTTTCTATATCTCGATAAACTGTATAGCTTCTTATCATCATGAGTTGTTTTCCCATATCTCAAAAATTAAAATTTCTCTGATATCCTGGATAACTATAGGGCTTCTCATCAACATGAATTTGCATATGTTTTTTGAAACTCTATGGTCGCGAAAAACTTTTCCTGCATTTTAAACAACTGTACGACTTGTCACTACTATAGATCAGTTGGAAGAGTTAATAATTTTTGCGCAATAGTATGGTCCTTTGAAATATATGTGAATCTTCGAACATTATAATTGGAAAAAACATTTCCCAGTGTTTCGCAGAATGGTTCCTCATTACTACGAAAAAAAAGTGAATCGCGTATCGGAATAGCATCCACTGTAATACTCAAATATATCGCAGTTACATTTGATTCATCTCTGTTTATATCTTATAAATCGTTTAATTTTACAACATTAATTGATATAAAACGCAACATACTGATTATTTCGAAAGTAAAGAAAGAAACTGTCAACATAATAGTAAAAACGGGAAATTTACAAATATTTAATTTTCATAGTCACAGCAATAATTTATTCACATATTGTTACTTATGTGATGCATGATATTAATATTGCTGCTAAAAAGTAATGAAACAGCAACATACTTATTTGCAAGAGCAAAATTCTGGAAAAATTTTTGAAAAATATTTCGAAAAGTGTATTAATCAAAGAGAAACGAACTGTAATGAATAATGAAGCTATATTGATTGGCGAATCATTTGGAGATTGATACCTTATAAGTATGCGATCTCTGGTCAAATAAATCGCAGTGCTTTTAATTCTTTCGCATAATTATTGCAAGCTTTTTTGTATAAATATGGCGATAAAAACGATTCATAGAAAAAATGTGAGTTTGAAAAGCTTGATAATCTGAATACTGTAAATATTTTGTGGAATAATAACAAATTTTTTCATCTGAAAATCATTGATTTATGCAAATTTATGCAAATATCATGATTGCTTCTGTAACTTCGATATAACCAGCAACAGAATAAAATATTATTTTTTAATTCCTTTCTTTCCAAAAAATTGAAAAATCGTTTTCTGGAAAATGATGAAAGATATGCTGTTGTAATAGATATCGCTCTCCTTTTTGTATTGGTCATTTTGGTTTCGAAATAATTTATTTCAATTATTACATTTCATACATTTATCATGCATTACATATGTGGCAAACTGAAATATCGTATAAAGTTGCATTGAAAAAAATTCAATTTTATTAATCAAATCTCTACCAAATTTTGATATATAATAATTATAGTAGTTTTTTTATTGGAGAAATAATTAGTTTACTAAAGATTCGATAATGCAAAACATGAAATAATATAAACAATCATGCATGAAATATTTTGCTTCTACATTTATAATTATATCATTACTATCAAATAAATTTTCTAATTTTGTATTTTCTAGTATATAAAGAAATATGAAAAATTATTTTCTAGTATATAAGAAAATTATCTAATTTTGTATTTTCTAGTATATAAGAAAATATGAAAAATATATAAGAAAATATGAAAATATATAAGAAAATATGAAAAATTTTGTGTTTTCTAGTATATAAGATAATATGAAAAATTTTTATTTTCTAATATATAAGAAAATAGGTAAATTTTGTTTTCTCTAGTATATATGAAAATATGAAAATTTTTGTATTTTGTATTACATAAGATAATATGAAAAATTTTTATTTTTCTAGTATAAAAGAAAATAGGTAAATTTTGTATTTTCTAGTATATTAAGAAAATGAGAAAAATTTTTATTTTTCTCATTTTCTTTTTTCTCATTCATATAAGAGACAGTGTCAGGCGATGAGTTTCACTGGGGCGGTACATCTGTCAAAATGTAACGCAGGTGTCCTAAGGCTAGCTCAGAGAGGACGGAAACCTCTCGTAGAGTAAAAGGGCAAAAGCTCGCTTGATCTTGATTTCCAGTACGAATACAGACCGCGAAAGCGTGGCCTATCGATCCTTTTGAATTAATTAGAAGGTTTCTAGCAAGAGGTGTCAGAAAAGTTACCACAGGGATAACTAATTGTAAATTTTATTACAATTAATGCCCTATTATATGGTCTTGCTATTTAATCGAATGATTAAATGGTTGCCAAAACCTGGTACAATGTCGGGGCGCAAAATCACTTGCAGACGACTTGATTACTGGTCAAGATGTTGTAAGCAGTAGAGCAGCTTCCATACTGCGATCTGTTGAAACTTATCCTTTGATTGGACGATTTGTTAAATTTTTTTTAATTTTTTATATCCCTATAAAATATTTTGCTAATATTTTTTCTGTCTATCTATTTATATATATATATATTTTTTCTATCTATCTATTTATATATACATATATATTTTTTCTATCTATATATTTATTTATATATGTAATATATATTATATATATATTTTACTATCTATCTATCTATTTATATATATATTTTTTCTATCTATCTATCTATTTATATATATATATATATATTATATTATATATATTATATATGTAGAGAAAATATGTATATATATATATACTATAAAATATTTTTTTAAGAAAAAAAACTTCATTTGAAAATATAAGTAATATATAATATGTATGTTAAATATTTTTGATTAAAATTATTTTTATAAACAAAAAAAAATTATGAAAAAAATTTTTCAAAAATTACTCCAATCACAGACACGGATTATGAATCGTATATATTTGTATAATCATAGATATGCATTGTGACTCGTCTAATCATATATATATGTGATGAATTTGTCGTATATATTTCTCTAATCACAGATATGGATTACGACTCGTCTAATCATAGATATGTACGGTGATTTTGTCGTATATATTTCTCCAATCACAGATACGGATTATGACTCGTCAATGTTTGTCTAATCATAGCTATGCATTATGATTCGTTTAATCATAGATATATATGATGATTTTTTCGTATATATTTGTCTAATCACAGATATGGATTATGACTCGTCTAATCATAGATATATTCCTTTATAACGCTACATGAAATTGTTTTGAACTAATGATGAATATAATTTATTTGAATTCATCAGAAAGAAAGTAATTTTTGAATAATGTGCAATAAAATGATACATGATGAAATAACAGATAATGATGGCAAATATATTAATAATCCATCCATTACTGTAACGTTAATTCTTAATCAGTATTTGGAATAAGTGTAAATAATCTAAGCATTGTAGTAACATTATTGATTTTTTTGTCAGTATTTGGATTATTGCATGAAAATTTTATATTTTAATATTTGCTTATCTGGATGACAATGAATTGATCAATAACCAGCGATTTTTTTGAATTTACATTTATTTTAAAACGATGACTTTAAAAATTAAATTAAAGATTAAATAAAAAATTCATTTTGTACTGACAGAAAATACACATCATTTTATGGTGTATGAGAGAAAATGCGCTTACAACATTAAAAATTTATTTATCATTTAAGTAATATAAACATTATTAATGCTATAATTATCAATGAAACAATATAAACTTACCATTCTTAAATTTTTATTCACTTGAAAGGAAAGAATTTTATTGCGCATCATTCAAAAATTACATTCTTTCTGATGAATTCAAATAAATTATATTCATCATTAGTTCAAAACAGTCTCATGTATTGTTATAAAGAAACGTACAAAAAATAAATTTTTTTACTTGATCATTCGTTTTCAAAATCATCATACTATATACGTTACAAAGAAAGAAAAATTGAAAACAAGATTTAATCGTTTGGAATATTTTATCGAATTTCCCGCCATGTAGTATAAATTGTCATTTCTAATTAGAGTAGTATTTCTAATTAGAAGATCATCCCTGTTATTCATTAAATATTATAACTATAAACTGAATATGATTTAACATAACTTTAATCATTTGAATATAACATATGTCAGTTATGTGGTTGAAAAAAATTCAAGCGACTATTTTCATTTCTGATCTACTAAATATTTTGTATTTAATATCTGAAATATCGTAAAAACCTTACCATACAAAAATCGAAGATCATGCCACATGAAAAACTTTTTGGTAATAGTATATTGTGGATTACAATAACACATGAAAATCTAAGTGATGAAATGAAATGAATACAATATGAAATTTATTACAACTGCAACTAAAAAATTTTCTTTTAATCAATTAAATAATAATAAATAATACACAAAGGGTAAAACGGTACTCACAGTTTGAATATGTAATTATGACTGAATTCCAGGTGGCTGCTTTGACTGAATCTCTTACAGCATGTATTGCAGTTGAATGGTTTCTCGTCTGTATGTACTCGATAATGTTTTTCGGATTGGTAATTTTACAAAACTCTTTGTTGCGTGCATCACACTTGAACAATTCTGGTTTTGCATGTTTCCTATTATGTTTACTTAAATCCAATCGATTATTTGTTCGATTATTATTAAATCCAATCGATTATTTAAATCTAATCGATTATTTGTTAAATTCAATCGATTATTGTTCTGAATCGACGAATCGTTTCTGCTTGAGATCTGAATTTATGCGAAATATTCCATTTTTATAATTTAAGTGATTTGAGGATTATTTTCTTGATATTTTTGAAAAATTTTAATCAATGCAACTTAATTCTCCTAATATCACTATATGCAGCATAAAATCTTTGAATAAAAATGCTTCTTAATCATTGCTGTCCTTTTTGAAGAATTATAATAAAATTCAAAATAATATATGGTGCGTATAGAAAAAAATGTCGACGAATTGATGTCTTCAACATTATTCAGGAAACCAAGCTTTTTCAACGCTGCAAATTGATATTTAAACATAACATACTGATTACTTCGAAAGTAATGAGAAAAACTGATTACATAATAGTTAGTACAAAGCAGAAAATTTATAATATTTAATTTTCTTAGTCGGAGCAATAATTTATTCACTTGCTGTTACTTGTGGAATGCATGATAGCAACATAACTGCTAAAAAGTAATGAGACAGCAGCATACTTATTCGCAAGCAATTTCCATTAGTAAATAACAGCGATTGAAGTACGGAATCTGATACAGAATTGTGGAAAAACGTTGATATATCAAAAATATATTAATCAAAGGGCAATGAATTGTAATAAGTAATGAATGCTATACTGATTGGAAAATCATTTGGAGACTGATTTAACTATTTTTACAAGTATGTGATCTGTGATCAAATAAATCGTAGTGCATTTAATCCTTTTACATAATTATACAATTTTTATCTAAATATGACGAGTAAAAACGATTCATAAAAAAAGTAAGTTTGAAAAGCTTGGTAATCTGATTACTGTATATGTTTTATAGAATAATTAATTTTTTATGGTATCATCTGAAAATCATAGGTTTATGCAAATTTATGCAAATATATGTCATGATTGCTTCTATAACTTCGATGTAACTAGCAGCAGTATAAAATATTAATTTTTAATTCCTTTCGCTCTGAAAAATAGAAAAATCGTTTTTGAAATTGATAAATGATATGCTATTGAAATAGATATCGAAACTATCACTTGCGTTTTCGTATTAGTTATTTAAGTTCCGAAATAATTAATTTCGACTGCTACATTTTATTCATGTTGCATGCTTCACATACATTGCAAACTGACGAAATATAGTTGCATGAAGTTGCATAAAAGAAAAATCAATTTTATTAATCAAATCTCTACCAAATTTTGATTATTATTAATTATTTATATCGAAGCTATAGAAGGTTGTTTGCTTATACAGTATTGCATTAATAAATAATTTAAATTTTATGAAGTACATCAAAACAAAGCCGGAATATCAGAAATATATTTACTACTAGTATTTTTTCTAATAAATATTAGGTTTTTTTACAACGGAAATTTTATTTGAAGAGTGCAATTGGAGAAATGTCAAAAAATTACAGTAATCAATAAATTATTTAAATTTTTGCCACTATTGTCTCTTTGATTGTTTACTATGCATCCATTTCCATGAGAATTTATTGGACCAAGATTATTTTCTTTCCATAATTAAGCATAAATTCTCTTCTTCATTAGTTAAAAAGCGCTTCATACAATTCTAACAACGAAACGTTAGCAAAATTGCATATCTGACGTAGGATTGCATCGACAACTACGAATATCAGCAACAGACAATGGTATAAAAATGAAACCGTATGCGAACTGACTGGGGACAGTTCGGTTCCGGCTGAATCTGTACAGTTTCGGTTCCGGCTGAATCTGTATATCTCCATTAGAATTTACTTCAGCAGATTGAGCCGTGAAATTGAATTATAATCATAAATGAAATTTACGGTTTAATCTGTGATCAGTTTTACTGTTATACTTCTTTTTCTACATCAGTAATTTTAAAGTTATAAAAGTCCTTGATGAATCTTCGCCCATATTATGGATACAAAAAAATTTCCTAATAAATAATAAAATACTATATTAAAACATGAAATTTGATATCTAAAACTAACTTTTCTTCATCAAAAATCAATCGAATTGCGCATGGAATGAATTTAAGCTGTAATAACATAAATATTATAATAAAACTATCCTAACGAATAAAATTAAAAAATTCATTATATTTAGTCAAGCTTCCGAATTCATTTAGATTAATATGCATATCAAAAACTATAGCTGCGCAGTGCTGTATTATAGGTAATATAATTATTATATAATAAGGAACAGAAAATGTTAAACTAATAATTATTTCACAACTAAATTGCATATGATGAAGAAGATAATCATCAACAAGACAGAAGTTAAATTGATTAGCTTTAATCTCCAAACAAGGTTGTTTGACCTCAAAATTTAACAATAAATTGAGCTAAGTAGGTTAAAAAACCTGCATCGATACGATCAAAAACTCTAAGTGGTGCATATATGTTCAAGTAGTGCCAGAAATTTTAAAATAAATTAAACAAATTTTTAAAATCGTTCACAAACATAATTGAAATTCATAAAAGTAATAGGTAATTTAATAAAGCAACGATTTCCTGTACATTAAATGAAATATTTAGTATCAAAACATTGGATAATGAAGGTGAACGATATAGTAAAGAAGTCATTGACTCGAGCTTTGACGTCGCAACGTTCGATATTTTTATTGAAATCAACGTGCAAACTTAATAAAATCAATTTGCTTGAAATTTTTATATTTATTTTTATTGAAAATTATTTATACCTTCTGCTATATAATAAAAACAACAAATAACAGTTATAATAAAAATATAAATATTAGAAAATTTAAATAAAATAAAATCAGATGTATTGCTCTTTCTGGAATTATTGGAACGGATGAATAAATTCACTAATTTATTGGTTAATTAAAAATTACATAAAAAATTTAATGCTAAAATCTATCTCAATTGAAATATTTATTTAATTTTTTCATTTAATTTTTTTTTAAGTAAATTCAATTTCAAAAACTGCGCTGGTTATCATTAATCAATTCATTATCATCCATCAAAGCAAATATTAAATTATGCAATTCATTTTTAAATTCTGTAAAATATATCAAAATGCATGCGAGAACAGCAAAATCGCAAGCGCATTTATTACTAGTATTTTTCCCTATAATAAGTATTATGTTTTCCTGTTTTAAAAACTTTCATGTAATATTCAAAATAATGACCAAAAATCAATAAGATTACTGTAATGGCTAAATTATTTACATTTATCCAATTTTTTTTACCATTTTTTGCATATTATTCAAAAATACTTTCTTTCTGATAAATTCAAACAATTCTTTTATTAATTCAAAATAACCTCATATAGTGTTATAAAAGAAACGGGTTAAAATTACTACATGCTTATCTAAAAATACATCGATAGGAAACAGACAGTAATCATTGCAGTTACTAATATTGTCTGAACAAAACAATTTGTTAAAGCATTATAGAAGATCCTTCGTTTTAAAAATCATCATACTAAACACTTAATAAAGCAAAAAAAATTGAAGGCATGATTTAGTCATTTGAAATATTTTATCAAATTTACCGCTTCATAATAAAAATTGTCATTTCTATTAAAACGGTATTCCGTATATGATCCTTATTATTCATTAAATATTATAACTATAAACTGGATATCATTTAACACAACTTTATTATTAAGTTAATGGCATATTATGTGACTTGAAAATATTTTGAGTGATTTTGCAAAATTTGGAAATTTTTTCGCTTTAGCGTTGATATTTGGTCTTTCATTTAAAAAATTTTTTTATCAAGTGGGAGAATAAAATTGTCAATAAAACTACAATAATCTCTTCTATTCACTCTAAATCACCGTTATGTCACTCAGTGATTTTGTTATGCTAATTAACTGATTTATTCAAACTGTTGAAATTAGAGTTTTTTTATGACACGTAACCATCATAGCAAATAACTCTTCCTTTCAGCATCAAATAATGTATTGTCTATTTGCCAAAATGATACCATTGTGGTTCTTATCAAATTTTTTAAACTAAATTTTAAAACCTTGGCAAATTTTCTGTTTTAATCACACCTATTAATAAGAGATAAAAATTATGAATAAAATTTGCTCGTGATAATTATACCATATTATTTATTCCATTTCTTGATAAGCAAGTTGACTCAAAAGATTCATGATGTTTCTCAAATTTGCAGGAAAATGTTAAATTTTGCTTAAAAACGTTTAAAATTTTATGAAATTGCTACTATGAATATTATTATATAAGGCGTAAAGTCTGACAAATTTGAATTATTTAATTAGAAATAAAAATGCTGTGATTAATGATTACATGTAACATTCAACATCTTTTTAGATCTTAACAGTCTTCAAATATGACTTTCCACATCTGGAAATACTTGGAAATTCAAATTCTTTTTACATTGCTATTCATTTTTCTTTGTTCCGTATTAATAATCAACGGTACACCAATCACTACAACTCCTAAAGGTAAATTTAAGGATTTCATTTATTTATTTGGTTTAACTAAGCAAAATTAAATTATTCAGGCGAAATAAACACTGTGGAATGTGATGAAGCTGGCGAATGTTCGAATAGTCAATCCTATAGGACTGAGAAAAGAATAAAGCTAGCAGATAAATTTGAAGATTTTCGCTATCGATTAATTTCATTTTGTAAAATTAAATAATTTAGGAGATATAAATAGTGACGAATCAAATTTAAATGGGTTATATTTGGAAGATATGGCTTACGCTGGTCCGATACGGGATTCAGTAGGAAAATATCTTGCAGCTCTCCCCAGCTCTGATTTGCTCACTGTGCGCATGTTGGTCTTTTATATTCATTTCATAAATTTATTCATAAATTTTTACTTTCTCCCAATAATAATAAAATGATAAGATCAATCTATCATCTGCCATCACTTCTATCTTTCAACTTATCGTATTGAAGAAGTAGTAAATCGCTATGCGTATTTGCAACGGAAGTATTGCTGAAACGGATTAAACCATTGTTTATCAAGGACGGTAATAACATAACCAATCCAATTGATCGGTGGATCTTTCCAACATATGAAACATCTGAAGATATTTATAGAGATTTTTTCGTGGTTAATTTTTATTTTTGAAGCTTGCTAAGGCATAAAATTTGATCTTTAATAAAGTCAGCATTTTAATATATTTATTTTAATCCAATAAGACTTTATTGATATAAATCTCTTGTATTTTTCTAGTTTCTTACTAATTAAAAATTTTTCAACACAATGACATTATTCTATCATATTATTGAAATCTCATAGATTATATTTCATTACGCTACTTGAAGTTTGAGTTGCTGGATGTATTCAGAAAACCATGAACTATCAGTATTCAGAAAACCATGAACAATCAGAAAAAATTTGATTTAAAAAATAGCTTATTCTAGGTTTCAAAATGGCAATCTCAATTTTTACTTAATAAAAGCAATGATCTAGAATCGACAAAATATAAATCAGCGAACGTCGCATGCTTTCACGTATCTTACACTGGCCCTATTCCTGAAATTTCACAAATCAATTGTAAATAATTTCAAGGATTTTGTATTTCTTTCAAATTCTTAATTATTGATTTATCATTCAATTTGATTTAACTTGAAAATATAAAGTTTCTATTTCGTTTACTTAAATAAAATAAAATATCATTTCTTCCAGTTGACAACAATATTTCCAAGTGCATTTTCAAAGATGCCATACTTTTTCCGAATGCGTACACATCAAATATCGTTGCTGTGGAGGGTGCCATCGTTTCGATGAAGTTGGTTACATGTTTTATTAAAAGCAAATTTTTTCGCTTTTTTATCGAATTCAATTGTTGAGATCAAAACACTGAACATGAGACGATTAATTCATTTTAGTCGATATAGTAAAAATACTGCATAACACTGAAATGCTTTGATAGAGAAGATCTGAAGTTTTGATGAGATAGTTTCATCATCCGCTTTGGAACATTATGTTACGCATCATCCTTAATATGATTGTCAGCTTCATTTTATTGGTGACAATTATTATTGAGTTAGAAATGAAAAGCGCAATTTGCAATGTTTCATTTGTGGAAAATATAGCATAATGCAATGGTCTATCTATTCGCCTGAAATTAATGTTAATAATTAATTTTCAGAAATCACTTCGTTCAATATAAAAGCGAATGGAAGACTGCAATAGTAATAATTATTGAATATTTTTTTCTAAAATCTTTAAGCATTTATTAATTTTTTAATATTTTTTTAGCAATCCTATAATTTAAAAGTGTTTTTATTTTCGATAATATTTCATTGCTGAACAAATTGTTCGTATAAGGAAACAGATGGATCGCAATTTTTAGCAGAAAGCGAAATTAGTTTTCATTTTCTCAAATGTTTCATGGTCTCGAATGGAATCAGTAATCTCCGATATTCTTTCGATCAGGGAAAACCGTTCGTTATCTGTCATTTATGTCAAATCTTATTTTCCTCACATGCCGTCGTAAGTCGATTATTATATGAATTAGAAGGTGCATAAATTTTATGATAACTTGCAGGAAAGTAATCGGACAGATTTTGGCGAAAATATTACAGAAGAAATATCAAATCAATTCAGTATAAATAATCAATGCATGTCAATTTTTAATACTAGTAATCATAATTTCAGTTACTCTTGTCCATTTTCATCCATAATATTTCACGATAGCAATGTTGAAGCATCGACGTTTCTTGTGAAAACAAATGATGAAAAAGAGCTAAGAAAAGAACTATTGGAATGGAAGGTTTCACTTATTTTTATTCTTATACTTTGCTTGTTCAGTTGATTCCGTTCAATTTCGTTGACCTAAATTGATTATAACTATCCATTAGGTTATGTCCAGCAAAATTATTGTTATATTAATTAATTTGTCAACTGTTTAGGTCACTTTGTGAAATTTTTTTATTTTCTTTCTGATTTATAATTGTTTACTATCGCTTTTGCGTACAATCTTCCAATCATTTCATTTTGCAGTGTGGATTAGATTTCCTCAAAAGCCATAATATTATCGCATTTTATTTCATGGAAAATGAGATGATAACAACCAATGGAAAGATATTTAGGTTTGGAAGATTCAATTTTTTTGGGTTTTTGGTGCATTGCTTGAAATCTCATAACTTTATTTCCAGGAGATATTCAATACTGAACCGTTTTCCATGCCGTTTCATAAAGATTATTCTAAAGATGTCGGTTTAGTTCATCTCAGTTCTACGACGAGTTCTTTGAATGATGGCTCAATGTTTGCAATAATTGGGTTCAAGAAATATTTGCCTTACACTGTTGAAAACTGAATTTTCCAAGTTGTTAATAAAAAATACTATACAATTTTCTCTCAACAAATTATTTCTAAAGAAATTACAGTTATTATTCAAGGTAGAAAGAAAGCCATAATATATCATAAATAAAATGACAAAATTGCGACACTTAAATATTTGAAAATAGAAATTTATTGAAATATGCCGAAAAACTTCATAATAAAAACATTTTTATTATATTTAAAATGTATGAGCAATTCAAATTTTATTTCACTTAAAAAGATATTGAATGAAATATCGAAAAAAGAAAGCATAAAATAATAATAAAATGTCGAAATTTAAAACCTAAATTTGTCGACTGTTAAATTATATAAAGTGTTTAACTATCTATTTTTATAATATATAAATTATTTTGAATTTAAGAAATCGAATCCTAAAGATTTTGAAAATTGGCCAATTAGCCTGAGTTTGAGAGCTCAATTTGCCTTGTTAGAGAGTTCACTGAAAATTTTTTTACAATTGTATGGAAAATTTCATACAAATATTTGATTTCTTAATTTTACAGCTATAAATGTAAGCACGAAATATAATTATATGCCAGTTTTAACTACTTTATATATGTATACATTATTTTAACAATTAGTTTATATTTAATAAATTTTTTCAACTTTTTTTCAACATTTCAACTAATCCTAATCAAATCAAATATATCCTTGATTTTCGCCAAACATATATCGCTCATTACAGTGAATTGAATATTCTACAGTAAATAACCCACTAGATGAAATTCTAACTAATAATTTTTCACATGATTTTTCACGTAATTAATTTTTCTCACTTGATATAACATTGATTGATCGTTTCTTTTATATTCCTTATTTTCTTTTTAAAAATCCATTCCAGAAGTCGATTTGTGTAATATAATGAGCTTTTGAAATGGTTGATTTTCATCATCAAAGAAAGCCATTTTTCAAAGTAGATTTTGCAATATTTCATTATTTATTTGTAAGAAAAGGTTTTGAAAATGTTACAGATAAATATGAAGAAACGCGATATGAGCAATTTCATTTTAACGATTTCAAATATCATCGTATTAGCAAATGTTGTCATCATTTGTAGCAATCATCTTATAAGAAAGAAATATAAATATTGTATCACAATGATCAATGAGCAAAGGTGCTTTTCGAAAATAATATTTTCCAGTGGTAATATTTTTTTCCAATTGTTTCCATGTGATACGAGATTGATGATCGAATTTGTTAAGCAAACGAATGAATAAACGAAGGTTTGATATTTGATGACAATATAAATTCTTTGATTAAACAATGTTATTAATAAATTTCGAAATTTTTTGTTTACATTTTTTACTGATAAATTTAAAAATTTCATTATAAATGATGTAAATAACAAGCAATGGTAATACTTTTTTAAATTATGTATTCGATTTTTTTAATTGAATTCAATAATATATAAATATGGATTTTATTAGTTTTACTAATTAGACAATTATAAATTCCATTTCCATCATAGTTGTAAAATTTCAAAGTATAAATAAAATAAGTTAATTCTTCTTATTTATTTTGCTTTAGTTTGGAATTATATTGAAAATTTAGTTTAAATTTCATGTTAATATTTTAATTCCTCATATATAATTTAATTATTCATCAGCAGTTAACAAATAACAGAAACAAATAATTTGATAAACTAAAATAAAGTAAGGTAAAATGATACCATTTATAATCAATGATAATTTAGTAGATCTGAAATCATATTATTTATGACATTTGCGTCAACAATGTATTTGATATGAGACTATCTGATTCACCTTAATTTTTGATGTTTACCTTTTCCAAGTGAAATTATACTCAAATTATACGGCGAAATGATAAAATATTTATTCAAAGCTTAGTTGGGAAAAGAAATCAAATTCCAAATATTTAAGTTCACATAAGTTCAATTTAGATATTTCAAGATTTAGATTTTCTATATTTCTCAAAAATATATATAAATCTAGAATTGAATAAAATTAAAAGTTTACAATAATATACGTTGATATGAACTGAATTTATTCTCTTTTTTACAATTGTATGGAAAATTTCGTACAAATATTTGATTTCTTAATTTTACAGCTATAAATGTAAGGATTGAAATATAATTATATGCTAATTTTAACTACTTTATATATGTATACATTATTTTAACAATTAGTTTATATTTGATAAATTTTTTCAACTTTTTTTCAACATTTCAACTAATCCTAATCAAATCAAATATATCCTTGTTTTTCGCCAAACATATATCGCTCAATTTAATCTAATGAATTAATCCATTAATTAATTAATGATTCTCGACTAAAATTAAACAAATTTTTCCACGTTGCATTTTAGACCAAACATTTAGCATTCATGTCGTATATTCTTTTTTTACAATTTTCATATTAAACATTTCCATTTAATTACAGGAAAAAATTATTTATTTAATAATGTATGATAATGTATTGATTGTCATAAATGGCTACAAAAAATTTACATGAGAGAGTTTATTTTCATAAGAATGTTTCCTCCTTGATTTAAGAAGCAAGAAGAGGATCGAAACTTTAGTTTGAAAAGAATTAACACAATTAATATTGCCAAAATAATTATAACGTTTCATTCCAATATCAACTATATAATAATGTTCTGCTTTTATGTCGCGGTTATTTCTTTGAAATTAGATCATATGCTGTGCAGAAAGCGCTATCAGTCATTTTCGTTATGTTGTCTTTAGTCAAGCAAGTTATTTAACATACCTACACATCTTCTCTGAGTCGGATCTGGTAACAATTTTAGTGCACTGGTAAAAATCACCACTAAGTCAATGCTCTATTACCGTATAAAAGTTTTCGTCGTTTTCACATATTACAATAATGTCAATCTTACCGAATTTATTTTCTATTTTAATAGAATGATACGAAATGCATGGTCGGATGTCCGCATACAGTCCAAGTTTTTTTCTAAGTACAATGTTTAAGCTTTTGTATTCTTTACTTGAGGAGTTGTTGTCGGAGACATATGTAATATCTTTGTTTCTTCAGTGGATTCCCAGCCACTTGAGGAAGTTCCGTGAACCATTTCTCATTATGAACAAACTTTCCTATTTCAATAACATTCATCGAGATCATCGTTTCTGCTTCACACAATATCAACAGCACTGCTTCCACAATTTCTGTCTGATACCATCACCATATGCAACTATGATTGATGTTGACATAATTTTCCTGATATTAAAATGATTTAATTTAATGTTAATCTAAATAACAGAGCGGTATAAGTGGTCAATGCTATTCAGATTAGTAATACTTATAGTTACTCAATAACGTATCTTTATGTTCTATAGTTACGTTACGAAGGTGAGATAATGGATATTGAAGCGAATGTTAAAGCCATGTAGGTTTTTAAGGAGCTATTGTAGAGAAATATCTAACTTGACAATAAGACCCTTCAGGCAGCTAAACAACTAGCACAATCATATATCACTGCAGCTTATGTAGCAAGCATAATATCAATACTAATAGTATTTAAACGGTATTAAAAATAAAATTTGATACACTCTAGCAGAACTATTGTGTTGTACAGACATCAAAAATACTACTATAATGCATAATATAGGATATATTTCTAAAGGAAGCATTTGGATTATTAAAAATGGTGATCAAATTCTAGTGTCAATTCGTAATGTGAAAACTTTGTTAGAGCGAATCCTTTTTTTTTTAGTAGAACGAAGACTTTCTTTTCCTTATTTCTTCAACTCGATTTGATATAAATCCTTTTTGTTTTCAGGCTTAGGCTTTGCATTCTGATTCGATCTAATCATAGATATATACGATGATTTTATCGTATATATTTGTCTAATCGTAAGTATGCATGATGGCATGAATGTATAAGATGATTTTGTCGTATATTTTGTCTTTTCATCGATATGCATGATGATTCTTCCTAATCAGAGATATTCATTTTTCGATATTAAATACCGTTATTATTTGATCTGCTTTTATTCATAGACACACATACAAACACCAAGCTAATAGTACGTCACTGTTGCCGTTAGAATGATTACTCGCTATGTGATTGTATGTCAAATGAATTGATTGCTCATTCCTTGAAACTTTCTTCTCACTAGACAATCCGTTGCTCAAGACTGAGAGTGAACGATGAGAACACTCAACGCAGCATATTATAACTTCTTCGTCCTCTATTAACGTTGTAGTATTTTTTAAATTACTTTTTTCATTTTTTTCTTGATATGTGCGGTATATATTATGAAATAAATAATATGTATGGTAAAATGTAATAAATAATATGCTATATGCTATAAAATAAAAATATAATATATTATATACTATGAAATAATATTATTATATATCATATTATACAAAGCAAACATATTTTCTTATAAACAATAAAATAAAAATTTTACATATTTTCCTATATATTATAAAATAAAATTATTACATATTCTATATAAATTTAAAAAAATTGATTTGATAGTAATGATATAATTATAAATGTAGAAGCAAAATATTTCATGCATGATTGTTTATATTATTTCATGTTTTGCATTATCGAATCTTTAGTAAACTAATTATTTCTCCAATAAAAAAACTACTATAATTATTATATATCAAAATTTGGTAGAGATTTGATTAATAAAATTGAATTTTTTTCAATGCAACTTTATACGATATTTCAGTTTGCCACATATGTAATGCATGATAAATGTATGAAATGTAATAATTGAAATAAATTATTTCGAAACCAAAATGACCAATACAAAAAGGAGAGCGATATCTATTACAACAGCATATCTTTCATCATTTTCCAGAAAAGATTTTTCAATTTTTTGGAAAGAAAGGAATTAAAAAATAATATTTTATTCTGTTGCTGGTTATATCGAAGTTACAGAAGCAATCATGATATTTGCATAAATTTGCATAAATCAATGATTTTCAGATGAAAAATTTGTTATTATTCCACAAAATATTTACAGTATTCAGATTATCAAGCTTTTCAAACTCACATTTTTTTCTATGAATCGTTTTTATCGCCATATTTATACAAAAAAGCTTGCAATAATTATGCGAAAGAATTAAAAGCACTGCGATTTATTTTACCAGAGATCGCATACTTATAAGGATCAATCTCCAAATGATTCTCCAATCAATATAGCTTCATTATTCATTACAGTTCGTTTCTCTTTGGTTAATACACTTTTCGAAATATTTATCAAAAATTTTTCCAGAATTTTGCTCTTGCAAATAAGTATGTTGCTGTTTCATTACTTTTTAGCAGCAATATTAATATCATGCATCATATAAGCAACAATATGTGAATAAATTATTGCTGTGACTATGAAAATTAAATATTTGTAAATTTCCGTTTTTTACTATTATGTTGACAGTTTCTTTCTTTACTTTGAAATAATCAGTATGTTGCGTTTTATATCAATTAATGTTGTAAAATTAAACGATTTATAAGATATAAACAGAGATGAATCAAATGTAACTGCGATATATTTGAGTATTACAGTGGATGCTATTCCGATACGCGATTCACTTTTTTTTCGTAGTAATGAGGAACCATTCTGCGAAACACTGGGAAATGTTTTTTTCCAATTATAATGTTCGAAGATTCACATATATTTCAAAGGACCATACTATTGCGCAAAAATTATTAACTCTTCCAACTGATCCATAGTAGTGACAAGTCGTACAGTTGTTTAAAATGCAGGAAAAGTTTTTCGCGACCATAGAGTTTCAAAAAACATATGCAAATTCATGTTGATGAGAAGCCCTATAGTTATCCAGGATATCAGAGAAATTTTAATTTTTGAGATATGGGAAAACAACTCATGCTAATAAGAAGCTATACAGTTTATCGAGATATAGAAAAATTTTTCACATTCATCGAACAGGAAAATTAAAATACTGATTCGTGACGGTGTGAACCTCAACAATTGTCTAAAATAAAGTGAGAAAAAATTCAACTATAAAATAAATTTAAAATGCATATGAAATTTCATAATCTAGAAACCATTCATATAATACAATAATATTATATTCTAATAGATGAATATTCCTTTTGCTCCTTTATTTACATTTTTATACTATAAAATAAAAATATTATATATTATATTATATACTATAAAATAGAAATATCACATATTATATACTGCATATTAAGCGATCAGATGAGATGTCGTGGTTTATAACATTGTTTGTTGTCCCGCAGATGCAGGACGTTCCAAAATTTTATTTCAAGCCACAGCAGAAGAAACTCTGGGCCGAAATCAATCACCTTAAACTTGGGTAATTAAACCGATGAATATGCTTCCTCAATTCTCATATCATTATCGTGCATCCAATAATAAGTTATTCAACGTTGAAAAAGTTTTTCGAAAACAAAATATCTCGACGATATCCCGTATCATTTCTGCTAAAATTGACAGGTTGGATGAGATGTAGTTGTGGTATCATGCATTCAACATAGTATACGATTTGGATGAAACAACGTAGAGAAATGATGCATCCGACATTGGATATTGATTTTGGAAACATAATTCTCCTCATCAATATATTCCGTTGTTGCCACGCAGATGCAGAATGTTCCAAAAATTTTACTTCAAGCCACAGCAGATGGAACTCTGGGCAGAAATATTAAATTGCCTCGAAAGTTATGGGAAATTATTAATATTTATGCAAATAATATTTTAAAAATTCACCTTAAATGATTTTCAGAATATATAAAAGACCAGAATAATTTAGTTGAATGTACAGAAACAAGTTGATTGAATCTAATGCCTGCATAAACTCAAAGCATAAGAATCTAAATTTATGATAGCAGATTTTTTTAAATCTATTTTGCTTTAATATTAAATTATATCATTTTGACGCCTTAATTTTTTTTTCGTGCATTTGTGTAAAGAACGACATGATGTCATTTAATCCAACTTGCCCGAAAATTACTTCGTGTTAAAAATGGCAGTGCATAATGTATGTATTAATTATGTAAATCATTTTACAGCATCTTGAACAAATTAATACATCTCTAACACATTCTACGAATTTCAATATTTCGCTGGCAACAAACAAATTTTTGACAGTAAATAATTCGTTCGTTTAATTTCATTCCAAATTTCGAAAGGAAAAGAATTAAATAGTCATATTAAATTCTGCTGTCAATTACATTAATATTACAAAATTAGGTGCGGAAAAAGAAATACACGTTGATTTATTCTATGCTCAACCACGTTATGTGATTATAAAAAGTGAGCAAGAATTCGAGTAAAACAAGTACTACTGAATTCTTTTTTGCATTCATCGCACTTGAATGGTTTCTCACTTGTATGTATTCGGCGATGTTTTTTCAGACTGCTGGCATCATTGAATCTTTTATCGCATTCATCGCACTGGAAAGGTTTCTTGCCTGTATGAGTTCGATAGTGCCTTTTCAGATCCCTGGTTCGACTAAATCTTTTGCTGAATACATTGCACTCGAACAGTTTTTTGTTTGCATCCGTCCTATTATGTTCATTTAAGTCCAATTGGTCATTTATTTCTGCTTGAGTTGCTAAATTATTTCTAATTGGGATCTGAAAAAGGAAATTTTTTATTTTGATTGACTATTTTCCTGAAATTTTTCATTGCAATTTAATTCTATTGATATCCGTATATGCTCTGTAAAATCTTTGAATGAAAATGTTTCATAATCATACGATATTTGATATCCTTGAAGATTTTTCAAAGAATTACAATAATATTTTGAAGAAAAATATCATTTTTGTTATTTAACTGCGATTAATTTAGGGTAAAATATAATGTGGAAACACAAAAAAATTGACAAATGATATCTTCAAAATAAATCAAGGAAAATAGTTTAGTTTTCGAGGAAACTAAACCATTTTCTGTACTATAAATTGATTGTTTAAACATTAACTGCTTCGAAAGTAACGAGAAAAACTGATAAAAGTAGGAACGTAAACAGGAAATTTATCAATGTTTAATTTTCATAATCAAAGCTATAACTTATTCATTTGTTACTTATTTGATGCACCATGGCAATAGAGCTACTAGAAAGTGACAAAGTAGCAGCATATTGAGTCGCAATCAATTAACACGGACAAATGACAGTGATTAAAATATGGAATAGAATTCGACGTAGAATCCTGGAAAATATTTTAGATACTTTTTCACAGAGTATAAATCAAAAGAGAATGAGCTGTAGCAAGTATTAAATGTTATACTGATTTGGAGAGTTATTTAAAAACTGGTTTTAAACGTTTCTCTAAGCATGCGATCTATGACCAGATGAATTATAATAATCTTTTGCATAATTTTTTTGAGTTTTTTTTGTATAACATAAAAACGTTTTATATAAAAAGTGAGCTTGCTACCGCTCATAAATTTTTATAAACTATACATTCTTGTAATCTTCGACATGGTAGAATTTCAAATTAATTAAATTTGAAATGTTGATTTCAGTTAAAAATCGAATGTTATGATGCCAAAGCTCCAATCAATAACTTCCTCATTGTACCATTCACCTTCATTATCTAGTATTATGACAAAGTTTTGTGGCAATAAAAAGCGATTCATATAAAAAAATGAGTTTGAAAGGCTTCAAAATCTTTAATACTTTACATATTTTGGAGCATCGACAAATTTTTCATGGTTTCATGAAAATTCATAGGTTTATGTAAATTTATGTAAACAAAAGTCATGTGTAATTTCAAAACAACTAATAATAGAATAAAGTATTATCAATCAGTTTTTTAGAATAAATTTTAATTTTTTAAAAATTATTTTTAAATGTAATGTGGTAAACATTCGTTTAAATGGAACAAATCAGATAGTGCAGAAATATATGTCAAAAATTTTTTTAAATTTTTTTAAGAATTTTGATCAATTTTTTAGAATAAATTTTAACATAGAATAAAATTAATCAAATGATTTTTGTTGAATAACTGATAAAACATTAAAACTTGTAGAAAATTGAATATTTCAGGCCTATAGTTTAGCATAGTTTTATCAAAAATTATTTTCTACGCGAAATATAAGCATTCGTTTGTAGCTCTTTCGATTAAATTCAAACCCTAGTTTTGCGAAAACATTATGTTCTTTTGCCGAATAAATCGATTATTTAGAAATTTTCTTCATTAAACTAACGTGCTTTTTGTTTGCATCAAAAATCTTTATTTTTAATTATCGTTTTAATGAAAACGTATTGGATGACGAATGCATTGTACTCAGTGATATCGAGCATAAAGCACATCGTATGTGCAATAATCTAACTAAATAAAGCAAAGATTACTTGCATATTCTACATGCTATTTGTGCTTGCATATTGTGCATGTTTCAGTAAATGAGCATAGGTGTAATGTAAAGATTATGAAGTAAATACGTAGACAGGCATGAGAGAGGAAACTTTATTTAATGAAAAAAAACAGGTAACAAATAAATATCTTATTGTAATATGCAATTTACAATTCCGATAACATAAAAACTACAAGTGTATATTGCTCAGGTATTGGAGCATCTGTCAGCAATATGAATTATAATGCATCGGAAATAATAAAGTTGATCATGCATGCTTATTCAAAATGGTAATTGCATTACTTTCTAATTCTAGCGTTAACATCAAACAGAGGAAATTAAAGCAACATTTTTGTTCTGATTCCTCAATTGTTTTCTCCGATAGGAAATATTGTTAACAATTCGATAAATTTTCTTTGATAGATAAGCAAATACAAAAGGTTAAATTAAAATCTTGGCAATGAATGAATCAAAATTTAAACGATACAAATCCAATATGTTATAAATTTTCTTTCATTTTTGACCTCAACTCAGTCGTGATTACCCGCTGAATTTAAGCATATAACTAAGCGGAGGAAAAGAAACTAACGAGGATTTCCTTAGTAACGGCGAGTGAAAAGGAAAAAGCCCAACGCTGAATCCAATAGTTATTTAAACTATATGGAAATGTAGCGTATAACTATTCGTAGCATATCTTTACACCCAAAGTTCCCTTGAGCGGGGCTACAGTCCATAGAAGGTGCTAGACCGGTACGGGTGAAAAAAGTTACGATATGTTATACTTTGGAGTCGGGTTGTTTGAGATTGCAGCCCAAAGAGGGTGGTAAACCTCATCTAAGGCTAAATATGACCACGAGACCGATAGCAAACAAGTACCGTGAGGGAAAGTTGCAAAGAACTTTGAAGAGAGAGTTCAAGAGGGCGTGAAACCGCTGAGATGGAAACGGATAGAGTTAACGAAACATATCGATATTCAACTAATCAATTTAGCAAATCTTAATTTCATTATTATTCATTTTTGAATAAAATGATATATAAGATAAAAGTGCTTTTATATGATTGGTGTATTTATCGATTGTATGCATTGAGAGCTTCATTTAAGCATATTAATACAATCATTTAGTGGACCAATTTTTTAATCTAATAATTAATAATTGGAATCCTAAATAATGTTGAAATATGTCTTAGATGAAGTTTAAATAATAAAATGTAACTTTCACTTGAAATAATAGTGACATGCATCGACATTTCAGTGCATTACTTTTTCGTAGTAATCAGCAGGATTTCAAATAAACAACAAATGATGTAGAAGTCAGAAGAAAATATAAATTAATTAAGCAAATTGAAATAATGCTAATTATGGCTTATCCTTGACATTTGGATTATGAAAATATTTCACAATAAATCCAGAAATTTGTGATAATACAGAGAGAGAAAATAGAAAATAGAATGCAATTTATATAGAAGAATTGATGCAGCAATCATTGACAGCAAAAATCCAAAAATCAAACTTATTAATACCTGCAAAGAAGAAAACGAAATCATTATAAATAAATTAATATACCCTTTCGTTATTTTCTTGAAATCAATTAAAAAATTTTAATAATGAATGAATGGGAAAAACTATTCTAAACAGATTATTGAAGCAAATTTATCGCTCATTATCTCATCTCATTCTAGTTTCTCGGAACAAAAATTCCAGTAATGAAAGGAGAATTTTTTAACGATTGCATCCGATAAAAATAATTTGATGTAATTGACTATTTAAGTTAATGATCAGTTAAATTGTTTACTGCTAAAACTTTATCTTCTTCATTTGCTCAGTGTAATGAAATTATTACCGAATAAAATTCATTATGATCAATTCTTTTAAATCAGCGGGTAAAATTATTAACCATATTTGAGGGCAAAACAAAGAAAGTAATTTCACTAACGCATGCTTCCATTAAAAAGAAATTTTTTGCAGAACATAAAAGAATTGGTGAATCGAACACTCATTATATTCTTTTGTTTTTTCGATAATTTTACGTTACCTATAAAACGATAGATATTCTTTGATAGTTGGAATTATAATATTATATCCAAAAAAAATTTAATCATTTTTTATACAAACGAAAGCAAATTTTTAGAAAAACGCGATTTCTTTACTAAAGTTCTTGTTGATTCAGATGGACAAGTAATCTGAAGAGATTATAATAAATTGAATAGTACTGCGAGAAAATATCAAATGAGCAAAACGATAAAATAATCGACAATCTAAGGATTTAGATATCAGTTCCAATATTTCTCAACTAATTTTCATAATATTACATTTATTGCAGTGATACTCAATATTCAGTATTACACTATAATCATAGATTTAAATTTGAATATTTTGGGATTAAATAAATATTTTGCTAAAAAGTTTTCTGAAGCAAACATATGGAAAAAGGGGAGAAAACTGATTTGTCTAATAGCATTATTATCTAACAGTATTCCTATCTAATAGTATAATACTAATCTGATATAAATTATCTAATATGATTGTCCAATTTAGTAAAATTACTAGAAAAGGTGTTGTTAATGTGCTTACTTCAGTTTTTCTTCATTTATTCAGTAGATGAATAGAGGGATGTAATTTGAAGATTATATCGTACAAGAAATTTGCTAAGGATATTATCAATAGAAGTAGTAGTTCAGCTTAAATAAATACGATATCATACAAAAGGTTTTGCAAATACGTAAAAGAGGCAATAATCTAGAAAACTAAATGATCTTTAGGTAGAATTATAATAAAATGTTCGCACTCAAAATTTAATCTCATATTTTGCATACACGACTTAAAAAGCTTGACTATTTGACGAATAATAAATAGATCAAGATTTAGTTGTATATAAAAATATCAATAAAATTAAAAGGAAGATGTTAGTAAAATTGAAGAATTTACTCATTACATAAAAAGTGTCAAAAGAGCAAAGAGGATTAGAGGGGAAAAAGTCACGAGTTATAAAAGGTGTAAAATTTCGATGCAAGAGGTTAGTTTATCAATTCAAAAATACTCGGTTTCATAAGTAACGATAACCAGTATGAACAAGCATCATCACTGACGGTAAATATCAGAATTTAACGAGTGGTTTCAACATTCTTCTATAATAAGTAACAATAAGAAGCAAAAGCAGTAGTAGTGACAAAGTGGAAAAAGATCGACTGAAATAAAAAAAGGTTTACAAAACTCTGCTAAAATTCAAGTAGCTTTTTGAAATCCTTTATTTTTTATTGTGCATGTTTCAGTTGATCTATATCATTGCTTAATTCGTACCGTTGTTTTAACTCATCATCTTGTTCAATTTACATCACTGTGTAAATGCAGGATTGTGTTACGACATTTATAATCCAATAAAACTTCTAGCTGAATCAAAACAGCATAAATAATCAGCCACCAATCAACAAAAAAAAAGAATTAGGGATTCTTTCTTCTAATTCTCAAGAGATTTTTTTTTTTTTAACTAACTATAATTATATATTCATTTGTAGGAATTTCAGATTTTAAATACGACAAATTGCAATGTCAATGAATCATTTTTCCAAGCGAGTATACTTTCAAATATGAAAGTATATATATATATATATGCTTTTCCTGTTAAATTTCCTTTTATTTTTTATATTTTGCGCAGATATTTTTCTTTTTTGAGTATACTTTCATATTTCACGTGTCGTGTTAAATTTCGCTGAAATTAATATATTATTAGAATATAGTTAAGTAATGAAATTAATTTTACTTTATAAAAATGATAATTAAGTTGAATGAGAACATCGATGCATTCTATTTTATTTATCAGCAAATATACTACAATATATTGTCAGAAATATTTAATAATATGACACAGAATTGATTATACATCTATTAACAGTAATGAAATCAATTTCGAAGCCGAAGATTTCTGATCAATATTAAATTGAGAATTTGATAGTTTGAGTCCAACAGATAAGTTGTTCCATATAAGATATCATAGTAGCAAATATATGTGATTATTTTAAAAACAATCAAATCAATAGCGTTTTTTTATCGAATATGGAATAAATATAATGAAGCTGGAAATCTTTCAATTTTCCTGAAGATGATAGAAATTTTACAATTCATGTTTTTTTTTGTTACTATTAAAACGAAGCATAAATGAATGTATGAATTTGACTTAACATAAAATTAAAAATTCAATTTTCAAATCAGTATCTTATTTTAATTTGATAAATTGAATTATTAATTAAGTAGACAATTCCATTTGCCATGAAGATTTGGAAATGATATTCTAAACCAATAATAGCTTAACGAAGATTTGCATACTTCATATTACGATGACGATAGAAGTTATTCTCGAGGCACATTAAAAATATCATTTATGTGAATAAGGAAAGATATGATGATAAAATAATTAAACAAAGATACTTACACATTGCTATGTCAATCCTGTGAGAGATGTTAGCTATAAATATGTTAATAGTTAATAAATAAGCGACTAATAAACAAATGAAATAACTACATATTTTGTATTACTGGTCTCCAAGATTAATTCTATGTTTATTTAATGAAACAATACTCATGATAGCGATTTACAAAGTTAACCATTTAGCTTCAATTCTAATATATTATTTCTTCGAATATTTATTATTTAACAATTTTGATTTAATCAGAGTAATGATTATGAGATATTTATGGAAATTTGGCAAAAATTTTTAAAATATTAATGTTCAAAATTGAGCGATAATAATTAAACATACATTATATTGTGGTAATAAGGGTTTACGATCCAAACTTAATGGCAAAATATCATTATAATCTTTTTGGCATATGAAATTTTGTTAATATTTGCACTATTGGACCGACACGATCCAATAGAACTGCATAGTTTTCATTCTATAATAATAGTTGGAATTGCGGAAGTGTTCTTATCCATTTTCTTTTTAACTGCTTCTCTGTTTTATATGAAATATGCTTGACTGTAGACGAAAGTAGTTGGAATCTTTTGAAGAAGCAGTTGAGAAGTTTCGGTTTGAAAAGATGGTAGCATCCAGTAAACATACATATTTATGGCTGACTGACACACAGCGCTTTCAAATGAACATTTTTTGCTATAAATGACTGCTACTAATTTTTAACTTTCTCGTATATTGCTATTGTTTTTGATTTTTTAAGAATCATTTCTGAAAATTATGAATTAGCATAATAATCCAACCTTAACAATAATTAAGTTGATTATAATAACAAATAACTAGTGGCGCTAACTGGATTCTTAATAAATAAAACTAAAGATTTTATTCATCCATGTTCTAGACAGCTGCGGTTTTCTTCAAAAAAATAAGAAAAATTAAGATCAATGATAAGTAATGCATTATTATTAAAGTATCATTTCTTTTTCTATTACATATTTGCAAATAGATCATGAGTATTATGCTAAATAATGTATTATGATTAAAGTATTATTTCATTATCTACCAGTAGGTTTAAAATAAAAGATGCATTATTTAAACATAATACATAAAATTTAAGATTAAACAACCGATACAAAAAAATGATACTTTTATCATAATATATTACACAAATTTGATTTCAATTTTTTTCGCAGATATTCTATTGTTCTTTTATTCTAAATGTGTTGGTAGACAATAAAATGATATTTCGACATTATGAGGAAAGTATAACTTTTTTCGTAACGATTGGAAAATTCCAAATTTGGAGTCCAATGTTATGTAATATATACTTAAATTTGATTCCAAAAATTTTGGCAAATAACTTTGCTGTTCTTTTATTCTAAACATGCTGACAGATGATAAAATGATACCATGATCATGATGTATTATTTAATATTATTCTTAAAAATTGGAATTAAACAACCGACGCTTTAATTTCTATTCTTTTACTCTAAACATACTGCTAGAGAATGAAATTATAACTTTGTCATTAAAACATTATATAAATCTGCTCGCAAATATGTGATAGAAGGAGAAGTGACACTTATTCAAATTTGGTCTCGAAAATTCCTTTCCAGATAACTCCGACATTCTTTTATTCGAAATATCTGGTAGACAATGAAATGATATATTACAAAACACAAAATTTTTCTTGATAATACTGCAAAAAAACAATAAGAAATTATTTATCGTGGATATTACAGGTTTTCATAAAATTCAGAAACGTCAATATTTATCACATGGTTATTAATATATGTACAAATGAGTTTGACTCATTTATTTTTAGATATAATTTCATTGATTTCTGATTGTAATATAATTGCTAGAAGTGATCAAAATTGGTTAGATTCCGAAAAAAATTTTGGTAGAAATTATAAGTTAATGTTGATGTTTGTTAATGACATAAAGATCTATTTCTAATGCTATATTGATAACAAGTGAATTTCAGAATTAATTTAACTTTCTTATATAAATTGTTCTGAACCCATCTTCAGTGCTAAATCGTTAGTATATAAGTAATTAAGATGCGTCTCTAGAAATATTGAATGCATGGAAATTTATTGGATTCCGTCATATAATTTATCCTTATGATTTTATTGTAAAGTAAAGTTCTGTTCTCGTTTTATCATAGAATTATAAAAGTGTCGCACGAAAATAGAATAATACCAATTTTTGTGAATGCATAATAGAATATTTCAATTTGATATACTTTTTTTATTTGAGATACTTTTTGCCGTATAGTAATGATTTTCTGAAATGAAAGCTTTGATTTTTGTTAAAAATTTTTGTGCTCATCTATGCTCGTTTTTTTTACAATAATGATTATACCTAAGATTGATTATCTTCGACATGCCCAAAACCATGTACATTTTGATTATAGCAATCTTCATGAAAATCGTAATAAGATGAAATAAATGCAATGAAGAAATAAAAAGCCAAAATAAAGTTGAAGCATTCGAGAGAGCTCAACAGTCAGCGATTAAATCATTTAGTATATCACGGATTTCATGATACCTGATGCTTCTATTATGTCATGCTATGCTTCAACGAATAAATCATAAACTTTAAAATAATTGGACCACAATACATAATACAATAATTAAAACACATACTGTAGAATTTCTTTAAATATAACATTTCTTTTAAAAAATATAATGCAATGATCTATTTGCAATGAGTTTCAGTGTTAGATAATTTGCCTTTGACCAGAAAAGTATTTAAAATTCTTTTGAAAAAGAAGATGTCAGAATCTGAGATTGCGCGACTCCAAAAATATAGTTTTGTACATTACACAGAAATGGTACTTCGAATATTATACCGAATGTAAATATTTTAGCATGCATGAGAAATCGGTTGAGCTTTACTCAAAGCTATTGATGTTACTGGAATCACAGTTTGCATGCCTGGCTTATTCATAATTCTGGATAAAAATTGCATAGCTATACTTTTAATTTCGTCACGAAATCGTTTGACGAAAATTAAATTAGCGGTAGGCAAGGCGGCGCTATTAAAAATAACGTAGCAGCTGTTAAAAATGTTAACTGGGATTTCTGCTTTTTCGCCTACTATCTTAGTCGCTATTGAGACCAAAAAGTAGTAACAGATAATATAAACTTCTATTGTAACACAAAGCACTACTGCTTGAATTAACATTGATCGCTCATATTTACTAGTTCTTATTCTGGCCTTTATTTGATGTCCTGTATATATTCCTGAAAGAGATAAATTTGATTATTCTATCTGAAATTGAATACAACAAAGAAAACAGAAATAATTGCAAAAATTTCACTTTTTTTTACAATTTTCCAAAAACAATATGATTTTTTTTCAATTATGTGGAAAAAAAAGAGAAAAACCAATGCAATTGTACCGTATGTTTTGTCTTGATTTGATGTACTCTGCCGTTTGCGACGCATATTGTAAAATATTAAAATATATATTAATAGCATCATTATGGGAAATGTTAATGTCGATGCATACAGAAATCTGAAAAGTAAAAAATGAATAAAGATATTGATTAATAAAGATGATAACTGATGATATTAATTGTTTCAATAAAAATAATAAAATCAGCGCTGTTGGAAAATCTTTCAGTGCATTTCGTAAATTTTCAAAAACTTTCCAGAGATTAATTTCACATTTTATAATGCATTTCATTTATTGCTCTATTCTCTTGAGAAATATTATTTGACTCCAATAAACTAACTTTTGAAAAACTCGACCACTTTCAGGGGTTTTTTGTGCAATTTGATGACCATTGCAAATTCGAAACAGTGAAAGTTTTGGTACAAAGATAAAATTGCATGAACGATATAACTAAAAGTTCTAATATAATATGTCTGCTTTTTAGATTCAATTAAGCATCCAAATTGAAAGTGTATAATAAAATTAAGAATCTAGAACTTAAAATATTATCAATTTTTTTCATGTTACAAATCACATATGACATTTCGTTAAGCCAGTGATAGGATAACATTTCAATTACCATAGAATGTGAAATGTTAGCTATGACAGTTTCCTGACTTATTTTTACGCCTGCACTGTTTTGCCGTATTTTTACGCGCCTGCATTCTTTACGCTTCAAAAACATGAAAAAATTTTGCTTATTGATGAGATTATAAATATATATATATAAAAAGTAATAAAATTTTAGCAATTTAAATTAAGCTGGTCTTTGTGTCATTTATGCGATCTATAATGAATGAAAACACTTTCTGAAGAACTAACTATTATATTTATTATTTGAAAGTTATCAACAAATCATACCAAAAGCTGATAACCACACGAAAGCGATGAGAAAATAGAACTTTACTGATTCGAAAAAACATTGAATTTCGGAGAATTCATAGCCACAAATCGATTTACAGTCAACAGAAATGCAAAATATAACGTGCTAAAAAAGAAAATGATTCCATTGTTGACAATATGCTGTAAATCCATGTTTTTTGTGTGCTGAAATACAAGCCAATCAATTAATTAATACACAAATAAATCACAAATAATAATTTTAATTATATAACCTTATATTATTTCTGAAGAGTAAATTAAATATTTTTCTTCATACTTAATCAATAATAAATAAGAATATAGAACTTACCATCAGAACTTTTTTGGTCTTTAACATTTGAAGCAAGACAACATCTACTTGTGGAATAAAGTTCAAGAAGGCAGAAATAATAAGTTGGTATGTGATAATAATAAATGCGTGACTGCTAAGTTTATTTCTTTTACAACAGAAAACGATTGCCATTAGCGCATTACTAGCAATGCCATGTAGCAGAAATAGAATGATAAGTACGAAAATCGCGTATTTTTCTACTGTATGACATTCATCTCTTATATCGAAAACATTTGTCGTAGTTCCTTGGCAGTTTAAAGATAATAAAAATAGTATAATGATACAATATGGACGATTCAGCATAATTTATTTGATTTTGCTCCTAATTTCTACTTTATAGGAAAGGAGCTTAATAGCAAAAAGTTTCAATGCCTAAAATACAAACATTACTAAATATTCGAAATGACTTTCGTTTCCAAAACACAGTTAATATGAATATAATGTTATAGTAGTTGCAATGAGGCAAAAACTAACCATCGAAATTATTTTTTTTTGTTGCTATAGAAGTTGCAACCTTAACTATCACTGTTTTCCATTTGCTTGATTTACGATTATCAAAAATAATATATACCAAATTATGTCCATTATTTCAATTTTTTCCAATTTTTCCGATTTTGGACTGATTAAATTTTCTGATAGCAATTTTTACATAATTGTTTAAAGTAAGAAATTAGAGTTCGATGATCAATGAAAAGCATCATTACGTATCATTATTTTTCTGGCTCCAAATTTTTGTAAAAAAGCCAAAAGAATGATTCACGTAAAATGGGCTAACTAAAATTTACATGCAGGGACTAACTGAATTTACACGCATCTTTTAAATAATTCCAGGATGATTTTGAAATAATAAATTATAACAATACCACGATTAACATCAACTCAAAATTTCCATTGCTTATTTCTTAAAGAAAATTATTGGACTGATAAGGAAATCTATATATGGGAATTTCAGCAATTTAAGATAGTGGACCATACTGTACGAAATTAACTGATACCCATTTCAGAAGAAAATTAATTGAAGAATAAAAAAATTTATTGCATGGAAAATATAAATGATATAATTTAAATTCAAAAAAATTCCACAATTATATCGCATGCTTTTTCTATCATTTTCATTTCTTTTTAATAAATACTTGCGTGTTATTTACCGCTAATTTTTGATAAAAATAACGGAAAATCTGAAATTTTTTACATTTATCAATAATTGCATGCATTTTATTTGAAAACAATTTAAGCATTTTTATGCCTATATTAAGCATAATTAAATTTATATAAGTGTGGCAGTTATTGTTTTACAATTAAATATTTGTTGTCCCAATGATCTTTTTTGTAGAAGGAGCAATGTTTTATTAATCATTCTATATGAGGTTTTCTCAGATTCAATATTATGTTTTCACCATATATTAGGAAGGAAATTTCATTCAACTTTTATTGGTTTACACGATATTATACAAGACAAAACTTTTAACAGTCATACAAAATATTATAAACGATAACCGCTCGTATTAGTTTTATCCAACATTATTGTTGAGGAAAAAAATTTTAACGGCGGGTAATTTTTAAATTTCTTTCTTTTGAATAGGAGCAGAGAATCTACTTCTATATTTATGCTTATACGATATTATAAACACAATATCGCGCGCTTATGCAAAGGTCTGAATCAAATGCGTAAAATACAAGAATACCAAATAGAACAAACACAGATATATCAAAGAATATGAGCGAATATCTTAATGCTTACTGATAGGTCGTATCTTTTTTTGGGGTCTGTCTTCTTCTCGTACCCACTGCTGTTTTTGTGCTTTGAATTCCGGTTTCTGTTACGTCGAACTGTCCTACGAACTGCTGGGCTGTATTTCTGAACTTCACCGTGACTGTCGGATCGAACATGAGCTGTCGTCGAATAACTGATCCTAACTACCGTCGGATTGAATTTGAGTTGCGCCTAGGCTTAGGCTTAGGCTTAGGCTTAGGAACCTATGCAAGTAATTGACTAATTAGATAATATCATCCAATCATCCCGCACTGCTTGTTCAATTGGTAGTACGAGAATCGATAAGTATTATGTCCTTCGTTTTGCTGAAAAAAGTGATTTATAAGAATTTTTGAAATATAAAAATAATAATCTACACACACACACACACACACACACACACACACACACACACACACACACACACTCACAAATACTCATTATATATAGCACACACACATATATGTACACATATAACATATATATATGCATATTATACACACACACGCATACAAATACATACACATACGCATACATACCACATGCACATACGTAAAATCATTAGCATTCAAAGGTATCGACAAAATATCGAATGCGGTTTGATTTTTGCTTTATATCTATTCAAAAGTAGCGAATGGCTTTTTTTATTTAAAATTTTATTTTTATTAAATTTGATAACAAATTGTTTCCACGTCATTTTACATTTCGACATCATTTGACTATTTGAATATTATATTCGATCTCAGAGAGTAGGAGAAAAAAAGCAGGAAGAAAAGAAATAAATTCATAAATTCCATTTGTGATTATTAGATTTTATCATATGTAATTCATACAAAGAATGAAAAATGCAATATATTAAGAAAAAATAAGTGAAGAAAAGAAATTTATTTCTGTTCTGAAGCATTTTCAATATTAAGCATTAATAATTTCAAATAGGATGCAAATACATCTAGCTGATGATATCACTGATTGATTGATTGATTAATTTTTAGGAATTGTTGAGAAGGAAACGAAATCATTTGCACTACGTTTTCAAGATAGTGTGACTTTGATAAAAAAAAAAAAAAAAAACGAAATAGAAATTTGCTGATTATTTCGTTATCTTTCTTCTAAATTAATTACTTCTGTAGGTTCCTAACCTAAGCTTAAGTCTAAGTCCACATGATTTTTGTACAAAATGACCATTATCATGCAAACTGTTATTGTTTATAAAGCTAAAAAGTGAAGCTGCATTCATAAATATGTACCACCAAATGATAAATTCAAACAAGTCATAGAATTTAGAATAATTACCACACTCAAATAATTTCTTTTCGACTTAAAATTACCACCGCATAAAGAGCAATTGAAGGCGATCATCTTGTTGCAATAAGTCATTATATAATCTTTTAAATTATTTTTTTTTGAATATTTCTATTGAAAGAAACTTACATAACTGAAAGTAACTGGAAATTTAGTAATAATATCACGAATTAGAAGCGAACAACCAACGCGCACAGAGAATAAATCGTGTCGTTGAATGTTGCAAAGCATTCCGTCATTACCTTCAATATCGGATGATGATAGGCATATAACATGATATTCAAATCTTTCAAGTCTCATCGTATATTCGCCATAACTTGTTTCTTCAAAGTTATTTAATTTTCAGAGCAAACAAAGTTGAAAAAGTCCTGAATTCAAGTTTTAAACACTTTGTTCAGCAAATGACAGTTTTTGGTAATAATTTAATATGTTGAAATCTAAAAACTTCACCTAAAATTATGAATTCTGATTTCACTCTTTGGATATCCTCATAATATCAACGCCTTCCAAATGAATTGATGAAGACCGGCTACGAAATCGAGCATCTTCTTGTGCAGCTATTTTGTTGAGAAATGGCCGAAATAAATTGATAATGCTAATGTAGAGAAAGTATATCAAGAAGTATCGGATTGGGAAATGAAACCTTTGTTTAATATATATAATCTTTATTACTGAAATGGCTTAGTTGCTACAATCTTCACTGAGTTCGAATATATTATAATATTATCTGCATTCTATCAATATCCGTATCATATAAGTGACTTTAAAATATGAAAACCATTTCGAATAGCGGCAGTAAGCAACAAAGCCATTTCTGTAATAAATCATGAGAAAATGTCATTTATCGTCTTTATCAACTTGGTCAATGAATGAAAATCCTGAAACGAATACAACATATCTTGATATAAATATGAGATGATATAGGCATATAACCACATCATAACAGACATCAGATAAAATTCAACAAGAAAATTAGTTATGAGAAGAAGTTCCAAATTATTTACTGCATTACAAATAAAGCGAAGCCATTTATCTTTAAAAGATGAAGTGGAATGTACTGAATTAATTTAATTATTATGAAAAACAAGATTATTTGCTATAGTTATCATTTCTTCTGATTTAAATCATGAAATGAAATTACTTACTGTCATTTAAAATTGGATATGTTGGTCGTGGTATTTTTGATTTGCTTCATTGAAAATTTCAGAATCTAGATAGATCCAACCAAACTGATTCACTTGATTTTTAATTCTTTCCTAGCCATCCGAAATAATAACATAATTTCATTCATTTATGATCCATTTTACAATTTTATCGGTATATTTAGCCATTAATTTTTCTAAGTGTTTTTTTTTGTTTTCAGACTGGTCGATGAAGTATACGGCAATATGTTAATACAATCAAATATTGCAATATTTACGTGATTTCATAACAAACTTATTAGTCACACTTTTTACCATGTAAAATATCAAATATCTATATTTTCAAGCATTTCATCTTTTCAGCCATCTCTTTGATTCGTTTACCAGTTTGATTTATCCGTTTTCTGAGTGTTTTTTCGCTTTTCCATTTCAACTAATTCTTCATATTTCAAATAAGTTTTCTTATAATAAACGGTTCATTTGCTGATGATAATTTAGATAACGAGCAAATGTGAAGTAACTTGTGAATAACAATATATTGATGTTGATCAGAAGTCGCAAAAATACATAGTAGACATGCAGGCAGATAGGAGAAAATGGAAAAAAAAAAGTCAGGTAATAAATGAAAACTTACAAGTAAGCAGTAGAATGATATTAAAAAATTATTATAAATAAAGTTAGAACAAAAATAAAAATATGAAAAATTGACTAAATAGTAAGAATTAAATTGACGAAATACATGGATAATGAACAATCCCTGGAAGCAACTATGTATATTTCAGTTTCAAGTATTTGAAGTGTTTATTTCTTTAGTGTGAAAATTCTTGTATGAAATTTTTGTTCTAAAACTTTTCAATTTAAAACTACCACCTTATACAGAATAATTGAAGATGATCTTCCCTATGCTACAAGTTATCATATGCTGTTTTAAATTACGTTTTTAGGCAAAATTTCTTCCAGATTCTGAACTGTATGGCTTCTTACGGGTCTTACGGGTGTGAATTTGCAAATGGATTTTCAAATTCGATAATTGCGAGAAATTTTTCTACATACCGAACAATTTGTTTGGTTTCATGGTATGGATGAATTCGTATATACTCTTTCAAATTGCCTGCCAACTTTTTTCCGCACACAGTAGATTTATTTTTTTTATTCATTTTTTTAATTCAATAATTTTATCTGTTCATAATTCAGTACTGTATTTTTAATTTCGTTGCTCATCCCCTGCTTTTTGAATTGATATGTTACATTGATCCGCTGCTTCCTTTATATTCACTCTGGAATTGCTAAGTTCAAGGTTCCTCTATTCGTTCTTCATTCATTTCCATCGTTTGTTCCTTACCCAGTTTTAATAAATTAAGCGGTTTTGTCAGTTGTGGTTGTGCTTCCTCATATCATATTATATGATATTCCCCATCTCATATTCCTTTAATGCAAAGAATTATGCATTTATTTCATAATTTCATTTCATTTCAATTTTCTCATACCTTCTAAATGAGGCTATATTAGCGAAAAGATGAAAATCGTATTAATGAATATCCTGTGTTTGATGTATATGTTTCATAATGTTTTTTCTCGGATTTGCGAATTCTTAATTAAATTTAAAATTATTTTTAAATTTGATGTATGCGTATTAAGTTTAAAATTAAATATAATCGATTTGAAATTTGCAGTTGACTCAGGGCTTCACCAACATAAGAATTACACGTGTGTGTTGCACAAGTAATTATGCATTGATCATTAATTTGGACTTATTATTGGGAACTATCATGAATTGCATAATAACATGTAATTTCGTTTATTTACGTAACGATTTACTCGAGAAACAAACCGAAACCATTGTACTTATCAGGAAATAAATGGACAAACAGAACTGTTAGATTTATCAATTCCAAAAGTTAATATAAAAAAAGCAGCAGGTCAATGTCAATTCAAAAAGTCGAGAATGAGCCAACGAAATTAAATAAAGTAATGAAAGTGAGAATAGCAAATTCACCAATTCAAGAAGCGGGTGAAAAAGGAAAAGAAAACGAAAAAAATTCGATGCCCTGTATGCGAAAAAAATTGACACACACTTTGAAATAGCATATACTAACTTACAGCGGTGAGAGGCGATCACAATTGTTTGAATTGCAGGAAAAGTTTCTCGCAGTCCTTGCATTTGATATACCACATGCGAATTCATAGCGGTGAGAAGCCTTGCATTTGTTCGGAATGTGGGAAAAATTTCTTGCAGTCCTCGTGCTTGAAATATCATAGGCGGACTCATGCCGATGAGAAACCATACACTGCTCAGAATTGCAATTTAAAAGAGCGTATAATAACTCATTGCAAAAAGAGGATCATCTTCAATTGCTCTATATGCGGTGATATTTTTAAATTGAACAAAAGTTTGAAATCTCACACGAAAAATTTCTGTACTAGTGAAATAAATGCTTAAAAGATTTAAAACTGAAATATAAATTGTTGTTACCGAGATTGTTGATTATCCATATATTTCATCAATTGAATTCTTACTATTTAGTCAATTTTTCATTCTTTATTTTTGTTCTAACTTTATTTATAATAATTTTTCTAATGTTATTGCTGTTTCTCACTTATAAGTTATTTATCTATGTTATTTATCTATTGTCTGATTTTTTTCATTTGATGGTCTGTCAACGCATTTCGTTATAATCTTTACATTTCACCGATGCTCATCTACTGAAGTATGCACAATACGCACATATACATCATGTAAAATATGCGAGTTTTGCTTTATTAAATCAGATTGTTGATTATCAAATTGCAACATTTTTTACTTAAATTCGTACTGAATTATGTAGAATACTGGGGAAGACTTTTTCCCAATTATAACGTTTGAAAAGAGTTTGCCTATGCAGAAATTATTAACTCTTCCAGCTGAGCGATTACTTATTTTTTATTAATTATAAAACTAAACAGTTTTGTGAAACCATATTAATTCAGAGTAATAAACTTTTAAATTGAGATAAAATTAACTATATAATTTCCAATCCAGATTTTTAGTTTTTTTAATTAATGATATTTCTCCGATTTCCAAAAATTTTGTGAATTGATTCAATTATTCTGAAATAACAATTAATTTAGCGAATATAAAAAAGCAGCAGATTAATGTAGCACATCAATTCAAAA
This sequence comes from Dirofilaria immitis, assembly GCA_024305405.1. NCBI lineage: Eukaryota > Metazoa > Nematoda > Chromadorea > Rhabditida > Onchocercidae > Dirofilaria > Dirofilaria immitis. The sequence continues at coordinate 44,820 of JAKNDB010000068.1, forward strand.
AGCAGAGAATGAGCCAACGAAATTAAATAAAATAATGAATGATGAATGGAGAGAGTTGTTAAATTTTTCCATTCAAGAAACAGGTAAGAAAAAAAAGAAGGACTGGGAAAGAAATTGAATATCTTTTATGCGGAACAACACTGCGAAGCAAGAATCCATACCAATGATAAGCTCTACAATTGTCCGAAATTTAAGAGAAATTTTACTCAGAAACTGTTTTTGGTAAAGCATATGCGAACTCATAGCAATGAGGAGCCCTACAGTTGTTTGATTGCGAAAAGCGTTTCTCACAATTATCAAGTTTGGAAAACATAGGCTAACTCATAATAGTGAGAGGCGGCTATACAATCGTTCGGAATCGAGAGAAATTTTGCTCAAAAAGCGTCTTTGATAAGGCATATGCAAATTCATACCTGTGAGAAGCTATGGAAATGCTCTGCATGTGAAAAAAGTTTTGCTCGAAAAGATACTTTAATGGAACATGTAATGAACGATGCCAAGTATTTGCAGTATTTCTCATTACAAAAGGAGGACCATCTTCAATTGTTTTGTATGCGATATTAGTTTAAAAAAAAAAACTTGAAAAATTCAATTTAATTATAGCCACGCCAAAATTTCTTGAACCCGACTACTGCAAATACTTGGCATCGTTCAAAGAATTCGTCGTAGAATTGCAATGAATTAAACCGACCACCCCATTTTGTAGGGAAGTTCATGGAAAACGGTACAATATCGAATATTTCCATGGAAATAAAAGAGATTTCAAGAGATGCACTAAAAACACAAAAAAAATTGGATCTTCCAAACCTAGATATAGCTCTTTGGCTGCTAGCGTCTCATTTTCCATAAAATGAAATGCGATAATATTATGGCTTTCGAGGAAACCTAATCCATGCTGTAAAATATAATGACTGGAAGAATGTACACAAAACCGATAGTAAATCATCATAAATTGGAACGATGTAAAGAAGTTCACAAAATGACCTAATAATAATTGACAAATTAATTAATTGTAAATATAACAATGATTTCTGAATATCAACTTGATTGATAGTTATAATTAATTTACGTAAACAAAGTTAAACTGAACAAGCAAATGGCTCTGATTTCAACATTTTGAATAATTCTATTAATTAGCATAACAAAATCACTGATGACGCGATGGTGATTTAGAGTGAATAGAAGAGATTACTGCAGTTTTGTTAATGCCTCGTCATCTAATTCGTGACGCGCATGAATGGATTAACGAGATTCCCACTGTCCCTATCTACTATCTAGCGAAACCACAGCCAAGGGAACGGGCTTGGTAAACACAGCGGGGAAAGAAGACCCTGTTGAGCTTGACTCTAGTCCGACTCTGTGAAGAGTCATGAGAGGTGTAGCATAAGTGGGAGGTATTAAATTTAATTTAATACCATCAGTGAAATACCACTACTTTCATCGATTCTTTACTTATTCGGTAAAACGAGAATTGAAATATTTTTATTAAAATATTTCGAAATTTTTGATTTAAATTAAATTACTCGGTAATTTAATGACTTGCACCGAAGACAGTGTCAGGCGGGGAGTTTGACTGGGGCGGTACATCTGTCAAAATGTAACGCAGGTGTCCTAAGGCTAGCTCAGAGAGGACGGAAACCTCTCGTAGAGTAAAAGGGCAAAAGCTCGCTTGATCTTGATTTCCAGTACGAATACAGACCGCGAAAGCGTGGCCTATCGATCCTTTTGAATTAATTAGAAGGTTTCTAGCAAGAGGTGTCAGAAAAGTTACCACAGGGATAACTGGCTTGTGGCAGCCAAGCGCCCATAGCGACGTTGCTTTTTGATCCTTCGATGTCGGCTCTTCCTATCATTGCGAAGCAGAATTCGCCAAGCGTTGGATTGTTCACCCACCAATAGGGAACGTGAGCTGGGTTTAGACCGTCGTGAGACAGGTTAGTTTTACCCTACTGTGATATGTTGTTGCGATAGTAATCCTGCTCAGTACGAGAGGAACCGCAGGTTCAGACATTTGGTTCATGTGCTTGGCCGATCGGCCAATGGTGCGAAGTTACCATCTGAGGGATTATGACTGAACGCCTCTAAGTCAGAATCCCACCTAGACAAGGCAACGATAAATTTGCTCCCCGATATCGGGAGGTACTATTATGTAATAAATGTAATTTTTTATTACAATTAATGCCCTATTATATGGTATTGCTATTTAATCGAATGATTAAATGGTTGCCAAAACCGGATAACTCTGGTACAATGTCGGGGCGCAAAATCACTTGCAGACGACTTGATTACTGGTCAAGGTGTTGTAAGCAGTAGAGCAGCCTCCATACTGCGATCTGTTGAAACTTATCCTTTGATTGGACGATTTGTTAAATTTTTTTTTAATTTTTCAACTAACCTGAGAAATATTCTGTTACTATTTATCTATTTTATCTATCCATATATATAATATATATATATATATATATATATATATATATATATATATATATGTACATATATAATGTATATATATATATATATAATGTATATATATGTATATAAAATATTGAGAAAAAAAAGAAATTTCATTTGAAAATATAAATAATATATAACATTTTTGATAAAAATTACTTTTATAAAAAAATAATGAAAAAAAAAAAATAATGAAAAAAAAATTTTTCAAAAATACTACAACGTTGATAGAGAGCGATGTAGTTATCATATGTTAGATGCAGTGTGCTCATCGCTCACTCACTAACTTGAGCAATAGATTGTTTGGCGAAACGAGGGTTTCACCGAATGAGCAATCAATTGATACGGCTCACAACACATAGAGCGAATAACCATTGTGAACAGAGACGGCACCAACGCCGTATAAATTTAATGATGGTTACTCCTATGGGTTATGATGCGATTGAATGCAAAAATGAAGCAAATGTAACGGTGTGTACACCGTATAAATGCAAATGCAAATGCTCCGTTGTATAATTTGAAGTGCTTATACGATATATTTAATATAGAAAATTGGAATTATCTTTCTTGTTGATAAGCGAAAGAAATATTATCACATTGATGATGATAATAATAATAATAAGAAATGAATGAATGGTACAATTTAAACCTGTTAACGAGGATCTATGAGAGGGCAAGTCTGGTGCCAGCAGCCGCGGTAATTCCAGCTCTCAAAGTGTATATCGTCATTGCTGCGGTTAAAAAGCTCGTAGTTGGATCTGCGTCTTAGAACTTGGTCCATCCAAATGGATGTGAACTAGGATTCTAGACTAAATATTACAAGTTTTCTATATGTTACCTTAATTGGTTGCATATAGTAGCTAGTAAGTTTACCTTGAAAAAATTAGAGTGCTCAATGCGGGCTTAATGCCTGAATACTCGTGCATGGAATAATAAAATAGGATCTTGGTTCTATTTTGTTGGTTTTCTGATCTAAGATAATGGTTAAGAGGGACGGACGGGGCATTCGTATCGCTACGTGAGAGGTGAAATTCTTGGACCGTAGCGAGACGTACAACTGCGAAAGCATTTGCCAAGAATGTCTTCATTAATCAAGAACGAAAGTCAGAGGTTCGAAGGCGATCAGATACCGCCCTAGTTCTGACCGTAAACGATACCAACTAGCGTTCCGTCGGCGGTAAATACGCCTTGACGGGCAGCTTCCCGGAAACGAAAGTTTTTCGGTTCCGGGGAAGTATGGTTGCAAAGCTGAAACTTAAAGAAATTGACGGAAGGGCACCACCAGGAGTGGAGCCTGCGGCTTAATTTGACTCAACACGGGAAAACTCACCTGGCCCGGACACCGTGAGGATTGACAGATTGAGAGCTCTTTCATGATTCGGTGGTTGGTGGTGCATGGCCGTTCTTAGTTGGTGGAGTGATTTGTCTGGTTTATTCCGATAACGAGCGAGACTCTAGCCTACTAAATAGTTACTGAATAATTTTATCATTTGTTCAGACAACTTCTTAGAGGGACAAGCGGTGTTTAGCCGCATGAAGTTGAGCAATAACAGGTCTGTGATGCCCTTAGATGTCCAGGGCTGCACGCGCGCTACACTGGAGGAATCAGCGTGCTGTAACCATTATCGAAAGATATTGGTAACTCCTTGAAAATCCTCCGTGATCGGGGTCGGGAACTGCATTTATTTCCCTTGAACGAGGAATTCCTAGTAAGTGTGAGTCATCAGCTCACGTTGATTACGTCCCTGCCCTTTGTACACACCGCCCATCGCTGCCCAGGACTGAGCCGTTTCGAGAAAAGCGGAGACTACTGTTTTGATACCTTTCGAGGTGGAAATTCTTTGGTGGAAACCGCTTTAATCGCAGTGGCTTGAACCGGGCAAAAGTCGTAACAAGGTTTCCGTAGGTGAACCTGCGAAAGGATCATTATCGAGCTTCAACAAACAACAAACACATCATCATCATTATTACTACTACTACTAACTACTATTAACATCATTATCATAGATATATACGATGAATTTGTCGTATATATTTCTCCAATCACAGATACGGATTATGAGTCGTCTGTGTTTGTCTAATTATAGATATGCATTATGACCCGTCTAAACATAGATATATACGATGAATTTGTCGTATATATTTGTATAATTCATAGATATGCATTGTGACTCGTCTAATCATAGATATATACGATGAATTTGTCGTATATATTTGTATAATTCATAGATATGCATTGTGACTCGTCTAATCATAGATATATACGATGAATTTGTCGTATATATTTGTATAATTCATAGATATGCATTGTGACTCGTCTAATCATAGATATATACGATGAATTTGTCGTATATATTTGTATAATTCATAGATATGCATTGTGACTCGTCTAATCATATATATATACGATGAATTTGTCGTATATATTTGTATAATTCATAGATATGCATTGTGACTCGTCTAATCATATATATATACGATGAATATGTCGTATATGTTTCTCCAATCACAGATACGGATTATGACTCGTCTATGTTTGTCTAATTATAGATATGCATTATGACCCGTCTAATCATAGATATATACGATGAATTTGTCGTATATATTTTTATAATTCATAGATATGCATTGTGACTCGTCTAATTACACGAACATACACACACAGATACACACACAGACACACACACAGACACACACACATACATATCTGAAAAATTTAACTTAAATTTAATAATATTGTTATTTATGAATAGGTGAAGGATATAATATATTCTGAGCATAAAATTTTTCAAAAGCATAATATGAAATTAAGAATTTTTTAAGAAATAATTTTAACTAAATGGATTTGTCAAGCAAAAATTGAGAAATTCGAATAGATGAAAATGTATTCAGTGAAGTCACCGATTGATTTGTTCCGCTTTTTTCTTTTAATTATTCATTTTCTAAATTAGAATAGTCAAAAGTAGTAAAATAATTGATCAGAAATAATAAAAATATAAAATGATTGACTGCAATAATCAAAAATAAAAAGTATTTGATACGATAATCTCGATTTTTATTTTTGCTTAAATTTTCTTTCATATTGTTGATCATTATTTGATACAGACACATGCATATTTTCTCATTTCAATCATACATACATTTTTTGTTGAATAAAAATAAACAAAATGTTAATTTATTCTGTCACATTCAAATAATAGTTCAGATTTTGCATTGACAATTTTCTCCCATCATATATGTGTAAAAAAGCCAAAGAAACAATATTAGAATTTGAATAATTCAAATTTGAATAATTCTTAGTAATAATAATAACGTTGCTAGCTTGAGTTTTTATTTGTAAATTAGCATTTCTAACTTTAATTTAATTAGTCTTTCATATTTTTTAAGTAACAAATTTTTACAAAATTTAACTTTATAAAATGTATTATGATTATTGATAATATACTTTTGAAAACAAAAAATTAAAATCTCATCCACTGAATCTGTTTGAAATATTTGGTATATTTTATGTGAAAAATTTTGATCTTGATTTTTTATATTTAATAAATCATTTATATAATCCAATAGAGTGAAATCTCAAATTTATTTCAAAAGATTGTTTGTCACTTTTAAATCTCGAAACATCACTTAAATTATTACTTCCGACTAATTATCCTTGTTTTACTAAGAATTTAGTATCTCATATTACTAAACATTAATTAGTTATTTCCTTTGGAATTTCTGCATATCATTCAATTCCCTGATATCTTGAACTATGTAACATTTCAAATGTTTATTATTTCAGCTTTTTAAAAACTTGAACCATTCAATATTTTAAATTAGTACATACCTTAAATTAATTAATACTTTAGGTTTCTGGATATTTTAAGCCATTCGTCATTTAAGTTTTGTCTCGTATCTTATTACTATTACTCCTATGTCTTTCATTTTATCAGGTATATTATAAATTTTTTTGTTATTGCATTTTCAAAGAAATTAAATTTTAAAATATTTTGATTGTTCAGTTTTTTTCTTTCAAAATTTGTCTTTGATTTAATAACAAATTTTCAATTTATTTGTTTTCGATTATTTCAAATTTTATTTTTTTCTAATCACATCTTTGAATCTCCGGGAAAAAGGTTATTATATAGAAGACATCAAACTATCCGGCTAGATAATTAAATAATAACACATCCTTATCCTACCTTTCAACATTTTCACTAAATGTTTCGCCTATCCTTTTCCTATAAGCACTTTCTTCATTAACTAGAAATGTCTCAGTAGAAATGCTCAAGTAGAAATATCTCATTTGATTATTTTTTGCGCTCGTCAAAATATTGAGAAAAATCGTCCCAGTAAAACGAAACCACGACATATATTTTTCTTATGCTAACATGTAATCAGTTATTATCAAAATCGGAAAATCTATCTTATATAGAAAAAAAAAGGATCGAATAAACGATGGTAATATAAATTAATCAAATTGAACGAGGATCGACAATAACTTGAAGACTGATAAATTTCAAAACCCTCTACACAGTAGAAGATGGTTCCCTGCAATTAATAATGCAAAAGACATCAATGTTGTTGTTAATTTTTGTTGATTAAACTGAACTGAGTTTGAATTTGGTGGAAGTTGTATTTGGTGGAGAAGAGTTCCTTGTGGACGAATTCGGGATTTGTAAGGTTGTAGCACAAGACTAATATAATAACAATTTATTTTAAAGAAAACGGGAACGTTGACCTTGGTAAAACTGTAGACAACTATGTAAACACCAAAAAATAAAATAAAAAAACTGATACGATACAAAGTCATGGTCCTTTATATAGCAGATTTTGTAAGGAGGAGATTTACAAGGATGGATATATTTAGACATAAGAAATCCTTTATGGAATGAGAAATTCCGCCGGAAACGGCGCCATGAGAATTGTTTACATTTTATAAGCAATGAATGATTCATAGAAAAAATAAAGATTTAGAAATATTAAAATTTAGTTTCGAGAAAATTCTCGACATTCCCGAGAGAGGGAAAATTAGCAAGAGGAAGGAATTGAAGTTAACTTAAAGCATTCTCGATCACAGCTGGAGTTCGTAGCTCCTTTGTTGAACTTGTGTTCTCCGTGCGATGGGTTCTTCATCCTTTGCATCCATTAATTCAGTTACAGAGTCTTCAGGTTGATCTTCTTGTTCCGCTTCCAGAGGGTATAACATATTAACTTGTCTGTTGAGAAGTTTCCCAAACGGCAATTCTATCTGAACACTCCTGACATTTCCATCGCTACTCTTATTAAGTTTATTTATTTTTGCTAGTTTCCACATTCCGCGAGGTATATGTGGTTCATTTATCAGTCCTAGGGAAGGTGATCGTGTTATTGCACCTCTAGGAGATTTGTGTTCTATTTGTGTACGTTCCCTTAAACTATTTAAATATTCATCTTTCCAAATTTTCCAAAATACATCAAGAGTTTCATAATAAGGCATTGGGGGAAATAAAATCCACAGGACGCAAAATTATTGAATCATCAAGATTCACGTAAGTTAATGGGCGAGTATTCATAATACTCTCTATTTCGATCACTAGGGTAACTAAATCCTTTTCCTTTAATAATTTTCTACCAACGGCTTTTCTAAAGGCACCTTTCGTTATGCCGACTATTCTTTCATAAATTCCTCCACTCCACGGTGCCTTCTGCGTTATATACTTCCATATTATTCCTTTGCTAGTAAGGAAATTACTTAATTGTGATTCTTGTTTCTTGATCGTTCGATAGATTAGGTGGAATTGGCTAGCATTATCTGATAGAATTAGTTCAGGACAGTCTCGTCGTGCTACGAATTTTCTTAACGCAGTAAGAAAACTTTCTGCAGATAATATCACTTGCTAATTCTAAATGCGCTGCACGGATTGTGAAACATGTGAATAGTGCTACCCACTTTTCGCCATTCCAACTTCAGTTTTAGCAGTGACAGGGCCTAAATAGTCCAATCCAATTCGAGCAAATATTTTGGATCGTACTGTTCGGGAGTCATGGTAGTCAGGCATGGGTGGCAGTTTAAACGATTTGGCTTTCTATCGTTTACATCCACAACATTTATTCAACACTTTCTTGACTTCGGCTCTTTCTTTAGGTATCCAATATAATCTTCTTAATTCAGAAATTGTATGAGGAATGTCGCCATGATGAATTTTTTCATGGTATGTTTGAATAATAATTTCTGTTATTCGATTATGTCTCGGGAGATATGTTAAATATGAGATACAACTACCACTACTTGGAAATTGCAATCGGCCTTTAAACTTCCATAATCCCATTACATAATACAAGTTGCGCTTCGTTATTTCCTCTACTGACAGTCCTTCCGATTGAGCTTGTCTGAGTAACAATTCAACGGCAAATTCATATTCATATGGAGTGATTTGAATTCCCTGTGTTATATTGCTTAATAACCAGGAAATTTATCTTTGGATATTAGTTTAAGAAATTTCAAAGCTCTTACGGTAGTTCGGACCATTCGTGACCAATTGCTGAACCGATTTGCATCAACAAATCTGATTGATGTTTTGGTAGCTTCTTGAATCGCTGTAACTACTACTTGTTCTCTTTCTTCGTCTATGGTTTCTTCGTTATCGCTTTCTTGTTTGATATCATATTCCCAATGGGGCCAATTTCATTCTTCCTCCTTCAGCCATTCGGGCCCATTCCACCAAAGTGTGAGATTTGCCAGATCGCTTGGTGATATTGCTTTCGTAGCTATGTTTGCTGGATTACACTCACTTGGAATATATCGATACGCAAATTTGGCCTTTCGTATCTCCTCTACTCGATTTTGAATAAATCTTTGTAAGAGTCGAGAATGGTTTTGTATCCAGTGCAATGCGCACCGCGAATCTGACCATAAAATCACCTGTGCATTTTCAAATTCCAATTGTTTGATGACAAATTGAGCTGCTCTTACCCCAATTAAGATTGCTAATAGTTCGAGTTTCGGTATCGCCATCGTTTTGATTGGGCTTCTCTTGATTTGGCAAAAATCAAGGACGTTGTCGGACTCTGTTTCACATAAAAATTGCCGCTGCATATGTTTTGGTGGACCGTCAGTGAACACGTGGATACTTGTATATTGAAATATGTTGATAACAGCGCGTGGTATCTCCTTTAGTATGTTGGCCATAGAGTTATAAGAAAATTCCACGTTTGGCTTTCATGCTTGTTTAGTGGTTGATCCCATGGTAACTTCTTTTTCCAGAGATCTTGAAGAAATAGTTTGAAGGATATCATTGTTGGAACTAAGAAACCTAATAGATCGAAATGAGAAGCTATAAACTGTCGAATTGTTCTTTCTTTTAGTTAGTTTCTTATCAGTCCATGGTTTTAATATTATCTCGATGACATCCTTGTGTGGATTCTAACTAATGCCAAAAATTTTTTTGATTCGGCTTACCTCTGCAAGATCGTAACTGGGTAATTAAGCATTGAAACTTTTATCGTTCGAGAAGAATTCTCTTATATTCATCGAGGCCTCAGTGAAGATTGATTTCACCTCTTCATATTTTTACAGAGCTTCTTCTGCCCCTTCAGTCGGTATTATGATATTATCAACATATAGGTTTTTTTTGATTTCATAGGCGGTTTTGCTGTGGTGGTTTTCTAAATGGCTTAGGCTTAGGCTTAGGCTTAGGCCTAAGCTTAGGCTTTCGACAACTTAAAGTTTCACAATAACAAAAAATTGGAGTGGAGCAAAACTTGTAGATATCTCAATAACGTTTTCGAATTATAGATTGAAATTATAATGATCGTAGGTAAATGTTATTTAAAAAATTTAATATTATGAATTGCGCATGAAAACTTAAGTAATAAAATATGAAAACCTAATTGGAATCATATCTTCAATTTTTATTACCAGTCAATTAAGTAATAATAAAGATAACATAAAAGGTAAAATAATGCTCGCAATTGTGCATACGAAATTATTTTCGCTATTAATATAGTTGTGTTGATAATGTCAGCTGAAAATGTTATAGCGTTGCAATGACGTAATTTAGCTGAATATTCATGTTTGTTTTTATTTCTCACCAAATTACAATTTCTACTGAATTATGCGCTATAAGCGTTGAACTTGCATGATTTATGATTATTTAATTGAACAAGCTGAGTGAAATTTTTACCGCACACATCGCGTTCGAACAGTTTTTCTCGTGCATGTATTCGATAATGATTTGTTAAGCTACGACGCTTACTGAATTGCTTACTGCATACATCACACTTGTGCGGTTTCACGTCTGTATGTATTAGACTATGTGATTTCAGATTACCCTGTTGATTGAAACTTTTACCGCATATATCGCATTTGTACGGATTCACGCCCCGTGTATTACAGTATGTATACTTTCCTTGAATATTTTTATGTTTAACACTGATATATCAATTTTGGCATTAGATATTTCCTGCCAGTCGTTTAATTTCTCACCTAAGATGTATTTTTTCGAATTGCAATTTATTGCAAATTATTATCGTATTTCTCTTGAGAAAATCTCAAAAATATTTAGCATGAAATTGAAATGAAAACAATCTAACATTTCATGTACTTTAATGTACTGCTAAAATTATTATTTTCTGTGGAACAAAATAAGCAAAAATTTCACTATATTATGTACCATAACTGGAAGAATACATAATTATAGAATCAAAATGTATTTTCTTATTGACTTAGTTCCATCGTTATTGCTTTTTTATGAGCGAAATCCTAAATAATTAACTTATTCCGAAAAAGACTTAATGTTTTAATGAATATGACTAGCATTTCAACCACTAAATGATTTACCATTTGTAGACATTGAATAGAAAGAGAAATTAATAAATGCTTGCAATTTGATATAAAATACGGTAAAGTTCAGAAATACAGCCCAGTAGTTCGTAGGACAGTTCAACGAACCACAATTCAAAAGCACAAAAATAACAGTGGCGGTACGAGCGAAGAACAACAAAATGACATGACCTATCACTAAGCATAAAGATATTTGCTCATATTCTTTGATATATCTGTGTTTGTTCTATTTGGTATTCTTGTATTTTACGCATTTGATTCAGACCCTTGTATAAATGCGATATTTAATAAATATCATATAAGCCTAAATATAGAAGCAGATTCGAAAGAAAGAAATTTAAAAATTATCCCCGTTAAAATTTTTTTTCTTCAACAATAATGTTGGATAAGACTAATATGAGCTATCGTTTATGACATTTTGCATGATTGCTAAAGGCTTTGTTTGTATAATATCGTGTTAACCAATAAAAGTTGAATGAAATTTCCTTCCTAATATATGGTGAAAACATAATATTGAATCTGAGGAAACCTAAGGCAGAAAGATTAGTAAGACATTACTTTTCTACAAAAAGATCATTGGGACAGCAAATATTTATTTGTAAAACAACAATTATCACACTTATATAAACTTTATGCTTATATAGACTTAAACATGCTTAAAATGTTTCAAATAAAATGCATACAATCATCGCTAAATGTAAAAAAATTTCAGAGTTTTCGCTATTTTTATCAAAAATTAGCGGTAAATAACATGCAAGCATTTATTGAAAAGAAGTGAAAATGACAGAAAAAGCATGGGATATGCTTTTGGGATTTTATTCCGAACCTAAATTACCTCATTTATATTATCTGTGCAATAAATTTTTTTATTCTTCAGTCAATTTTCTTCTGAGATGGGATATCAGTTAATTCCTTACGACATCAGTTAATTTATTACGGTACGGTCCACTATTTTAGATTGCTGAAATTTTCACGTATAGTTTCCTTACCAATACAATGATTTTTTTAAGAAATAAGCAATGGAACTTTTGAGCTGATGTCAATCGTAGTATTATTAATAATTCATTATTTCAAAATTATCTTGGAATTATTTAAAAGATGCGCGTAAATTTAGTCAGTCTCTTTTTCACTATGTGAATAATTTTTTAGGTTTTTACCAAATTTGGAATCAGACAAACAACAGTATGAAATGATGCTTTTCATTATTCATCGAACTCTAATTTTTTACTTTAAAGGATTATGTAAAAATTGCTATCAGAAATTCAATCAGTCCAAATTTCATGTGTTAAAAGATTATAGTGATATTTCGCCATTCAGTTCGGATCGCCAACCTTTATTGTCACAATATAATAATTTCGCTCATTTGATATTTTCTTGCAGTGCTGTTTAGTTTATTATCATCTCTTCAGATTTCCTGTCTATTTGAATCAACAAGCACTTCATTAAAGAAATCGCGTTTTTCTAAAAATTTGCTTTCGTTTGATAAAAAATAATTTAATTTTTTTGGATACAATATTATCCTATATTTCATTGACATTGTGACAAAAGTCTCTAAATGATACTGCATGTTTTGAAAAATCATTTAAAAAATTAAAATTTGAATAATTACAAAGATATGTATATTGCGATATCTGTTACAGCATTACTTGAAATTTAGAAGTATATCATATTGTACGACATATTAAACGAATAAAATTAATGACAAAATATTATTCATTGGAATACCAGCAATCTTTCTTAGTGCAGCTATTCTTGGCTTTATTGCAACATATTTGGACAATAAATGCTTCCTTTGTTCACTTTTAAGCATCCTTGTTATTTCACATTTTTTATTGATTCTCATTTTATTACTTTTCTTATTCATTTATCATTTTCATGATTTAAAAGAATAGGTTTTAATTATTCCAATTGCTCCATCGCTTAGATGTTTATTTTTAATCATTGCCAACGATTTGGTGATTCCAAGAAGGATAAAGTTTTAGCGGTAAATAATCTAACTGATCATTGACTTAAATAGTCAATTACATCAAATTATTTTTATCGGATGCAGTCGTTAAAAATTCTCCTTTCGATATCCGAATTTTTGTTCCGAGAAACTAGAATGAGATGAAATAATGAGCGATAAATTTGCTTCAATAATCTGTTCAGAATAGTTTTTCCCATCCATTGATTATTAAAATTTTTTAATCGACCTCAAGAAAATAGCGAAAGGGTATATTAATTTATTTATAATGATCTCATTTTTTTTTGTAGATATTAATAAGTTTGATTTTTGTGGTTTTTGCTGTTAATAATTGTTGCATCCAATTCTTCCATATAAGCTGCATGTCTAATGCGGAATACAAGGATAAGCTTATCAATGACTGCGCGAAATAAGTGAGATGCAAGGAAAATTTTAGAAAAAAAGCTTTTTTAATGATTGTAAGACTGAAAATTAATAAAATAAATAAGAGTAATCATATAAGCACGAGCCGAGATATTCTTAACAAAGCCATTCAGACCTTCATTTAAATTTGAAAGAATAAAAATTCGAGAGAAACATATTGTTATTATTCAATAATTACATATATTTACAGTGGTAATTATCTCAGTTTGCTTTATTGAATTTTTTTCACATGAAAATTATATTCTTTTATAGGTAATATTGTCGCGAATTTCAATATCACGAAACTTCATATAAATAATAAAATAGTAAAAATTTAATATAAAAATAATTACAAAATATTATGATGATTCATTAGTTGCTATTTATGGCATTAATCTACATATTTGTCACAATAATGGTATTTTCCCATGCAACATTTTCCCATGTTTCCTATCTTGAAGCAATATTTACATTTTCCCACGTTACATTCTCATGTTATCATTTCCTGTCTTAAAATTCCAAGTCATTTTCTCAACTGTCCAACCAATCGTTCAATTGTGTAAGCTAAAAAACCTAACAAACTTTTTTAGACGCCCAATTTGTTACTGTTTGAAAACCCTCTAATTTAATAGTCTAGTCAGTTACGAATTATCAAAAAACTAATTCATCTTAATCCCCTTCAATCCTTCAATTCTTCAATTTTTGAATTTCATTTTTAAATCATTAATATTTGTTATCGTTGGTTCGTGCGATTATCAATTTTATAAACGTTGTCCTATTCCTGTTCTACATAAAGAATAAACCTTATTTTGAATCTGTTGTGACATCGGCCCAACCAATTCTACAAAGTTAACGCAACAATTTTATGGTGCCACGATCCGGGAACGATGTCAAACAATATTATAGCCAGTATTCAACCAGCAAAAACTAGGTTAGTTTTCCTTCTTCAAGAAATAGATTCTATAGAGCTTAACTCTCCGGATTCTAACGTGCCAATGGAACAACAGAGTAATCTCTATGCCACGAGGAAAAGAATACTCGAAGATAAAATCCAAAGAATTCAACTGTGTGTGGATTAACTGGAAAAAGTAAGCGACAAATAGATCAGCTACACAAACAATTAACGCAACAAAAAGAAGGGAAGAAGAGAAAACTACGAATCAATAACAGAAGGGGATCAAGGATTATTCAAAATTTTGCATGAAGGAAAGAAGCGATAATAACGCTAGTAATGCATAAGGATGAAGCGGAGCAAAAATAGTGCTTTTGAAGGGATCCAGAAAGGTACAAGAGGAAGTAACCCATCCTTCGAACCTTACAGTCAACCTTCCTCAATTATCACTACCTATATTCAACGGTGATTCTAGACAATGGCGACAATTTTGGAGCAGCTTCAATGCAGCAGCCCATTCACAAACAAACTCTGAAATTCAAAAATTGAATTTCTTATATTCGTGCCTTAAAAGAAACGCGTTACAGGTAATATCGGGATAAGAAATCGCACCAGAAAACTACGGAATCATAAGGCGATTGCTCTAAGAAAAATATGGTGACTCCTCGACAATAACAATAATATTATATAACGAACTCCAATCCATTAAACGAAATGAAAAGGATTGGATGGAAACGATCGAGAAAATTGAAAGAACCCTACGCCAAATAGACTCTGGGAGAAGGCGTGGAACGTTCAAGCATCGAGACATTGATAGAAAGTAAATTACCCTTATGGATTATAAATAAGGTATATAATCAAAAAAATTAGATATACCGCAAAGCTCAGAGACTTTCTATCGAATACAGTTAATGTAACTCAACAAGTCAAAAATTGTCAGAGCTCATCCACTTATGCTGACAGTAAATGCACTATCAAAATGGCACAAAAACAAAGATATAATCCTAGAGAAACGTCAGCATTTTCTACAATTCAAAGCAATCAAATCTCGTCCCAACTCATGGCAAACAAGAGGAGACCATATACATTCTGCGCTCGAGATCATTGGGATAGCGACTGCGATGTATCCCTACTGCTAACCTTAGAAAGGATCGTCTTAAGAAGTTAAAGAAATATCCAACTTGCTTCAGAGACAGCCACAATGGAACAAAATGCAAGGTGAAGGAAAATTGCTTCTATTGTAAGGCCTTTCACAACAGTGCTCTATGTGAAAAAGAATTACCACTTCGTATATGGTGAACTCTGAGAAAAAGCTCAAATATGAAAATTCTAAAGTTGAACATGAAAATTCTAGACACTCTGATAAAGCGGACAGTTCAGCTTTTCTTCATAATTCAACTCTAGCAACTCAAACAAATGCAACAAATCAAACTTCACTCTTATGTAAAGAAATAAAAGTTTTTAGTCCAACGCAACCTTAACGACAAAGAAAAGCCTTAGCATTATTTGTATAGGCTCGCAATTATTTTTATTTCAAAGAAATTATCACTACAACCGGGTTATTCGAATCAGATAAACAAATTATGGAAATAGCGCCATTCGGTATGAAGAAACCAAAATTGTGTTCTACTGTCTCTACGCAGCTGAATGTGCGAACGCTAAACAACGAAGTTATAACGTTATATGCAAATGTAGTTGAATATCTAACGAACGGAATGTAGGTTGTCGAAATACCAGAAAAAGTTCGAAACCGAGACTTAAGGAATTATTGGAGAAAACCCGATATTTTGAACGGGATGGACTTCTTCAAATTCATCAGTCTTCCAGACATCGACGATTTATAATCAGCACACATGTTAGTACAATCAAAGGTTGGTCCGATGATTATCGGAAATGGTGATATTGATAAACTTTGTAAGAATAATAAGTATCCTTCAAAAGAGCATGTTCAGTCAATGTGAACATCAATTTCGAATTAGAAAAATTCTGGAAACTCGAAACGACTGCAATTCAAGGATCTCCCAATGCAGATGACGATGACCATGTTTTGACACAGTTTAAACTATCATTAAATAAGAAGGAAGATACCAATATGCTGCCCTTGGAAACATTCCAAACAAAAATTGAACGACAATTCGGTCGATTTAAAAGTCTAATTAAAAGACTACAACTCCAATCACTGCTCCAGACCTACAATGAAACAATCAAAGAACTACACCAGTCAGGTATAATCGAAGAAGCATCCACAGAAGATAAAGTTGGAGTGATATATTATCTCCCTCATCATCATGAAGTGTTAATTCCTGGGAAAACAACGACCAAACTAAGAAATGTTTGTGATGCGTCAGCACATCATAAGGGATTCAAAAGTTTAAATGAAGTCTTGTACCGAGGTCCTGTAATGTTACTAGACTAGTAGGAATATACCACGGTTTCGAATGATGAATATTGTAATAACAGCACAGGAAGACGAACGAAACTGTACAAGATTTCTCTGTCTCAATGATATAGAGAAAGAAGTCACGGATGGTAATATAAAATGTTATCGCTTCAAGAAAGTTCCATTTGGAATTATTTTATCACCCTTCTTATTAGCGGCAACACTCAATTATTACTTGGAAAACTTCGGTAGTACACTGGCCTGGGAGATACGAAGAAATCTTTATATAGATAATGTTACCACATCAGCAAATAATATAGAGGAAGCAAGAGATAAATGTGAGGAAATGAAAATAATTTTTAAGGAAGCCTCTATGAAAATTAGAGAATCCCTTTCCAACGATGAAGAATTTAATGAATTAATCCCTTACTGCGATCTGAGCAAAACAAAGACGAAAAACTTTCTTGGACTCATTTGGAATTGCGAAACAGATACTATATGCGTGAAATTAAAACCATGGACGGGAAAAACACTAACTAAAAGGTCTGTTTTACAATTTGTTGCTTTCAATATGATCCACTAGGCTTCTTGGTACCTATAATGGTGAAACTCAAATTATTTATCCAACACTTATGGAAGCAAAACATTCCATAGGACCAATCTTTAAATGAAACTGACAACAACAATGGGAGAAACTTATCAAAGAATGGCCAACACATGTGATAAATCTATCAAGATATGCGACAGATCCTCACAGCCTACAGAAGTCCACGTCTTTACGGATGCATCAAAGATTGCTTATTCTGCTGTTGCTTATATACAAAAAACAAATTGATCTATGCAAAATCTCGAATTGCTCCAATCAAAGGTATGTCTATACCTAAACTCGAATTACTATCTATTTTAATAGGAGTAAGAGCGGCACAATTCGCGTTAAAGCAATTAGAAATAAAAGAGCACCGTGTTACAGTGTGGTCAGATTCAAAATGCGCTTTTTCTGGACCAAACATTATACAAGATTACACCCACGTTTCGTACAGAATAGAGTAGACGAGATACTTAAAGCATGATTTGAATTAAAATATGTCCCGAGCGAAAAAAATCCGATCGATATACTAGAGGACTCTTACTGCTAAGGCTGCGACATTGTACTGAGTGGTGGAATGGAGCAAAATGGTTAGAAGAAGATAAATCCAAATGGCCAAAGTGTGAATTCACTTAGAAAGTGAATGATGAATTTGAACAAGCAATCATCGCAAATCTAACGAAATCGAAAATTCAACCCATTAAACAAGAGATGATCAAAATCACTAATGCATCCCGCTTCAGTAACTGGACAACATTAGTAAAAGCAACGGTCTGGGCTCTTCGTTTTATTAAGCGAATCTGTAAAAGAAAGTTATCCTGGTTGAAATCATGTCTAGCATGGGAAACAGCATGAGTAAAAATGATTATAATATCTCCGAACGTTTACTGTTCCAACAAGCACAGTCACAAGATTTAATGGAGGACAGTAAGAAGAGATGGAATCTATATCAAAGCAAAATCGGCAACTTATGCAGATCCGTAGCCGGTTAATATACTCTGAACCTAAACTATGAATGTAAATATCCTATGCATTTTCCAAACAACAATCCTATCACTTATCTTGTCATTCAACAACAACATAATCGCCTACACCAAGCAGGTATTTCGCACCCTCTATCTGAATTAAGACAAAATTCAAGATACCAAAGGGAAGAGCTGCAGTTAAACGAATAATATCTCATGTATTGTCTGTAAACGATGGAAGGCAAAACCATTCAAATTACCGCTGATGCCCAGTCTACCGGAATCACGTGTAAAACGATCGAGAACATTTCAACAAGTAGGTTTGGATTCTTTGGGCCCCATAGTGATCAAATCCACTACAGGAATAGCGAAAAGATGAGTTGCTCTTTTACTTATTTTACAACAAGAGCAGTATATCTCGAATTAGCGGAAGATTTATCGAATGAAAGTATCTTGCACATTTTGAGGAGATTCGTTACATGAATAGGATACCCGAAATTAGTCCTGAGTGATAACGCCAGTTAATTTCCACTCGTATTCAAGGAAACAATGAACAGGAATGCTAACTTCCTAGCTGAGAAAGGCATGGTTTGGAGAAATACAATACCACGTGCTCCATGTGGTTTATGAAAGCATTATTGGACTTACAAAGGAAGCTTTGAGAAAAGCCATAGGAAGAAAACTTCTAAAGGAAAAGAAATTAATAACTTTAATAGGAGAAATAGAAGGAATACTCAACACGCGTCCACTAACCTATGTAGGTTTCAATGATTATCGAATTATACGTCCCATCACTTAATTTCACAAACAGCAGCACTATATACCAATTAATTATGATAAGGAGAATGAGAAATATACTCCTTAAGCATTGAAAACCAAGGACAAATTAATTAAATATTGGACAAACACTCTTCAAATATTAGATATTTTCTGGAAATTATGGAAAGATGAAGATCTTCCAAGTTTAAGAGAACGTACTCAAAAGGAATTGAATTCCCCAGACTGGTAGAAAAAAGAATACCACAAGAAAATGAAATAGTTTTACTAGTAGAACATGAAGCACCTCGTGGTAAATGGAACCTCGCAAAAATAATCAAACTTAATACAAGCTGAGATGAAAAATAAGAAGTGCAACGATACAAATGTCCAATGGAAAACAACTCAATCGTTTCACAAGTATGCTTTGTCCTATGCAAATTGATAGCTTCAATAACGATAGCCTAAACAATAAGAAACAAATCTCAGGAAACGACACAGAAGGATCAATAGCAAACCGAACTGGAAGTTCCAAACGAACTACGATATATGCCAAGAATACTAATAAGACCAAATCCAATATTTTTGCGAAAGCACAAACACTACCGGTGGTGATAATGTTATCAGTAACGATAATGCAAAATATAACTGCCAATAAATGCAAATGGAACTGCGGAATACCTTTCAACATCCCACAAGGATGAAACTGCGAAAAAATCGTCAATCAAACCGTCACATTACATAAAGTGGAAGTATATACACGCATTCACATAAGGATACCAGCAACCAAATGTAATAACATTACAAGAACAGTTTGCACTAAGGTTGTTCTTAGACTATCACTTTCAGCAATTGCGGACGACACAAATACCTCAGCAATCTCCTCCCAACTCTGTCGAAAAATGCATCTTCGAAAACAAATAAATGAAATCACATTGATCCAATCTTCCCCAAATAAATGGATAACAAACAACAAAATGCAATATCCATACGGATGATGGGGAGTTAAATGTCAATCAACAACAAATTTTGCACTCTAACCGAAGGAGAATTATTCCTAAACGATGAAAAGGGATTAATTTCTAATTTCGACAATGGCAACACTGCATGGCAAATAAGGGTAAGTGCATCACAAACACTAGTACTGTCTTATGGAACAACACTGACATAGTCAATCAATGCCTGTATCCGAAAATTGAAAGATTTGATGCTATGAGATACGGCGATCACTTTATCATCAACGAATTACAAGCATCATTTGTAATTGATAATGAGAATCACACAATTATGGTGGAAAATTATGGATTCAATAAGCCATATCCAATGAAAGGAAACATCGTCCTTGATATAGGGATTAAAAACGATGAAACTCTAATAGAAGTTTAAAACGAGAAACAACATACGAATTACTTATGACGGAGACTTCTCCTGACGAACATTAGATCCGAATAACGTAAAGTTTCAATATCTTTTTGACTCTATAAGACGAGAATTCATTTAATAAAATAGTATATCAGAGAAGTTGCCAAAACAGAAATGATCTACTGTTCGTAATTGATGAGTTAGCTACTAACTATCCTACACTCGCAGCAAGAATGATACTACAAAGAAATGATATAACAGCTAAAACAGTGAATGGAAAATTATTAGTAGCACCCTGCAAATCAAATGAAATTACGATCCAAAATACCGATTTCAAAGGAGGTCTAAGAAATTAGTTTGAAATTGAAAGAATTAATGCAGAATTGGAAAAAAGAAAAATAAAACTTAAATAAAAATAATTATCATGAAACTCCAAATAAATAATAAAATAAAATTTAACATAAAAATAGTTGCAAAATATTTTGGTGATTCATTATTTGCTATTTACCTCATTAATCTACATATTTGTCTGAATAATTGTGATTTCCGGTCTAAGAAATTTATCTCATTTCCTGTCTTAAAGCAATATTTTTCCCGCGTTACATTTTCCAAACCATCCAACCAATCATCCAATTGTGTAAGATAAAAAACCTAACAAACCTTTCTACATGCCCAATTTGTTGCTGTTTAAAAATTTAACAGCCTAATCCGTTCCGAATTATCCAAGCTAACTCATGTCAACCCCTTCAATTCTTCGATTTTATTTTAAACTATTAATATCGTTATTGTTGGTTCGTGCGTTATCAATTTTATAAAGTTCTTCCTATTCCTGTTCTGCATAAGGAATAAATCTTATTACAAATCTGTTGTAATATCGACTCAACTAGTCCAATAAAGTTATCGCAACATATGTTACATCTAATGAATGACAACATAAAGTTAAGGTGTGGTTTATCTTTTAATTTATTCATATATTTACTAATAAATAATTTTCTTTAACAACACTATTTTTTTATTTCCGATACTGCTATTATAATTTAAAAAGAAAAATTTGCCAGTCCCCAGTGCAATTTATTATCAAAATTTGATTTATCTAACATATCTAATTGGTAGCTATTTACAAAGTGTATTCATAGTATTATTTTAGAAATTTCACATTAAAATTGGTTGTATACGAATAAAGTATGTGTAGTTTTTTTCCCTTTTTTTTAATTTTAAAAGCAAAATAAAAGTAGACTTTCGTATTTCTACGAATAAAGAATGAGTCACTAAAATATTTTTAGCAAAATCAAATCTATTAGGTATTAATTCTTCTCAGAGACAAAATATATTTTTGGCTTAAAACATCATAAACTAGTATCAACTGCAGTATTAATAATTAGTCGTTTAAATTGTAAAACTTAAAAACTTTGAAAAAAATTAGTTGGACGAATTGTAGGTATGCAAAGAACGTTGTATTCAAGCTGGAATGGATTACATGCCATCGATGTTCATTATGACCACATTGCTTGTCTCTTTTACGTTCCTGTTAGCGACATAAACGAAATGAAACTATTAAAAATGAAATTTTATGCGCAATATTTTGAAAGAACGCATTAAATAACTAACAGTTTCAAAATGAAAATTTATTCAAAAAATTATTCAGAGAATGCAATACCATTTCAGTGTTACATGTATTTTTAATCTAAATTCAGCAAATATTAGTTTGTAACCTATGTGTTCTCAAGTTACTTCTTTACTCTTTTTTGAATAATAAAAATAAGGGATAAAAAAATAGAGTTATGTAAAATTACGATTATTTTTAATTTATATATGCAAGTAGATTTAAAATTTAAGAATCAGTAAAAATAAAAAGAAACTGTCGTCAAAATTACTCGGTTTATATTTTATTTTTTTAAATGGAGCATTCCCCGAAAGTTATCTTATTTTTTAAAATAAAGTCCGAATAATTCTAACAAAAATTTACCAACAAACCACAAATTTCATACATAAATGTTCATCGGGGAGAAAAAAATATACTGAAAGCAACTTTAGCAACAATTATACCGGTAATCGAACAGTACTTATTGAGAATTCTCAAACTTTCTAAAAATTGGCCTACTTATACATTTCAAATCTAATACGAATATGAAGATAGACAAAATAATATTATTACAGTCCCTGCACATAAAATATTACAAGTGCACTGCTCGTAAAAATAAACTGAAACATCCAAGCGACAATACATACAAATCTCACGATTTGGCCTTTTCGTTTTGAATAACGGCAAATTTTGAAATCAAAGTATTGGATAAATTTCGACGATAATTATCCATTTCTTCAACTTTCTACAAAGCAAAATTACGTTGAACTAAATATCTTACACGTTTGTGACGCATTCTTACGATCTGCTCTTTTGTTTAGGTTTTTTGTTTTATTTTGGTTTTGATTCTTTGATATGTGAAAGTATTAATTCTTGGTTTCAGAACATAGCTAAGATTAATTTAGTTTTGTTTTAATTTTAACTGCTGAATTGAGTTAACACATGTAAAAAGAGAATGAAAATAAGATAGGCAAATTTGTTGCTTTCTCTTTTAAAAGAAAAACATGCTTTTAAAAAAAGCTAATAAGCTTTTTTTTAGTTCAATAGAACTAGCAAACTAACCTTTCCAAGCAATTCCAATCTCCTTTCCATATCAGCAACGATGGTGTCTCCTTTGACTGCATTATCATGATAAATATTCCGTTCTTTCAAAAGAGCATCAATAATATCATATATTTTGGTTGTATCCAGATTTAATGTCAATGTGCAGAATTCAAACTAGAAACAAAACCATCAGAAAATGCTTCAAATTGAATTGCCTGTTTTCTTAGCAATCTTATTTCTATCTTCTCACTTAAACAACATTAACTTTTACTACCACACACACAGATTCAGTACTTTGAGCTAAGACAGCAACGCTTATTTTAAAATATTTGAAATAAATTCCTAGTTGCGCTGTTGCTTTTAATGAAAAGAGAAACACAAAAATCAATTTATGAAACAAATACTCACCATGAGGCCATCTTCATCCGGTCGAATCCATTTCACCTCAAAAGTAATAGATACACTATAATACGAAAGAAGAAAAACAGAGGAATGAATACAAATATGTGAGTAGCCTATTTTCCGAGACTGCTGTACTGAAAATTCTTATCCTTGATTGAGTATCAAAATTATAACAAACACTGAACGACTACTGCGTTACAATTAGATGTTTCTGCATATCAGATTATGGAGAAAAAAGCATCTAAAATGCTTAGTTATAGCAATGATGACTTTGACATGATCTCTGTGACCAGATTTTTACGGATATTGTGGATTATCAAGAATCACGTAGGTGTCACCACTCTTACCTCCTAAAATCCAAAATGATAGTAAGGTCGATCAATTCCAAGGACATTCTGTGTAAATTGTCAACGACTATAACAGAAGTAAGGAATAGGGAAGACACCGGGAATAAAGGTGTGAAAGTTCACGTTACTCTAAATTACAAAATCTTTCTTCATCTTTGGCTTTTTTTGATGACTAATGAGTCAAAACCAAAGCGTAAAATAAAATGATTACATAATGGAACGATCTAATACCTGCACACATTCTGAACGTTCCATACTCAATGAATTCTTTAGATCAGCCAATTCGGCGATGAACTCCTCATCTGTACTGCATTCGCCTTCTTCACGTAATGTTTTCCAACTTTTCTGGTCATCTGCAGAATGAAATATACTAATATCAATAGATTATTTGATACACATGAACTGAATCCAATTCTAAGCCTAAATAAAATTTTACTTTTGAAGTACTTGCAAACAACTATTTTATTTTGTTACAATATCTCCTTCTTCTGTTCTTGTATACCTAATTAGAACATGATTTAGATCTAAATAATTTGAATCAAATTTTTTCAAAAAATTAGAATAAAATTTGCCTTGAATGTGTTCAATCTAATTCAGCGAACAGTCTTTTCTTTTTTATTATTACATTCTATCCTACAGCTACGAAAAGTGAAATAACAAGAATGCGACATTAAGTAGTAAAAAGAGCATGAAAAAAAAATAAAATAAAAAAATGGTTGTAATAAAGAAATACCTACAAGCTGCGGTATATGACGGACTAAGAGTATCATTGATAACAACAACAGCGATATATTCATCACTATCACAATTTTTACCAATGAATAAAATGGCTGATAATTGTCGCTCATCGTTTAACTCACAACAACGACTTACTTTTAATTCCAACATTTAGATAGACGTTCTAAAATATGTTCAAATTTTTCAAAAATTTCACTTTTCCGAATTGCCACGTCCAATTCATAGGATAACTATGCCATTCTGAAGTTATTGAAGAATTATGCCATATCAGATTTGCAAAGGCAAATGAATTATGTCATATTAGATTTGCAAGGCATAAGCGCAACATATCGAAAGTTTCACATAAAATTGTAAAATTAAGATTATGTCATATAGGAATTATCAAGCGTAAAACACACCATACTATAACTGTTAGAAAAGGAATTGTGAGCTGCTAAACCGTTAAACATAACAACTATCGAAATATGGAAAATTCTCACAAGCTATCTTTCCCTATGCGGCCGCGCTGTTAAATCTGAACCACGTATAGTTGAAATACGTGTTAAATGTATGCTAAGTAATTTCATTATTATAAATTTATGCTTATTTTAATTGAATATTTATATTTATTTATGATATAAGTATGATATCCATCTTTTTGAGATATATGATGAATGTATTACGCAGCATACAACGTACATAATTGATAAATTTTTGCATGAAGCATGATAAAATACGCGACATAAAAATGATTACAAAATGTTTTCAGTCTGCTTTCAAACTTTCAATGAAAATAACGTCTCGCTTGCTTGAAAGAAGCATAGACAATGAATGTGTACTCCAAAATGGATCATTTCTGGTAGGCAGAGTTGTGGAATGAACCAAATGTTGGTTTCTTTTTTTTTGTTAACTTATTGCACATGTGTTTGTCATGAGAGTTTGAAAGCAATCAAAAAATTTACAAAATTTGAAATTGAAATTAAAAATAAGTTGCATTTTTTGCATACAAAAGAATGATCGATATAAAAGAAAAATGACAAAAAATGACGAATTGTTTGTTTATAATTTATTGCTGCATAGAGGCAACTGTAAATTGGCGGTGTCCCATTTCAAGCAAATTTATATTATAATCATATATATCTTATAATCATATATATCCTTACCATTGCTTATCATTACTGTCATCATCATTCTTATCGTTAAACCATTAATATTATTATTATTATATAATCATCATTTAGTTAATTGATATCATAAATAAAACATATACGAAGTACTTTATTTAGATGAAGCCATCACAGGTTATTTTTTTTCATTTCAAATTCATCATTCTTCCAGAGACTACATTTCCCAATTATTAAGTTAAATTCTTCTTAAAGCGATCAATAAAGTATTATGAATAAGAGTATTTTGGTAACATATCGTATTATGGTTTTAAATTATAATTAGGTCATAGTTATGGTATCTTCAATCTTCCGGAATTTAAGTTTAAAATATTCAATTAATTTTAACAAAAATATCCATTCAAGCTATAACAATTAGCTCTTAAATTTTCGGAATAAAGAGCAATGCAACAGTATATTGCATTTGTCGTCTTGAATAAGATTATAAATCTATGAAATTTTTACGGAATTTGAGAATTTAATATTTACCTCGATCTATGATATATTGTGTTAAAATTTGAATTCATTTTTTCATTTTATTCTATGTTATAGATTGGTAATAGTTTGTATGTAAATAATTAACGCATCCTAAAATATAACTTAGCGTCTGCAAATTGAAAATTATCTAGTAGATTACAGTAAGCTAATTTGAATAAAATTGAATGTGAAGGAGTGATAAAAAACTATTTGAAACTTGATACGGTAGCAGGATGTATTTCAACAAAAGCACTTCACAATTGCAATTCGCTTGCCCAAAAATATGCAGAATGCATTTAATCAGTTTACATGCTATAAGAAAAAACCTTTAAAGAAAAACTGAAACAACAAAACAGAAATTAAATAATTAAGATATCGCAATCGGGTCGTGATGAATTACGATCAAGAAAACATCAAATATCCATTCAATCATTATCGGAAAATCGCAATTCACGAAATTCAGAAACAGATGAAGATTCAGAAGAAGAACTGAAAGTGCCAACTTCACCAGACATTAGCGATTCGCAGAGTTCGGAAGATGATGATGATGATGATGATTCAGAGGATGAAATACCACCTGTAATTTTCAATCATCCTTTGGTAAATGATTTATTGGATCGATTTATGCGTGCTCAGTTACAAAATGATGTAAATGCCAACAATGTCAATATTGACAAAAATAACGTCGCGACTGGAAAGAAGTTAGAATTCTACATCAAATGATTAAAATTTGGTCAATTTTAGATGACGGAATTCAAAGAAATTTGAGAAAAAGTTCTAAACCAATTTGAAATATATTTCATATCTTATATTTCGAATTATTCCGGAATTTTTACTTTTTTGATGGAAAAAAGATTAAAAATCTTTTACATTAACTTGCTATAAATAAGTGAATAATTTCAAAATTATAAAATGACTAAAATTAATGTTTTTCGTGTGAAGCATTGAATAGTTTCTGAAATTTCCGAATGCTTGGATTGTAATCAAAAAAATTTGAAAAATTTTAATTACGTTGACATCATTTCTTCTAATTTTTTGATATATTGTCTATTCTGACAAATGATACCAAGTTTTATCTAATTTTTAAGCAAATTAATTAGAGAAATAATTATAGAGGAACATTAAAACCGGCACCAATTCATGCTGTCGATCTGAAATTCGATGAACTTCGACAATTATGTTATCTTGCTATGAATTCATTCGCTAAACAGAAATCATTATTGCGTATCGGAAAGTATCACATTAATTCTTTTAAAATTTTTTTCTTTTGTTTCAATAAAAAAAATTGTTTCATATGTTTATTGTTATAATTGTTGCAACTTATATGATTGTTTTATTACTGTGTTGCTATTGTTCTTATATAATATGTACTACAAAATTTGTGGAAATTTTAGTGAAATGCTTCCAATAACGATATGTGCTGATGTTCATGGACAATTTAGAGATGTCCGATGTATTTTGAGTACATGTGGTAATCCATTATCACAAACATATCTTTTTCTTGGTGATTATGTTGATCGTGGATCTCAGGTAATACTCAATTATCAAATATTTTTATTAACTTTGTTACGCGAAACTTTTTCTGTTAAACAATAATAATATCTTCTAAGTAATGATTTTGTCGTATTGATTAGCTTCCAAATATTTTATATTCAATAAATTTAATTTTCAGTTTCACATTTTTCAGTTTCTGCTACTCACTTTATTATTATTATTATTATTATTATTATTATTATTATTATTATTATTATTGTTGTTGTTATTATTATTATTATTATTATTCATTATTATTATTATTATTATTCATTATTATTATTATTATTATTATTGTTATTATTATTATTCATTATTATTATTATTATTATTCATTATTATTATTATTATTATTATTATTATTATTATTATTATTATTATTATTATTATTTATAATATTATTATTAGTTCCAAAAGATATAAATATTATTACTAAATTTTAAAAAATCAAATTAAAAAAATTTTAAACTACTAAAATACTAATACACACTCTCTTATCTTAACAATTTAATCAAATAATATATTTGTTATTAAAGGGTATTGAAACAGTAACAATGTTAATGTGTTTTAAAATTAAATATCCTACACAGTATATATGTTACGCGGGAATCATGAAGATGCTAATACAACATTAATTTATGGATTTTATGATGAATGTATTACTCGATTTCCAAATGATGAAGGAGAATTGGTAATGAATTTCTTTCTAATCATAGTAAATTGTTCATATTTTTTTGGCATAATTTATAACAATATAATGTGATATCAATATATATATATATATATATATCATGTAATTTAATAATATCGTAATTGGTTTAAAAAATACATTTGACTAATATTTTAAAATAAATTTATAATTCTTTTGTGTTATAAATATTAATATTATATTATACATACATATATATATGATAGAAATAACTGATAATACGTATTAAAATGATTGGCATGATTTATTTTAGATGAATAAAATATATTTATTAATATAAATTCGATTTATAATATATCTCAATATAAAAATTGATTCGATTGATAAACGATATGATCGATATGATTTGATCAATACATAGCAATGATATGATCGATATGATTTAATTTATATGCCTATATCTGTTATTTTAGTTATGGCATGTATTCATGATGGTATTCAATATGATGCCTTTAACAGCTATTATTGGTGATCGAATATTATGTATGCATGGTGGCCTATCACCACATCTTAATAATATTGCAATGCTTGAAAAAGTATGAAATTTTATTTTGTGATAACTAATTTATTAATAGATAAAAATAAAAAATAATAAAATACTTGATATCAATTTAATTATATTATTATATAGTAAAAGAAATTTTTAGATAATAAATAATAAAATTTATAAAATAATTCATTTTCAACATTTAAAAATGATAATTTATTATTATAGCTTCCTCGTCCTAATATATTATTATTATAGCTTCCTCGTCCTAGTATTGTACCACCATACGGAATAATGTGTGATGTATTATGGTCCGATCCAGATGATCGATATCCAGGATGGGCACTTAGCGCACGTGGTATATCATTTACATTTAGCAGTAAAGTAGTGAAGGAATTTTGTGAAACAAACAATATCGATTTAATCGTTCGTGGTCATCAACTTACTGCAGATGTTCGTTAGTAAAATTGTTTATGCAAAAATTTTAAAATCCTTGAATCGAATTAATAATTAAGAATTTACTTTCAATATTTTAAAATAAAATATTTTTTAAATTTTGCTTTAAACTTTCAATTTACACGAAAACTTATTCTTATTATTTTTCCTTAATTTATAATACTTCAAATCTATTTGAATAGCACTTATACATATATATACATTCTTTACTTTTTACCAATGAACATTAAATTGTTATCACAATTGAATATTATTCTCTTTGTAATGCCTTTTATCATTATCAGAGTTAAAGATTGAACAATTATCACAGACTGATCATAATTTGACATTTTCAGATGTTTAGAGGAGGATATAAATATTTTGCTGATGGACGCTTGATAACAATATTTTCAGCTCCAAATTATTTAAATATGAAAAATGACTCATGCGTTTTACACATTTCGCGGAAGGTTCTTTAGAATAACTTTTTCACAAAAATATATAAGAAATAGTTTAAACTTTTTTATTAATAAAATAATTACCTATTTGCATATTCATAATTTCGATGAAGCAAAAAATTTTTATATGAATAAATAGGCAACTACTATTTTTATAAAATTATTTACATGAACTAATCGCGCATTTTAAAATCGTTTTGATAAGAATTTATTTCTGTCAAAAATACTACAAAACTCGAACCTTCTAAACATGAAAAAAACTCAAAATTTGGATCGCTAAAGTTACTCTTTTCTTTTTCTGACTTCATGTATTTCCCATGTTAATATTGAGAAAAGAATGATTATAGATAAAATTTTTTGGGAAAATTATTCTAATTTTTAAAAATTGAAACATTTAATACAAAAATAATATTAGATATTTTAGTTTAAATGTCGTTTTACGATATTTCGACCAATATTTATTGGTCCTGTTGAATCGCAAAATGATAAAGCTGAGGCACCACATGCAGCACCAGTAGATGGATATTGATATATATTTTTATAGTGCATTATTATATGTTACTATCATTGTATATTTGATTAAAATCTCATGCTTCCGTGTAATAATATAAATCTTTGTCAATAATAGCACAGATCAACACTCTACATATTTATATTGCTCATTGCACTTAATATAACCGCAGGAAAATATATCGTATAAGTAAACTTCGAATGTTCAATTTTTCAAGTTAATTGCAGGAAATCTCGAATTGCAAGTAGTCATAATGTTTATATAGAATCATTCTATACTTTCAGTAATATTTCTTAAATGGGCACAAGAAAAATGAAATTTTTATTTAAAACTATTCTATGAAATAAAACACATATTAAACCAAGAAAAAGCTTCAAAGTAAGAAAGTCTAAGAAAGTGTTCAAAATATTCAAAAAGATAAATCTAAGAAAAGTACGAAGACAACAGAAAGCACTGAAAGAAATGAAGAGAATTGCAAAGAGCTTCAATTAATATAGTTCTTGACACTAACTATGAAATTAAGTTTGATGCCGTCTGGAAGCCTTGCATTTTCGATGTATCGGCTTCAGAATTATTATAGCTGATATCATATTTCTTGTCTTCCTTTGTCATTTTTCTGATTTCAGCTATCTGAAAATAAATTTACCACTGCATTTTCATTTGTCTCCTTAAAACTTCTGCACATGATCAAGCAGAAAATTTGGCCTTCGTTATTCTTATCAATCAGACATTTTAAACAATAAGATTAATTGTTTACCTGGTAGCTACTGTAAGTATCATTTTTCATTTTTTCACAATAAGCAATGCATAAACAAACGAGTCATGAGTCAAAAAATGATAAAGATCTAGGAGAAATCTGGGGCAAAAGAAATCAATAATCGCTTATAAATTGTAAGGAATAATTAAAAAAGAAAAAAAACCTTCTGCGATATTTTATGCTGATAGGTAAAACTATTCTTCGAATTTTTATAAATATCATATTCGATGTAGCAAGATGCTTTTTCGATATCGGCATCATGTTGCTCGCCATACAAATTTGCAATTAAAGCTGTGTATATTGCTGTACGTACTATTTCTCTTCGCTAAAAATTATGAGCAAAACAAATAAAAACATAAAAAGGAAAAAAAGCTAAGTTATATTTAAGAAAACAAATTCATTCATTATTTGATCAAAGTAAAAAAATCCGAACAGTAAGCAATAATCATCCTTTGTAATAAAGATTTTAAAAATGATTTGTCATTCTCATTCACTTCTAATTTTCTCCGTCTTAAAGATCTACTAAAGACTAGCCAAACAGATTAAAAATTCTATTTTTTCTTGTTAAAAACATTAGCAAAAGCTTTGAAAAATGATAAAAATTAAAATTATCTCAAAATCTCCGGAAATCAAACAATAAAATTCGAATGACAAGAAGCAGAATTATAAATACATTAGCTGTCAGACTGGCGACACTTTTTGCTGTTGGCTCGATAATCAATGAATTCGCAGGAACTGAAATTTCACGCTAGAGATGATATACGGTTATCGAACAATAGTTAAAATTTTAAAGTCAAGCGATAATGGATTAATTAAAGATTTTGGAATAGTATTGATGAGTACGTTACCTTCCCGATTAGTAGCCGCTGAAGTTGATGTAGTGATCTGCAAAATTAAGTTATTGCTTGAATAATTATAAATATTGCGAAAAATCATTTCAGGATTATAAATAGAAAAATATAAGATCCTATATGAACATTCAACTGATCAAAGCGATCGTCGAACAATAAAGTCAAAGCAATAAATTTATCAATGCTTGGATTAAATTAAAGATCTTGAAATAAATAAACTAAAAATTTCGAAACCTTTCTACGTTTCGCAAATTCTTGTTGTACAATTTGCATAAGATACTGCTTTTCCTTATTCTCCAAAACTTCTGCCGCATCACTAGACTCATTCATATTCCATTCTCTTTAAGGAAAGCCAATAATTAATAGTAAATCAGAATGAAACAAGCAAGTTAAGAGAAACCAAAAAAATTTTTTTTCTGTTACAATTTTTCTATAATATTACGAAAAAGAAAGTGGAAATTCTTCAGATACGATGAATTGACTCCATTTTTATCACAATAGCTTACCTGACTCCCGCTCGACCTCCTTCATATAGAAGACAGTCACTGTCATCATCAGAACGACGTTTTCGAGACCGAAAATTACCAATGTCTTCCCAAGCTTCGGCATTAAACCGTGATAGTATTTCATTACAAGCCTAAAAGCTAGACATGAAAAACAATACAAAAAAATACAAAAAATAAAAAAACAAAACAGTACAAATACTAAACTTCTAAAAACTCAGTAATAAATAACCTTGGGATTTTTACAATAATCACAACTTTTTCCACACGGTCGTAAGTCATCGTCGTCAAAATAACGGCCAAGGGATATGTGCCTGCATCTGAGAAATATACAAATTATAAATGAGATATAAAATTATATGCTAAGAAGAATAAAGATAAAATTGCAATCTAAAGTATTCTATTTCATAACTTGAACTTAAATATGAAAATATGATAAGTTAAATTAAAACACACTGAGGTTTTTCACAGTATTCCACCATTTTTTCAAAACCGTGTTGTAGTGCTTTCACTTGCTCATCAATTATCTTCTTATCTAATTTTTTAGCCTAAAAGAATAGTTATTTTGAAACAGCTGTACTAAAAACTGTTCAGTCATTTTTTGATAATCTGCATTGCATTTAACTCATACCTTCGTTTTAAAGATGTTCTGATTAATCAAAAATTGAGTAATTTCCGGTCATCTCGGCTGTAATAGATACGGCAATAACTTCGTTTACCATCACGTCCAGCACGACCTGATTCCTGATAATATGCAGCTAGATTCTGTGAACATGTCCAATGAACAACTACTCTAAAACTTTCCTGTTTTAAACAAAATTGAATTAATCGAAATTCAAATAAAAAGATAACGAAGAAAGAAAAAAAGCTCCGAAAACCAATATGGTAAAGTTACCTGACATCTGCTTTATCGATACCCATTCCAAATGAGATAGTAGCTGCAATAACAGGAATAACATTTCCCATCCACTTATCCTGGATCTCATCGCGTATCTTGAAACAACAAACCAATGCAGAAAAAAGGAAATCTTGAATTTAGAGATCTACTCACATTTTGGAATTCAATGCAATTCAATTTAAATAAAGTACATACGCAAACCTTGTTACTCAAACCAGCATGATACGCATATGTCGGGATACCTTCTTCCGTTAGACGAGTCGCCATTCGTTCGCATTCTTCTCGCGTACGGCAATATATAATACCACTGCCCAAAAACTAAGTGCATATATATATTTCATTCGCCGAAGATATTTTATTTCTGAGTTTTTCGAAAACATCAAGTAAGTGACCCAAGAATAGATCTGATGCATAGCTTGAATCAAAGTGATAAATCTGAAAATTAAAAACAAAAAACGAAAAGAGAGAACTTACTACTAATTTCCCACAATTCTCTTCGGATTTTGAAGAATGTTTATTCTTTATTGATTTAAGCTTTAACTTATCAACCACATTAACGTTTGATTTTATCTCAGAAGCAGATTTAGCAGTTGAGTTGGATTTTCGGGTACATCCCAATGCCTTCATGATAAAGAGAGCCAAATGTCTCTGGAAAGCACTCAATAACTTCGAATTTCGTGATTTAAGCCATAAAAAGATATAAAATACAGATGAAAATAGTCGAATTGTCATTTATCACTACTTCCTCTGACTAATCTTTCCTATAATCATATCGCTTCAGATATATTCTTGCATCAAATCTTTAAATATCGAAAAGAAGAAAACCTCAGGTGCAGAAGGTATTAGATCTTTCATAATAAC
Source organism: Dirofilaria immitis (assembly GCA_024305405.1). Classification (NCBI taxonomy): domain Eukaryota; kingdom Metazoa; phylum Nematoda; class Chromadorea; order Rhabditida; family Onchocercidae; genus Dirofilaria; species Dirofilaria immitis. Next base: position 79,118 of record JAKNDB010000068.1, read on the forward strand.
ATCGTAATACAAATTATCACGGAATGTTGATGCTCTAAACATTTTCACGTTGTTCAACTTCAACTGCTTCACGATATCATCTTGCGCGTTTTTGTTAGCCGTAGCAGTTAGTGCAATCCAACACACCTAGGATATTCTAAATTTAACACACTGTTTCTTATTTCGAAGAATCTAATTCATCTAATAATTAAAAACATTACCTCAGGTGCGAGTTGTCGTAAATTTCCAAGTTTTAAATAATCCGGACGAAAGTCATGGCCCCAACGTGTTACGCAATGTGCTTCATCAACAACAAAATAATTCAGTAAATTCCTTTTGAACAAACTTGTAATCATCCGCTGAATATTTGGAGTAGCAGCAGACTCTGGAGTAATGTACAATAATTGTGTTTCAGGTTTTATTGATCGCAAATCCTGAAATTCGTTTTCAAATCAACAGTTTTATTTTCTAAAATTCTAACTAGAAAAATGTGGATAAGAAACACTTTTACATATTACAGTTCAAAAAATCTGCATTCCTCAAAATCTAAGTGAAATATACATAATTTCACAAAACATTCACTTCAACAATTCGTTTTCGATCTTCAGCACTAGTTTTTGAATTCAGAGAATTACATTTAATCCCATAAGCTTTGCATGAAAGCACTTGATCTTGAATCAAAGCTATCAATGGTGAAAATACAATCGTCACACCTGGATTATATATTAGCGCCGGCAACTGAAATTAAAATTCTTTGTTAAACGGATCCACTATTCCACATTATAAAATTGAATTTCTAATTTAAAGTAATCGCGTTAAAATTTCTAAAAATGAAACAATGTAGACAATAATGTTTCATATTATATTAAAATAAATACAGTTATACCTGATAACACAACGACTTCCCAGCACCAGTTGGCAATGACACGAAAACATCAGATTTTTCTAAAAACAGATTTTATGATTACATACTTATATATAAAGACAAACGTAATGAGTAGAAAAAATCGTCATAAAATTTTTACGAATCTCATTGTTGTACGATAGAAATGATTGTGAAACAGTACGGAAATCTAAATTTCGAATCATAATATCAATAACATTTGATGTGAGAAAAAGACAACATTATTATACATTTCATCCTAATAATGATGTTTTCGTACGGTTTTATATACTTCACATTTACTGATGCTAGTACAAATATCATATAACGTGAACTTCGGCGTAGTAAAATATATATGACGCCGTAATATTTCAAAATTCTATCATTTTTTAATCAAACAATCGATCCATTAATAGAGCGAACAGAAGTGTAATTTATGATGCGTAAAAAAATACACTCACTTCTTGCTATAGTATAGATAGCTTGTTTCTGAATTGCCGTTTTGTACTTTTTGTGTTTGAAAACGGCATTCAAGAGATGATCCGTTTTTTCCTTAATCGTTGTATTAGTTAAACATTCCAAAGTGGAAGATGTTGAAGAATTCTGATCATCTGACATCTTATTTTGTTCAGAAATAATCACAACTGGTAATTTACGAGGGCGACCTAAAAGCAGTTCTTATTCATTGGAAGAGGAAATCAAAATTACCTGATGATGGATAAAATTTTAAAAGTGCTATTTCATTTTTTAAAATTTAAATGTTGATGAACAGCATTTCAATTTTAGAATGATTTAGAACCAGATAAGTTCAAATTTCAGACTAATACAAAGAAAGAAAGCAAAACAATTACCTGATAAGGCTACAGAATTCGTTTTCCGTTTTTCAGGTGATTGATTAACGGTATTATTAATTTTCTTTAGCGGAGGATGCATTAGAAAAGCCCATTTGTCAGCCTGATTTTGTAATACTTGCGGTGGTTTAAAATCATCTTTATCATCCAGTAGAATAATTTCTAAGATACTCGATATCAAAATTTTTCTTTTAACTTTCATATCATTCAAAAGAATCAATCAATTGTAAAAGATAAATGAAGAAAAACTATTTTATCGTTTTCCTTATTTTCTATCTTAAGACACACATCTCTTGTGCTCGTGCAAAAATTCAATGAATATATCCGCAATATGTTTTACACCTCCATTTTGAATATGGAAACAAAGGAAAAAAATATAATGGGATTATGAGTTCAACTTCAAATTTACTTCATATCTTTAAATTACAAATTCGGATAGAAAACATTTTCTTACTATTTTTGCATTAAACAGCCAGAAAAAGTATATAAAGGAGAAAACTAATTTTCAATCTCAAATATTACATTAAAATTTTTCAACGTATTTCAAAACATACCACTTTCGGTAGAGTTGGTCATGTCATATGATGAAACATATAATAAGGAACATTCAGCGAATAGCTAAAAAGCATTATTAAAATTCTTCAAAAAATCTTACTGAAATCAAATTCCGGTAAAAAACCGGAATAAATGATTAACAATTCTACCATTATCATAAACAACTTGCTTAAGCGTTTAGAAATAAGCAATGAGATTTCACTTATATGTTAATAGATATTTCATTCTGCTTGATGAGAACATTATCTTGAAACTATGCATTATTCTCGAAGATTTCAAATTCCTTTATGCCATGAATAAAAAAAAGAGAAAAAATGATTGCCTATTAAATTCAACGATTGAAGTGTAAAGTACCATTTAGTTCGAGTTTTCGTCAAAACGAAGAAGAATATAAAGAAGTTAATTCAGCGTTAAAATATTCATATATATTACACTACTAATAATATTTTGGAAAAATTTTAAAGTATCCTCTAATCGAATAGTTCAAAATAAAACAAATATAGACAAAATGTACAAAAATAATTCTTCAACAAAATCAAAGGGATAGACACGACATAAAAATTCTGCTTTTAGATAATGGTGGAACTTTTTCGTACAATCTGCATGTTTAATAGAACTTACACAAAAATAAAGAATTTGTTAACAGGGCATATTTCTTTCCATTTACTTATGTAATTTACATTTTGATTAGTCAAATTAAAAAAAGGCAAAAGAAGCAATCTGAATAAACCAGCAATATTCTGATAGAGAATATTTGAAAGCTACTTCTAGTGAAAAAACATAAAATACTAAAATGGAGTCAAATACATTATTTTCTAACCTTACTATACTGATCACAGTTTAACCATAAATTAAATTAAAGTTAATAAGAATAAAAACAGCTTCCTAATGAGCAAGGAGCCCTATTTGTGCCAAGGAAATATAGAAAACAAAACTGCAGCACTTTCTAAAGCACAGATAAAACCTGCTAAAATATAGAAATTCAATTTCAACTATGAAACTTTTTCCTTCTCAATAATGGATTCCTTCTTGAATATCTTAATGACCCGTTGAATAATAAATTGATAAATGTATAGCAGAAATCGGCGTAATGGTGGCAACGGAGCTATATCTTTATCATCTTCCGAAAGAGGTATCATTCTGAAACAAATTCAAACTTAATCACATATCTCAGATATAATTCTACAAAGCTGTCAATTAGTGTTATAAACAAAATGCAGATGAAATTTCACAGCGAGGAAAAACTGACATTTTTGTGGTTAAAGTATGCACTGGTCCAAAAAGCATAGCGATTGCTGTACAGACAAGGCAAATTACATTGAATGGCATACTAAAATCAGGTACTGGTAACAAGATAAGCAGCACTTCGCCATACATTCCTATTATGCGCGAATTTTTCGCACCTAGTATCCTGAAAAACTTGATAAAATTAACAGGATTTATAAAATGAAACTGAAACATTCAACTGAACCTCATACTTACTCATCATAAGTGGTGGTAAGTGAATCTCCAAGTACAGTTCGATTTTTTTCCCATAATTCAGTAGCGGCGCTAAAAGTTATAACAGGTGCTGGAATATAGAAACCATGGCTAGCGTCTGGTGGATATTCATTCACTCTAAAAAATTTCATATCTTCACTTTCCATAAGCACATACAAATGGATAATGATCATGACAATATCTGCCTAAGGATTAAATAAGAATTCCATTCTTTTAACATTGTTCTTCCACCAAATATCATACTACTCTGTCTATATGATGCCGCGTATTGGAATGCGAGGAACTGATATATCATTATTTCAAAATAAATGAAAACGTATTCAACTGATATCGCTAAATTACGGAGCAAAACAACAAATTCCATTGCTGGCAACTCCAGAGACGACAAGCAGCTGCTACTATAAACGATGTCCACAATTAGAAAACAAATGATAAATTTTTAAACAAAAGACTAATCGCATAATTTAACAAACTTTTCCATTATTTCTATAAAGTACAATGATTCATTTTCTAATATTTTTCGGTGATAAAGACAAAATAAACCTCAAGAAAGCTTTATCGAACTCCAAAGATATTTCGCAAAATGAATTTTCTGGAAGAGTAACACTCCATTCTAGAAGAAATGGTCGCTGACGATCTTTTGCTGGCACAAAGACTTTTTGTTCACTTTTCCTTCCAGGAATTTTCTCTTAAAAATATGAATATGAAGGTTTAAAAAATCTTAAACAGTACAACATTATCAAAATCATAAATATATGAAATGCTTGTTGAAATTCTACACAAATACAATTTTTTTTCGATTCATTTATTCATCAAATTATGCTTTATAGTCAGTAATCTATGCTTGACATTTGTTCAGTATCTGTTCAGATATATATATATATATATATATATATATATAAAGACCTGTTGATTAATACCTGTTCAATATTTAGAGGATGACAAGTAAAACGAATTGTGTGATAATATATTTTTATGAACCATGGTACTACATGAGTATAGACAACAGACTGAGGAATATCTTGTGCGTTTCTCAAAATACTAATCATATATCCCGACTGCTGGTCCGTACCCGTAACATAACTTCGAATCCTGGAAATAATAGATTTTCTTTCACAATCAAAAGACAGTGGGATATAGAGAACCAACAATGAAAAATCATTTAATTCAATTCGAAATCGAATGCTTTTAAAAATTCTTCAGTAGTTATCAAATGCGTTTCTGAGGTGTGGAAATTTAACGATCTCAGTGTGCAACCTGAATTATAATATTTTGCAAATAAAAATCGTCACCCTCATAAACAAACGAAATTATGGGATAGACGTAAATTCTATAAGATCCCAGAAAGATAAAGAGAAATAAAACGGTTTTAGAATCAAACACGAACGTAACCAAAGCAGGACTATTATCGACTGGTAATTCCAATCGACTTTCATATCGTGCACTTATATCAATCGGGAATGCGTGATGTGGATATGCGGAAATATTGTACAGTGAGTAAACACGACTGCCTATTTTCTGCAGCTGATTGTTTTCTGTCATAACCTGGAGAAAAAATAAAGACTATTTCAGATTAAACGAGATATTTCCTCAAGCCTCCAATAGACAAAAAAAAAAACATCTGAATAACATAATCAAGATTTAAAATAACGTAATACTACCTTTCGATCCATTTCGAATAAAACAATATCCCTATCTGCTATTACACAACTCTGATCGAGTCGCCTACCAAACATACGTCGAAAACTCCAATCTAAAATAAACTGAGAGAAACATAATGCATTACTTCTAGAAGTTCCCAAAAAAAAGCTTTAAAAAATTCAAACTACCTAAATCTCTAGACTGCAAATCTAATTCAGATACGAAATTCAAACTGAGTTCTAGTCTTCGACGTGTTCCACAACTCGCTGTTCCATCCTGAAAATTAAATATTAAATAGGATCTTGCATAGGTAAAGAGATCTAATTTTTAGCATTATAAAAATAACTATCTTTTTAAGACTGAAGAAAATGTTGGCTTATCTTTTTAAAAGATAGAAACCTAGATACAAACCTCACAAACATGAAGGAAATGCACAGACATCGAATGAAACACTGATTCATACATTTTAATAGGATTCAATAGCGTGGATAAGCCTGTCTGAATTATTTATGAATTATTCAGGAGAAAAATCCCAAAGATTTTTAAGCCATTTTAGACAATATGCTAAAATCGCTATTCTCCCTGGCATGTTGGAGCAGACAGAATAATTTAGTGAAGTATTTTTAAAAATGGACCATCTTCGCTAAAATAAAAAAGCATACCTGCTTACAAGGAAGTAATTTTCTCCATGGTGTAAAATTTTCCGTACAAATTGTTTCACTAGGCAAAGCACCATACCGAAAAGTTAAATAATGTGTAATCAAGAAAAGAAACATCTGTCAACATTAACAGAAGGAGAAATGAAGGGTTATGAGAAAAATGGCCAGTTGCTTCATGGATTATTTCGATTTTCAATGGAACTTCTTGCTCTAATATTAGGAAAGTAGATTCGCAAATATAAGATCTTTACAATGACGGAGCAAAGAATGGAACTTAGTAATAGCTAATGGACAATAAGCTAGATTTATCATAGTACCTTATTTGAGATGAATATTTTGGATGCATATAGCCTAACGGCAAGAATGAAAATTGTGGTGCGGCAGTATAAGTAGGTAAAATATCGAGAAGAGATGTACAAAAATACCATTCATCGAGTTGACAAAATTTGTCCATCGTTCATCAACCAATTCGCTGAAAAAACCATCATCAAAAATGCAATGAAATGGATTAATTTTGATGTCACTTTTAATAAATATCAGTTTCTTATAGTCTTAAAAATTCTTTCCGTGATTTCCGTCCTCGAAAAAACAATTTACTTTGTTCCATTTCCTCTAATCCAAGCGTATAATTGGGCGCCACTCGGTGAAGAAGGTTGAGGTTGTATTCCCCATTCGTCCAACTTCCAAAAACCTGAAATATAATTGATAAATTTTCATATTTCGTACTTGTCATATTTCACTCATTCGATTATCATTAACCTCATGAATTAACAAATTAATCAGTCAATCTACAGATAAACAAAAGGATTCAATAAAACAGAACATAGTTAATTGCTCAGCAGATATGTTAAATGATAATTACATTACGCTAAACTGACGTAGAGAACTGAAAACAATACCTTGTGTAAGTGATAAATGAAATTCTTGGATGTGATGCTTCGATACTACTTCGCTGATAATACGTGGAAAGAGGACATAATCCAATCCTACAAAGCTTTTCAAAAATTATTCTAAATTACATAAGTTTTAAATTTAATTTCGACCATAATTAATTTTCGCTATATATGATTAATCATAATGATATTAATTTTCCAAATACAGAATAAAACTAAATCTAAATCTTTTCATGTCAATAAACAAGTAACCTAAATAAATTACTCATTTTAGAATTCTGACATATAGTTTCTATGTTGTAGGTTACAAAAAGAAATAATCAGAATTTCTTTTCATCCATTTAATCCTATGTTAATTCATTAGTATTGAAGCATAAGAAGGGATTACCTGGTTTTGCATCAGATGTAATTACAAATTGAAATTGCGCTAATAGATGTTCACTTTTTAGTCTTTTAATGAGCAATTCTTCTACATACGTATCATCTCCTTTCAGTGTCCTTAAATCCACGCTACCATATGATGCTACCAATAAATGGATGAAGTAAATGATAAAACCATTGTACATCACCCACATCTTCAATAATAATAATGAAGACAATGAGTATTATCATCATATATATTATTGTCATACACAACACTATTTGTGCATTACAAATTACTTTCTTTAAACGTATATTTTAAAAGTAATAAGTGATAATTTAAATTGCTTGATTATTAATTTAAATTAAACTAACAAAACAATAATAATAATATTGATTATAAAAGATATACAATAAAAGAGATCTAAATTTTAATAACCTTGTTAATAACCATATCAGAAGATTTAAGTTAATCATGCGGCAATATTCAAAGAAAAATCATGGAAATTTTTTCGAAATTCTCAAATTAAGATAATAAAATAAACAAAAATTAGAAGTCGTAAAATTTTCCCGCTTCCCTGCCCTCCGCGAATACCATAGCTTACCATTTCCGAATAACATTTTATAATTGATTAATAAAATAGTTTTCACGTATTCCAGCTTGGTCATTACGAAATATTCGATCCCACTCTTGTCTTATTTACTTATTAAATTCGCAATATTTCAAATTTGATTTTTCCTTAGTTTTCTTCATTGTTATTCGCCAAAATTATTATATTTCCAGCAGTCATCCATCGACATTATTTATTTATATTTTTATAACTTTAAGTGTTTTTATTAACAAATCTTTATTATTATATTACTATTATTTTAAAATAGAAATTTTGAAAATTGATATGAATATTTGATGTCATTGAAAATCGATATATTTGTTATATTATATCATCAATATTATATAGTCAGTGTAGAAATAAATATTTGCACGAATAATTATATCAAATTAAGTAAACATATAACTTACAAATAAAATAAAATATTTTAAAACATATTTATTATCATTTATTGTTTATTCATTTAATAATGATATAACTTATATGTAAATGGTTAAATTACATGCAATAATATTATTTATCTAAAAAATAACGTGATTTATGTATTATACATTACGTAACAAAAAACTTTATCAATTATTTTATACTTTGAATAATTCTTTTATTTAAATTAAGCAAAATAATTGCTCTATTTTATTCATTTCTTATAAAAATGAATAAATGTTTGTAATTTGTATATTTCAAATTTCTATTAAATAATTTAATTTAAAATAAAAATAACTGTAAATGAAAAAATGAATAAATAATAACAAATATACATATACAAAGCCCAAAAAAAATATACAATTCAAATTTATTGTAAATTATACTTGTATATGATAACACTTGCTTATTTACTTCATACCATATGTATAGATAATAGTAATAATAATAGCTAATAATAACAGCGATAGTAATACCAATAACAATTATAATATACAAAATAGATATGAAAAAAAAACGGATACAAATATAAGAACATAAAAAGTAAAATAAGAAAAATTATACTTTTTTTAAAAATGCAAAAGAAAACAACGAAATTTGTCCAATGTTAAACGATATAAATTATTGATTAATTTTAATTTCCCTTTCTTTTTTTTGTTTTCTTTTTTTTAACTAAAAAACATTTGCTTAGCTTTTGAAGAAATAATTTTAAAACATGAAAATTTGCAACTATCAAAATTTCGAAAAATTTATCAGACAAAAGTAAATTTGATTTTTTTCTGACATTTAAAAATTATGCTTATTTTTGAATTGTAATAGTACAAATGGCTATTGCATTAGAAATTTTAAACTTTATTAAAAATTTCAAAAGGAATTTGAAAATAAAAGGCAATAAATTATACCGGTAAATGAATTGCTATTTAATAATAATATTTTTATATTCGAAAATTTCATTTTGAATATTTAATACGATTATCAGTGGTAAACAATATTTAATAATTAAATCGATTTTTGACATAATACGTCTTTTGTTGAATATATTTATTTCCATTAAATAATATTTTATTTAGTATCAAATCAAATTTTAAAATAACAAACAAAAAGATATGAATGTTAATATTTATTTCAGATATTTATTCACTTTTTTTCTTCTTTCTTTTTCTTTGTATGAATGAATCGATTAAAAAAGAAAAAAAAGTCAGCAAACTTTAACAAATTTCCAATTTATCATATGTTTGAGAGAGAGAGAGAGAGAGAAAAAGTGATATAAATTGGACAATTTTTGAAATAAATTCATTATATCAAAATTAACTTTATATGTATTAATTCGTTAAGTCGTTATCGTAATAAACAGAGTAATGCTTGCCATCGTAATCGCATTACGGTATTATCGTATCATTAGCATAGCGCATGTGTATCCATAGATAGATACTGTAGTGCAAAATTTATCAATTTTTTTCTCCTTGTTTATTTTTCGTTTTATTAATGTTGAAGTGATACTTCAATTAAGTGAATACTTTTGCATAGTCTGTTTGGGCATTCACGATGATCCATGAGTGCCAATTTCTTTGTATGATCTGGACATATTTTTTGAAGTCGCCCAACAAGTTCAAACCCGCATCTGGTACAAATGATATGACTAGCTGGCCTATTACATATACAATTCTGTAAATAAAAAATAATAAAAATAATCATTCATAATAACAAGAATAATTTCCATATATTGGTAATTAAATAATTAGCATTAATTTATTATCATAATTTATCGATCAATAAATTAATATTTATTTATAATATTTACATCATAGTTAAAATAAATCTATTTATTATTATTATCATATTCTAATTTACAAAATACTTCTATCATTCAATTTTGATTGTCAAAAAAAAGCAAAACCAAATAAAAAGAAATTTAATTATTTTAAAATTTTAAATTAAAAATATTATACGTTTAATCGGAAAAATATTTCATTAGTAATATATAATAAAAATTATTACTTTAAAAATGAGAATCTAAAATTGATAAAATAAAAATTAAAATTATAAAAATATAATTAAACAATTGGTTAAAAAAGAAGTCAAATAATAATAAATAAATTTCAAACAAAATATTTCAATTAAAAAAAACAAAAAAATTAATCAAATATTAATCGATAATATTAAGTTGTAATTTTATTTAAAGAAAGAAAAAAATATAAAAACTTCACATTAGAAGCAACAGTTTTATCCTGCATTTGAGTATCATTCGAAGGAAGAGTATCGATATATTTCGGAATACATCCGGATGGCGTCGGCGGAAATGCACTACGTCGTCGATCTGATAATGCTATCTTCGGTAATGATGAAGATTTATAAAATTTTCTGCAAAATAATTTCAACATCATAATCAATAAAAACAAAAAAATCAATAAAAAAATAATATATATATATATATATAAAGTAATCATTGAATGAGTGATAAATTTCTTGCCATATCAATAGATTAGCCTATTTTACATAGTCTTTTTCGGTTAAATTTTCATGCCCAATAAATGAATACAAGCATAAATAAATTTATTCATTTTGCAATTCTAAATCTTAATCCTAGACTTAATTGAACTTTGTATGATTTTAATATTTTCAAATTCTTTATCCATTTATTATTCATTAAATAGGCCTCTGGAAGAAGTAATAAATAAATTTCTCCTTTGTATGCATTGAATTATAGACCATTTCTATTTTTCGTACTATTAAAATTTTATTTTCATTTCGTCAAAATCAAATTTATAAATCATTTTAAAATTCATTTATTATTTCATTTCTTTTCTTTTTTTCACTTAAAATCAAAATTGTCTAGCATTCTATTCTATAATTTATTTTTCAGAAAATAAATATGAGTGACTATTTTTTCCGATTACAATTTAAAATAAACTAATAATAATAACAAAAGCAATTTAAAATATTAATAATATATTGAATAAAAAAATTGATTAAAAATTTATTGAGCAATATGATGAATTAAATTCGAAAAGTTCTATGAAAAATAAATCATTAAAAATGATAAATATGATGATCAACTGATTAAAAGCAATCAATAAATAGTCAAAAAATAGTGTTGTTGAAAATTGATCACTTTCTTATTATGTATATTAAAAATTAGCTAATTTATGAATTATTCCAGGACTAACATTTTTAAATAAATAGAATTAGGCAAGTTTTTTCTTTTATTATTCAATGAATTATCAGTGATATGTATTCTTCTGATTAGACTATCAACAAGCGATAGGAAAAAAATTCTATAAAACAATTAATGATAACTACTATTTGTATTTTAAATTTTATGTTTTTTTCGCTTCAACAATTGTGTAAAAAGAAAAGAAAAATATTAATATGATTTATAAATTATAGTATATTAAAAACGAAAATATTAGCCAACAGTAGTCAATAGTTTTATTATAATGATAGTTTTGTTTTCTGAATTTTTGATAGAATCATTTACTAGATTTTCCAAAAAGAAATTACTAATAGATTCTTGAATTTGATGAAATTAATGTATTTTGAATTATAATAATATCATTAATATCATTTTGAATCCTGACCAAATCATTTAAATGGCATTCTCTGAATTTTCATGAAATGATCGATGGTAAAATTAATGAATATATTTTGAATTTTGATGAAATCATTAATAACATTCTGAATCTTGCCAGAATCAATTATAGCTTTCCGAATTTTCGTAAATTTAATTAAATCAATATATTTTGAGTTATGATGACATTATTAGCAGTTTTAGAATTATGGCAAAATTATTGACATCTTTTTGAAACGAGACGAAATCGTTGCATCAAAAATCACTCTAATATTATTGAAAAACTAAAATACTTATTAGCAGATAATAATATGCATTGATTAGAGATTATTGCTTAATTTTTAATGGTAACATTTGATTAAATATTATAAATAAATATTTTAAAATTATTCAAATAATTTAAAGTATAAAATTTTGCCTCATTTATTCCATTCTTCTATTTAATTTTACAATTTTTATCAAAAAAGAAAAATTCAACAAATACATATTTTTTTATTGATGGAAAAATTCTTTTTGATTACTATTATTATTATTATTATTATTATTATTATTATTATTATTATTATATATTATTATTATTATTATTATTATTATTATCATTATCATTATTATTATTATTATCATTATCATTATTATTAACATTAAAATAACAATAGCAATAATAATTAATAATAATTATTATTATCATTATTGTTATTGTTATTAATATCTTTTTAATTAACAACCGTACATTTAAAACATATTGTAATAATAATTCGTAAAATTTACAGTTACGCAAAATTGTTACAATTAATTTTTTTCCTTTCCAATTATTAATACTTAAAAAGGTTGTACTTAAAAGGATTTATTTGTAATTTTCAAATTTATATAAAATAATGTATATATATATATATATATATATATAATATAAAGATAAAAATTTATAGATTCATAATTACAAATTTTATTTATTTACAGAAAAGGAAGGTAAAATTTGAACAAATATTTATAAAATAGGTATAATAGAAAAAGAATTTATTTATCTTAAAATGAAATGAAATTAAATTAAATTAAATTAAAAATAGAAAATAGGAAATCAAACCTACTGATATGAAGCACAGAGTGATGATGTTGGCATATGTGCATTCATTTCTACAGGGCCACCGGTACCCTTAAAAAAAATTATATTTATATATATATATATTCTTTAAAAATGAAATTCATTAATTTATATTAATCAAAATTTATTAATTTATATGCTAATTACAGAAGAAAAAAACATTCAATTTTATTTTACTATTAATAATGAAATTATAATTTATAAATATAAAAATGAGAAAGAATGCAACAATGAAATATTAATCAAAACATTAATGAAATGCTTCAAAAAAAAGCAATTCAATATCATTTCATCGATTTTTAATTTTTTTTCGCAATTAAATTACAAAATTATAGATGCAAAAATGAAAAAAAAATGGCAAGAAATAGTTGCATCAATTAAAACGAATCAAATGATGATAAAATCAAGTTTTAAAAATAAATTTAATACTATTTTCATTAATGAATTCTAATTTCAATTATTCATTAAATTATAAAATTATTGATATAAAGAATGAAGAAGGAGAGTGAGAAAAAAATATAAAATAAGAATTAATTAAGTCAAAATCAATTCAAAATTTATATAATCGTTCCTTGCTAACTAATACTATTTGAAGAAATAGAAATTTTCGATTAATTAAACAGTAATTTTAAATAAATTTTCATTCTCCTTTGTATGAATAGGCTAAAAAAGGAAGTTTGACATATTATTTGAAATTTAAAAATCTTTTTTAGTAATAAATTGAAATTTCATTTGTTCCAATCTTTTTTCGATTTATTCCGAGATATAAATTGATGATTAACTAAACAGAACAAATGAGCCAGATACTGAAATATCACCAAGAAAAATATAGCTAAAATGTCATTTTGATTTTGGCGAATAAGCTGAAATTAAAATATCAAAAAATTTTTTTGTGGGGTAGGAAAAAGAATATTTTCTATTATTTTTTTTATTATGTATATTTAGAACATAATATAATAAATAATAATTATAGTAATAATAATCGACTAAGTTATTTTAATTTATTACTAAAAAGAAATGTTTGAAATTCTTAAAAATGAATTTATTTTTAAAGAATAAAATTTTATGTCAATTTTTTCAATATTACGATTTAAATAATATAAAAAACATCGTTAAATGATAAATAATAGATTATTAGGATTAACAACATATAATATGCATTGATATAAATTCCAATATTCAATAATATATCGCTTATATTGCTTATCAAAATTTTATAGATGTGAAAATTGATCATTGATAAAATGATTGATCTTCCAATTCAGCTAGAAATAATAAAAACTAACAAACACAATAATATCAAAATGCTTTCATACAATAAAAATATGATATTTATAAAATGGAAAAAAAGTAAACAAATATCAAAATTAAACAAATGTTAAATTATATATTGAAAACGAATAAACAAATGATAAAATTGAATATCAAAAATAAATAAATATTAAAACCACACATATTAAACTATTAAACACTTAAATAATATTTATATATGCATATGTTAGAAAAAGTAATCAAAACAACACAATGATAAATATCGACGAATGACAAATTTTTTTCTCTTCTTTTTCTTCTTTTCCATTTGCATTTTTTATTTTTGTTTTGTTTTATAGGATAAAAGAGACATTCCAATTGTTTATGTTAATGATCACACAATAAAATGTGACATTTCAATGATTGATAGTAATGATTAGACTATAAAATTTGAGATATTTCAATAGTTTACAGTAACGGTCAGATATCAAACATAACATTAAAATAGTTCATAATGACGATCAAACTATAAAACGTGATATTCTAATAGCTAACAATAATGATCAGATTATAAAATGAGACATTCCAATAGTTTACAGCAACAATCAGACTAAAAAAACGTGACATTCCAATGATTGAAAATAATGATTAGAATATAAAACGAAGACATTCCAATAGTTTACAGTAATGATTAGACTATAAAACGAAGACATTCCAATAGTTTACAGTAATGATTAGATATGTTGAATGAAATTTTCTTGTTGCTAAGATTTTCAATTACTATGTTTTTTAATTTTAAAAATTATTTCTGCTCATTTATATTAATGGATGAAAATCGAAATTTTTATACTTTATACATCTGTAAATCATGATTTAAAAATTAAATTTTACATTTTTTTATCTAGAAAAATCTTATATCGTATATCATGTATGAATTAATTAATTATCAAGATAATTATCAATTTGAACGATAGAAAAGGTTAAATTTATCAATGATTAATTAATAGTTATTTGTATATATTGTTGTGAATTAATATTGCAAATTATTCACCGTTACTGTTTTATTCACCATATAATCATAATTCATGAAAATTTATACATTATTATTCACCGTATAATCATAATTCATGAAAATATATACATTATTATTAATTGATGTTAAGCGAAATATTGTATAAAATTTTGTATATTTTAATTCTTACTGTACATGATTCTTATTGTATCTTTAATTCTTACTGTATCTTATTTAATTTTATAAAATAAAACAAAAATTATAAAAATAATCACTGTACGTACGTTTTTGAAGTTTTTGAAAAATTACAACATAAACATATTAATATACATAAAGTTATAAATTAAAAAAAGTTTTCAAAATAAAAAGGAAAGAAAAACTTTTGTTCATTTTTTTTAAAGAAAGGAATAAACGAATTGATAATTTATATCAGATATTTAACAGTCTAATATTCATTAATGCTAATCATTAGTAATTGTTTTAAAAATTTTTCATTTTTAAGTTTAATTAATCGGCTTTTAAATGATATCGATTAGCAAAATAATTGATCAGAAATTGATAATTCAAAATTATATACACAAATATATATATGTTAAATAAAAGGGAAGGTATTTTCGAACAAAAAAAAAGAAAAAAATTTTCGGCTAAATTCAAACTTTTTAAAAAGAAAAGAAAGAAAAGAAAATAAATAAATAAATGAGGAAGGATGTCAATTTCAAAAAATAAAAATAAAAATATGCAATTTCTTATTGCTATAAAAAACATTCAAATAATTTATTTAAATTCACAAAAGCAAATTCACTTTTCTTAAAAAAAATCAAAACTGAAATGTTAAGTTTATCATGAAATTAAAGTGATAAAATATGCGAAATGATGAAATGAAAAATGATAATAATTTTCAAATTTATTCAAATAAAATGCATTAATATATGATAATGTGATAAGCGGCAGAAAATAAAAGTATTTAAAATTAATTTAAAAGCTAATAAGTACACTTTAATCTGAACAAAAAAGAAAGTTTAAATAATATATTATCAAAGATAATTTTATCATTATATCATATTAAAGATAGCTAGTAATTAATGATGTATAAACTTAATAATTATTATTAGTTACGATCAAAATTATGATAATTCATTATAAACATAGAATTAGTTCATTTCATTTTATCATTTAATTTTTTCCTTTTTTTTGTAACAAATCAAATTTAGCAATAATTTTATGTTTTATCATTTTGGTTATTTGCATTATTGGAAAATAAAAGAAATAAAATTTGGATAAAACTTATAATTAATCAATCGAGAATTTCGAATAACTTATAGTGTCTTATACATTAATCAATCGAGAATTTTGAAATAATTTTCGTTTCCTTTAATGTAGCATAAATTTTCACTAATACTAATCAATTTAAAATTTGCTAAAAATTTTTATTAGCATTATGCAAAAGTTTTGCGAAAAAAACACCACAATTTATAGTATAGAATTGTAACGTGATTTATAACGTAAAATTTCACGTAATTTGAAAAATAAAAGCTATGAATTAGATTAATTAAAAATTTCCGATAATTTACATTTTTTTTTAACGACAAAACTTATAGTTGGTCATTTTTGAATAAATCTGTAAAAAATTTTATTAGCATTATATATAAGCTCGCAAAAAAAAAAACACCATGATTCACATCACAGAATTCATACGTGATTCATGACGTAGAATTTTACGTAATTTGAAAAAATTAAAAGAAAAATATAAATTGGTTAATCAGATTCGCTTTTTTTCAAATAATAGCAAAATTGCAAAATTTAAAATTTAATGTATTTTAAATTTGCTAAAAATTTTATCAAATAATGCGTAACATAAATGTAAAAGATATTATTTGATAAATGATATTATAAGAAATTTTTAACAAAATAAATAATACAATAAATTGAAATTATTTAACCATTATAATAAAAATGATCCATATTTTTTTCAATAGCAAAAAAGAAAATACTAGTAAAAGTATGGAAAGAAAGGAAAATTATTATTAAATTTTTAATCCAAAAAAAACTTATCATATCATCTTTTTCAAAAATGGCTTATTAAATTATTTCTATATATATATATATATATATATATATAATCATTAATATATATAAATATAAATAATTTTTTTTAATTTTAAATGAATCATTCGTTCCAGAATAATAACCTATTAATAAAATATATTTTGAAATGAAATGAAATAATAAACAAAAATTAGCAGATTAAAGATTAAAAATAAATTCTTTTCATTTCTTTTTTTCTGATAAAATATTTGAAATATTTCGTTATCTCAACGCTTTTTATTTTAAATAAAATTTGAAGCAAAATATTTGTAATAAAAAAAAGAAAAGAATTAGGACAATGATAGGAAGAAAATGATTAAAATGTATAAAATAATTTTTTTTTTTATCATTCAAATAACAAATTTTAAATAATTAATTTTTAAACAAAAAGAAATAAATAAATAAAAATAAAATGAAATTTAAGTACCAAATATATATATTTGTTAATTAAATATCTACTTTCTCTTTTGTTAATATTTTTTTTTTTGTCAAAAACTTAAATATTTAAGTAAACTTGTTTGAAAAGAAAAAAAAGAAATGATAGATAGATAGATAAATGAATGAATGAATGAATGAATGAATGAAGGAATGAATGAATGAATGAATGAATGAATGGATGGATGGATGGATGGATGGATGGATGAATAATAAAATAAACTAAAAAATAAAATTAAAAACTAAAAACTAGCTATCATTTGAAAGTGTTTAATTAGACTAAATCATCTTCTCTTTACTTATTTCTTTAAAATTTTCCCCTCCCCTCCCCTCGCCCTCCCTTCCCTCCTTTCAACTATTTTATCTTATAAAATATTTCGATAGAAAAAGAAAACAAAAAATTAAACAAATAAAAATAAATAGATGGAAGAAAAAAAATTTTTTTCCAAAATTATCAACTACCAAACGTTTGATTACATTGTTTTATTATTTGACTACTCAAGCAGCACATCTTGAAATAGCACAGAATTTACGTGGAAGCTTTTCTACATATGTTACGAAGATTTACTGCACGCCATAGAATCTCAGAAATAGTAGTAAGTAACAGGGAATCTAATTTTAAAAAAATAAACGAGATCTATGATGTAATAGAATATAATCTGAAACTAAAGAAGAGATGTAGAAATAATTAATATTAAGAAAGAAGAAATGCGAAATTTGCTTTCTTAGATATGAATAATCTGATGCTTGATGTACAACATCTTATCAAAAGTATTTTGAAAAAGGTTAATATTTACAATCCTAATTTTAATATCATTATTTTGTTTAATATTTACAATTATTTCTATTGATATATTATCGTATAATTTTGTTAAAATGTTTTGCAAAAATTTATATCATATTTTAATATCATCAATTTTATTAGTTACTTTTACGATATGTTATTTATAATATTGCTAAGATATTTTGTTGAAATTAATGTTTATTAGGTTTTTTTTTTAAATATTATAATTTACATGTATTGTTAATATATTGATAAATTTGATATTAGATCTACTGAATTATCAAAAGAATAATTTCAAAAATGATTAGCAAGATTATTGAATTTATCCATTGAAGTTCTTAATAAGTGTATGGTTAATTTCTGAATTTCTTTTTGGATTCTTGAATAAAATTATGATCATTATCATGCCTAATATTGCTTTAAATATCATATTTATTAAATTATTTATTTATTTTATTCCTAAAATATTGAGCATTTACTTTGACCTTATAGATCTTGAATGTATTTTACGTAGAATGAATGCATTTTATCATTTATCAATCCTAAAAATTGTAGTTTTTTTAATTCAAAATATATAGGATTAGAAATTAGTGCGTACAATATATTCCAATTATTTTTTGTAATTTTAATTTAAAATTTAAAAATAAATTAATTTAAAATAAATTATTGCGAAATTTTTGGACTTTAAAATTGTGATATTGAAAATATTATTACTAAAAGAAATGATATAAAATGAAAAATAGTTATAAAGCATATAAAGTAATATCGGGGAATACATATAACATTAAAAATTAGAAACGATATATATATATATATATATATACATACATATAATATGTAGGATAGAAAAAAGGACGGCAAATCTTATCAAATTTCAACTGATAACATTAACAGATTTTATCGATAGCTTATGAAATGCAAATATCCGAAATAATATTACAACATAACACTCTATCATTAAACCATTTGATTTGCTATTTGCATTTAGTGCATTGATTATTTTATATGATATTAGAATATATATAATGAATTGAAATACTTCAAGAATAATTATTTCAGCAATGCGATATAAATCTAAGCAGAGAAAAGTGATATCATTATTTGATATCAAATTTCATTGAAAATTATTATCAAAAGAAAAAAAATATTCATCTATATGCAATTATAATCATCTACAATTATTATTGATTGTTTCATCATTATCATCATCATCACCATCATCATCATCATCATCATCATCATCATCCATTGTATCATTAACATTCCACATCATCATATTGATAATACCATCATATTGATCCAAAGCTAATTTACTGCTTAATTTCTATCCTAACTGATATAATTATTTTCCAATATATATATATTGTGCTATTATAACGAATGACATGCTTATCAGTATTAAATCTAGATATGTTACTAATAAACAAGTGATATCATTAACATTCCACACCATCATATTGATAATATCATTATTGTATTGATCCAAAACTAATTTATTGCTTATTTTCCAACTTAACTGATATTATCATATTCCAATATATATCTTATATCACCGCAATGTACGATATGTTTATCAGTATAATTAAAACGAGTGATAATTCTTCATTAATTAAAACGAATGATAAATTAAGATGAAAAAGCAAATTTGAAGAACTAAAATGAATTATTATTAAGAAATGCTAGAAGAAAAGAAAGAAAGGAGGGAAAAGGAGAGAGAGAGAGAGAGAGAGAGAGAGAGAGAGAGAATTGATTGTAATGTAAAAGGGAAAGAAGAATGGAATGCTTATAGTTTCAAAAGGCAAAAGGTGAAAAAAAGTTCGGAAAAGAGAAAGGAAGAAAGGAGGAATGAATATACCAATCATTGATTCACATATGTTGCACACATATATTGATGATCGATTACATTTATCAATAAAATAAAACAAAAATTTCAATAATAAGATTGTTACTTTATCAAGAAAACTAATACTATGAACAGGTGCTAAAGTATGAAAAATATTAAGAGGAAGAGAAAGAGAGAGAAAAAAAGGATAATAATAAAATATACAAATTATTGATTATTTATTGTATATATAATTCTATTTATACAATATTTTAGAGATAGAGATGAAAAGGAAAGAAAAATGAGGGACAAATAATAAAATATATAAATTATTGATTATTTATTAAAACTAAATTTATAATATCAAAAAAGAAAATCGATAAAAGTAAAATAAAATATAAGAGAATAATTTAGAAATTACTAAAATTTATAAGAGATAAGAAAGAAAAAGGAAATGATGAAACAGAAATCATTTCTAAAAATATAAATGAAACATTTGAAATTAAAAATGTAAACATCATCAAAAAAAATGTTCCGGAAAAAAGAACAAATATTCATCAAGAACGATGAATTCTTGAAAATATCAACAATGGATTTGCGAGAATACAACATTACTGACTCATCTCGTCAGGGATATGATTAATTTTAGTCCAGAATGAAACGAAACAAATAATTTCTATACCAAAAAAATCGAGAAAAAAAACAAATGAATAAATAAATAATTTATGGTAATTGTAATTAACCTAAACAAAATAAAATGATTTTAAATGTAACAAATTGATGACAAATTCAGATGTATTTATTCATAAACTTGATTAAAACAAACAGGGAAGCAAAAAAATGTCTTATAACATTTCTATTGATCATGAATAGAATAGTGCTATTTTAATTTTCGTTATATTTATCAATTGGTTAAAAGTATAGTAAATGAATAGTATTCAAATGGAAAAAAGTGTTAAAGACTATGGTAAATTCCTTTTGAATTCAAAATAAATTCAAATTACAAGGAGATTCCACATCATCATGAGTTACGATAATCTACAGTGAATTAGGTAATGAGTTACAGTCAATCCATCACAACGAGCTATGGTAACGAATTATAGTCATTTTATCATAATGAGCTATAGTGAGGAGTCACTGCCATTTTATCATAATGAGCTACAGTAATATGTTATCATTCCATCATAACTAGTTATGGTAACGAGTTATAATCACTTTATTACCATATTCTGCGATATGAATTTCATGATCGCGAATTACGATGACGAATCATACCGAAGTGACAAATTACAATTATTTCTATCATTACTAATTATAGTTACTCTATCATCTGTTTGAAATACTTTTGGTTATCGAAAAATCAAACAGATAATCTATTTATAAAATATTATTTCAAGTTGTAGCAAAACAGATAGATGCGATAACACTTCAAGATGAATACGAAACAATAATGAAAACAATCGATCATTCAATAGATAACTGAATAATACTCTTAACATTTCACTATCATATTACTATTTGGCAAAAACGAGTTTCATTGTCCGTTATGTTAAATACTTTCAAAATTAATCAGTTTAAATGGTAACCTTTTAAGGAAATAATTTCAACATTCCTTCAAAATCTTTATGATTATAATTGTAACGATCGCAAGAAGAAGAAGAAGAAGAAGAAGAAGAAAAAGAAGAAAGAAGAGATATACTAACTGCATATGTAATGATAATATCATACTACGCATGAAGAACATTTAAACGATAGTTATTATCATAATGAATAGTAGCAGGATATGATTATGATTAATGTATGAAATTTTAAAACCTAATTTTATTCATTTGTTATTAATTTCTCTTTTTATTTCTTTTTGCTTTCTAATTTTCATTCCTTTTCAGTTAGTTGCAAATATTATTTATTTATACTTAAAAATAGAATAAAACAAAAAAAAGAATAATGCAATTAATAAAACTATGATTATTCTTGATTAGATAGATTCTTTAAAGAACTTCAAAAATTGAATAGAAAAATTCCAATTTATATAGATATATCCGAAGAAAAGAATGAGAAAAATGAAATAAAAAATTGAAAAAAAATTAATGAATGTCTTGAGGCTTTTATTTCACATCATATTTAGATTCTGCTTTCCTATTCGATCGAAATTTCGATAACAAAAATGAAATAGATTTGAAAAAAAAGAAAAAGGAAAAAACTCTCGATCGATCGGGATTAGAATAAAAGAGAAAATGATGATGAGGAAATAAAGAAAACGGAAGAAAGATTGACTGAAATAGATCGAATAAATTCTCATAAACTATTTAATACTTTCTTTTTCAAAAAGAAAGAAAAAGAAACAAAAAACAAAAACAAAAAACAAAACAAAACAAAAACAATGTCTAAATGTTAAAAGATAACGAAAAAATCTTTAAACACTTTTTTCAGTTTTTTTTCTCATATGAAAAAAAAGTACAATATGTTAAATGAAATGAAATAACTCCGTTTGATAAATTATTATTTTAACATTTGTGATAATTTCAAGCATATCGCTTTTTTTCTCATTTAATTATTTTATAACGAAAAAATTTTTTTCCTATCATTAAGCTATTAGTTTAAAGTTTAACTATGAGAGGAAAAAAAACGAAGAAAATACAAGCATTTAAAATTATTTGATATTGATAATAAATGATAAAATTATTTGATATTGATAATAAATGATAAAATTATTTGATATTGATAATAAATGATAAAATTATTTGATACTGATAATAAATGAATGAATGAATGAATGAATGAATGAAAAAGTAAGAAATATGTAAATATAAAATGATAAATATATTTGAATGTATAATTTTTGTTCAATAGTTTAGAATGAATTTTCGTCGCATAAATTAATTTTCTAAACAAATGTTTGATTGGAAATTTCAATTATCCATTTCAAATATATTATATAAATGAATTTATATATATTTATTCGAAAAATTTCAATTACTATTTTGTACGAAATATATGTATATATTCCAATTTTGATATTAAATAAATATATAAATTATTTTATATCCATTTCATACATAATATCTATTTTAATTAAAATGGAAAAAATAAAGAAAGAAAAAAATTAATTTATCCAGTGTGAAAACATAAATTATACAAGAAAAAAAAATTACCAAAAGAAAAAGTGATGAAATGAAAAATAGTTGTTATTTTTAAGTTGATAAAAAGAACAGGAAAAAGCAAAAATCATAGACAATCATAGGCAATCGTTGTTAATTATTTTGAATGAAATTACAAAAGATAAGGAAAAGGATATGAAAGAGGAAAGAGGAATGAATAAATGAAAAGATATTGATGTGATAAGGAATGATCGAAAAAAGAAACGAAGAAAAAGAAAATGATTGAGAGAAAAAAAGAAGGAAGAAAATTGATGCAATAAATCATCATTTTATTTAATTTTGATTTTCTTTTTTTGAAATTGATAAAAATGAAATTTTGTGATTTATTGAAAAGGAAAAAAAATTTTCAAATAAACAATTTTTAAACAATTTCATTTCTAATTTTTATCAAAATGTTATCATTATTTATTTATGCTATGATATTTTAGTAAATGATAAAATGATTGATGTTAAATATATCTAGCGTGTTATTTCTAATCTCTAATCATTGTTTATTTTACGTTAAATTTTTCTTACCTTTTAAAATTGTTATCTTTAAACAGGAATAAATAAATTCTTTTTTCCTGATTATTATCATTTCTAATCATTTTATTTAATTTTGCATTAAACTTGAGAAAAATGAAAAAAAAAGAGAAATAAGAAATTTACATATGTTTATTTAAAAATAGTTTACGATATCAATATGATTAGACTGATAAGTGATAATGAAAATTAAATTTGATAAAAATTTTTATCAAACTATAATAATCGAATAAAATCAGTAAAAAAAAGATGAGAGAGAGAGAAAAAAGGAATGTCAACAATTAATAGGCGATAACGACATGAAATATAATCCGAACAAGAATTGAGGAAGAGGAAAAAGATTGGAGAAAAATTGAGAGAGAAGGATGAAAAAGGAGGAACAAATGTGCCAAAATATTTTGATGACATTCATCATCATCATCATCATCATCATCAATATCATTGTAATCACCATTATTATTATTATTATTATTATCATCATTCTCACTTTTTATTATTATTATCATCATCATTCTCACTAACACAGTTAAATATTTTTTTCTTCGTGAAACTATAAAGAATTAATTTCATTTTATCATTAATTGATAAGCAATCAATATGCTTATTATTAATTGAATGCTATCAATTAAATCAAAATATTACTTATCATTTTATCGTTTTCGGCGAATAATTTTTCAACAATAAAAGAGAAGTACAAATTAAAATGACATTTTATTTGATTAATTAATTGAATGATAATAACAAAATTAACAAATTATTATTTGTTAGCACTTAATGAATTAAGAAATAAATAATAACTTCTCATTATTACTATCATTATCATTAATATTATTATCAGTACCAATTTTATCATTTATATATATTTTTCAACTTTTTTTTCTATATTTTATCAATGATAGTGGTAGAAAAAAAGAAAATTTTTTTCAAAAGTTAATCAAATAATATGCCAAAATTGATATGCTATATATGTTATCGATATATTATCGAGAAATAATATTCAAATCAATCAATCAATTCATTCATTCATTATTGAATATGTAATAATAAGAAATTAATTAGTTGATTTAGTTTTTTTTTTTTAAATAATTGCATGAAATTATTTCAAATAAAGTGTTATACAGAAAAAATAATAAACCATAATTTTTTTTTATATTAACTATAACTAATATGAACAGAAAAACAACTATAACTAATATGAACCAAACAGAACAACTATAATTAATATAAACAAAAAAACAACCATAATTAATATAAACAAAAAACAACTATAATTAATATAAACAAGAAAACAACTATAATTAATATAAACAAAAAAACAACTACAATTAATATAAACAAAACAGAACAACTATAACTAATATAAACAAAAAAACAAGTATAATTAATACAAACAAGAAAACAACTACAATTAATGTAAACAAAACAAAACAAAAAAGAAAAAACAAAATAATAAAAAATTTTTCAAAATTATTATTGCAAAAAAATCGATTAATCCTTTCTTCTTTAAGTAGTAGGAGAAGGGGAAAAGTTCGTCAAATTATTTTATAGAAATTAAAATTTTAAATTTAATTAAACTATTCAAATATTAGGCCAATTATAATTCTTAATTATTCAATGATCTTTTTTAATTTTTTTTCCAAATTGACCCATCCTTAATTATCTCGAGAAAGGAAAAAATAAACAATTGATAAGATAGTATGAATAAATTAAATTAAGCAAGAAAACAAAATTATAATGAAAGAAATGTTAAAAGAGATTATACCATGGTACTATTTCTTATTTAAATTGTTTTTGTTATAATATTTCTGAATGAATATCATAATTTTATCATTGCCATATAAAGCAACTATTATGAAATGTTTACGTATAAATAAATAAAAGTATAACGTAAAAAGATGATTACACGTATGACGTAAAATCATAATGAATGAATGGAATAAAATAATATTTTGATGTTAAAAGAAATTATACTGAACTATTTGCTCGTATGCTTTTAATGATCAAAGCGCATATGTTTGGTATCAAAAAAAAAAATAAAAATAAAAATACAACAAAATTCAGGCTAAAATAGAAGTAATATTATTTGGCAAAATTTTATAATATTTTAATCAATAATTTTAAAACTGCAAAATTTTTATCATAATGCAATAATTTGTATAAAATGTGAAAAAAAAAAAACGAGAAGACAAGAAAAGAATAGTAAACGAATAAATCAGAAATGAATTATTAAATGAATCTATAAAATAAAATTAAATGAAAATTTTCAAAAAACCAAAAATGTCTTTCAATAATGGCACGCTTATTTTGACAATGAATTAATAATAATAATAACAATTTCAATAATAAAACTATATCGCAATTAATTACTTAAATATCGCATATTTACAATAATAATAATAGTAACAATTAAGTAATTAAATATTAAATTTTTATATATTTTGAAATATTAAAAACAAAAAAATAATAATGTAATCATATATTTTTGTAACAAAAGAAAAATAAAACAAAAGAAAATAATTATGACATAAATTTTGTTTTATTTATCTTCTCATCTAAATATTAAATAATAATTTTAGCAGAATATTATTAATAAATATATAAATATTATTAATGTATAGTAAACTTTGTTTTCTTTTTCTTTTGTTTATTTAATGCAATCTAAAATATTAACAAATAATTGTTAAAAATAAAAAAAAGTAGAAATAAATCAATTTCTTACCCAAAAATTATTCAAACATTTTTGCCTTCCAACTTTTTTCCAATTTAAAAGAAGAAGTAAAAATTCTTCAATTGAATTTATTTCAAATAACAATTTCAATATGAAAACGGAAAATATAAGTAAAACAAACAAAGATAAGTTCAAGAAAAACACCAAAAACGAAATAAAAGAGAGAAAACGAGAAATAAAAATATAATCAGAAGAGAGGAAAAAAGTTTAAATAACATTTATAATATATGTTTGCTGAAAGAAAAATTCAAAAAATATTCGCTTATGATTTAAAAAAAAATTTTTTTTTGATGGTGATAATGTTATTAAATGTTTGAAAGTTTTAGTATCATCATTATCATCATATTTTGACTAATTTGTCTATTACTTTAGTATGCAAAATTGTTTTCATTAAAATGATATCGAATTGATATAGCTATTGTATTTCTGTTTATCATTTTTATCAAAATACATCTTTTTTCCCACGCAAAGATATATGCAAAAGAAAAAAATTCAATAAATTTTCAATTACCTAAAATTTATTTTTAACTCTAAATTCATTCATTAACGCAATAACTAATACTTTTGAAACAAATTTTTGATAAATTTACAAAAGAAGAAAAATGCGAAAAAAAAAGAAAGGAAGAATTATTGAAAAAATCAAAAATATATTTCTAAAAAAAAAAAAAAAAAGATTTAAAAATATGGCACACATTTAAAAATTATTAATAACCAAATTGCCGGAAAAATTGTCAAAATATGCATTTGAAGAAAAAATTGATAGACAAATGAGAAATTTGTTTGAATGAAAGATTAAAAAAATTTTTGAATTATTTTTAAGTTTAATTAAAATTTATCTCTAAGAAATAATTAATTTCGTAATACAAACAATTAGTTTATTAGCATAACAATATTTTATTGTATGAGAAAAAAAATATTAGAATATTTGTTTGCTTAATAATAAATTATTGTTTCATTAGAGTAATAATCAATATTTTTATTACATGAGAAGAAAAATTAACTACAATCATTTTCATTTCTTAATAATAACAATTGGAAGATAACTAAAATAAAGAAGAAAACAAATAACAAGTGACATATACTTATATTTTTAAATAACATTTTACATGACAAATAATGAATCAATTGAATAATCCTTATTGTATAATGATAAATTTAATGTAGCAATAAATATTCAATACTATTATTATATGAAATATAATATCCAAAAAAAAAGTATATCACATAAAATACAATGACATTTTATTATGACAAAAATTATTACAATTTTTGAAATAATTTTTTTTCTTTTTGTTATGAAATAAAATTTTTCACATTTTTTTATTTTTTTTTGCTAAAATTTTTTATTTTTTTTTAAAAAAAAAATATTTGAATGATTGTATTGTTAAAGAATATAACTAACAATTTTTGCTATATGATATAGGAGGGAGACATTTATGAGTTTTATTAATAATCTTTTTCTATTTTTTTTCTTCGTTATTTTATTTATTTATTTATTTTTTTGATAAATTTTTCGCAGACGAACAAAATTGACAGGCAGACAAATAAATTATTATGTACTTTTCTCAATTTCATATTGATTATATTGATTTTGATAGGAGGGAAATGAAAATAAAAATACAAAAAAAAACTTTAAAATTAAGCCAAAAATTATATTTATGATGAAAAAAAGAAGAAGGGGATATTCTAAACCTTACATACATAATAAATTTGAGTGTTAATTGTATCGTATTTCGGAAATATGTAAATATTTCGAAGTAATTATTAAATATTACGAGAATACATATATTAGAAAATATTAATAAGAATTATTAAATGTTACTAATTATCATGATAAATGTTATAATATCAGAAGTATGAAAAATACGATGATGATTAAACAAATATTAAAGATGAATTATTAAACATCATTAAAATTATCATGATAAATATCCGAAGTGTAATAAGCGTAGAAAAGAGGACAGTGATAGTACTGATCATGCTACGATGTGAAATACGATGATCTAATATAGTGTAATAATATCATTCAAAATCGTATCATATTAACAGCAATCACTACTTCAATAACCCATTATATTATCATATATATTTATTGAAATTGGTCCATATTTTCTTATCTCTATTATTACCTATTTTCTTTCTCCCTTTTTCATGATAAACATTTTACTCAGTAATACAATTATATAATATGTGCAATATCAATTTATTTTTTAACTCTATAAATTAAACATACAATGATAATAAACTAACATTTTAAAAAAATGAAAAAGAAAAAACACAACAATGATAAGTTTTATCCATAGTAAGAAAATTTGATAATAATCACAAATAATTATGACAATTTTCCATGAGTGATAAACAAATGATGGTAGCAGTAGATTATTATAATAGTAATATAATAGTAGAATTTACTACGATAAACGAAGACACTGAAATACGAACATATATGATAACAATCCAGTAGCAGCTAAGGTATATGCCTTCAACAATTATAGCAATAATATTAATCACTTATATATCAACAATTAATTAAACGATAGGGAAAAAGAAAAACAAAACAATAATAAAGCATTAAATATTCAGATGCAAATGACATATAATAACAAAAATAAAATTATCAAATAAAAGTAAGCCAAAAAATTTGTGTGATTCTGTTATCCATGAAATCTCGATGAACTAAAAATATCATGGAAATGTTTGGGAAAATATTACCAATTCCGTTAAGATTAAGAAATTTTTATTTCATATTTCATATGCTACAATATTCATCTCTACTTTTTCTCCTAACCTAAAGAAATAGTATTGTCTTGCTACAAAGATTTATACGGTACAAATGGAAAATTCTTTTTTCAAAAAATGAAAATGATTATCTTTAACCTTAATAAAAGTGTTTAGTTTGTGAAATCCAAAAAAATTCAAAATATGATTATTTTTGAACAAATTTTTTATTCATAGTAATTACTATCTAAATGAAAATGCTTGTAGAAATAGGGATTCGTTCATATTTTGGTGAAAAAAATTTCCCATCCGTATCGGGTAAATCTTTGTACCAAGGTAATACTGAAAAAGCCAAAATATGAAGATCATGAAGTTCGAACTGTTTCTTTTTCGTGAATACCAATAACCAAAATTACCAAATATTAAGTGTGGTACATTGTAAGCGTATTCATAAGGCATGGCAATCTGATCCTTCCTTAGTTTATACTTCTTATCAGCCTGCAAAAACGTATCCGCTATATCAAATGAAATAATATTAAAGCATTATTTTTGTATATATTTAAAAGAAAAAAATCTTTTCAAATTGCTGAGTTTCGAAAAAAGCGACATTTTTAATGGAATAAAAACTCACCACACGATATAAAATATTTTTTTGATACAGTGCACAACACGTTATTGATAACGAATAGGTACTTGCAAAATAAACTCGAAAGAAATCCTGAATGGCACCTAAAAAGTCGAAATATTTGAATCTGATTCTCAATCACTTAAATTTGAAAAAAAAAAACGAGCATTATTGTGCTGATATTCATAAATAACATTACGCACATATATTGATTTAAATAAAACGCATATAGAAGTGACGATATTCCAGAATTTTTGAAAAAAATCTCCCAAGTTTTATTCCATCCGGACATAATCCTACTCTGTAGAGCAGTAAATCTCCAGTCTGACTGATTAGGAGATTGAATAAAATACTCAAATATTACTTATTTCGAAAATGATGAAAATAATTTTATTTTCCTATTAAAATTATGCTAGTTTAAAATTTCAACTGTATTTACTAGCTGATAAACTCAAAGTATTAATCAACAGTCGAACATATAATTTGAAATAATAAATACTTCATAAGATGACAATCCAATTTTCATTTATTTTGCATTACACTTAAAATATGAGAGTCAATTATAGAAACTGACCATAATAGCCTGGAGCAATAGTGACAATGTCTTGTTCAGTGATATTTAACAGTTCACGCTTTCTAGGTTTAAACTGTTCCACCTGATGCATATGTTCCACAATAGGTTCAGCATTTTCATCACTTTCTATTAACTTCCTTAGATCACCCTAGAAATCATAAAATTTCAGGAAAAACAGTTTTTATAAAAATGTAATCTTATATTTAAAGTAGTTTCGAACTTAATCACTGAACCAAGAGAAGAACTACGACATACGTCAATTACGGATATTAAAAACTTACAGTATAGTATGTTTGGCATACTAATTCAAACAACTTTCGAGTCCTTTCCATTAGAATCTTTTGCTGTATATGACGAGCTATATCTAACATGACACCAAATTGCAGATCAGGTAATTTTTCAACATTTCCAGATATTTCATAGTTAACTGAAAAGACATGGATTTATGCTAACTTTTTTCTAACGGTATCACTCATTCAAGTGATCTAGATGAGATGTTGCTCTTCAGATGAAGCCAGTATACCAGTCCTTTTAAAAACTATCATATGATTTCAGTTATTACCTATTATTCTATTCAATGCACTAGTTGATCAAGCTAATAAAAGTTTCTACTTTGGAAGAATTTCAAATTCTCACATGAATCCGTGTAACGTCTCGTCTGTTCCGGTAGCAATCAAATGCTCGCTCTATGCACCATTCATTCTGCAATCGTAAAATTTAAAAACCAATTTTCAAAAAGTTTTTTTGAATATCCAATGAAATATACTCTGCCTTCTTTTAGAGGAAAAAAACTCAAGAGTAAGTAATAATTTACCGGAGCCCAAGGAAGCGACCGTGAATTTCCAATTACTAGCACGTCTTCTTCAACTTTTTCTTGCGGTGGCGGTTTTAATCTTTCCCTGAAAATAACGGAGATGTGATCAGTTTATTGAAGTAAATCAAAATGCATTTGAATAGCTAATTTCGAACATAATCGTCTTCATCTAGATTACTTACTTTGAATTACATTGCAATAATGTCAGAATGACTATCGCTAACTTCCGAGTTATGAGTAATTGAATCTTTACAAATCATTTCTCTTTAATAATTCACGACATTATTAGCACATATTTTAATATTTGAGGAAATCAAAAAATGCCAACATTCTCGGAATTTTTTCCGACAAGTTTATTTCAAAATCAAGAATTCACTAACCACACTGTTTTCACAGCATTCATTTCCGTATCCCAAGCATAATATTCTCGACAAATTTTATCGTATTCATACTGGAATGGCGCATCGAAGTAATCATTTTCGATTAGTATTGGCAAACGTGGTCGGAACAAATACTTTGATCGTACTTCTTTTCTTGCTCATCATCTTCTTTATCAAACTGCACCATCTCATTTAATGTATAACTTGATTTATAACGATGGTATAGCTGTACAGCTCTCGAATGTCGAAACAGGAAATCTGAAAGTAAAATGCAGTTAATTTTGCTTGAAGTTCTAAATTTAATTTTGAATTATGACATGGCATAATAAAAATTGATTTCCAAATCTGAGGAAACATTAACTCGTGTAGATTTGCATTTTAAGATTTAGCATTTTCTAATCATTTTGTGTTAGTAATTCGTTTGTTCTTCGATTTTAAAATATATGTGAAAAAATCCTACTTATAAATATTCTAATTTTTATTTGGTAAAGGAACTATCTCGATAATATCCAAAATATACCGAGTACTCGAATCCTACTTAGTGTCATTTCTTCATCACGGATTGGAATTCAACCTGAATAATCTAAAACAAAGCAGCATGAAAGAATTCCAAAAGCATAGTATTTGATTCTCAATAGTTCGAAAACTATTCAATTTAATAAAATAGTGCAAAAATATGTTTGTCAAGAAATTTCAGCTCAAAATTCAAATTATATCGAAGGAGCTTCAAGAATATTTTGGCAGCATAGTTGATATAGTATGCTCTAAATAAGCACATTTAATGCAGTAATAGAGATAAATCTCGAAAAGTATGCTCTATTTGTTACCAATGTAAAAACTTCCTAGCCATGTATAAAAATAAATTTTTATCTCTTATTCAAATATTTAAATAAAAAAGAAATTATTTTGAATACAAATAATAAATTAATCATTCAACGGTGAAATATGAAAAATTGATTAATAACAATATTAAAAATACAAAAATAATTCCTTTTTCATTCATACTTTAATGAAAAAATTAAAGCAATTTTTATTTTATTATCTTGCTAAAACAACTAAGAAAATTAAACAAAAAATAAATAGCAGACATTTTCCATTTCAGAAAATATTAAAACAGCTTTTGAAGAAAAGAAAAAGAAGGGAACAATAATTGATATTAAGATTTCGTGTTTAGAAAAGATCTAAAACTGTGATCCATAAGAAATAAAGTGAGCATCGTAAAAACATGCATTATTGCAAAGTAGTCATACAACTAATGAAGTGAATTCAAATAATAAAATTGGAAAGTTTTTGTTCGGAAAAGCGAATACTTTTCCAATATCTTAAAAATAATCGAAACAACTCTAGTTTTTGTAAATCATACTATACTACTGAAAGGCATACTACCGACAGGGCAAAAATAAAAAAAAATTAGTGAGGAAATTTTATCTTGATAAGACATAAGAATTGCCAAGTTTTTCCAGCGAAGCAATTTACATTCCTGGCATCAATAGTAGGATCAAACTGAAACTAATATGATGATAAAAATCAATAAATTTAATTAAAAAATTTAAGAAAATATATAAAAGTCTAAAATCTCAGGAAACTAATTTCTTGCTCTGGTTTATACTGAAATGAAATAAAACCAACTATGAATAAATTAACATTTGGACAATAGAATCAGCTTAACAAGAAATTTTACAAATGGAGGGATGATGGTCATATTTGAATGATATACTTTACGGAACTGTTACGAAGACATCGTTTTCATTAGAAGATAAACAACAAAGGATAACAAAGCAATAAATGAGGCAATGAGAAAATAGTAATTTATTGAAGCTGTCTCACCAACTTTACGTATTGGAGGTAATATCACGGAACTTAAGCTCGATGTTGTTGAACTGGATCGTTCTACGCGGCTAGGTCTGTCATCTTCATTCAACATATTCAACAAATCATTCCCATCCAAATGGCGTTCGCTATTTACATCGATATCATCTAAATATTTACTAATTATTCTAATTTTCTATAACAGATTAATTCCCATTTAGATATAAAATGTTCATAAAAATGGGCCAATAGTATAAAAAATGAAACATGAAAAAAAGCTGAAATAAAACCATTATTGAAAAATTCAAAACATATGTTTATAACAGTAGTTATATATATTTCGCAGAATTAAGCTGTACAACGTCATTATATTTAACAGCTACAATTTGCGCATATATTTTCTTTGAACCGACGATTTTAAAAGAAATAACTTTAAAACTTTAAGAAATAATTTATAAAAATACTGCCTACTCTCAGGAATTTTGAGACTCAAGAATTCTGCGAAAGAATGTTGCGCATCACTCGCCGTATCACTTTCAAAAGGTAATCCGTAAAAACGATTGCCCAATGACTGGGTAATGAAGCATAAGCAGCACGAGGTAACTGATGTATAGCTAACCGATCCTTTGGTTCATCTTCGATTACATCTGTACTTTCGTAATGAAGTTCTGAAAATATCTTGCATATTGCAATCATTGATGGTTATCAATGTATCAGAGTAAATATTATCATTATCAAATTCACTAAAATTAGTTGCATTCATATTACACATTACCAGTAAAAAATATACCGCAATAAATATACAAACCATTATGAATTCTAAATGTCACATAATTAGCCAAAGCTCAAAAGATTTTCAAGTCATTACTTGCTTATGCAAAATAAACAATAAATTACCAGCTCTACTACATAACGATCGTATTATATGTTCTTTAACAGCATCAACTGCTTGACCAACGGTGGCTTTACTGGGTACGGCTGCTTTCGCAACAATATCCACGGTTAAATCAATGGTACAGAATGAATCTATATTTCGATTATCCAAATCATCTTCCTCGTCTAGAATTTTAATCAGTGTTATTATTTTGATTATGCAAAGCAGCATATTTCTATTTTATGCTAACTTAACATCTTTTTAGTTTAAACTATTATGTATCTGTTGAGTGAAGTTATCTTCAAAAGAAAACATTATGTAAATCATAAATCATATTGTAGCTATATCGATATGAAGAAATGAATTTTAATTTCCAAATTCACAACAATCTTTCATCATTTTTCGTTCAAAACTACCAAGATTCAATCTGATTTGTTTTAATAAATATATGATGAAGTTATTATAAAATATTTGAATATTTGATGCTTACTAGCACTTAAAAATATTTCAATATCGAATAAAGTCGGCCCTCGATTTTTTCGATCGCGAGGTCTTAAAAATTCATCTCGTCGTCGCGTCAAACCGTTCACCAATGCTATATCTGTTTTTAAAAGCTGAAATAAAATTGCTTAATTATTTAGCTTTCAAATTTTTTAATACCAAATCTAAATCTAGCGAAAGAAAATTTCCATTGCCGTATTTTAAGAATCTGAAAATTAACAAATGGTAATAAAAACATTTACATTTTCGGCCCATTCATATATTGCAGTTGTAAACTGCTTCTGAAAATCCCAGATACCATCAGTCAGAGGTTCTAATAATCGAAAAGAAGCAGATGATTCTAAGCGTAACCACTCTAACTGTAACAAAAACATGTATTTAGCTATAATTCGTTTTATTATATAACAAGGAAAGTATTAGAAAATATAATTTAAGATATAAAATCCAAAATGTATATCATTGAAAATTGGTCTAGCTCGAAGTAATCAAAATCACCTCAATAAAGATTACTATTCTAACACTTCCGGTTCATTATCACTAATACTACGTATATCAATTCCGTATAAAAATTCTTGCGAAAATGATAAACGAAAAGTATTCAATCAGAAATGAAACATTAAAATTGGCAGATACCTGACTAAAGCTCACTTTAGTTTGTGAGCCAGCGGCACCTTTTCGACTACAATCAACAATACATCCAAATGGCTTCCCCAATGGTGTTTCGATTCCAATTAATGCCTAAAATTTATATTTCCATTGCAAAACATTATCCAAATTTTGTTTCCTAAATTATTAGAATTTAAAATAACCTAATATGCTGTTATCCTTTTTAAACAAAAAAGAGCACTTTATGAGTAAGATAATCCAACGTGCTATTGTCCTTTTTCTGCAGTCCAAATTTAAATTTTTATTATTAAGCATTACTAACTGCTAGAAATCTTTTTCAAAAATTAAGCTAAATTTTAACAGAAAAAGAGGAACAAACCAAACAATTGTCAACAGGCCTGATATTTAGAAAACTGAGCGCACTATGACGGATTGCTATTTGAGAGAGTGATCGAATAAGCATTCCACGAATCTGCGCTGATTGCAATGATGCCTTTGAATCAGCTAACCATAACAAACCTAAAATAACAAAAGAAAATCTGAACTCGATCATATGCCATATATTTTTTAACAAAGCATTGAGTAAATATCAGCAAATTCAAAGTATCTGGAAATCAATCTAGTTTAGAATTGGGAAATAACTGATAAGAAAATGATTATTTCATAAAATAATAAATCATTTTATATTCAGCAAATTGGATATACAGGACTTGCTAAATATACTCGCGAAAATATTTACCAACTATCATGGTGCCACCAGGCAAAAATCTTAGAACATGTGATCCAATATCAGAGATCCAATCAGCATCTACTGATTTCGAATGAATATCACCAATCTGCAAAATGTATTTCTAATCTAAAAATGATAACAATAAAAATCATCAAAAAAATTTTTTTGACATATATTTTTAATAATCATTTCAGCAGTGGATTCCATTTTGAAATAATCAAGAAGCAAACATCGTTATAATCGTCAGTGGGAAAAAAATTGCTTGCTATGAAAAAATATTACCTCATCTTGTATGGTATCAGGATAAGCACACATGGCAATATGTGCTACATGAAAATCCTCATTTATTTTTGAACCAATTAAAAATCCAGCACTACCAACAATTCCATAGTTCCTCTGCCTATCACAGTGTTCTTTTATATAACAATCCAATAAAGGCTCCAAACAATTATCCAACAAAATCATTGTTGCAGCTTTAACAATTATATAAATTTATCTTGCTTAATGATTAAAAACTTCCAAAAATACCTAAAAAATATATTAAGTATAAAAGGAAAAAATAGGTCTGCTAAGAGCATACGGAAATATTTTCAAAACAATGACTCACACATGAAATCATGCATGCTTCATTTGAATTTCACGTCCAATCCTCCTGAATTTCATTTTTTTTTAAATACTTTATGCGATTGCTGATTTATACAGAATATTATTTGTTTCAATAAATCGATGACAGAAATATTTATTTCACAAGATCAACTAAAAGCATTCATCAAGGACAATATACAATTAATAATCATTTCGATGCTTTAAACTATAAAGCATTCAAAAAAAATACAATTACCAGTACTTGAGCTCGCCTAATATCAAAATTTACGTTTTGAAATTCGTTATACAATCATAGAAATAAATAATACATTAGACAGGTAAAAAGTTTTCGTGCTCGCCAGGCTAATTTTTGCGTGTCCTGCAATTTCAAGAATTAAAAGAGATCTTTATTGCTTAGAAGAAAAAAAAATATTTGCAAACGAGAAGCAAATACTATTCTGTAACAAACTTTCCAAAGTTTCTCTTTGGCGCTATAATTTATCTCAATTTCCAAAAAATTTAATGGGTATATTTTTGATGATAAGTGCAATTATGTATAGTGCAAAAAATTTGGTTATGATAAATATCAAGAAATAAAAAAATAGTGAAAGTTTTAGTTTATGATGTAGAAGAATTGGAAACTTGGAATAAGATTTGTTGTGTAGCGAAGTTTTATTATGACGGATTTTATTCGTCGTAACTACGATACACAAATTAATTGAAGGATATCGATAATATAATCGATTTCCCTTTAATTGCAGGGAAGTTATCTGGGGCTTATTGATGTTGGAATTACAGAGCTGAATTTGGAAGCGCGATAACGCACAATGAGGGCAGAGCCGTGGGATCATAAACAGACATGTGTATCTGAAAATGTATGAATGTTTTTGAATATGACCTCTCGACCGATAGCTTTCCTTTTATATGGATAATTTACAATGCTTCAAACAATGCCCGATGATATGAAGAATGGGAGTCAAAATCTGATTGATTGTAATGCTTTAAACAACATCCTTCACATAAAAATGACCTTTTAAAGGATAATTTCTTGCACGAATCAAAACGATTTCAGGTCATAAAATCACTTCATTATACCGGGTGATAATACAAATATCTCATTATTTCCAACATATATATATTATGAATATTTCGGTTATTCCGATATAGTTATTCGAAAATTTTAAAATTACCTTTTTCCTGTGTATCTGCCGAATACGAATGCGCCAATCAAGCCAGCAATAATGGTGCCAAATTTTAAAACATTTTCCCAGTTAATATCTTCAGTTGGTGACTGCGATTCATTTTCATCTTTCTTGAATTATTTTATATTGACATTTTAAGAACTTACTAATTAAATGATTTGTTAATATTATGGTGACAAACACACATGCATCCATCTACAAATATATATTTGAATGTGTGGACTCACTACGATAATTTCAAATTTTATACTTTTTAAATATATTCTTGATTCTAAAATCATAAATTAATAATAAAGAATCAATTTCGAAATAAATACAAAATTATTTATGGAATTTTTTAAGCACCATGTGAGACAAAGTGAAGATAGACTTAATTATTATTCTTGATTTATCCATATCTAATAATAAAGAATACTAACATTGGGTTTCTGCGTAGGTGCTGAAGGTCTTGGATTTTCATAGTGACCTTCCATCCCTTTACCATAAATCGGGATGATCTGAAAAAAAAAAACTGATTTTTAAAAGAATCAAGAAAGCTGCAATAAACAATGAAAATTTATTACACAAATTTAGCTATATTTTAGCAGGAAACTATCATTTAATTATTTAGAATAACAAGAATTTCGACAAATTTGCTCCAAAAATTTGGAAAACAAGTATATTCTAGGCCGACTTTACAAAAATATGGTGATTGGTAGACAAATCTTATGTGAACAAAATCCAGGTACATCACATGTACGATAATGACATAAAGATATAGTCACAGTTAAAGAAACTAGGAAGTATAGCTCTCATATTTTCTTACAGCATTAAATTTTCTTATAATCTATTCTTCCCAACTAACGATACAATAATGTTATAAATTTCAATATTACAGCCTTGCATTTGATGATATTTTTATCACAATTATAAAAGAATATGCAAACATACGCCACCATCTCGTACGTGGCATTTGCAGATGGGACATTGCTTCTCACCACGTGCATACTTGCTCAACCATGTATCAATACATTCCCAGCAATAAAAATGGCCACAGCTAAGAACAACCGGATTTGCAGCTTCTTTATAGCAGATACTGCATTCGTATCTAAAATTCTTTCAGCGTTATTCAAAGGAAAATGAAGTAACTATAATATTCCCTAAAATTGAAAAACTGAAAATTTTATAAAAGAGAAAGTTTGGATTTCTATTAGACTATCTTCATAAATTTATAAGTTAAACTTAGCATATTTTTAACAATCATCACATAAAATTCATTATATGAAACAACCAAGTCAACTGGAATGAAATTTCAGCATAATGATTTACCTGGAATCATCCTCCTCGACATCATTAATTTTGGATTCATTATGACATTTACGATGCTTTTCAGATGTAGCCATCAAAAAAATAAATTAAATTAAATTATATTCCTTCTATGGTTATATAAAATTAAAAGTTCAATAAAAAATTTGATCATTTACCATAGGCGACTCAAAAATTGCATATGTTGCGCAGGATTTCCTATCTTTTACTAAATGATATGTACATCATCATACTAAAGACCTTATCTTTGCATTTCAATATTTTACAACTTACATAAAACCTAATAGTAAAAATAAAATGATATCATTACACAAATTCCATGTTTATGAAATAAATTAATACACTGCATAAAAATTCCACATTTGATATACCAATACCAACAACGATTAACATCTTTCATCAGTCTTCATGAATTGTTTTCGCAACTGACTAATCTCTTTCAATTTTTAATCAATTTTAAGGTTTTTAAACTAAAAATAAAAATAAAAACGATTTCCTCATATTTATAATTAATGTTCGCAACCCAATTTCCCCACATCTTTATAAGTAAGTATCTTATTTCTTTTAAAACTTACAATATTAGCAGTAAATCTTTTAATCCTCCAGCACCAAAGCGCCCTTCTCCAAACACGTCATTAATTTTGGCCTGGCGATATCACTTTCTTGATTTTAGCTATTGCAAGAAAGTTGTGTCATCGTTGCATGCTACGAATTATGAAAGGCTTTGATTTTAATTTAGAATGGATGATGTTGTTTTGAATGTTTTGGAGATGTTTGTTTATCCTGATAATTTTACTGTTTCATCGATTCATTTGTGTAACTGATCAGCATTTAAATATCACTCATAATTTTTTCTTTTAAATTTAAAATAGCATTGCTGCATAAAATTACAGTAGCAAAATTATTTATAAACGTTTAAAATTTCTCAACTCAAAGAAATCGTATTTTTTGAATAAAATTTTCAAAATAGGCAAGAATCATTAAACATACCGCTAATATAACAATAACATTTAAACTTTAAATAATTCGAGAGATTTGAAAATGATATTATTTGTCAAGTTATCATAATGAATATTTCTCAAAAAAATTAATATTGAATTATATATGAATGATGTTTGATTAAATTACGAGTAATTTAGAATGGAGCAAAGAAAATAGTGTTATTAATAAGAATATCTTAACTTTTTCTTAACAAATATATACTTTATCAGTTAAGAGTTTATAAATAGTATCGATGATATTCATTACGATAACTTGAAAAATGATAATATCAATAATCATTGACAATAAGCTAATGCTTACTTCTTAGAATCAATAAAAAATCCGATCAATCAAATGCCAACATAATTGAGGTGTCAAGACATCATTTTTACAATATTTTATTTCTCATCAGATTGGTTTATTTTTACCAACCTATCGTAAATATTTTTATGTTCGTAATATTTTTAAATGTTCCAAGAAGATTGTTTCGGAAATTTGAATTTAAATGTCTGAAAATAATGGAAAGGATAAGCTAAATCATAGCCAAAAAGAAATTATATAATAACATTGTATGTATTGCAACTAAATTTACATGATATTCTAAATGAATGAAAAATAAAGAGGAAAAACTTGTGACATATGTTTTTATCTTTTCTTTTCGCAAAACGTCGTTGCAGAAGCGAACCTTTCCCAAGGACAGAACAATTCCCGCTGCGTCAGGGGAATCGAACCCCGTCGATTGCTTGGAAGGCAACCATGCTGACCATTACACCACTGACGCTCACGTAAGATATAAATTAATTTTAAACTGTATATGAATTTTGAAGTGATAAAATTAACATTTATCATTATTAAGATAATAAATGTTGAAGCATAATTAAAATTGCAAATGTATTTCATTACGTAAAACAAGTTTCACTTACGCTGAAACAGAATCATGCAGTAAAATTTGATCAAATAGATCACATTATATATTCTTATAGATGATTAGGTCAATGATTAGATCACGAAAAAGTTTTCTGTTATTCACTCATTTCCTCATCACGATTACTTGGAAATTTGATAAGCTTAGCAACATGAACTTAAATTCAAGTTATTTCATAGCCATATTTATCTATTCGCTCAAGTGATCAGACATTATTGATTTTTTAAAGTATAAATCGATTTAATGATTATTTTCTCAAATTCAATTATCTTATAACTACATAATTCTTCATTTTATAGAAAAAATAATCAAAAATTATTGATTTCTCGATATAATGAATTGACCAATATTTTTAATATATATATATATGTATATTGATCCAATCTAAATATTCATATTAAAATCAGTTTCAAAATTTTCATCAAATACACTCATTATATATTTTAAATACTTACCCGATGATCAATTGAGATCAATTGTAACGAAAAAATTCGAGAAATCAGTAATGTTTTTTTGTTTTATACGATCAATAAATATGAAAATCGATCGATGTGAAATCGATTGATTTTTCGAATAGAAATAATGCGAAAATGCATAATGTATGAATAAAATTATTTTTCGATTAATTCTATCATTAATATTTTTTGTTTCAATTGAAGTTAAAAAAACTTCAAAAATATTTGAATATTTCTAGTAAGAATAAAGATTACTTTTTTTCTTTCTTTTTCCGGTATTATTATTATTATTTATTACTATTATTATTATTATTATTATTATTATTATTATTATTATTATTATTATTATTATTATTATTATTATTATTATTATTATTATTATTATTATTATTATTATTATTATTATTATTATTATTATTATTATTATTATTATTATTATTATTATTATTATTATTATTATTATTATTATTATTATTATTATTATTATTATTATTATTATTATTATTATTATTATTATTATGTATTATTATTATTATTATTATTATTATTATTATTATTATTATTATTATTATTATTATTATTATTATTATTATTATTATTATTATTATTATTATTATTATTATTATTATTATTATTATTATTATTATTATTATTATTATTATTATTATTATTATTATTATTATTATTATTATTATTATTATTATTATTATTATTATTATTATTATTATTATTATTATTATTATTATTATTATTATTATTATTATTATTATTATTATTATTATTATTATTATTATTATTATTATTATTATATATTATTATTATTATTATTATTATTATTATTATTATTATTATTATTATTATTATTATTATTATTATTATTATTATTATTATTATTATTTTTATTATTATTATTATTATTATTATTATTATTATTATTATTATTATTATTATTATTATTATTATTATTATTATTACTTATATTTTATATGATAATAACATAATAAGTATAAAATAATAAAACAATATTATTACTAATTTTTAATCAACTTTTATTTATAAGTTTTAAAAATATATTTTATAAACAATATCAAAGGGAACAGAAAAATTAGGCATAGATCAAAAATATGGTACGAATATGAAATATAACAAAACAATTCCTTGCAGCATAATTTTAATCATTTCTATAATCTTTGCAATCATTACCATAACAAAATGTAAATTATATAATTTCAAGATGATAGAAATACAAAATCAGCATGACCTTTGACTGATCAAATTCTAGTGATAACCTTTTTATACTAAATCTAGAAACTGGAAGGCGGAGCAGCGATGGCCGAGTGGTTAAGGCGTTGGACTTAAGATCCAATGGACGCTAAGTCCTCGTGGGTTCAAACCCCACTCGCTGCAAACGAGCTTCACTTTTGAAATTTCCTTCCTCAGTATCATATGATATTAAAATATTGGATATGATAGTGATTACTATTATTATTATTATCATATAAGACGTAAGATCCTATTATTATCATTATTATTATTATTATTACTATTATTATCATAATGATAATGTATTATCATATAAGATGTGTAAAATTTAAGAATATCAGTTTATTCATCAATTTAAGAGATGCATAACAATTATGAACAAAAACTTACCTTATTTGTTATCTATCAAAAATTACTCGACAAATAAGATGAATTTTCAATTTTTATTTTTATTCATCAAAAATCATGATAATTATGTGCAATACGTTGTCATTATGTTACAGTTAAAGAATTTTAAATCAGTGATATGTGATATTTTAAAATTATGCTTGCTTTATTTGTTCGTCATTTTTTTAATTGAATTA
This sequence comes from Dirofilaria immitis, assembly GCA_024305405.1. Lineage (NCBI taxonomy): Eukaryota > Metazoa > Nematoda > Chromadorea > Rhabditida > Onchocercidae > Dirofilaria > Dirofilaria immitis. The sequence continues at coordinate 122,868 of JAKNDB010000068.1, forward strand.
AATGAAATAATTTGAAATATATTGCTTAAAATTTGGGAAATAAAATAAATCAAATTAAGGTTATAATAAATTAATAGAAGAAAATTAAAAATTTTTTGGTAAAAAATATTTTTATTATAAAAAAATAAATATGAAATATTTGAATATTTAAATTTTTAAATAAAATAATTTTATATTATGAATATATTATTATAATTATTTCTCAAATTCTAAAATATACTAATTATCATTGAGCAAATATGAAAATTTCAAAGCTTTTCAATAATTTATTTATTATATATAATAATTGTCAAAAAAAAGAAACCACAAGACATTGATCAAAAGCATTATAATATTGATGAAAATTTTATAAATTATTTATCAATTTCATAAATATTTACATAATCGATTTTATGATAATTACATGACATAATAAATAATAATCAAATGATAACTATGATATTTTTGGTTAATATTTGAAATTGTTGTTAAAAAAAAAAGAAAGCAAAAGAAAAAACATAATCAGTAAACGAGAAAAAGATATGAAAAAATTTTTTCGTAATAAATTTCAAATAATGAATGAAAAATTTGACAAAAATAAAATTTTATGCTTATCATACCACATTGATAAATTAAAATTTTTTAAAAAAGCAATCTAAATTTGGAATATAATTGATGGATTATTTCGCCGATTATTACTGCTGGATTATTTCGAGATTTCTCGAAGAAAATAAAAAACTTGATCAGATTTAAAATTTAAATTTATTTTGTGAAAGTATATACAAGGCGAGGATGCCAAATATTTTCTTGCTAACTTTTTGAAATTACTGTTATTTGAAAAGTTTGAATTATTTGTTATTTCATAACTGCTATTATCCAAAGATAAATTGCATGCAAATTATAGTTTCATTTACTGAACCTAAGTTGCTGCATCAATTAGTCAATACCATTTACAATTTAACCTTGCAATTTTAATTAGCCAAGTTTTGATAGATGCTATTTTTGAGCCATGAATCAAGTAATTTAGTTTGGATTATTTATATCTTATATAAACAAAAACAGCTTATTAAGACAATAACAGGTAAAAGAAGCTAAATGAAAAAAATATAAAGAATAAATAACAATAAAAAACAAAAAAGCACCGTTCTCGATTAAATATAAGCTCGAATTTTCCTTGGCTCTTTCTTTTGTTTCCTTGGCTTTTCTTTCCTTTTAACAGTAATCCTAAACTTGAAACAATTCGATATCATTTGCTCATATGCGATCTAATCATTTATTTGGCTAATTTAAATTTCATCAAAATAATTGATAAAACCATTTTAAAACGTAATAATAGCAATAATCTTGGCTTATTTAATAGAGCTATTTTCATTCCTATCTTATTAATCTATGCCAATTTATACTATCTCATTTTCTATTAAACGATAAGAATACTAATTTTATGATATATATGTATATACAAAAATATATATTCTCATGATTTCCAATTATTGATAATCGCAATAATGATCAAATATCTTCGAATATTTGATCTAAGATTTATTTTATCGTTCATACATATTTCATATTATTACTTTTCTTTTATATGCTTTGCTGCAGTTTGTTTTATTTTTATTTATAATAAAATATAATATACCAAAATAATAATAAAAGTTTATTTTTATTTATTCGTCATTTATATATTTATAATTATTCAGTCTTTATTTATTTATAATACAATAAAATAATGCTTATAAATTTATCATTTTTTTTATTTGATTTAAAAATTATAAAATTTTTTACTAAATTAGTTTTGTTTACTTTTGTTTTAATTTTTTCGTTATCTTTTTTTTTATTAAATTATTTTATATTATATAGCATATATTTAGTAGAATTAATTACAGTATACAGCATTGAATATATTCAGTAGGATTAATCACAGTATACAAAATTGAACAACTAACTGTAAATGTAATTAAATCATTCTATATTATATAGCATATATTTAGTAGGATTAATTACAGTATGCAACATTGAATATATTTAGTAAGATTAATTACAGTATACAACAACATTGAATAATTAAATGTAACGATGGTAAGACATAAAACAAATCAACGTAAACATCAAAACTATCGTCATGGTGTATTAGGTGAAGATTCATCATTATCAGCAGTGATATGTTTAGAGAAAAAATCGAAGCAACGACAATTTTCAGTGTATGTTTTAAATAAATTTAAAAAAAACTTTAAATTAAAATTATCGCTAAAATTTGACTATTCCTTCTTCAAAAAAATTAATTTATTTAATAATTTGAAATATTAATAACAAATTTTTACATATATTTAGATAGATATTTTAGATAAATTTTATTTCTCAATAAATAATTAGTAAAAATTTTTTTTATTTTTGAAGTATTAATTAAAAATTTTATTAAAACTTGCAAAACGAAGAAGCAAAATAATAGTAATAATAATAATAATAGCAATTCAAAATACTTATTCAGGTAAATTATTTACTATTTTTGTTAAATAGCATTAAAATGATGAATTGATAATAACAAATTGATAATTAATGCAAATTTTGTAATCAAAAATAATAATAATTAATAGAAAAAAGTAGAAAAATTTTTGATTATTTATTGAGAATTACAATTAGAAAATTAAATTAAATTCAAATTAGAATTAAAGAATTAATTTTTTTTTAGTTGTCAATATATTTGTTTATACTTTTTGGTTCAATTATTGCGATCATTTTGGCAATTTTATTACATTATAATTTAACAACAGAAACAATTCAATCGGTCAAATATAGGTAAAGATGAAAGTTTAATTTTTATTTATCAATTTATTCAAATATTCGTCTAATTTAATCAATCTTAAAACAAAAAAAAAGAATTCCTATTATCAAAGTATCATTTCAATAAATGCTATTATCAAAATAGAATTCCTATTATCAAAATATCATTTCGATAAATGCTATCATTTCAATAAATGCTATTGTCAAAATTTCTATTATCAAAATATCATTTCAATCGATCCTATTATTAAGATAGAATTCCTATTATCAAAATATCATTTTAATCGATCCTTCTTATATAAATATTTCGTTTTTCTGAAATTTTTAATCGAAAATTATTTTTGCGGAAAAATAATTTAAAAATAAAAGACTAAAAATTTTATTAGTAAATATACAATGTATGATATCATTTGTTCGATTACTGATTATTATTATCATTTGTTTTTAAATTTTTTTTATCGAAAATATTTTTACAAGCTATACCAATAGCATTTTGTTCTAATACTGATTTTATCAAAAAAGAAATTTACCAAGTTAATTGGTATTAAACTAATCGATGAACAAAATTTAGAGAATTTTATCAAAATTTTTACAGTACTTGATAAGCACATAGCAGCAAAAACTTTTTTACAAAAGAGATGAGAATAGACTAAAACATGATGACGGTATAGAGGTTGTTAACTTACTGAAGAGTTCAGCCTTTATGTATCGTGATACCGTTGATGAATTAAGAGAGTTCATTAGAGAAGTTATCAATTCTATCAGTACTGAAGATGGCTATCTATTTAAGCTCGATCTAATCCCACTTTCAAATGAAGAGACATAAAGAAAGTTTCAGCAAAAGTTCATGATATAGTGAATATCTTTTTGCTCTGGAAAATAACTCGATGAAAAGTCATCAATATGGAGTATTTCTATCGGTGTTTAACTTAATTAAAAAATGGGCAAATATTTTATTTTGTTTTATTATTATATTAAGTATTGATTAATTATTAGGCTGATTTAATAATCATTTTTTGGGTAATAAATTTATGATTATTTGCATAGTAGTTTTAACACTATTAATTTATCAATATGGAAAAGTTAAAAAGAACGAAGTAATAGTAATAATAATCAGTGATTAATAAATAATATTATATATATAATTTATTGATTACTCTTTTTCCACCACCATTACTATTATTATTTTCTCGATGATTAAAAAATATTATTACTGAAGTTGATTTTTCTAGCTACTTTTTTGCTTGTTTTAATTTACAAAAACAATTGATTATAATTTTAGACTTCCAAAACCACCAGAATTTACGGGTACTTTAGAGCCAAATCAAGAATTAACAAATGCAGAAATATTATTGATGGATGAAATTATTGGACCAGAATCGATTGCAATACACGAAAAAATAAAACTATATATGTTGCACTTAAAAATGGTTTTATTGCCCTAATTGAAATTGATAAATTTAGAAAAGTAAGGCACAATTTTAATTGTCATCTCATTAGCATACAACAATGATAATAATTATCTTCGAGAATTATCATTCATTAATAAATTTAATTTTAATATGCTATGTATATCGTCAAATTTATACTTAAAAATAAATATGGAAATTCTTATCATAAATAATCGAGAATTTTCACATACAAAAAAATGTGATTAATTCTGCATCGAGAAATATAATAATAAGTTATGTTTTAGCTTAATTTATAATTAATTAATTAATTAATAGGCAAAATTAGTGAAAGGTTTCAAATTAACTCAGCAATATGATCAATTATGTGATGGAAGCTATCATTCATTACCGAAATGTGGCCGACCTTTAGGAATTCGATTCAGTCGACAAAATCCGGATTTGCTAATTATTGCTGATGCTTATCATGGATTTTTCGAAGCAAACTTTCAACATGGTATAAATCGATAAATGTTTTTAAACAAAAATAGTCTATGAGAAAGATTGAATATCTTAATAATTTTTAATTATCAAGATATTCAATCTTATATATTCAATCAATCAAGATATCCAATCTTAATAATTAAAAATTATTAAGATATAATTATAAAGTTTTATTTTTTTCAGAATATTTCACAATAATAAGTTATAATTTAGGTAAAAAATTTCAAGGGGTAAAATATATTTAAAAATTTTATTTTTATTAATTTCAATTTATTCGCTTATATTATATTCTTTTTTTTCAAAAAAATTTTTTTTGTCAATAAAACTTTTAAATTGCAATTGTTTATAATTTAATTTGAATATTTCATCTCATTTTTTTCTTTCAAATTAATTTCTTTCGTTTTGTATTGAAAGCAGGAAAAAACCTAAAATTTGAGGTTATCTTTTAACAAATATTCTAAAATTTTAGGAACGATAAGACAATTTCTAAAGCCTGGTACTAAGATAACATATGGTTCATCGAGTCCAGTAATACATTTTAATGATTTCGATATTAGCCAAAATGGACGTCATATCATCTTTACCGAACCATCTCATCGTTTTATGGATCGAGATTGTTTTTATGCAATGGCTGAACATAGACCGGATGGACGGTATATTTGTTTATAAATTTAAATCTAATAAATTCATATTCATTCTGATATGTTGAATAGCAATTTTGGCAATTTTTTTATCATCAAAATTTATCAGATTGATTTTTCAAATTTTAATTTCTAAAATTTAATCTATTATTATATTTAAAATTAAGGAGAAAACTTCAAATTGTATATTTTGTATTTAGATTATTGGATTATAATATGCATACAGGTGAGCTTCGTGTACTGGTCGATAATTTATATTATCCGAATGGTGTCGAATTTGATAGAACCGGAAAATGTGTATTTTTGCCGAAATGGGCAATGTTCGAATTCTGAAGTCAATTTTTTTGCATTCAGATAAAATTAATGTTTAAAATGATGATGACTTTTTTTAAAATAAATTTACAATATTTTATTAGACCTTTTGATTCCAATTTATCAATTTTTAATTTTTCTTTAACGATTTGTTGCTGTTTAAATGACGAAAATTCAATTTCATACAGTAATAACTAAAAACTTTTTCAATTCTATACAGTAATAACTAAAAACTAAAAATTTAATTCTATACAGCAATAACTAAAAACTTTTACACAGTAATAACTAAAAACTTATTTACTTTTTTGCTTTGCAAATTAAACGTTAATCTTATCTGATTGATCTTTTCTATTCAAAACTTGTTAATATATAATTTCAATTTCAGATATTGTTTTACATATAAGTTTGAGAAATATACAGTAGTAGCAAGTAATCTACCTGGATATCCAGATAATATTCGAACATCCAATAATGGCATGTTATGGGTACCACTTGGCCATGTTCGTTTAAAAGATGATTCTTGGATTACTGAAAGACCTTTTCTAAGAAATATTGTTGCAATGGTATCCTTATCTTATTGTTTTTTGCAATTAAAAAAAATTAAATTTTAGATTTATAAATTGTCAAAAAAATTTTTTAAATATTTTCTTAATACTTCATTATAAATAATTTTAAAATATTTAGATGATTAAGAATTCTTCATAGATTTTCTCACTTTTTTTCATTTATTTTTAAGAAATTATTTGGAAAAAAGCATTATACTTCTAGTTTTCACAGATGCTACATACGAAACTGAATTTATTTAAAAATGCTATATTAATATTTTACACGTATACTGTATATAAAATACCGTACTGCATGTAAAAATACTGTATAGCAACATTTTTGTAAATATCTGTATATGATATTGCAGATAGTAAAAATGATGTATTTATGGCAATGTTTAATTATTTTTACCAAAATATGGTTTGCTATTACTTATTGATCCAACTAACGGTACTATTGTAAGAAGTTTTCATGATCCTAGTGGTTTAACGATAAGTTCAATTTCACAGGTTGTAACTAATCTGCTTCATTTATTAATAATTAATTTTTATTTAGCAATTAGTATCCATTATTATTGTTGTATCATTAACATCTTTATATATTAGACAAATTTTCATGTTACTATTTGAAACAATTTATTAAGAATGAGACTGTAAAAAATTACAGTAAGAAAAAGTACATATATATATATATATATATTATAGGCAACTGAACTTGATGACGGTACTATCCTACTTGGTGGTGATAACAATATGTTTTTGGCAAGATTTAAACCATCAAAAATGTTATGATATATTTTTTGAAAGAAGAAAAATGATTAAATTACTTGAACGATTTCAATTTTTATTTTTGGTACAAAATAAAAATATTAAATTTCAATTATCAATTTTTCCATAATAAAAACAAATGAAATTACAAGTATTTGCTTGTTTGCATGGTTTTTGTGTGTTAAAAATTCTCAATTACAAAATTAATTTATTTTATATCCAAGTACTGATGATAGTTAATAAAAACTCTGATAAACAATAATGATAATGATAGTAATAATGATAGTAATGATAATGATAATAATAATAATAATGATATTAACAAAAATATATGTGAAAAAAGATTTATAATGACATTTTATCATCATTTAACTCCATCGCATCATCAATATCCAGTTCATCTTGTTTTGTTGATCGTAATTTTAATCGATATTTACTTGGTGTTAGTGTAACAAATGCACATCGTAATTCCTCATCAATTGCTAATACAGCACCACAATTATTAAATTTACCGCAATAATTTGGAGCAGAAAAAATGGTAATCATATGTCGGCCAGCAAAAAATTCATAACCATCCTGAAAAAAGAATGAAAAAAAGAAAAATTAGCCAATAATAATTAAAAACTTTGTTAATAAGCAAAAAGGAAAATGAAAAAAAAAATTGAAAAGAATTTTTTAGAATATTATATGAATAATAAAAATAAAAAAAGTTATTTTAGGAAAATAAAAATTAATTGAAATATAAATCTTATTATTTTAGTAATACTATAATTATGAATGATATATTTAGAAAAGCATTTTATTAAATATTTATTTAATTAATATTTTTTAATTTTCAAATTCCGTCGAGAAAAAGTTCAATAGAGGTTTTAAAAAGAATATTTTATAAATCATATACGTAATTGTTTATGTAAAAATAATTTTTGTTTTTTTAAGATATGAATATATCGTAAGGAATAAGTTTAATACATTTTGTAATTATGATAGGATAATAAAAATGATTGATTTGAAATTTTTCATATTTACGTGAAATATTTGTTCACTAAAATAAATTACATTAAAATAAAGTTGCTAAATTTACAAATTAATTAGCTATAAAAATTAAATTACCTGTACAACTTGATGAGCACGTACAATAAAATCTAATTTACATTGTTGGCATAATGTTACAACAGCGCTTTGATTGAAATGATGTGAAATGCCTCGTAATGATGGCCCAAAATTTGGATCATTTGGCCCATTTGACATTGTAGCATCCGGATCAGACCTATAAATTATACTTTTAGATGAAATAATGAAGAGATAATTAAGCATAATTATTATTACTGATTATTGAAATATTATTAAATTAATCATTACATATCATAATAGCATACCATAACAAATCAACTTCGATACTATCATTAATTGGATCTGTTGGTCTTTTTAAATTTCGTAAAATATCAAGATTTGTCATTTTTGGTGATAAACCACCATGCATACAAAGTATACGTTTACTAACATATGCTGCAAATGGTAACCAATTGAATAAATCCTGAAAAAAGATTTATTAAATTAATGAAATAATTAACAGTTATATTAAATTTTTTTTTATCAAAAAAAATTTATAAAATTTACACAAAGATTCGTTTTTTCTTTTTTCTTATTTTTTCACCTGAAATTTATTCCATAATGCATTATCATCGTTGAAACGATCATTTAATTCATCGCGAAAACCATATGTTTGATTTACAAATGAACATTCATGATTTCCGCGTAGTAAGAAAATTTTTGTCGGAAAACGAATTTTCAAAAGTAATAGCAAACATATTACTTCTAAGCTATTTGGACCACGATCAACATAATCACCCATAAAAAGATATCGCTGTAATAAATTTTAATTGAATATTGGAAATGAAATAAAAATCAAAAATTGTTTATTCGAACTGGATTACTTCATTTCTTTTATTTTTATTTTTTTAAATAATTAAAAAAAGTATATATATGCCTTATTACTACTATTACTCATTGATTTCGATTAGTAATAATGAAATTTAAACATTTCATTCTGTGATTATTTTAATTAATACAAAATTAATTTTATTATTAAAAATTTAAAAAATTTTTTATTCGAAAATTTGACCTCATGCGGTGGCCGACCACATTGTTGAAAAATTCGTAATAGATCGACATATTGTCCATGAATATCACCACAAATATTAACAGGTACTGTAATTTCCAATAGACTACATTCATCTTGCAATATTTCTCTGTTAAAAAATAAAAGATTAAAAGAAGCGAAAAATTAATTTCAATTTTCTATTTTTGGATTTATATGATTTAATCTTTGAATTTAGAATATTATATTTACAGCGTTATAAATTAATATATTTTAATAAAAATGTTTATTATATATATAAATGATAAATATACATATATCATGTGATACTATATAGTTAATAATTTAAAAATTATATTGAATAATTTAGTTAAATTAAATTAACAAAAATATGATTAAATAGAAATTTAATTTAATAATTAAAATCAGTAATTATATTATTTACTTATTTAATGATTGAGAATTTTAAAAAAAAAGGAAAAAATTTCTAAAAAAATAAATCTAAAAATATATTCATTATCTTATCATAAAATTTTTTACATTAAATGAAAAAAAAAAAAAAACGAAAGATAACAAACTTAGAACGTGCAATCATTCGTTTAATCATATTAATATCTTTGAGTACATCATTTACTACTTTACGATTTCTTGAATCAATCGTAATACAATCAAATAATTTCATCATTAAATTATCAGCTTCATCATCCGATAAATTTTGTAAACTAATTTCATGAGCTAATTCTATAAATTTTAACAATTATCATAATTTAGATTACTTAAATGATTGATATTATTTTATGAATCAAATGAAAAAAAATTCAAACATTATTTACTCTCAGTTATAAGTAATTTTACTTTCATTTTTTTCTTTTTTGAAATAATTATTAACTATTTGGTTTAAAAATTTATGACAAATTTTTCATTGAATTTTGATTCTATTTCCTTTATCTTTTATCATTTTACAACCTTCTGATGAATGATTTTTTGCTGTTACAGAAATCTCCGCTTCAGTATCAATACTTTCAATTGCTGTAGATGATTGCATCAAAATAATCATTAAAGAAACGGGGAAAAAAAGAATAAATAAATTGATATTTGATTAAGATTTGATACAAGAATATTATTTCGTTTTTACTAAATATTGAAACAACCAATTTGATGATTTTATCTAAAAAGTAATAAATTGAATAATTATTTTATTTCATTTTATATTCTTTTATTTATTTAAGCTATTTTTTGCATCGTTTTTTTTTCTGTTTGCAAAAATTTAAATAATTATTTGAAAAAAGAAAATATGAATTTCCTATCATTTTTATTTCATATTAATTGCATACAATTTTTCTTTTCTAAATTTTAGTAATTTCTTTTTTTTTTTGAAATTTGAATTTCCATTTCCCATTGATTTCGCATAATTGAAATTATTTGCATATTTTGAGTGATTTAATCGATTAATAAAATGAGAAATTTGTTTTAATAAATTTTCAAAAAATTTCATAAAATTACGTATTTCAAAAGTTATCAAAATTTTCAATAGAAAAGAAGGAAATTTTCGTGATTTCAATCGTAAGATTACGATAGTTTAGCCAATAATTATGGTACTATTGGTTCTCCTTATGTGTTATAAGTTCTGTTTTAACTGATCATATTGGTGATTTTTGTATTCCTTTTTTTTTTTGATGGTTTTATTTTATTTTCCATAAGTCATTTTCCTTATCAGTTTTTTTCTCTTTGTTGATTTTTATGTTTATTTTGTACAGGTCATTTTTCTTATCAGTTTTTGGTTCTTTATTGATTGTTATACTTTTTTGTTTGCTTTTATTAAGAGTGATAAATACCATTTTGGTAGTTGATTGCCTAAGGCTATAGTTGCTTCTATACTCCTATTAGTTGCTTGGTTCATAGTAATACTTTAGTTATTGCTGAAGTTATGTTGATAATTTAATATGCAATAATGCATTCTCTATTTATTGTATCATTGTCATTGTTCCTAATTGATAAAAGATGAAAGGTATCAAAAATTAGCAACACTCTTTTGATAACTATATGATAATGTTATATCAAAAATCAATTATATGAATTATAATAGGACAAAAGGTAAAAAGAAAAAGAAATAAATCGAAAAAAAAAAGTTTGCTTTACTAAAAACAATTAAAATATTTGGATAAAATAGCATATAATTGCGAAAATATTATCAACGCCTAAAATTATATTTTAAGTTAATTCATACAATCTTTCTTTGTACATGAAATATTGGAACTATTTCAAAAATGAATAAATACATCGATTATGGTAATAATTGAAACGAAGAAATTATTCATTGATATTAATTATGTTATGCTATGTGTAATTCTTATACAGTAACACATATGACAGGTCTTTTTACAGTATCAAAAATGCTTTCATTTTTTTTTTTGATATCTCAGCAATTGCATGAATTTTCTTAATCACTTACTTCTATAATGATATTCAAATGGTATTCATAATGACTACTTCCATTATAGATGGTATTCAAATGATTGTTTCGTTTACAGTATGACAAATTTATCTATTTTTTTGATTAATTCATCCTTCTAGTAATTTTGCAAATAATTTTTGATTATATTAATTTATACTAACTGAAAACGATAAATAGATAAATTATTATTTATTAATTTTATCTAATTTAAAGAAGATAACAATTTTAGTTTTGATAATTTAAATAATATTAGTTTGCAAATGAGTTAAAATTAATAGAAAAATGAGTTAATCTAATTTGTTGCAAATACGAAGTTAGTTATGAATCAATCAATCATCTTATCATAAAAATGTAACTCTTTATTTTGAATATTTTCGTCAACTTTTACTAAATCGATAACCTAATATATCGATTATCAGTACATCGCATCATCGTTTTAACCATTCGTCGACATCAATACACACTAATCAATGCTTAATTAACATCGATGGTCTCAAATAACTGTAATTTTTCATTCTCGGATACTGTATGCAATCATTTTTGCAATGAATGTTACATTATTTTAACAATTCGCTGATAATCTTGTGATGATAACCCTTTCTATAATATATAATCTTGTGATAATCCTTTCAACTGACGTATCATTCATTTTATATATTTTGGTAATGATTCAAGTCAAAGGTCATTTACATAATAGCTCTGATCAACTACACACACACACACACACACACACACACACACACACACACACACACAAATACATATATATGTATAGATACAACAATACGTAATATTCTTAAACTAATGCATTTCATGTAATTACTTTCAAAATAACTTCAAACTAAATGTCCGAATTATATTTTCCCCAATCGTTAACTATTAGAAAACTATCAAATGTCATTCATCATAAGAGTTATCACAACATTTATATACATTTGTTGAATTTTAATAAAATAATCACTAAAATTTTTAACATTAAGTTTAATTTAAGATATTGATCTAAATTGATCTTTTAATATTGATATTTTTGTTTGCATGCATGCATGTATGCATATATTTAATTGAATGATTGCAATTTTTGTAAAGATATATTGGATAATTTGGAAGTATAATACGAAATAGAAATGTTATCTGTAGCTATATAAATTAATAATGATATTATCAATTTCTATAAATATAATTAGTCGTATATTTAATACAAATCTATTTCTAAATCAAACAAACACATTTTGTGATATTTGAATTTTTATTTTTTTTTCAATTCAAATTAATGATATGAATAATAAAATTATATTATCATTTATATGGAAAGTAGATTGTTTGTTAGTTGAACAAATATTGATCGAATAATTTGAAATAAGTAAAAGTATGAAAAAATCATCACTAATAAGGTCAATTCAATCAGATCAATAATCATAGCAGTTATATGTTTTGTCGAGTATAATTATATTGTTCAGGTCATCTAACTGTTGACTTCTTTTCAAATTCTTCACTTACTTTCATTTGTTTAAATTTACAATCATCAACTGGAATAGTTGAAGAAAGAATGAGATAAACTTTCCTATCAGCTTTCAAATAAATCATAGTTTTTCATCAAACTTTATTTATATAATTTTGCAAATACAAAAAAAAAAAAACAATCAATCAATGATATAGCATTCTTTACAACGATTATAAATAAACCATATACATATTGTTTATATGCAAATTTTGAAAAGATTTTCTCACTTCTTGGAATTGATTTTAAAAATATTTGATAAATTTAAAATTTGAAAAATTATATGTTTTTTTTTACAAAGTTATAAAAAGTTTTGATATAATTGATTTAGTAATGGAAAGAAAGAAAAAAAATTGAAATAATATTGTATAGCAAAATATGAAAAATTTGATAGAATTTAAATTAAAACTGATCGATATTTTTTTTAGAATATTTCTTTAAAATCGGAAAGTATTTGATTAAACTAATAATTGGAAGGTGCTTTTTTTTTAAGATTTCTGAATTTTTGATATAAGTAAAATAAAATTTTAATTTTTTGGCATTAAATTTAAACAATTCGAGCGGGTACTATTTTTGATTTATTCATGATCAATTAGTGATCATATATTTTACTATTATTTATCATGGCATATTTTTAAAGCTTCAGATCATCATCATTTATTAAACAAAGATTGTATGATATGGCAAAAAATAAGACGAGATGAGAGATGAGGAAATGCATAGATGTTGATGAAAGAGTAAAAGATTGAGATGTATGAAGTGAAAAAACAATCCAAATCGAGCCTCTACTTAAATAGGCAATGCACTGAACTGACTGACCATTATATCAGCTGCTCGACCTCCTATCCGGCGGTCCAGCTGATCGATCTCCTACGCATTCATCCATCACATTCTCCTTCGTCTTCTTTATAATCTTCTCGTTTACCATTTTTGCAAACTTTTTCATTTTAAAAATAAAAAGTAAATTTTTTTTTTTTAAAGCTATTTTCGTCTCTTAGCAATCATATTAAGATCACATCGATTTGCAAAGTATCAATTTCATTTGTTTACTAGCATTACAGTAAGATTTGTTCATTAAAAGACAAATTTGTTTTTGCTATTATTTTTCATCTAATGTTAAATTATTCAGGAAGTGTAAAGGAAAAAAAAAGTGATCAATCACGGTTCGTTAATTTGGAAATGCTAAATCATCGAAGTATTTATTTTTTTTTTTTTAACCAATTGTTGTTTCTTTCATCGTAAAATTTTAATTGCTTATTGTTTCAAATTGTTTCAAAAATGATAAATATATATTTGCTTAATTATTTTCTTTTATTAATTAAAATTTTATTATTACGAAATTTTTTTCAACTATCAGTTGATCGTATAATTAAATATATTAATTTTTTTGCCTGTGATAATTTTTTAATTTTCCAATTATCTACTAGAAGATTTGTTTTAATTTAACGAAAATTAGTTAGCAAATTTTTAGGCCTATAAAAAAAATTCTTCTCTATATTATCCATATTTAGTACTTCAAAAGGCCTATTATTATCCATATTTAGACTTCAAAAAAAAAAATTATGTCACAATCCCTCTAAAATTTTTTCTTCATCATTTACAACACCAACAACAACAACAACAACAATAATAATAATAATAATAATAATAACAAAGAAGAAGAAGAACCAATACCATCATTGCTAGTCAACTATTACTTTTACTCGCCATTGACCATCGTCCACTACTATACCTTTAGCTGAAGTAGATGTGATCTGAAGAAATTCTCTTCCGTCTCTTTTCATCTTTTAATATTAATTCTTTTCTTGCATGTTCTATTTGATATAATATGCAATGAATTTCATTTTTGCATTTTTCTTTTTCATTTTCCTCAAGAATTTTTTAATGAAATATTTTTGCATATTTGAATGACCTCATAGGGTCAAACAGAAAATCGTAACAGACAGTAAGAATAAAAATATCAAAATAATAAAGAAATGGTAGGGAAGCAGAGGAATGAGATGAAAGAAAAAACAAATGCAAAGTGCTACGCTTTGCTATGCAAATGTACTGTGCTGCGCGAGCTGACCACAACATCAGCTGACCGATCGGTGAGCTATTGTCCACTCTATCTTTCTTCATCTCCTCTTTTCCAGGTTACAAAGTCGGAAAATTGGCAAAGCTCGAAACTGTGGAGTCCATGGAGATAGATGTATTCCATAAAAATTCTCAATCTTACCTATCCAGCGGGTCGTTGTCCATTCTCTCCTTCTTCATCACCTCTCCTCCTCGAAATGATACGATGAGGAAATTGGCAGAGTTTTGAAACTTTGAAACTCCCTGGAAGTGCACACTCCAAAACAGTTCCCAAATCTTACTTAAAGTGCTATTTGGAATATGACCTTATCTCTACCGACATCTTAAAGTACTATTGGAGTATGACCTCATTTCCCACCTACATCTTCTCCTTCATTCTCATATTTCCAACTTTTACCATCTTTGTTATTGAATGATTGCAAGTTTAGCATAATAAAAAATAATTGAAAGAATTTCGAGAATTTCCCCACCCTACGCCCCCTCCTTCCTCCTTCCTCATTTCCACCCGGGCATATTCAGAAGAGATGAAGAAGAAAGGGGTGGACAATGATGGCTCGATGATCGGTCAGCTGATTTAGTGGTCAGCTCGGCAACATAGTGCATTTTATTATCACAAAAATAGGCATTGCTTTTTCTTACAATCTATATATTCCTCTGCTTCTCTGCTATTCTTTATTTATTATTTCCATATTTTCTCATTTACTATGTCTATTCCAATTTTCTCTCTAACTTCTCAGATCTTTTTTTTTTTTGATACGTAAAATATTTTATCATTAAGATAAAAATTTAATATTTAAAAAAAAAAAATGAAGTACAAAAATGAAATTCATTGAAACATTTCATAAAAATAGTGGAAGAAAAAAGAAAAAAGGAATGAGAAAGCGAGAAATTAACAGAAAAGGAGAGAGAATTCCCGGGAAAAGAAGGAGAGGAAATAGTCGCTCTACTACTGAATATGTAAGTGTAGTGGACAGTGGTCAATAGCAGTTTGACCACAGCATTTCTTTCTATAGTTGACATCTTTGATAGCAATGCTTTTTTCTTCATCACTTCTAATGAACAGATTCACTGTTTGATTAGCTGTTTGGAATCAAAAGTATTCATCCAATTGGCTTTTCATAAAATTAACCTTTAAGTTCATAATTTCGTCATATTCTTAACAAAGTGATTATTTTTAAAATTATCAAATGCAAATAACTTCATATTTTTTCTTCCCCATAGCAGAAAGTAATGCTTAGAATATCTATTCGTTGTATTTTGGAATATGCATAGATGACAATTACGAAATTTTTGCTCGAATCATCGAGGATTCTTCCTATAAAATTATTATTTCATTTCGAAGTCTTTCTGAATACACTGATGCTTTGTAATTGAAAGAAATACATGCATATACCAAACATTCATACTTTCCTCCTCTTCAGAAGGACCATTTTTGGCGTATATAATGAAATGATCAGTGAAAAAAGGAGAATGAGAATGTTAGAGAGTGGTGGACAGAAGGAAAATTCCTCTTTCTACCTCTGTCCACTCTCTCTCTCTCTCTATCGCTTCTCCTATGTTTGCCAAAAATTCAACTTCTGCTGTCAACGATGTCAACCACAGAAGAGCCAAAACACGAAACTATGGTTGACTATCTCTACTATTACATCTCTCTGATTCTCAGTTATAGCTTACTTTCCCTGACCCTTCATCATTACACTCTCTCGTCTATTTTGTATGATATACTAACAGTTTTTCTTACAGTATTCTGACCTTAACCTCTGACCTCCATCATTACACTCTCTCTTCTGCTTTTTATGACCTACTAACAGTTTTCCCTACAATATCTTTCGCTTCTTTTTCACTTTCTATAAATTTTTCTTTGCTCAAATCTTACGAAATTTTTTGTTCAAATTTTTTCCTAATTGAATAGTTTGTAAAAGATAAATGTTTTTAAATTAAAAATTTAAATTTAATGAAAATAAAAACCCAATGAAGTTTTAATTAGAACAAAACATTTGGATTATTTAAATAAATTTTTAGCCTAATTGTGATCATTTGGTTCATTTCTGGTAAATAATTAACAGAAATATTTGAATCATCAAATATTTAATTTAACTTTCAATCGGCAAAAATTAGATTCTAAGTCGATTTTCTCAAATTTGATATAAATTTGCTTGCACTGTTTTTTTTTGATTAGAATGTCTGTGCATAAATAATTAAAAAGTGATTAGAAATTGAATTTTAAAACTCATCATTGGAAACTTTTTGATCTGCAAGATAATGATAACTAATGCTCTCTTCCAAGATGATAGCAGTTTTACCTCTTTTCTAGCTTAGTTTTGTTAATTAATCGTTTGAAGCTATCACAATTAATATTACTTCTTTTATTAAAATAAATATTACGTTTCGCGATGATATCTTTTAAGGCATAGAAATTAATAATCAATCTAATTAATGAAACAGATTGGAATTCTTGGAAAAACTTCCTCGACAAAAGAATTAGATAAAACGATTATTTTTACTAAGATTGAGAAATTGATGTTAATAAAATGTTAACAAAATGCATTATTGATTTTTGAATCGTATTTTAGTTTCAGAATCTATTTTATTCTCTTTTTCAATGATCATAGATATTCAGCAAAAAATATTCTAAATAATTCAAGTCTTGAGGATACTGTATGTAATAAAAATAAAAATGTCCTATTCCTTTCTATTATTATTATAATCATTATTATTTTTGTTATTATCATTCTTATTGCGGCTATTTCTTCTGTTCACATTATAATTTATAGTGGCAAGTGAGAATCTAAAATTAATTTCAGTTTGCTGAATCGAAATTTCATACACAATTTAATTTCAATTTAAGATGGCATCACTGGAACTTCCAAGTGAAGCGCAAAAACAACTCTCGATGATAATTCAGCGCCATGCAGGAAGAGCTAGAAATGATTACGCTAAAGTAAACATCATGAAATATTCGAATTTGAACGAATGTAACAGAAATTTTAATCCATCCTAAAAATATATGATAGTAGATTGAAATGTAGCAATAAATGCATGCCTACTAATATGCATGAATTTACAGCGTTCAATAATTATAAATGATGAAAATCAAATGATGAAAAATAAATTGTTTCGTGAATTGTACTGGTCGATAAAACCTGAAACATCTAACGCAGTTGGAAAATCGTATCAAATTCAGCGTGCGAAAAAGGGGAGAATAGCGAAAGAAATGCAATAAAAACTTCTGCAGTGAATGCATTGGTGAAGGAAACTGAAAATGAAATGGAAACTTCTGATAATGACAGTGATAACTATCAGGGTATTGTTTTTTAACAATTTGCAATTTTAGATTGCATACAAAAGCAATATTCTATTATTTGTTTTAATAAGAAGACAACAAGAGGTTACGGTAATAACAATTAAATGGAATCAATTGTAATGCAACTAATTATGCAAACATTGCAAAGCAATATGAAAGTTTATGAAAATTATAAAATCAATTGAATATATTTTGAATTAGCTGAGAAATTTGCAATAAAAAAATTTTCAAATAATTTAAAAATATAAAAATAAAAATGAAAATTGAAACTTATTACTGTCTGACAATTAGCAATAATTAATATATTCAAAATTTTTTTAAGTCGACAAAGCTTATAAAAGGATATTATCTATGAATGGTTTACGACATAAACGAAAATCCGAATCCGTTCGGCATGTAATCGGTAAGCATTTTTCTTCTTCTGATACATTTTTTTTTTTTTTAAATAAATTGAAAATATTTTTGAACGGATGAACATTCTTTTGTAAGACAAAATATTTTTAGAAAGCGATATGGAACAAAGCGAAAATGTGACGAAAATTACTGTACCATTGTACAGTGGCAAGACCATTGAAAATCTATTGATTTAAGTAACAGAAATGACTTAAATGATAAAAATGGACAAGATCAGAAATTAGGTAAACAAGCTGACGAAGCAATGTCAGGTGAACAGAATAAGGTGTATAACAAAATGTCGGGTGAGCAAAATGGTGCGAACGATCGAAGTTCGAGAGATGGTTAGAGTTTGATGACGACCTAATCGAATATAAAAAGAGATTATTTGTTGAAAATTCAATCTATTCATTCTTATCTTTTTCAAATTCTAAATCTATTTTTAATTCAAAGGTATGAATTTATTGTTTTAGCATCGTCAACTGTTTCAAGAAAACGGTCTAAATCGAAATTATTAAACCTCAGTCAACCTCATGACAACAGGACATTCTCGACATTTGCACCACCGGATCAGGAAAGACTGCGACATGAGGCTTCACATATTTTCGAAGGAGCTACATTTCGAAGGTTATTTGCTATTGCTTAAACAAAAATTATATATTCTCAGAAAAATATTGCAATATTGATATTTTCACTTATTATCATAAATTGTAATTTTTTTTCAGCTTTGATGAATTTGAAAAATATTTTGAAGCATACAAAATTGTTGGAAATAATCCTTATCGTGTAGCAAGTTCGGAAGTACTTCGAGATGGTGAAGGAAAAGTTATCGAACGTTTCAAATATAAATATATAGTCTATCATTGTGCACACTATGGGAATCCACGAAAAAGAGGTTAAGTTGATTTTTTTTTTCCTTTTATTATAATAATTTTTTGAAAACTAAAAAAATATTAGCACTTTGCAATTTCGGAAAATAAAATCAAAATTGAGAAATTTTTATGAAAGTGCTAAAGTTTTTGGAAATTTGGATTTGAAATATTTCAATGAAATGAAAATTTTGCATAAATGAATATCATTTTAATGAAATTTTTAGTTCATTCACTAAATAGTTGACAAAATTAAATCTTAAGCTTTCTAGAATTACTAACTTTTTCACATTCAACAAATTCTATTCTAATTCCTCTTTTCATTTCGGCCGATTCTATTGGTTCATATTTGATTTAATTTTGTATAGAGATATTTGATGCCTTTATCCTAACGGATCAAAATTCCTTTTACAATAATTGCCATTATCATTAATGATGACACCGCTTTGCATAAAAGTGCATTACCCATCCTTTATTCCATTTCATTTCTTATTGGATTGTGATCGAGAAGAGCCTAGAAGCAATTTCATGACAGCTGTATATGTATAGGCTTTTATTTAGACCTAATGATTTCAAATGTCATTTATTTGTTTAGTTAAGATGAAGGAAATGGTGTAGAGAATTTGATACTGATCTAAGAAAAGCTGTTGCAGTTGATAAATGATTTGTTTACGGCTTAGCCATATCAATTCTTCCACCACCCGGCTTGCCAACTGCGCATATCGCTCTATTATGTCGGCTACTAGACCATTGGTCAGTATGCTGAAGCTGTAAGTATCACATTGGAGAGATTTGGAAAGGGCAAATTATTATCATGTGTATGCTAATTAATGTTAGCGGATCGAGAAATAATCCTTCTGGGCAATAGGAACCAAACAATAAATAAATTTTCATTTAACAAAGTTGACAGATACCATTATTGATTAAATCTTAGCTTTAAATATAAATTGTAATTGAAAAATTAATGAATCAATTCTTAGAATTATTTTTTATTCAAAAAATCAAAGTTTATATTAAAATAATGCATGATTTTATGTCTCAATAAAACATAGTTGAAAGTATGCAATCATTTCTAAATGATTATAAATTGAAATTTTTAAGAAATTAAAATTTAATAGAAAAATTTTTGAGATCTATTTTTAGGAAATTTTATATTTTTATAAATTTTTTTTTTTTTTGTTTTTGACAGATTTAGCCAAATGAAATAGCAAATGATTGAAATCAGTAATTATCTCCTCTTTCTTCCTCTTCTTTGATAACACATACCATATTTACGAGGTCGTTTTGAGAAAAAAAAATTTTTTTTTTGTATTTTGCGGTTGCTCAATTTGATTTTTTTTTTTAAAGCATTAAATTATGGGTAGTGGCAGCAATCTCTTATATCATAGAAATTGTAATACGCCAGCTGTTGCTATCTTAATGTCATGAAGAATTAGTAGATAGTATTGAAATGAATAATTTCAAGGGATCAAACCAGTCGACCATTTTCGATGTCATTAAATAATAAATAAATTACAAACATATCTTTTCGCAGAAATAATTTTTAACGAAATAAAAGGAAAAAAAATCTTTTATAATTTAACAAATTTTTTAAAACGATGAGCCAAGATTATCAACGATTTTTATGCCAGAACAATTATAAAGTAAGTCCAAGTTGCTATTTACTGTCCCAACATTTCCATAAAATGTAATAATTACTAATTATAAAATTACGAATTTTTCACTTAGTACTTTTAAAAATAGAACTATACCTTCTTCTGTCTATCAATTATATATAAGCTTATATGTGCTGATGTATGCATTACGCAAATCAAAAAGCGCCATACGTGACGGATATGAAAGAAAGGCGTGAATTACAAATCTTAATGATAGCGTATCATAATTATATCCTTATTTGTTTTGGTAGTGCAAGAAGATAATAAGAATGATAAAATAGAACATCATAAAATAAATAATGAAATGACCTATGAGATTATTGGAAAAAGTTGGCCAGAACATTTTATTGTTTTCTATTCGGAATGATATTTGTAATTTCCTGTTAAATGGTTAAAATTAAAATGAAAGTGCATTTTAGCCACTCAATTACGCTATTGAACTTTAAGTAAAATAAAAATCTTACGTTGCATTTGCTGCGATTATTCTACGATAATTAATTTCGAATTAAGAAATACGCCAAATCCAAATCTTGAATTTATTAGACACTCCTAAAACTTTTCTTATACGAAAAATCAAAAAGTTATTATAATATATTCATTTTTCCAGGTGGAGGAAAACGGCCAAATCAAAGTTATCTTCCTTTGGGCTGTAGAGCGAGATTTCGATTAAATGCTGATACAACTAATGGATGCTTGCGAATTTCATCATTTCATAAAGATCATGTAAATCATGAAAATAATGAAGAGGATTACTTGCGTGTTGTAAGCAAAAAAGAAGGAATTTAATCGGTAAGTTCATTAATTCGTTAAAATTTTAGATTGTATCCTTTATATTGTAATTATTCAATACCATAAAAATAAATAATATAATTACAGACAATTCTACGCCAAAAAATAGAAAAATGGGAAAAGCGAATGCAATAGGTAAATTAATTTACATTTAATTATTTCTTTTTTCTATTTACATTCATATTTTTAATTTCTGTTTGAAATAAGCGAATGATACATCGCTATTTTATTTCAGAAAAACAAGCAGTAAATATGTCAGATATATGCAATGATACAAATGCTTCGAGAGTTACAGAACGCAATTCTATTCATGCTACTTCACCATCAGAAAATTATAATCTCGTCAATTCATCGCAAGAAATCCCTGCTTCTATGAAAATTCCTTTTCCAGAAAATTCCACTCTCCCTATTTCATCACAACAGAACTCAGCTTTTGTACCAATTGCTTCATCTCGGCCCGCAGAAGTAAGTAAAAATTTAGTAACTGAAAAATTTACGAATGATTGAAGAAAGTGTAAAAGAGAGTTGACATTTTCAGATGTCAGAACATAATGATGTTGCACAACAAATATTACTGCAAAGTATCCCTTTGATAGATCCGCTTTTGCAACAAATACCAGCAATTCAATTTTGCAAACGGTTACAATGTATAGAATATTTGATTATGAACGGTTTGTCTTTTATCTTCTAAGTGTTATTTGAGCTAAACTTGCTTCTAAGTCGATTAAAAGTATTAATTTGAATTTATAGTAATCTTTGAATTACATAAGTTCGATCAAAAATTGTATTCTTGGCATTATACTTTTGTATCGTATATCATCAAGGAATCTCATCCTTAGATTTCCATTACATAATAAATCTTTTGAATTGTTTTGGTTGGTTTAATTAGAATTCATTTAGCATACATCATCAAATGTGGACAATATTTGCCACAAGAAATATATCTTCCGTTCATTTATGCGGTATATGGCGCTGATTATCATTTATCAGAATGGTCAGATGAACAATTAAAAGATGTTATGATACTTCTTTCAAAACCAGCAGAAATATTACTTCAGGACGATTTACCTAGTAATATTTCAATTAATGAAGTAAAGACGTTCGGATACCACAAATTGAACGTGCTATCAAAGCTATCAGAGCAGAAAAACTGAAGGTGAGAGCATCAATTATTTAATTCAATCACATAAGTATTCTAAATAGATCTAATCATCCTTACTGTATTTCCATTTTGCTTCATTCTTCTGTTCATGAATATGTTCATTTATATGCATGTTTATCATATTTTTGCATAATATTTCAATAATCTTTTGCAGAGATGCGATAAAATTATCACCCGATTTCTCAGATATGTTTTTACTGCTATTTCTCAACCTGATTTTCTCGAAGCCGTTCGAGAATTTCAACAGTTTGCTGATGATATAAAAAATATGGATATCAAAAATACCGAATTATTCGGTGTGCAATGCTGAAACATAAGAAAATTCGATCATCAATGTCATCACTGTTTATTTATCCCTGACAGAAAGTCATTGCACGAACAAAACTAGATGTACAATCTCGCTTATGTGAAAATTCCTGACATGATCTCTAATCTTCGCTATAAATGTATTTGAATAGTAGGTGGTTCGTTATGTTTCCACAATTTTGTATCAAATAATTATTCTATTTTTATTTTCTTTCGAAGGAAGAATTAGATCAGACTAAATGATAGAAGTGCATTATATTGGACTTGATTATCATCTCATCGTGATATCTTTTTCATCTCTTTCTTTAGCATCATGTAGCATCATCATTCCAGTGTTTGATTGATTTATGAATGTTGTGAGAAATATTAACTGGATTGAATTTTTTTATGAATAAATATTATCACTGCTGTCTATTCTTCATATACATTATATGAAATTGATTATGTATAGAGAGATTCGATTTAATTTTTTGAAACTAATTAGGAAAAAGATATACTGCTCTTTATCAATGATATTTTAATCAAATGTTGTTCGAAAAAAAAAAAAAATAAAGGAATATTTATATTTTCTAAAATTAAAGAAATGGAAAAATGATAGGCTAAAAGTATTTTTAATAACAATTCGATTAAAAGGATTGATTTATTTTGAAAAAAATAAATGAATTTATAAAATGAATAATTCTTAAAATTTGTTATACTTAAAACTAACGGTAATATTATTTTATAATGTGGTCTCATTATTGCATACAATAGTGAGGAGACAGTAATTAATCTTCAAGAGTTGACCGGAAATTGATCCGATCGAAATCATCCGAAAGATAGTTCAGGTAATCCGACCAAACAAAGCAGTCAATCGGATACGATAGATTTGCGTCATTGAATATCTATCTCCTTTCGACTATTATTATGTCTTTTAAGAGATTTGATGCGTCCAATAGCAAAAGAGTACTGTAATATGGTTTGAATTTAAAATTATCCCATTTTATTTAAGTAATTCATTTTGAATAATTTGTTTTCTAATGACAATATCGTCTCAGTAACGAATTTTTTATCTACGACAATATCACCTGATTCGACGATTTCAGTAACTTTTCTTCATATTGAATCTTTTCATCATTTATTCCTCTTAGTTTTATGCGTTTTAAATTCATCATCAGAAGTTGCTTCTCTCCAGGAAATTTTCATATTTTAATATAAAAAACTTAAGTACAAATTTTTGACGAAACAAAAACGAAATTAAGTTATTGCGTAATATACGTTTGATGACAGTATAACTTGCAAATTAGTGCTTAAATGGTTAGTCATAAAATCATTCTTTATCAGATTAACATAAGAAATGATTTATTAAAACTTATGAATCTAATTTCATATTTGATAGCAGAAATTTTATCAATTCAAAAAGATCTTATATGCTAAAATTTCCGTCCTTACACAATTCTCTTTCATTATATTTTTGTTCCTTTTTATTTTCTTTTTCATCTAATGAACAAAAAAGTTTACTTACTGGTTCTTCTTTTTTTCCTCTCTTTCTCTCTACCTCCTTCTCTTATAATATCAAATTCAGTTTGTTTGGAAATTAATTATTCTTAATACATATTCCTAACAATTTTAAAATTAAAATTTCTGCAAGATAATGTTTATTCGATATACAAACAAATATGAAAACTTGAGCTTATAATATATATATATATATCAGTTACATTTATATTAATCATAGTTTTTAACTGTGATTTTTAAATGCAATGCTAAATTATGTTTAAAAGAAATTTGATCAGTTTTTAAATTTTTGTAGTTCGAAAAAAGATGTATTTGTTATAATCATTTTATCCTTTCCTTTATAATTTATTAAAATTAACGATATCATATTTGCACAGTTAAATAATATAACAAATGTATAACAACAATACTATCATTTTTACAATACATCGCTAAAAATCAAAAATTATTGCGAAAAATTGAAAAATACAAAAATATGGAATATTGCGCTGCAAAATAATGATATAAGTAGTCATAAAATCAAGATAGAATTAAAAATGAAGTAAAAAAACACAAAGTAGAATATAGCTCCAAACGTTAAATCTTTACAGAATTAAAAATGAAACGAAAAATTTAGAATTCAATAATTCCACAAAACACAGAATCTTCTGGGATTCAATCGATGATTGCCCTTTTTCGTAAAAATTGTACGAAAAAGTCGAGATAAATTGGTAACGGATTTCCTATGTCTCAGTAAACAGAATAGTTTAAAGATGTGTACATTGATCATAATAGAAAATAGAAAATTAGAAAAGGAATATAAATGAATAACGCGAAGGCTATTTTTTAAAATGTAAACAAAACCTTGGCTTTTCATCTTAACAAATCATGGATAATTTTGTTCTCAATTAAATAACCAGTGTATTAGACAAAACATTTTCCTTGAATTTGATTTGTAATTTTAATCGGATTGGATTGAAAAAAAAAAAAAAGAAATGATTTTCAGTGTATTAATGTTTAATATGCATATCTCATTGTATGATCTTTTTCCGCCATTTGGTGTTATTAGAATTCGCATTATTCAAATCTTTAATAAATTGTTCAATTTCTAAACCAACGAGAAATGATTTTGAGAAATTTAAAAATTCTCTAGTATCAAGTAGTAACTATAAAAATCTTCTAGATGTAAACAGAAAGATCAAAAGAGATGATAACATCGATAAAATTAGCGGGTAATGAAATATATCAATTCGAAAAATGGGAACAATCACAATTATTCATGTCTTATTCATTCTGTCATCAAGAATTACACAAATGATGAAAATTTAATTGTAATTTATTTCTATGGAGTGTAAGATTGAAGCATGTTTGGCTTGACAAATTTTCGAGTTCACAAATATTTATTAATATGCTTATTTGATAGCATATCATTTAAAGTGCTAGAAATTTCAATTTAAATTATTAAAAATGATTTAAATTGATAATATCAATTTCAGAGGTGCACAAATTAATGAAAAATGATGCGAACGAAGGAAATAAATTGGTTCATTCATCGATTCATTGATTTGATTATATTAAATAAATTATCGTTCGAGGAATATTTTTCGTTTTAGCTTTGTAATATTATTAGAATTTTTTCAGCATTAGGGTATCGAGTAAAAAATAAAAGAATTTTCAATGATTGTTCGAATTTGTGCTCATTCTTATATATTAATATCTCGAAAGAATTACTCGATACCATTACATTATTTTTTGCATTAGCGATTTCATCAGCCTCGAAAAACGTAACATCGCAAAAAGATGATTTTATGAATTTCGTTTCCTTCAAGTTTTTAAAACTGTATCATTTTTATCATTCATTTAGTAAGGAATATCAATCGACAGTAAGATGAAAATGAAACAAAGAGTGCTTTACATAGTAAAATAATTCTAATAATGAAGTAAAGTAATTTTAGAAATTTTAAAACAATATTATATTGTTTGATGGAAAATGATCAACTGCGATATCATATCATTTGGTGAAAGTATTCAACAGAAATATTGTATCGCTTTGATGAAAAATGACCAACACGTATATTATTATATCATTTCATAGAAAATAATCAACTCAGATATTATATCGTTTGATGAAAAGTATTACTTGATGAAGAAGATTTTCTTGGTTTTTAACAATTATTTTTAGTAATCAATCACTTAATAATCAAGAGAACCTAAAATGCAAAATTCTCATAATCCTTCATATGAAATTATTTTTTGTTAATACGACGGTGCTAATGATTCCATCTATAGGCGTACTTGCCATATAATGAGATATTTTATATAAATCTTTATGTTTCTTCTTATGTCTGAGCAAATTACTAATTCCACTGAATTCTGCATTGTAAGCATTGAGCTTGCATAGTTCATGCTTATTCAGTTGGACACACTGAATGAATTTTTATCGCATACATTGATTTCGAAAGGTTACATATATATTCGAAAATGTCTCTCCAAACTGTAGCGTTCATTGATAGCCTTATCGCATAAATGGCATTTCAACACTTTCTCACCTATATATGTCCGAAAATATCTTTTCAAATCGTTTTGTTTACTGATAACCTTATTGCATAAATAGCATTTGAACAGTTTTTTGTCTCTATATGTCCAATTATATTCATTCCGATTATATTAATTTAAATCTAATTGACCAATTATTCCTGACTGTATTGATGAAGCTTTTCCAGTTAACATCTAAAACTATTAGAAATGATTGATTTCATAATTGAAATGATTTGATTATTAATTTTCCTAAAATTTTGAGCAGACCAACATGCAAAAGAAATTCCATTGACATCATTGCAGCATATGCTGTGGAATCCTTGAATAACAACACTTCATAACCTATGCTGTGGAATCCTTGAATAACAACACTTCATAACCTATGCTGTGGAATCCTTGAATAACAACACTTCATAACCTATGCTGTGGAATCCTTGAATAACAACACTTCATAACCTATGCTGTGGAATCCTTGAATAACAACACTTCATAACCATTGGTTTTTGTTTACTTCTTAAAACTTTTCGAAGAATTAGAACAATATTTTTTTTTTTTGAAAAACAGTTTTGCTGCTTTATTGTGTTTGATCTAAAATTAAATTTTATGTGAGCAGATATGGAATTGGACTTTGATGTAAATCTGAAGCCTAAACAATTTTCTATGCTGATTTAAAAAAAAATATGGGTGGAAAAACAAAAGAAAAAATGAAATATCAGCAAAATAATTCAGGGATTAAACTATCTTCAGTGTTATTAGTTCATGTTATGATAAGGAGAGTTTAAATGCAAAATAATGACTATTTCGAAAGAGACGACAAAAACCGATAGGTGTAAAAACTAAAACAGGAAATTTATAAATATTTAGTTTTCAATTTCAATACCAAATCAATAATTCCTTCACTTACTTCTGTGATGCACAATGGCAATGTAACTCTTAAGAAGTTATACGATAGCAGCATATAGACTAGTAGGCAATTTCCATGGGAATGGCTGAAGAGAAATATGGATTCCGTCGCGTAATTTTGAAATATATTTCAGAAAAATATTTCACAAAATATGTTAATCAAGGGAGAGTGAATCACAATAATAATTGCAGTGCTGTATTGATTTGCAGTGTTATTTGAGGGTTGATTTTAAACATTTCTATGAATACGCGATCTATGATGAAATAAATCACGCTGCCGTTAATCTTTTTGCATAATTATGCAAATTTTATTTCACTCTAAATATGTTGATAAAAAGTGATTCATAAAAAAAACGAGTTTGAAAAACTTGGTAATATTATATATTTTTGTAGATTAATGATAGTGTTTTCATGGTTTTATCGAAAATCATGGGTTTATGCAAATTTGTGGAAATAGAAGTGACCATTTCTGTAGTTTCAATTCAACAGGATTCAGTTTTATCATTCAACTCTTTTAATCAAATGATTCCTGTTGAATTTGTTGAAATTAAATACTTCAGATATAAAGTCTGACCTCATTAATTTACCATAAATTATTGCTTTCGCTAAACATAAATATTTATTTATAACTTTTTTAATCAAAACCTAATTTTGTGAAAACATTAAGTCTACTTTTTATATAAATAACATATTTTTTTTGCGAACATCAGAAACCTTTTTTTATACATCGTTTCAATCAAAAAGATCATATTTACTTAAACTAATCTCATCTATCTAGTTTCTTCATAGATTGAAAAAATAAATACATAATTTATGTGACGTCACATAATTGGCAATGTTTGGTCTGTCCTACGCTTTTAACAGTATTATAATCAGCAGGTAATCAAATTGATTGATTGGTCAAAGAATGTATCGAAATGGCTCCGGTTATTAAAAATTTTAATTCTTTTATCTTTTAAAAAGTTCCTAAAATTTTTTAATCAAACTCTCATTTCGTCAATAAAATTTCGCCTTTTTAAAAGTTCTTTTAAATTATCAAAATCTTTTCAAGCTTAGTTTAATAATTTCTTTGAAAGTATTTGTAAAATTTCCTTATTATTTCTATTCAATTTTTGAATGTAATTATTTTCAGATATTGCAGCATAGATGTTTTAGTTTTCCTTGGAAACCACTTTTTTTATTATTTTATTTGCATTTAATCTGAAACTTCTCCATAAATTTCGGACATATTTTTCATTTCAAATTATCGTTCAACAATATTGGAAAAGACCCAATCTTATTTCTTTCAACTTGATCACATACATTTGATGGCAGAATATTTTTTTTCATAACTTCTCTGAACTTTTTAAACCGATTTCTTGAACGATCATATATCATTACATGAAATATCGAATAGACAACCGTTTTTACTATAGAACACCTGTCGCTGAAATCTTGCGAAAAAAATACGATGAAATTAAAAAAAAAAATGTTACTAGGATAAGGCTAATATATTAATCCTACCATTCTTATGTTCAAGTATCTGAAACAAAACACTTACCAAATAAATGGGAAAATTTATAAAATTGAAATTTGAATCTGGAAATTTTTGATATGTTATTCTTTGCTTCAAATTATAAAAAATGGATAAATAAATAAAAATGATTAAATAAGTAATAAATAAATAAAAAATTCGTTTTATTCAGTTAATTCATTTTTCAAACTAATATTTAATGATCAATTTAAAATAACATGAAATCCTTTTTTTCCTTTTTTTCATGATTCTTTCAGAAATTTTTAATTATTGATAATTCATAGTAAAAATTCTTTCTTTTCACTTTTTTACTATCACATAGATAAAATTTTTTTTGGTAACTGATATTCATCGCAAATATTTCTTTTTTAAAAAAAAGAAGCAAAACTATAAAAATAAAAACGATGAAAAAATTGCAAAAATTTTGAAAAGCAAACAGTAAGAATCATTTTTAATCTAAAAGCGTTTTATTTATCATCTTTGAATGATAAATAAAGATGAAAAATATGAAAAAAGATGAAAAATATTATCAATAATATTTAAGATATTACTAATCAGTACTACCGTTTTTTTATCCATTTCATCTTTATTTTCTTGCAATATTTAAGTGAACTTAATTAATTGAAAAGTTGAAATATTTTCATCTTTTCAGCATTCGATATATCCAAATAATTATAATGCAATCTATACAAAAAGCAAGAAAAAAATTGTCAACAGAAATTAAAATATTTTTATTTTAAATGACATATTTTTATGATTGAAACAAATGAATATATAAAATTTTCGCTATTTAATTAAATTAAAAAAAGAAAGTTCATATGATTAAATTAAATAATGATAAATTTAAGTATTGCTAGCTTTGCTAGAAATTAAAATTAATTGAACCGGATGAAAAGCTAAGTATCATTTAAAATATTTCTCAAAAAGTGTAAATTTATTTTAAAATTATATCATATAACAATATCCTTTCTCTTTCCCCTTTCTCCCTCTCTCCCTCTCTTTCTTTCTCTTTCTATTTTACCAAATATTTTAATTATAATTCTATAATTTTTGAGGACAAAATGGTAATGTTAGGTATAATTTAAATTTAATCTCAATGTCATTCACTCAATTTGATCTTTCATTTCATTAAATTGCATGTTAAATCTAAGTGTTATAAATGTAATTAAATTTATGATATATTAAATATAATTAACGATATTTAAAAATAATATTAGGATTAATCACTTCTCATTCTATATCAAATAATGACCGGTGATTGATATGATCAAACGATAATTGATAAATAAATTTAATAATAATATAAATCCACTGCTATGAATAAAATATTCGTATATTTTCTCCCGGGTGTATACAATATCTGAAAGTGAGAAGTTAATTTTTGACATAGAAAATATGAAATTAAATAATGTAATATGGAAATTAAATCATTGTTTTACCTTATCTTATCTAATTTCTCTTCGCAAAAAAAATTTATTTAATTTTTCATTTTATAATAATTTCCTCCCAGTCCTTCAGATTTGATTATTTTATCTTTTCCTTTTTCTTTATTTTCGTTTCTTAACTCTTTTTATTTTTGATTAACACCTTCGAAGTTTTTTATTTGACGAGGAAAAAGATTCAAACTCATCTCCATCAAATCAGTCTCGATCAATCAATTTATTCCTCATTATTTTATATTATATGTAAAGCTACTTCATCCATAATTAATTTTTTCTTCAGAAAGAACAATCATGATAATACAGTTTGATTAATATGATGGTGATGTGTATTATAAGAATTAGGTGTTATCAAATATAATATTATTATCAGTGTTATCAATTGATTTGTTAATTTTATAAATTCTGTTTCCTATATTACTTAATGATAATGGCAATGTAAGTTGATTCAAAATCAAATGATATTAAATTTTCACGAAGAATTCTCATTTTATCAGTATAATAAATAAATATTATTAATAAAACTTATATATTGATGCTTGAGTTTTATTAATTAACAGCTTACCTTATATTTTGCTATTTTTTTCTTGAAAATATTTATCTTCCAACCCTCTACTTTTCAACTTTCTACATATGAACTCGAAAAATAGAACATATGTAATTGATTGATTATTATTTTTCCGATATTTTAGGTCAATTATTTATTTAAAATATTTAATATATATTCAGAGTATATAAAAAAAGTGATGGGATAATATTAATTTTGATCGAATCAAATTGCTCTAAATTTATTCCTGAAAAATTTAATTTTTTTCCATAATTGTTATTAAATATTTTAAAACAAATAAATGCTTGGAAATTTTCGAATTTGAACGAAATAAAATTGCCGCAAATTTATTCTAAAAAATTTTATTTACTTTTTAGTTCAATTCTAAGAAAATTTTCGAATAAATAATTAATCAAGATCGAAATGAGTATTTTAGTCTTCTTTTTTATGTTTTTGCAAAATATCTTTTCGATTGAATCCTTTACCGCATAAATTGAATTCTTTACGCACCCATTTGTGTGAAATCCAATATAAAGGAAAGCATTGAATTTCTGATTTTTTAATTTTCCTTAGCGACATTCGGGAGGCGAGAAAGACTTGGAGGTTAGGCTTTCAAATCCGGAGATCTCTAAAGGATATAGATGTCCTACAGCATGAGTCAATCGCATGCCATTTGACATCTTCACGACTGCAGATCGACAGTGTCCATCTTTTCCTCGATCGGCTTTTCTATTCGATCTATTTTTCAGGAATTTCTAGAGCCTTCTCTTTTAATAACACCATTCGTCATAGATCGGTAAACGATTGATCAATTCTTGCTGATTGCAGTGACTCTGTACCATAGATGTACTCAGTTCATCATTCATTTATAAATTGTTCTTATATTTCGATGAATTCTTTGATCCTTATAGCCAGGTTATAAAAATCCTCAGGCGTAGCACTTGCTATTCATTTCTCTCCTTGGACATAGTATTTGCTCTTCATTTCTTTCATATTCTACTAATGATCCTTCATTTACCAAGAATACAATCTCGTTTATCATCGTGTCCAACCATCCTTTCGTATACACTTCCTCGTCACGAAGCTCCCGGAGTAATAAATTGCCATTTTAGTGCTCTTGTTCTTGATTGCCATTCTCTTGAAGTAACCTAGAAGCTAGAACGACGTTGTTGGCATTGTCGAACAACAGGAACTTCTGGACATGGTAGTCTTCGGCTAATATATTTTCTGAACGCTTGCATAAAAATCACAGAAGATATGTTTTTCATAACTTCCATATGAATGTCTCTTTTACATGCCAATAGAGTCACCCAGCGCTTTGAAACTGTTCCATTGTCTTTTACACACATATAAGATTTGTCGTTTAAATTACAAGGAAAACTAGAAAATCAGAAATTCAATGCTTCCCTTTGTGTTGGAGTTCACAAGAATGAATAATATATGTTGTACGTGCATATTTATTGTATACTGTAGTTTTTGTCTATGAGCTGTATTTCCCATACATAACAAAGGATCTATCTATTCCTTGCAGCCACAATTACACCGAGATCCTTCTCCATTCACGAAAGAAGATGGTCCTGGTTATCAAATTATTATATAGGATGTCCAGTGATAATGCTGGCTGTATGCAACAAATTTTTTTCTTC
Source organism: Dirofilaria immitis (assembly GCA_024305405.1). Taxonomy (NCBI): domain Eukaryota; kingdom Metazoa; phylum Nematoda; class Chromadorea; order Rhabditida; family Onchocercidae; genus Dirofilaria; species Dirofilaria immitis. The sequence goes on from JAKNDB010000068.1 coordinate 156,450, forward strand.
TTTTTAATTTCTTAATATTTTGTATGTAATTTAAGTGGCATTATTTAATAGGTAATATTTGATTTATCCTACATTTTTAGTTTCGTTGTTGAAATTTTGATCTTGCAGTACAAATGATCAAAATTCTATCATATATTTCAACAAACTCTCTAATTGTTTTTTTTTTTTGACCAAACTCTCTGATTGTGATTTATTGCTCATAACAATAAAATTATTTACTCTTTTATTTCTTTCCTTTTGTTCCAACTAGTACTAACAGAGGTGTGTAAGTTAATTATTTGAAATATTTCTTTAAATAATTAATTGTTGCATCTTTTATCAGCTAATTTATTTCCTTCATTTGAGAAATATTTACCAGCTGTATTTTATTTATGTTTCGTTCTTGCCTTATATTATTCCTTTCTTATAACAATATAAATTGTATAAATAACAGAAAGAATTTGCATCCCATATATCTGAGATTAGAAAGGCTTTTTAATTCATCTTTTTGAAATTATGTTGATTTATATATTAATTGAAATCCATTCTCAAGCAGATGAAGATGAACGATTGGAACTTATTTCTAATTAAAAAATTTACTTCTGAACATTGTTCATTAAAATTAATTAATATTAATAAATGCTTCTTGCGCGATACTTCATGCTTTTTAATAAACTAATTCCATATCACTGGCACTTAAAACAACATCATATGATGTTGAAACTTTTTATCACACATACAAGCTCTAAACGTTTTAAATTATCTCAAATATATTTATTCCCAATATTCCTACTGCTAAAGATGATTTTTTCAATACATAAATATGAAAGGAAGAATAATTCATAATTTTGTGAATTTGAAAATCATCCGAATTGATCACTATAATCCGATTGAGAAACAGTTTCGTATTCTACAATATTTCATGCAATTCCTTTTATGTATTCTCAATTTATATTATTTTATGAAGGTAAAAATTTTCAAAGGATGTTTATTCTGTGTGCGCTTTCTAAATTATCGATAAAATGAATAATTCTCGAATATGCTTTATCTCAATGAATTGTTAAGCTTTTGAATCAAATTTAATGCGTATTGAAGTCTTTCGAAATGTTTTAACTGGAATTTTGTAGTTGATAACATATACATGAAGCTGTATGTATGCAACTGATAATTTGACAAATATCGTTTCTTCTTTTTCCTTTTCACACCATTTATCATATATTGCTCCTTCTCATTAATCTCCGTTAATTAAAACTCAGTTCGCTAGTACACTGTGTTATTTGATTATGCATCTATATAATTTCTATTAGACTCAATTCTTTTATGCAATAAGTGCCCATTAAGTTTTATATTAAACATTTCTATTAAATTACTAAATGATTGTTTATGTTTTACTGTTTTGATTATTATTAGCTTTTCATGATGAAATTTATGCCAAAATTTTATTAATTTAACATGAACATTTAAGCCAATTCAATATAAATTAAAAATGGTTTGAAGATCCGTCTAACAATATTCTTTTAAAACGACTTTCGATCTTTGTAACAATACACTAATAGCAGCAAAAATATTTGTCGTAAATAGTCTGGAAAGTGTTGCTAATCAGTTGCAATTAATTTCAGTACAGTATATGAAAAATGGAAAATTATTTATGACCATATCAAATTTAAATCTTAAATTCCCTTGAAAAGTTAACATTTTCCAGCATCTAAAACTTACGATTTACTGCACATGAAGTGGATGCTGCAGATTTTCTAAATTTGTTTACCAAATAATCTAAATTTACGAAAAAAAACATTGAAATATATGATGAAAAATCAATTTCTGTCTTTGAGAAATTGATAAACTGACCATTTATACCTGCGTATTTCAATTATTCGAAATCTTAGGAAGTGGAATATTTTGAATTTGTTAATTGTACTCTTAGCTACTTTCCTGTATATTCATATTTGAGTAAAGATTAAAATCTTTTGTTATGATTCGTCCCACGTAGACAAATGTTAATAATGCAATGCATTGCTTGATTTGTGATACCTCTTCTATAAACGATGAAATCTTTGGTTGTCGTAGTAGAAGATTCTTCCAAATATGGATAACACTTAAATTATTAATTATCAAATTTTTACATATTTCAATTTAATAAAAAAGTTTTTGCTTCTAAACTAAAAGAGTTAAATGATTAATTTTATTACTCTCTTAATCTTAAGAAATATTATAAATTCAAAACGAAATTCTTGGACTCACATATCGTTTGCATATGACATTCCATATATAATTTTTCAATTCATTACATGAAAAAGACTGTACTGATATACTCACTATTTCTAAAAAATGATTAAATGTTTTATTGAATGGTCAGTTATGTGCTTTTTAATTTGTCTATCTTCTTGGACATTTATTTATTTACTTTTAGCATACATGCAGATCAATTTTTTGTATTTCGATTTATAATCATTGTATTATGATACGGTATTGAAATTTTTATTAAAGCCTAAGTTCAATTGGCAAAGCCATTCAGTAATTGAACAGTTTGTTATTCATTTTTTTGTGTCAACCGTAGACAAATTTCTTGTTGTTCATTAAATATTATTAAGATAATTTGTAAAATTTATGCACCTTTTATATCAGACCATTGAGTAACAGATTTTTAGCTTTCATTCTTCGTTGAATTTCTTTATGTACAATGAAATACTAACATAAGTTAATTCTGCTTTTCATAAATTAATCGAATTTATTACAATTTAAAATTCAAATTTGTTGCGCATTAAAATTTAATTACGTTTGTCATATTTTGAGAAATAAATTTCTTAATAATTGTTATTGTGTAATTCAAAGTATAATTAATTTTCAATTAGTTCATTAAAAAAATTAACTAATTCAACCAAATAACAAAGGAAATCGATAAAAAAAACTAACATTGGTCCTTCTATTATTTAATTTTTACATTATTTTATTTTTTAATCATTTAATTTTAGATTATTAATTTAATAATATATCGATGATTCGTTTAATTTAATGGATTCTTTCAATACTCAATTTATGTTATTTAATCTAATATGTTGGCAATTAGATATCAATAGGGAATTAATTTAAAAATAATTTCCGCATCATACCGGTGAGTTCAGGCCATTGAGCAACAACACCGTAACGTTTACAGGATGAATTTCTGTCACGATCTTTTAAATGTTCCTTATATAATAATCTTGGATTCATTCTTCCGAAACGTTCTACGCCACCCAGTAATACGTATAAATTTGTTGAATTTGTCATATTTTTTTCTATCATTTCGATTGAAACTTCTATAGAAAATTTTGTTAAGAAATAATATATTTAAAATAAATTGATTTAATTGCAAGTCAAACTTTGTGAATAGCTGTAACCCCATTTACAGTAAGGTATATGAAACTTTCAGTGAATGTTATAAACAAATTTTATTTCTTTGGTAGTTTTCTATTTCTGTTGATTCAATAAACAGAAGCGCTTTTGGTAACCCACTTCCTGAGCTATATTAAATTAGTATCTGTAAAGCATTAGTTGAAGTAAAATGAGCGAGAAATGAAAAGTTTTAAGAATTGGAGTTAATATCACCATCGATGAAATAACAAGTTAGAAGATCTCACAAAGTTTTGAAAATAATTCTGATGAACTGAATGAAGTGAGCGAAGAGAAAAATATGTCAGCTTACAATGAATTTCGAAGAAATTTTTCAAAACAAAATGCGATCATCAATTTTTGATGCATTCTTGAAAACTATATCAGCTAAGAATGACTATTAACATTCAAAAACATATTAACATTAATGCTTAATTTCGATGAATTGTATTTTTATCTCTATTAATATTCCAATTTTTCAGTTTTCGTTGTATTTAATGATTGATATTATTGCTCAATTTTTTTGTTTATAAAGAATGAAGAATAGCTCTTTTCCTAATAATTAATTTAAACGCGTTAAAAAAAAAATAGCAATTATATTGTATTTATTATCTAGCTTGAGAGCAAAAAAATTTCGAATTTTAGTACAAAATTTTATGAAAGCTTCGTTATGAAAATTCAAGATAAAAATACTTATAATGATTGTTTTAATGTATTCCCATTCATTTTTCGATTCAATAAAAATACTATATCGTCCATATTTTCCGCATATATCAGTATCGAATGTTTCTCGAGCAGTTTTATTTATCTAAAGAAAAAAATTTTTTTATTACTTGCTTATTATTTTACTACTCGTTGGATAATAATCAGTGCTATGAAAGTTCTTCAATCAGTTCAAATTAATGCATCATTTAAAGCATTAATGCTTAATTCAGTTTCATTAAGCATTTCATGATATGTAAGTATAGGAATAATAATTTAATATTTAATTTATAGAATCACTTTTATATAACTAAATTTAATACTTTTATCAACGGTATCCAACGATAACAACGATCGTCATTTTGTATTTGCTCAATCAAACATTCTGAAACTAAAACATGAAAAATTATTTTCAATATCAATTATAATCAGAAGTAAGTGAAATAGAAAAGAAAAAGAATTCAATTTGATTTTTAACAAAATTTTAGAATAAAATTAAAATTTATAAGTCTTCATAGACGCCAAATTTAAATTTTCCAAATTAGTATTATTTTATTTTACTTTTTTCAATGTTACACTTTTTCATGCAAAAGAGATGAGTGATAAAATTAAAATTTTTACGTGATATATGATTTTCCTTTTCTGTATTTTCTGTGGCCCAAATAACATTTAACGTTTTAAAAACAGATATTGCATAAATGAGAGGAACCGCTATTTGAAGCATTTTGAAATGAAAACAATAATAAAATTCCCAAATTTTTATTTTATTAATATTGTGCAATTTTTTAAAACATATTTACATTTTTTCAAAATTTGTCTATTTGTTATTTTTGATTTAATAATAAAAAAATATATCAAAAATAAAATGAACAACAAAATTGAAAAATCAAATTTATTTATTAATATTTTTTAACAATGCAATTATTTATTAAATAGTGAATTTTAACAGGTTTATTTTTGCTTTTATAATATTTACACTTCAGTCCCAAGAATTCTAATGGACTCTAATTAATTGAGCATCTGGTTAACTTATTTTAAGAATAAGTAAAAATGAATCTATGCTTTTAATATATTGCAGTTAGTGAGTTGAGACAAGAATAATTGAAATATAAAAATTTGGACATGAAAAAATATTATTATTATAACAGCACATTATAATATAGCAAAGAATATAATAAACATAAAATAGCATTTTATTATAAAATATATAATACTAGCTTAGATCATACCATATCAGTATGATCATATTTAAATATAGAGTCGTAAGAAATAGTATTGAATTTAAGTTCAATCATAGAGATGTAAAAACGATTATGAAATCATCGGTATTAGCGTATTTTATTGATAATATGTCGATCATTCGATTGATAAATTTTTAAATTCTTTGATTCATGTATAATTTTGCATACTTTTTAAATAAATTATTATCAAAAATCGTAATAAAAGTAGTATAAGATTACAATATTTAAAAAGTTTAAAATATCATGAAGAAATTATCAAATTATTAAAAAAATCATCGTTGAAAATGGCACACAAATAATAACCATATATTTTTCGTCCCGTGATAAATGATAAATAATCGTGATAGTTCGTTGATTAAATTCATCAGGAATTAATTATAAATAAAATTAATCAAGCACCAAAACATTTCGTACACATATATCTACAGCATAGAACTGATGAGATGAAATTAAGAATAGCTGAAATTATAAAAAGTATATAAAGCATAGCATTACATAAGTGTGATTTAAGTAATAAGATAATAATGCTGATATGAAAATGAATATTCCACATATATATAATACAATAAGAATTGAATATTTTATTTATCTGAAATAACTTATATAGCTTATGATAATTATAAATATTGCCATTAAAAATGTTTGAAATAATTATTTATGATAAAAAGTCACATAATAGTGATTGTCAGAAGATTTTAGCTATTAATCTAATTAGATTGTCCAACGATGCAATTAATCATGAAATTTGGTTCATCTACAAGAAAAAATTTCCAAAAATTTAATTAAAAATTAGATTTATAGAAAAAATTCTAAAATTTTCTTACACTTTTTTCTGCTACCTTTAAAAATTAATTTTAAAACATCAAATGTTTATAATAAATAATTCGAACAAATATATGAAAATTCGAAATTGGTAAGAAATTGGAAATTAGCATTAAACAATTATATAATTATTCCTTTTTCAATTAATTTCATGTTTATAATAATTTTATTATACTAAAAAAAAAATGAATTTATTCATTGCGCCGAAAATGATTCGAATAATCTATTAATTAATTTTAAGCTTTATTAGCAAATTTAAATTTAAAAAATAAATGGTAATCGATGCAGTCAGAATTTAAGTTTCTTATAAAATAGGAATTTAAAAAAAAAAAAAAGAAAATATCAAACCTTCAATAATAGCAATGATAAATTGTATGCTATTGATGGCAATACCTATTTTAAGCCGTAACAAACATTGATAAAAATCGTAGCGATTCATTTGCATCAGAATATATCGCATTCGAGAGGTATCGTATTCACCGATTAAACAAAATGCTTGACTACGATCGATTTTCGGATGTCGATAAGTACCGATCAAAAACCAATTCCTACAGTAATTTTTGGAATATTTTCAATAATTTAAAATTTAAAAGGAATATATTATTATAAGAGATGTTTAATTTTTAACATATATTCGAGATTGATTAATTCAATATCATAGTTGTTTAATTTATACTTCAATTTCTAAAATCATTCCAAATAATCTGAGATTTGCTTAAAAATTTCATCTTTTATCTCTAAATGTTCAATTTTTTAAACTGAATAATCGTTTCTCATATATGTACAAAAGATAATGATAATAATTTTCATTCTTATATAAGAAATACTCAAATTAAACTTTTACAAGAATATGTTTGATAATAATACATGTAATAATCAGTTAATTAATTATTATCAATAATGCCAGTTAATTACATAAAGTGATAAATATATAATAATTTCTTACTTCAAATAGCTATTTACCTGGCTGAAATAGTAGCACTGATTGTACATAACATTAGTGATATCAATGATAGCACCAAATATGCGACAAAAAAATTTATGCTACAACATTTTGCAGTTATTATACCAATCAAAGCATTTATGATAAATACGATCGATATCCAAATTGCGGAATAGTATGGACAATATTCGGATGAATCACATAAACACCAAATACCACCAGCTAGCATAAAGCTAAAAATAATTTTTTATTTAAATTTATATTAAAAAAAAAAATTATTCAACAAAATAAGCTAATTATATATGTTAAAGTTTGATTCATTAAATAATTAAAAGTTAAACGTTAATTTTTATCAAAACATTCAACTATGCAATTATTTTTTAATTTATTTAAACAAATTTTATAACATTCTCGAATCATTCAACATATCATATTTCGTAATAATGATAAAAAATGTCCAAAAAAAATTGATATCAAATAAATTCGTTGAAGTTAATTTTCAATTTAATCAATCCATTGGCTAATTATTTGAGGAATCTTTAACTAGCCATAATTTATATTAAGCTAAAATCTCAAATTCTTTAAATATTTCGACAATTATTACATTTCGTTTTATCAATCTAATCGGCTATTATCACAATCAAAAATGTCTTAGATTACATTTGACAAAAAAAAAAAATTAACATTAAATTATAATAGGAAAATATATTCGTTGTAATTTGAATAATCTTTATGATAATGATTTATCCTTCTTCAATCTAACTATATTAGGTAAAATCAGGTAGATTATTTAATAAAGAAAAGGATTTATACCTGCAACTAGTCCTTCAAATAATGCTATTTTGAATATTATATCCATATCATATTGTCGCCATTGTCGTGATTTTTTGCTTTTTTTCGAGAAATTTGTGTCAAAAACGGTTTCGCATAATCCGATTGTGATGGATTTGGCGGACTATATGGTGGCGGATTACGTATCATAGTTATGGAATAATCCGAATCATCATAATTCTAAAGAAAATTTAATTATATACAAAAAAAAATACTAAAAATTATTAGTATTGATTATTGTAGTAATAAAAATATTTTTATATTATAATAAACTATAATTTCTGCTATTTTTAGTGATTTTTTTCTCCAATTTTGAAATACTTTAAATAGAATATATAAATGTAAGAAATTTTTCATACAAATTTATTTATCGATACTTCATATATTTTAAACAATTATGCGATAGATGTAAAATTGAAACGAAAATTAATCAAAAAAAAAAAAGAAAAAACCAATCCAAATTATAAAATATTTGTTAATAAATAATTACTAAAGTAAAGTTTTCTTTTTATTATTATATTAAATTATCTTTAATTTATTAACTTTCTTAATCGTTGTTTATTTAAAATTAATAATTTAATTTTGCAATTGTTCAATTAAGAAAATTAATTTAAATTAGATTAAACATTGACTTGTCAAACTGTGTTTTTTCTGTGGTAGTACTGGAACTCATTTTTACTACTTGTTTTATTGTCTTTGAAGGACACAATATGGTTGATGTAGATATGTGTACTAATTTTCTCCTGCTAACCTTTCTGCTTTGTTACGTGAAATTAATGCTTCAATAAATTCATCTAGCTCGCCTTCTTTTATAATCTGCTCTAGCCGATGTGAATTTACTTAATTTTTATTCAATTAAACTTTTTCAATTCAATATTAAATATTGCTTGAAATTATTAAATTTCGAACTGGAATGCATATGTCATAATTACTTCAATTATAGGCGCTGTTGGTATCGAATTACGAATAATGCTCGAATTTGTTTGTTGACTACTATTATTTAGTATATTTTCGCATGCGTATGATTTCCTACTTTTTTCATCCATTCCAAATTTTCCATTAAATGTTTAACATTTTTTTCGTGATGGAAGAAATTCAATCGTTTTTTTTGCATCTGAAAATTTGAAATTTATATTTTACGCCTATTATAGTTGAATATTTTTTTTTATTGCAAAAAAAAGTAACAAATTTGCAAATAGTTAATGATTTACTATATTTATCAGATTTTTAATCGTTTAAAATAAAAAAAAAAAAAAGAATCGAATTTGTTTATTATATTTATTTTTTCTTTCTTTCAGTTTTATCTGCAAATAATATTTGCAATAAATAATTATAATTAATTTTCAAATGATTATGAATTTTGAAATAGCGAATCAAAGATTCGAAATAAGTAATGTTAACATTTGATGACTTTATTCAAAAATAAATGTTAACATTAATAAAATGATAAAATTGAAATGCATGGGAAGAAGTTGATTGATAAAGACGAAAAGTATATTAAATTTTAAGAATTTTATGAATGAAATTTCGAATTGTTGAGAAATTTTGTTTTGATAAGAAAAATGAATAAATAGAAATAATAAAAAAAAGAGTAATAATAGAATAAAATTTTGAAAATGTTGAAATTTTTTAATCGCTTAACAATACAATTTTGAAAATATCGCAAAATTTTATTTTCTTATTCTCTTAAATAGTAAGTAGGAAAAGATAAATTAGTATAATGCGATTTTATAGCGAATAATAAAATTATTTTGACGAAAACGCTGTTGACTAGAAATAATTTCACAAAATGATCGTAATTAGAGTGATAAGTTTTTTTGAAAACGATATATGTGATAAAATTAAAGCAATTCAAATGCCAAATAATCAGTTTTATCAATTATTAATTAATTTTGATTTTGAATTAAGATATACTATAATAAAGAATTAATGTCATTGATTAAATGATTCGATATATTACGGAGCACAGGGATAATTAAGCGTTAAATTTGAATTTTTCCTAAAAAGCTATGTATTTTGTTATGCTAAAAATACAGTGACATTATTGTAAAGTTTGGTTTGTGACAAAAAGGTCAAAATAAAAAAAAATTTTAAATTTTTAATTAATAAGCCTACTCAATCATGTGATAACTATTTCGTACGCAAAATAGTATAAAATTTTTTTGACGATCAATTAAAACAATTGATCGAAATTCGATGGGTCAGGTAGGAGTAACAGTTTGAGGAACAAATTGACGACGACCCGATAATCAGATGGGAGCAACAGTTCGGAGGAATAAGTCGACAACAGAACAGGAACTACGATTCAAAGGCTGAGGTAACAGCAATGGTGATGTAGAGAAAAACGACAGATCTAAGGTACTGATATGTTCTCTCAGTATCATAGCTTTTGATTTTTTCTTTCAAAACTTTGCATAATATAAAATTTTCAAGTAAAAAAGTTTTAAAAGAAATTGAAAAAGAAAAAAATAAAAGTGAAAAAAAAAGAAAAAAGCACTTCAAGTAATGCAAATAATTAAATATACAAATAAATTGATTATTTGATAAGAAAAATTAATCACTGATAAATATAATTAAAAATAAATTACACCAATCAAATGAAATGATCAACATTTTTCTAATAATATGGTTACAAATAAAATTTTTCGTCTAAGAAAAAAAAATTTTTGCTACTTCAAATCAACTTTAAACACAACAAAAGTATAAGTAATTGCAGTATTGCAAATAAAAAAAGTAAAGAGAAAATTGGTATCAATTGGATGAGAGAGTGTATATTTACCAATCAATCCTATTTCAATTTCTTTTGTGAAAATGAGAGAAAAAAGAAAAATGAAATTTCATTTATATATTTCATTTAAACAAACGAATAGAATGATAATTTTTGTGCTATAAATAGTACTTAAAATAATTTTTGATAGATATCAGAAATGATTTAAAAGATAAAAAAATTTCAGTTTTAGATAATTTTATATCTTTATCATTATCGATTTCATCTAAAATTTCTATTTCGTTTATCTTTTTTCATTCTTCATTTATCATTATTATTTCTTTTATATATTCTAAAACAAATTTCAAAATTTTACAGTATTTCTTTTTTCAAAGAAAAAATTATTTAAAGAAAAATAATTTCTTTTTAGAAAGTTGTCATAGATATCAATGGCAAAAAAAAAAAAGAAAATTATAATGCAATTTTCGAAAATTATTTCCAGGCTTATTTTCCGATCAAACATATTTACAAAAATTATTTATTTTACAAAATTAATCGATCATTTAATTATATAATATATCAAATTCTTACTATCCATTATATTATTCCTTCATTTGATCAACTATTTTTTGCTTTTGCATAAAATTTCCTCCTTTAATTGTTCGTTTTTTCTTTTTTTTTGCATTTTTGAATACAATATTTCTCAATTTTATCGTTTAAAATTTACTTTTAAGTAAAAAAAAAGAAAATTTTTTCCTAAAATCGTTTTTTTGATAACATTAAGTTGCGAAAATTCAGAGAAAAAGAAAACTTATTGTTGAAGGAGAAATAATTAACGAAATTCGATTACAAAATTATTAATTTTAAAAATGGGAAAAAAAAGAGAAATTGGCAAAAATCCTAACTGATATGATTTATACTAATAGTTGATAATTGATAATTATTGCGAAATAGCCTTATTAATAACTAATTATTAAAAAAGTAGCATTGTAATTAAAAATTTTATGTTTGAATCAATTTTATGTTTGAATAATTTTAATATTTTTTTCATTAAAATAGCTAAGTAATACTTACAAATTAATCAATTAATTTTAATTCCCAATAAAAAATCAAAGAATTATTTCTAATTTCTGACAAAAAAATAAATCAATAAATAATAATAATTTAAATATATCTAATTAATCAATAAATAATAATAATTTAAATATATCTAATTAATCAATAAATAATAATAATTTAAATATATCTAATTAATCAATAAATAATAATAATTTAAATATATCTAATTAATCAATAAATAATAATAATTTAAATATATCTAATCAATCAATCAATAAATAATAATAATTTAAATATATCTAATTAATCAATAAATGAAAATTTTAAACAGACATTGAACGGATGAAAGAAAAAAAGACATAAAATAATTGACGTATCGCATCACAAAACTACTCAACAAATGTTAAATGTTTTGAAATAATAATAACATCATCGTTGGTGGTCGAAAGATATGTATGTATGTATGTATGTATGTATGTATGTATGTATGTATGTATGTATGCATGTATGTATGTATGTATATATGTATGTATGTATGCATGTATGTATGTATGTATGTATGTATGTATATATGTATGTATGTATGTATGTGTGTATGTATGTATGTATGTATGTATGTATATATGTATGTATGTATGTACGTATGTATGTATGTATGTATGTAAATAATATATTTGAGAGTGACGTAGTAAAATCGATTAATTTTTTTCTTTTCTCTTTTATTTGTTTTTAATTAAATAAAAATTTAAACAAAAAAAAAGAAACATTCGGAAAAATAAAATAATTCCGACAAGGAGAAATAAATTTGTACTAAAAATTTTCATTCGTACAATTAATCAAAATTAGTTGATAAGAATAATGATGATTCAATGATAGTTTCAAATAATGAATTATTAAATAAACAAAATGATTAAATGATAAAATGATTTAACTTAAATTTGAAATAATCAATTTTATATTATTATTATTATTACATAGAAATATGCTAAATATATTAATTATCAGTGATAAAAAAATTTCTAATTCATTTGTAAAAATAATCATTTCTGTTTGTTCGAAAAATTTTTGCTAAAAAAAGAAATTAATTTCTTATGTTTTAATGTAATGTATGCAAAAAAGTAAAGATAAACAAAATGAACTTTAAAATAATGATGATAAGTAATTTAAATGAAAAAGGCAGCAATAATATTTCATCCTTCTCCTCAGGCAAATAAATATAAAAAGTGCTAATTTTAAATAGATTATTTTATCGATTTTTTATTTCATAAATAATTTTTTTCATGATTACTAATCTTTGATTAGTAATTTCATTGAAATTTCGTATTCATTCTTAAGAATAATTAATCTTTTTGTTTTAAATAAAACATCTTAAAAAAATTTCTGGTAATTTAGAAAAAGCGATGAATTGAACAATTTTTTTTCAATTTTTTCTTTCTTATTTTTTTCGGTTTTTATTATTTTAAATTTCTATTATTTTAATAATTTTGTTTTTTATCTTTTTTGAAATATTATTTCAATATTTTTTTCCTCTCTGTTATCTTTAACTTTTGGTATTTTATTATTACTATATTTTTTGAACGAATAGATTGTTAGTTAAACGATAAGAAGTATGCAATCAATATTTGTAAATATTTTGATAATTACGTAACCAAGGTAACGAAATTTATTAAAGCAGATGGAAATAAAAAGGTTGTTATAGTTAGAGATTTATATTCCCATTTTTAAAACTCGCACTTGTAAGTTTCGCCTTATAATTCAATTTTTTAATATTATTTATCAGATTTTATTATGCTCTAAGTAAAATTGATATTTTTATTGATTCAAATTTCAAAACTTATCAACAATATTTCATTTTTATTTATTTACATAATTTTTATTGTATTATTTTTTTCGCTCGCTTCTTTCTTATCATTTCTATTCTATATTTTTCATAATAATTATAGTTAATAATTTCAAGTCTGATAAAAATTTTTCATTTTTCCCTCACTACTCCTTCCATTATTACTTATAAATAATTCAATTGTTCAAAAGTAATTGGAATTAATCTTTATTTTAAAATTATAATATATATTTGCACATCTTTTTCCAATTCAAATATTATGTATAAAAGATTTTTTACTAATCTGATAATTTCAGTTATCAAAAATATTAATATTATAATAATTATTTTCTAATTGCTTATGCTATCATCCAGAATTTTGATATTTAACATTCTATTGTTTGCTTCTATTTCCAAAATATAGCTATAATTAGTGAAATTTTCAGAAATAATTTCAGCCTAATTGAAGTAAATGATAAATGAAAATCGATGTCTAACGAAATCAGGCCTAAAAGCAGAAACAAATCAAGAACTAAAGAGCATAATGATAAAAGGTTTTATTCTATAATTATTATCTTAATAATAGATTACATCTGTATGATTGATTATTGAAAGCACACTCATATATAATTTATTTGTTTTTTTCTTTTTTTTATAATGATGTTAAAATATTTAATATTTTCTATATCAACTATATTCAATTATTATATGTAATCGATATAAGACAATTAGATTATAAATAAATAATTCTTTTTGTTTTTAATATAAAATAAGAATATATCATTTTAAGTTAATATATCAAAATTATTGTAATAAATTGAATTTACACATATTTATTTTTTAAAATTAATCTAATTGAATCTATTATAAGTGATATCATTATTATAATTATACAAAAATATTAATTTTAGTGTAAAAAGAATGCAGAAAACAAAATACAAATTTCATTAAAAGAATCAAAAGAAAAGAAATCGAAAACGACGACTTATAATAGGATTGCTACGATAAACGATCGAAAGGCTAATGAAAGCATCAGGAAAGAGGTTTTTAATTTCCGATTATTTATTTAATTCTCTTCCACTAAATTTTTCAATGAACAATAATCCGCTTATCTTACTTACATTATAGAAAGTTTTCAAAATTTAAGAAATGTATTTCAAAATATTTTAAAATAGCATTTCGAAAAGGCGTAAATATTTGAATTAAATTTGTTGAAAAAATTAATGCTTCTATTTGAAATTGGAATCAGTTATTTCTTAATTAATTTTGGAATCAGTTATTTCTTAATTTTGGAATCAGTTATTTCTTAATTTTGGAGTCAGTTATTTCTTAATTTTGGAATCAGTTATTTCTTAATTTTGGAATCAGTTATTTCTTAATTTTGGAATCAGTTATTTCTTAATTTTGGAATCAGTTATTTCTTAATTTTGGAATCAGTTATTTCTTAATTTTGGAATCAGTTATTTCTTAATTTTGGAATCAGTTATTTCTTAATTTTGGAATCAGTTATTTCTTAATTTTGGAATCAGTTATTTCTTAATTTTGGAATCAGTTATTTCTTAATTTTGGAATCAGTTATTTCTTAATTTATTTTAAATAATCCTTAAAATACTTTCTAGTAATTATTTTTAATAATTTTCAAGAATAGCCATAATTGTTTAGGACAAAAATGTTAATTTTAGCAAAAAAAAAAAGCTTTTTACTTTTTAATAAGTTTTTTAAAGAAAAAGACACACACACACACACACACACACACACACACACACACACACGCATTAACGATGTAAAGAAAATTTAATATGGAAATAGGAACTTATTCATTTATAATTTGTAATCTTTTTTCTTCTCCATTTTTAAATCTTATGATAAAAACCTGTTTTTGTTAATTTTAATTTTACATTACTATTTTCAACGTTACAATAAATTACAATAGTATTTCACAAACATTTAGAAAAAAAAAAGATAGATGAATAAAGGAATGATTTTGCTGCAAATTTTCATATTCTAAAAATTCTTTTTTAATCGTTAAACAAAATTTTTAGGAACTTCAAAAATTAATGAAAAAAATGATGAAGAAATATATCGAAATAAGATAGTAGCAATTGAACGCAATTTACACCCATTGAATTCGATCGACAAATTACGACAACCTTTATCATCCAGTAGCAAAACTTCAAAATCAAATTCAACAAGCACGGCAAAACAATATCCGGAAAAATCTACCATCAGTAAATTGGAAAGATTGAAATCCAAAAGAAATGAAAGCGAACGAAAATTAGACACAAAATATGTTTCAGAAGAAGGCAATTATGATACGATACGGAAATTAAGAAATGATAAAAGTTCTAGCAATCACGTCATCGATAATTCAATTGATAAAACTAAACGATTGCCATTGGTTACAAAAAGTTTAAAGTCGAATTATCAAAATTTGAAATTATCTAAATTATCATCTTCCGAAATTACTCCCTCATCGAAAATCCCACCAACTTCTACAAGGCATATCGATGAATATAATTATGAAGTAAGCGTATTGATAATAAATTTAGATTTTATCATCTTTTAGATTTAAATTCATTAAAAGTTAGCAATGAGCTAAATAAGTTTTGAATATTTCACTTTGGTTTAATTTAAACAAAGATATTTAATGAAGTTTTGCCTGGAAATGATCAATTAATAAATCAGTAATAACTTTTCAACCTATAAAAGTAATTTTAATCAAATATTGATGTAGCCATAATTAAAAACATCATTGCAGTTAATTACCGATGCGGATAATTGTATTTCAAATAAATAAAAAAAAAAAACAATTGTTGAAAGAGTCATGAAATATGAATTGTTATTTCAGGATGACTTCGAAGAATATTCCGATGATTTTGAAGAAGAAACTGATATTGATAGTGATAAAAGTGACAGTTCAAAGAGAGAGAGAAATATAGGAAAAAGTAAAAGAAATAAGCAAAATTTCGAAACAACAAAAAATTCAACTATTTCGAAAGTCGGAACATCAAGTAAGAATGCATTGATTGATGCGGCAAACGATGAATCGTTTATCAATTCACCGCTATTACATCGTATAATGAATCCTCGACGATCTAATGCTAATGTTCAACATTTACAGGTACTTTCTTATATTACGCTCCCAGTTAGATATCAATTAGCAATAATGAATCGATCAAATGATTACATTACAATACTTCATTGATAATGAAAATATGAAATAAAAATCAATTGAACAATATTTTCATTCATTTACTAAATATATCGTCTCTTATCATATTTTCAATATAAAAGAATTATATCTCAGGATAATCAAAAAGAAAAAAAATTGGATAAAATAAAATCATTAAAATGATTTAATACATTCGCAAATAGATACAATTAATACTTGCGAAATTCTTGGATTATAATTAAATATTAAAATATTATCAATTTCAAAATTTAACATTTTTTCTGACTAAACAGTTTACAGATACAATCTATATCTCATCCCTATTCCATGCAACGAAAAATTGATTTTACAAATGCAACAAAAATAAATTGGGAAAGAATATTGGAAGTGGAACGACGATATAAAATATTGAAAAATTTAATTGGTATAATTTTATTTTAATTGCAAAGTATTTTTAATAATATTTTGATTTAATTAAAAAAGTAAAAAATTGCAATAGAATTATTTAAAATAGGAATGGAAATTGTACAAATTGATTTATTGGATCATCATTCAATTGGTTCATATGATTTTTACATTCAAATGTTTGGAAACAAAGATTGCGCTCAGGTATAAATTTTAATAATATTGAAATTTTAATAAATTGAAAAAATAGAATTTAATACCTGGTGACTTACTATAACAATAGCATTAAAACTTTTTTTTGACAGATTTATTAATTAATTTTGAACAGAATTGGATTATACTGCATTTTATATAATGTTAAAAATATATCGAAAATAATTAATGCATTTCATCTCCTGTTAAAATTCCGATTAAATGTGATATTATGATAATGTTTTTTGAAATTTAACAGTTTAATTTAAATAATTTAAAGTTTGTTTGCTGATGATAATAATAACTCGAAGAAAATCAGATAAGTTTTGGTAATTATAAAAAGAATTAATTGGCCATTAAATGTGTTAAATTTGGTTTTTGTGCAATTTACAGGTACAAACACAAACAGGTGACGATGATTTGGATCGTTATGTGCAAACAGAGGAAGTGGAAAAAGAGACTATCTGGACACAAATACCATACTCAGGTATTTTTAGATAAGTAACAAGTTCATACATCATTCATTATTTTTCTCTTTTTTTTTCACTTAATCTTCAAATGGAAAAATTAGCGTTGATAACAAACGCTACTGGTGATATCAATAACTAAAGCTGATAGCAAGATTAATTGTTGATATCAATGTTATTATTAATATTAAGGATTACTCTTAGTAAGCAAGAACTATTACTAACGGTAGAAAGGATTACAATTGGTACAAAGATACTTTGATATCAAGAGTTACTATTGGATTAGGGATTATTTTTGCTAGTATAAGAGTTACTTGGCATGGGAGAATAAGAATATTATATTTAGATTATGGTTTAATCAGAACTATCATATAAAGTTAATAGGCTATATGCTTCATTTCTGGAAATTTCGGAAATGGTTTCAGGCAATTGATTAAATTACCAATTTTTGCAAGTTTGCTAAGAAATTTTTGTGCAAATTTTTTCCGAATTATTTAATTAATTTAGATTCTCAAGGTTGGGGTATAGTGAATATTTCGAATGATATTAATCATCATGAATGTTTTAATATTGATGATTCTGAAATTGAACTTTTCAAAATTAACCATTTTGAAATGGAAAAATTTCGCAAGTTTATTTCTACTGCTGGACAGGTATTTTTTCACTTTTTTAATAACCATAACTGATAGCTATATTATAATCATGCATTAACAAAATTTTGAAAAATAATAATTCTATGATCAGCCAAGGAAATTGAAAAAATGTAATTTCAAAAATTTTTAGAAATGAATTTGTTCGAAATTAATTTTAAAATATCTACAAAAATGAAGCCAATACTTCCTTTCTATTATATGTATAAATTATGTTCAGAGAAATAATAAATTGTTATTTTGAATTAAATTTATTTTAGGAAAAAAGGAGGAAAAGATTTTTTTAATTTATTGAGGAAATTTATATTTTCTTATGCAGAAATGATAAATACAGAATTAATAATTAAGTTTAAATCTAATATGAGCTTTATTTTGCAAATAATAGTGTCGCGAAAAAAAGTAAAAATTTCTTCTCTGATATATGAGAACGAATCGATGTTTCAAATACAATTATATTTAGAAAGATTTATCGAATTGGAAGTTGCTAATATTTACAACGAGAAAAAATTATTCCACCGCTTAAGATAAATTGTCAAGGGTTTTCGGGTCGCTTCTTCTAAAAAAAAAAAAGGGAAAGATTTTGTTTCTACTACTTGTAACATCTTTACTTCAGATTAACCTCTGCACTAAGGAATACACAAAAATGCTTTGATTGATAATATACTATCTATATAACCTCCATGAGGCAAGATGAGAAAATAAATATCGGAGATATATAAGATAAACAAGACTATCTAGCCATATACAATACATAGGATAAATCAATAGTATATTATATTGAAATCGATGGGAAAAAAGGGAATACATTTTTCCATTTGTTGATTGATATACATGCGAGAATATATATAATGGTGGTAAAAATTATTTGTAAGGGATGAAATATAAATAAATATAATAATATTCTATCAATATAATGATATACGGTATATTTAACATCAACTGAAAATTAAGAAAACTAACTTCTTGAACCTGAGTATTAGTTATGGATTATAATATTTCTTCGGTTCTTGATAAATAGTACAATTTTTTATATGATAATAGAATTATTTAATCAATTAATTTTATAGGTTTTTATCGATCTAATGCAATCATCACCAAACCATGCAACCAAATTATCATTTGAATACCGTACATCATTTATGTTTAGTATAGGTTATGACAAATTTTCGTTAGGAAATCTTGTAAATGGTAAGTTTCATTTGCTTTTTTTTTCCTTGCTTATTTAAAAAAGCATAAAAGATCAAATTGAAGTTTACTAAAATTGCAATCATTACAATTATAATAAATAAACAAAATTAATAATCTTTTAGATAAACCTTTAATGTTATTTTTAATTAAGATCAATAAATAGTTCTGATTTTTTTCTGCCACGTTAAAAATATCTCAACAATTACCACATTAATATTTATAATATTGTGTAAGTGTTCCATTACTCATATTGTTATCTAATTTTTAGGCTATACATACTTTATCTAGAAAAATTATAATAAATGAAGTAATCAACAAATTAAAATCGAATTTTTTCTGAAAAATAATATTTTCAGCTGCTAAAATTACAAGTATACTTTGTCGAGAGAATCATTTATTTATAGCATTTTATGTTGAACAAACTTCAAATGAAGATATTAACAATCGAAGCATTATTGTTGAATTTGATATTTGCATACCACATTCTCCTCAAAAGTACCATTTTCAATTCAATATAAATCAAATAAATTCAAGTTTAGTTGAATGAATTTTTAATTTAGTTAACAAATTAAATGAGTAAATATTTTTTTACTGAAGCTATATCATATTTTCAGAAATTTACTTTATGTAAAAATTTTTAAAAGATTCCAGAATTTTAATTTGTCACAGTGAAGTACGCTGCCTTTGTACATCACCAGATGGTAATAGTGCTATATTCATTGGCCTGGCAAGTTAGATCATTGTTTCATGCTTAATTAATACTAATTTCATGTAGCTACATCATTTTGGTTCAGGTAGAATTTAAAAAAATGATAAAAATATTCAAAAAGAAGCTAGAAAAAAGATATCGATGCCGAAAGGTTACTCAATAACTTTTTATCAAATGATTTGAGAATTTTACCTGTAACCAAAGACTTTTACCTTTTAATGACGATAAAATATTTGAATCGAGAAATTTTTCTCGAAAATGCATTTCGTTTACTTAATTTTATTGAAAGATAACTTTAGAATCAAATAAAAGAGCTATTTTTCAATTTTTTTTTAATCATATTTTTTCAAATTTTTTCAATTAATTACTAAATACTAATTATTTTAGTAATTAATTAATTACTAAAATAAGCTTATTTTTTTGGTATCATAGAATGATGGAAGTTGTATGGCATATGATTTGAGAGAATCTAATTCATTATTTACGACAAAATTGCAATGGCATGAAAATGGCGAAACGTATCCGTTAAGAACGGCAGCTTACGATACTTCCTTTAAAGCTATTATCAATAAAGAGTTTGATGAAATTGATCAATTTCCCGTTGTTGAAATTAACATTGTTCCTTCTAATATAAACAAGTAATTAATTAATTAAATGATTAAGTTTCATTTTTATATTAAAAGATACTTGAGAAGCGATCATTAAATACTAAAAATATCATCATTATATAACTATTATCACTATATAACTAACACATAATATTTCTCAATATTTTCAGTCCAGAAACATATCAACTTGTCAGTGTTAATGAAGTTGGTATTGTTATCATATGGGCAATAATTAATGAAGAGACAAATCGAATAACTGATCATGATGACCTTGGCTTAAGACCGGGAGCACAATTGAAGATGAGGCAAATTTCGACAATACGACCCGATGGTGTCCTTTTTAGGTTAATTTCCTATAAAATTGTTTCAACAACCAATATTTGTCGTTTCCCAATTTAATCCAAAATATTTTAAATTCAACACTTTTATTCTTAGCATTCCAAGCGTAAAAACGATGAAAAAAAGAAAAAGATAAAGGTTTAAGAGAAAAATATTGGAAAAATATCGGATATTCAAAAAAAAAAGAAAAAATTCATCCAAAAGAATTTTGATCTGATAATCAATTATTTAAACATGGAAACTTTTTTCTGTTCAAAAGTTGAAAACATAAATAAGCAAGAATAAATCTTCCATTGCTTTTTTAAAAACATTTTTAAATTCAATTTTTCTTTTTAAAGTCACTTAAATTCATCACAAAAGTGATTGTAAATTGTATGACGGTGGTGCCAACGAATCGAGCACAATTTCTTCTTGGCACCAATCGTGGTATTATAGCCAGTTTCGTTTCAAACAAGTCAATCAAACTGATTGGTCCAAGAATGTATCGAAATGATTTTGGTTATTAAAAATTTTTATTTTCTTAACTTTTAAAAATTTTCCAAAATTTTCTAATCAAATTCTCATTCTATCAGTAAAATTTCGCTTTTTCGGAAGTTTTTTAATTTAGTTCAATAATTTTTTGAAAATCTTTGTAAAATTTCCTTATTACTTCTACTTAATTTTTGAATGTAATTTTTTTAGATATTGCAGCAGAAGTGACATGTATTAGTTTTTCCGTGGAATCAACCTTCTTTTTGGTATTTTATTTACATTTAATTTGAAACTTCTTTCTTTATTAATTTCGAACATGTTCTTCATTTCAAATTATCTTTCAGCAAATTTTATTGTTTTAGAAAATATTTAATATTAGCTTAGGCCGGTTTCTCGAGTGGTCATATATCATTATATGAAATCTCGAATGTACAACCAGTTTTCACTATAGAATCTCCGAAACAAGCACGACAATCAATATTGCAGGTGTTCTTCTCACCAAGGCTTGTATTGTTTTCATTTTGAAGATAAATAGTATTTTCATTCGTAGTAGCTTAGTAAATTAAAGAAATTGAAAATTTGAATTTTTTGCTAATATGAATTCAAATTATAATCGTTTTTAATTAATAATATTGTTATTGATTTTTCATTTTTTCAGTAATCCGACCATATTCTATACAATTCATAGAAATGGGTTATTTCTTGTATGGGACTTAGCCAAAAATAAGAAACCAGAATCTATCGTTGACTTACATTTGAAAGATGGCTTCGAAGTGGCTATAGCTGAATCATGGTCATATACCACAAGTGAATTAAATATAAATCTTTTGGTTTGTTTTTATTAATATTAATTTAAAAATTACAATTTTTTGAAAATTTTACCTTCCAAATGTGAATTTTTCAGGCGATTAGTTTTAGTAATGGTGAGATGCAATTGCATGGTTTGTCGAAATTATTGGTCAATTCTGATAGCAAAAGTGAGAATAAATCATTAGCAAGTATTGTCAAAGAATATAAGGATTTATAGCTGTAAACTAGTTTTGTTTGAAAGAAATTTTTATGAATTTATGAAATGTGAAGAAATGCCGAGATTTTTATACTTTCAAGTTCTAAAAAATATAAATAGTCCTTTAAATTTCGATAAATATAAATCAAAGTATAAATTGAAGTAAAATTTAATATTACTTTACACAGTTTGAAAGATTAAGTCATTAAATTTTTAAACTTATATTAAACATGAAGTTTAAGCACGTCCTGCATTTTTTAATAACTAAAAAAGATTAAAACTTGTTTTAATCTAGTTTTCACTTCTTGCAATTCTAATTTAATCATAATTTAATTCATCGCTTCTACTAAGTACACAATTTTAGTTATCAAAGGTTTTATTTCAAAATTTGTACTTGCGTATAAAAATTTAATTTTGTTTTCTAGTTTGCAATATATTCATTTATCCGATTGTTATAATTTTTTTTGCCCAAAAGAAATTATTACTTTAATTTATGTTATTCATTAAACGTTCATGAAATAAAAATAAATAATTGAATATTGCGGAAGCAATTAACCATGAAAAAATAATAAAAATTAGGGTTTTTGTTGGCGTATAGAAAATGTAACTTCATTATTATAATTATTTTACTATGTAATCAAACAATACAATATTGTTTTAAAATTTCTAAAATTACTTTACTTCATTATTATAATTATTTTACTATGTATTTTGGTTAAAAATCAGTTTGACGGTCAATGATATTTAATTTTTAACAATTTTTCATTTTCATAAAAATATAGAAACCTGTTGTCCGGTAGTATTATTGATATAATTCACATTAGTAACATTTAATTAATAATTTCTTGAAAATGTTTGATAATGTACTTGTAATTCTTCTTTTTGTTTCTTCTTTCTTATTGAGTTATGAGATATATATGTTTATTTATGCAAATTATTTAGATTAAAATTCATTCTGGAATGTTTACAAACTTCATATCTTCTAAATAGCAAATTATCTAAAATGTTAGATTCAATGCAAGTCAATGCAAATCAATTCAGATCAACGCAGGTCAATACAGGTCAATAAAATAAATGATAATTAGACAAATGTGAAATAATTATATTATTTTCTGAACACTATTATTGTATTAAACTATTTCAATTAATAATAATAATAAAGCAAAAATTTTAATGATAAGATTAATTCTTTGCTTTTGCTTGTAATTATAAGAATAGGAAAAATATAAAATTTCAAAAATATTAAAATAAAGCATTTATTTTCTTTTTACAAGCACAGATAAAAAAATTATATTAAATTATTTTTTCAAAAGTTTCGTTGAACTTTCAATCTGAAAGTCTAAGCAATCCGGGATTCATTAAGTTTCTCATTTTTGATCTTAGAATCTAAAAGTTCAAAATTTAACTGATTCTGATATACTCTCGTATTTCATCGATTTCATACATGAAAACTAGGAGAACAAGAGTGTGAAAACGCTTAATGAATTATTTATCAATTCGTTAATCATCAAATTTCTCTTTGCCATGAATTTATCGAATTTTGTCACTGGTAAAAATATTGAAATATCTCGTCATTTCTATGAGTATCCTAATCCACTATTCCAATTCCTTATCTTAATCAGTTAAACATATGTGACGAAGTTATTTTTAACTATTTCGATAATTCCATTATTATGTCCACTCGTGAAATATCCTTAACTTGTATCGTTTGACAGAAAATAACGAATTTGAATATTATATCGTTTGAGAGGAAATGATCAACTCAGATATTATATCGTTTGATACGTACTGATCATCAGGAATATTATATCGTCTGATGTAAAATGATCAACCCCGATATTGTTGTATTGTTTGATGATGAGTGAGCTTGATGAAAAGTGACCAACAGGAATATTATATCATTTGCTGGAAAGAAATCAACTGTAATACTATATCATGAAATAGAAGATTGTATCGTTTCATTGAAAATGATCAACTCGAATATTCGGACAACAACGTTTTCCTAGTCCTGGTGATCCGGATAATCGTAATCGAATTTATACAAATTTGATTTCATTCAAATAAAAATATTGGAGCAAATCATAGGCCTGTTTGATAGTTTTTTCCAAAGGTTTTATTTCTAAATGTTTTTAGTTGTTTTTAATTTTAAGTTCTTTTTAAATTAAAATTTTATTTTAATTTCAAACTATTTTTTGATGCAAAATTAGATAGTAATTAAATTTTTTCGTATTTTAAAATATATTTTCAATTAAAATTAATCTATGATATGTTACAGTATTATTATTTATTTTTATTTTTTAATAAAATTTGATTTCCGCTTTTAATTATTATTTTAATTTCTATTTATAGATTCAATCTATGATAACGTGAGATTTCTAATGTTCGCAAAGAAGAAGTACGTTAGTTTTGCGAGTAAAATTTCCATATAGTCGACTTATCTGTTGAAAATAGACTTAATATTATCACAGAAATACGCTTGGAAGAGAAAAAGAAATGTTATTGTTTAATTAGTATTCAATTGAAATAAATTACTATTATATTAATAATTAATAATAAATACTAATATTAAGTAATCGGATCTCATATATTATTTCAATTATACGACAAATGGAACAAATCGTGAGTATAATCGAAAAAGTTGGAAATATCAGTAATTGTATTGATAATTTCATTGATAATTTCATAATTTTTTTTTTCAATAACTATGTTGATAATGTTATAAAAATAGTTAATGAAAAAAGTAATTCCAAGTTGTTTCAAATTGAATAAATGAAATTTAACATTTCGATAAATACATACATTCCAGACTATCAATAAATTCAATTAATGCATATGATTCAAATTAATCAATCAAAATATTTCAAGATAGAAAACTATCGATTAATTCATAAATCATAAAATAAGCTATCAATTGAAATCATGGGAAAAATTAGCAGATTGAAATAATTTATAGAATTTGTTTTATCATCATTTAACTAATCATCAACAATTAGCGAATTAAATAGAATTTTTGCAATAAGTAAATTTTATCATAAAATTTCGTCAATAATAATTTGGAAAAAATTAATATGAAAAATAAAAACTTTACAAACTTATTTAGCAAATGAAATAGTAATCAGGAAATTAAAATTGATAATTGAGCTGTTAATAAAATTACCATATCACGAATTATGCTTCTTATTATGTGACAAAGAAAAATTAGGTAAACAACAATAAAATTTATTATTTAAAAAAAATAAATGAATAATATGCATTTGCAAATATTACGAATGACAATAAGCATATCATTGAAAATAATTATTATTTCGAACAAAAAAAATTTCAATAAATTTTATAAAAAAAGAAAAAATATAAGAATTGAGCAATAATAATTAAATTTATTGTATATTGCAAAATGTAAACTAAAATTGTCCGCGTTCTTTAAAAAGTTACATTTTCTATACGCCAACAAAAACCCTAATTTTTATTATATATTTTCTTCGAGTAATTATCGGCGAATATGATCTTACTAATTTCCTTACTTGATCGATATTTCCTTCATCTTCGTTTTAATTTCTAATTTCTAGAAAGATTTCTTTCGATAAAATGATAAGATCAATCTATTATTTCTCAAAACTTTTTTCTTCCAACTTATCGTATTGAAGAATTGTAAACAAACCGTTATGCGTTTTTGCAAGCGAAGTATTCAGAAGACGAATTGAACCATTGATTATCAAAAATGATAAGATAATCAATACAATTGATCGGCAAATTTTTCCTACATGTAAAAGAACTAAAGATATTTATGAAGACTTTTTAATGATTAGTTTCTATTTTTGAAGCTTACTAACGCAAAGAATTTGATCTTTAATAAAGTCAACCATTTTAGAATATTTGCTTTATTCCATTAAGACTTCGTTGATGTAAATCTCTTTTATTTTCTAATTTTTACAAATTAAAAAATTTTCAGTACAAAAATATCATTCTCTCATATTATTGAAATCTCAAAAATATATTTCATCCGGTTATATCTGAAGATTAAGTTGAGGAGTCAAAACAAAGTATTCAGAAAACCACGAACTATCAAAAAAACTGATTTTAAAATTTAGCTTATTTTAGCATGCAAAATAGCAATCTTTATTTTTATTTAACCAAAGCATTTATCTGGGATCGATATAATGTAAACCAGCGAGCGGCGCAAATTTATGTCCAACTCCTTTTTACTTATAATTGATTATTCAGTTGGAGTAATTTCAAGGATTTTGTATTTCTGTAAAAAATTCTTATTTATTAATTTATCGCTCAATTTTATTTAACTTAAAAATATAAAATTTTTATTTTTTTGCTTAAATGGAATAAAATACCATTTTTTTTCAATTAACAAATCCAGCAAGTACTTTTCCCAAAATGCCGTACTTATTCCAAAGGTGTACACTCAGATGTCGCTCATTTCCCAGGTGACAGTTGTTTATAGTTGCTTATATGCTCTATTGAAAGTAAATTTTTTTCATCTATTCATCCCTATTTATTTTTTGAGATCAATTATTTGGAATGATTAAATTTTTTTAAATCCTCCGATATCCTAAATAGTAGTAAAAATATTGCATAGCGCTGAAATGTTTTGACCTTGAAGATCTGAAGTTTTGACAGCGTCAACTACATTTACTGGTAATAATTATTGTAATTATTACTGAATTAGAAATGAGGAACAGAATTAGTAGCTTTATGGGTTGAAAAATAAATGATAATAATTAGATAGATATGTAAGAAATATATATCAAATTACATCGCCAAATGGCCCTGAACAAATAAAACATTGCTAATTCTATTTCCTATTTCTTATTATTATTACCTGCCAGATAAAAGCGACAAATACCACAGCCTAATAATAATTTTAATTTCCGAATGTAAGAGATTCTTTCTGCCTTTTAATGATAGCACTTCAAACCGTACGAAAATTGAGAGTTTTTTCTGCCTTTCAATGGTAACACCTAAAACTTGGATAATTAAACTTTTATTAAGATAAAACTGATTATACATCAACGAATACATCAATTACAAGACCAATAATACAAATTTAATGATATAAGTAAGTAAGACAATCTTAGTGATAACAACATAACTCAAAGCAAAAATATTGAGAAACACCCAAAAGAGATGGATTTTAGCGATATGCTGTGCTACTTATGTTATCTATCTTTTCCATCCATCTTAGATTCATTTGATATTTTTTTGATCAATCAAAATAATTAAATCTAATAGCCGAATGATTTTTGCAATCAGCATTATTAAGAGAAACAAAGTAAGCGAAGGAATTTATCGATCATATCAGTATTATTTTGGATTATATGCTTAAATTAAGAAGATTTAGCTCCAAATGTGTTAAACAAATATGAATGGAACAAAGGAAAGAAGATAGCAAGAAACATTTTCTGTGAAAAAAAGATTGAATGGTTTAAAAGTTTATAAAAATATGAATAAAATGTGAAGAGAATACGCAAAAGAAATTAAGTGTTGATATGAATTAGATAATTGGTTTTTAATAGAAAAAATTTTGTAACGCTCATATTTTTAATGCTAATTCTAAATTTCGAATTTTAATTAGGACATTTAACCGTCAGATTAATTTTCAATTGATTATTTCAATTGATTAGTTCACCAATTTGCTTGCTTTAACTTTTTTTGCTAGCCTTAAGATAATAATGCTTATTAATTATTTTTTGCATTTATTAATTATGATGCATATCGTTTTTGTGATGCAAAATATATGTGATGCATGTTACTTTTTCTGCAAAGCTATAACGATGATATAATGATAAATTGTAAACAATTTAATTGATGAATAAATAGAACCAAGATCCTATTTCATTATTCCATGTATGAGTATTTAGGCATTAGCCCGCATTGAGCACTTTAATTTTTTCAAGGTATAAAGCATGCATGAGCACTCCAAATTTTTTCAAGGTATAAATATATATATATATATATATATATAGAATAAATGAAATACTCCGCTGTATAATTTGAATTTCATATTATATTTAATATAGAAAATTGAAATTTATTTATTGTTGATAAGTCGAAAGAAATATATCACATAGATAATGAATTGAAATGAAATGAATGAATGAATGAATAAAAGAAAAAGATGAAAGAAAATGAAAAAACGAATGAATATAGTAACACGATAATATATTATATGGTAATAATAAAGATGATATATTATTATTTAATATATAAATTATACATAATGTTATATTATTTCTTCTTTTCTTTTTCTTTTCTTTCTCTTTCTATCATTCATTTCCCGATTGATTCTGTCGGCGGTTATATGCTTGTCTCAAAGGCTAAGCCATGCATGTCTAAGTTCAAATAAACCTATAATGGTGAAACCGCGAACGGCTCATTATAACAGCTATAATGTACTTGATGTTGATTATCCAACTTGGATAACTGTGGCAATTCTAGAGCTAATACATGCACCAAAGCTCTGACTTTTGAACGAGCGCATCTATTAGATTAAAACCAATCGGATTTGTTTGATCCAATTGGTTTTAAAAATGTTTCAGCAAACTAATTATTCCTAGCAAAATTATAATTTGTATTTGGTTATTGGCTAAAATTTTTAAATAATTAGAAATTAAATCTTCTTGTACAAAAAAATGCAATTCGCAACAAATCATAATCATACAAAATTCCTAAGTTTAAAGATAAAAATGAAATTAATAAAATTCAATAGTCAAATAATGAACTAGGAAGTTGCATGAAATAATTAACAAGATATTTTTCATTAAATTACTCTAACTTAGCAAGTCTAATTATTAAATAGAGCTCATCGGCGAAAGCCGAAATATGTAAATAGTTGTATATAGATAAAAATGCTAGAAAAGACATTAATGTAAATAGCTCGCCAAAATCATGAGATCAGTAAACTAAAGGAAAGAGATATAAAGATATCCTGAATTAAAGCACACGATTAGTCACCGGTCAACAGAATAAGATCAATCCGTCTAAGGTCGACAAGCTGAAGGATATATAAAGGAGCAGTCGCGACTCAATTACCTCAACGGCAATGGGAGCCACAATTCAAGGCCATGGGAAGCAGCGGTGGCTTTACGAAAAAGAACGGCAAAACCCAAGAAAAGATACGATCTATCATAAGCGATATTGTTCATATTCTCTGAATTTTTCTGTGTTCGTGTTTGATATTCGTTTGTATTGCTCATTTGATTCAACCTTTGTATAGGCACGATACTGTGCTTGTAATATCGTGTAAGCCCAATATAGAAAAAAATTCTTCCCTTGTATTCAGAAAATAATAAATTTCGGAAAGACCTCCCCTCCGTTTACAATTCTCAACATCAAACTATAAATAAGTTTTTTAACATAAATTACAAAAATTTCTGTCAATTTTACATCTTTTCGATAGTTTTCAATCCCAGTATCTTAAAGCAGTCGGCCATTATAACAGCTGTCACCTTGCATAGCACTAGTCGTTGATAATGAATTGTTGTTTCCTCAAAGAAATAAACTAATTAAATTATCACCATATAACACACATGCATAATTAATCAATTATAATTAATTAATTTTTGATAATAATAATAAATAGTCCATTAATTAGTAATAATTAATCGTAAAAAAAAATAATCCAAAATTTATTATCTTATCTCTTCTTTTCTTTTAAAGCTAATTGTACTTATCTACTTTTTTTTGTTTTGTATCGTAATAGAAAAGAATATGATAAGTATGACCATTAATCTTTACAATATTGATTAATTAATTAATATATCGTAGATTTTTAATACTTAATGGAAAAATAAATTTAAACATCATAACGATTTGATTTCGAAATAAGAAATTCAAAGAAAAATTGCTCATTTTCTAATATTTCGAAAATTGATTATAAAGTAAATAATGCGTGGACGGACATAAGAGAGGAAATTTCATTAAGCGAAAAAAAAAATATCAGATAACAGTGAGCAACAACAATAATAATAGATAAATTATTATAAATAAAGTTAAAACAAAATAAAGTATGAAAAATTGACTAAATAATAAGAATTCAATTGGCGAAATACATGGATCATGGGTATTTTTCTATTATACGCAGATTGACTATTCTTATTATACATAGATTGACTCTCCTACCCTAAACGAATATTTATATACACAGTTATTGGCGATTCGTACAATTCAGGCTGATAGAAATGGCCAAGTTATTCTTGCATTAAATCTCTGCTATAAATTTTAATCTGTAAGTTTCAGGCAAATTTAAAACAAATAGGCAATTTAAAAATTAAAAGAAAATATTATCATGAGAAAAAATGCCATTCCGAAATTTAAGCGATTTCTTCTTTTTTATGCAAATTATTTCCTTTTTTTATTTTAATAGTGAATTCGAATAATTTGAATGATATTTTAAATTCTAAAATAAAAGATGGAGTAAATTTTTAATATATTTGCAATCGTTTTGATACGAATATATTTGAATAACATAATAACAAATGATGTAAAAAAAACAGGGATAAACTTATTTAATAAAAACAATACAAAGGAATTTGAATAATTTTGTGCGTTTTATGCATTTAATTTTGAACTGCTTCGGTGTTAAATGAGGCTAAATAAGAAAATTTTAGCAAAATACATCAAAAACTATGCAATTTATTTATAAAATTCAAATAAAGCTTCATATACTCCGAAAAATTGAAGTACATTAATAGAGAAAAGAAAATCTCAATAAACCTTAATATAAGACACTTTTAATTTGATGAATTTTTAAAGAAAGTTAATGAAATTTTGCTACAACTGACATTTTATTAAATAATTTTTGCTAAAAAATAAATGGGCTTGAAATGCATTAAATTTTAAGAAGGCCGAAATAATAATTTACCCTCAAAATATATAAGGTGAGAAATGCTAAGATGACCAATAAGAACAGCGATTAGGTATTGCCACCATGGAACGCCATGTTGCGCTTGTCCTGGATCAGTTCGATTCATGTCCGTGGTTGCCTGAGAAATAACAAATAAAATTTCTAAAATAACATAAAGCATAAATTATATACTAAACTGTATCATTACATACTCTTCTATCTTAATTAATGTCTGACGGTTCAATTTGAATTATATTCTTATCAATTTAATTATAAATATTTTTTACAAAAGAAATTAGACAAATACTGCAACAAGTTGAATCGGTGGATTATATCCTGGTACAATACGTAATGTTGATATTTTAGCCATCTCAATAGAAGATATATTCGCTTCATAAATTATTATCGAAATTGTCAAATTGCTACTACTAAATCATTGTGCTATGTTGCACTGATTTCTTGAACTGAAATGTATTAACGCTATCCGGCTCTGAAATCCTTCTTTTTAAATCTGTCGGAATTTCTTCCCTTATTTGATCTCGAACGTGTCGTTCTATGATAGATCGATCTTACTTTGCTAACCTATGAATTGAAATGTTTTGGCAATAAATATGGTCATCTTTTTTGACTTATTGATCCATTTGCCATTATGGTACGCTCTTTGACCTCTTGATATTTCTATGTATACACAAATAATACATGTTTCGGCTTTAGCCTATACCGGAACTTATTTTTTTCCTTGAAATATTCGGTTAGCACGTATTTATTTCAAAATTTTTTATTTCGAATTTTCACGCTTTTTAGAATGACCTTGTTTAGTAAATGCCAAAATATCTTATAATGTAATAAATATATTGATATAATCAAAACATTTTTATATTATTAAATATTTTGGTTTAAACAAGTCATCTCATACTATAGCTTATTTTGATTCATATTTCTAAAGCAAAGATATCTCATTAAATGTGTTTTTTTACAATGAAACCATTGTAAAAAAAAATATGTTACTTTATGAATAAAATAAAAATTTATGAACAAAATTTCCGAATAATCGACTTGTTTGAAAAAAACTTAATGTTTCGTAAAAGTAGGCTTTGTATAGGAAAAGCTAGAAATAAACATTTATATTATGCGCAAAAAATAAAATCAGAATATCCATTGACAGAAATCACTTGATTAATTCTATTTTACATTTCACAATAAAAAGTTGAATAATCCGTTGCATTGGAATTAGAGAGATAATCGTGATTATAGTTCACATAAATTTACATAAACCAGTGATTTGCCATGAAACCATGAAAAAGTTGTCAGTACTCCACAAAAATACATAGTATTAAGGATTACGAATGCTTTCAACTCGCTTTTTTTCTATGAATCACTTTTCATCGCCATAAAACTATCATGATTATGCAAAAGATTAAAAGCAATGTAATTGAGTACTCATAGAAATGTTTAAAATCATTCTCCAAATAACATTCCAAATCAGTACGGCGTTTACTATTCACTGCGATTCACTCTCTGTTGATTTATATATTTTGTGTAATATTTTTTAGAGTATCAGTTCAGAATTACCCGGAAGAATTCGAACTTCAATTATTACCATTTATCGTAGAAATTGCTTGCAAATTAATATGTTGCTGCCTTATTATACTCTAGTAGCCACATTACCATTCTGCATCACCCAAGTAACAATTTATAAATTTTCCGTTTTAGTTTTTGCTTTTATCTGTTTTTTTCGTCATTTTCGAAATAGTCAATATTTTTCATAATTTTCGAAATAGTAAATATTTTGCGTTTGAACTCACTATAGCATTACATTGAACTTATATAAAAGATTTGTAATCCTGAATGATTTCGCAAATACATTTCGTCAATTTTCTTTGTTTTTCTGCATCATATCATGTCATATTCTGTTTTAATTCAGCATAGAAAATAGTTTAGGTTCCAGAATCACGCCATGTTATGAGCGAATCATTTCAAATAATTTTAGATATTAACCGAAAGCAATTTATCAGTGCAGGCAAAAACAACTGTTTAATTGGATTTAAATGAATATAATAGGACAAATACAAACAAGAAACTGTTCAAGTGCGAGACATGTGGTAAAGATTTCATTTCGTCCAGCAAACTGATTATGCATAATCGAATACATACAGCCGTGAAACCGTACAAGTGTGATGTATGCGGTCAAAGTTTCACTCAACAGTGTAATCTGAAATCACATAGTCTAATACATACAGGCATGAAACCGTACAAGTCCGATGTAGGCGATAAGGGTTTTAATCAACGCACTAATCTGAAGGCACATACTCTAATACATAAGAACGTGAAACCGTACAAGTGCGATATATGCGGTAAAAGTTTCAATCAACTCGCTAATCTGAATAGACATAGTCTAATACATATAGGTGTGAAACCGCACAAGTGTGATGCATGTAATAAGGAATTCAGCGATCGTCGTAGCTTAACAAAGCATTTTCAAATACATACAAGTAAGAATTTGTTCGAACGCGATGTGTGCAGTAAAAATTTCACTCAGTCTCTCCAACTGAATAAACATAAACCATTCGAGTTCAGTTCTTATAGCGCAGAATTCAGTGGAAATTATAATTTGCTGAGAAATAAAAAAACATGAAGATTCAGCTGAAAATCTTATATTCAATTTATTAACTATATTACGTCATTGCGAGGCTATTACACCTACAGCTGACATTCTCAAAACAGTTATATTAACAAAGAAAATAATTTCGTATGCAAAACTGTGAGCATTATTTTACCTTTTATGTTATCTTTATAATTACTTAACTGATTGATAAAAATAGTTAATAAAAATTGAATATAAGGTTTTCAGTTTTAATTAGACTTTCATATTGCATTCATTTTACTACTTAAATATTCATGCACAATTCATAATGTTCAATTTTTTTTTTATAACATTTACTTACAATCATTACAGTTTCCACTTATAATTCGAAAACGTTACTGAGATATTTACAAGTTTCGTCTCACTCTAATTTTTTTGTCATTATGAAACTTTAAGTTATCGAACATAATATATCTGCTGTTGATCTGATATATAATACTTGTTTGTATGACACACGAATCATGATGCCAGGAAACCAAAACAGGGAAGAGTGGAATACCATTCAACAGTGGAAACATAATTTTTATAAATTAATAGTTTAATGAATAGGATTAAATAATATCTATGAAAATATAATGCAAAATTAAAGAATTCATGCATGAAAAATGCATATTTTGAATGTATAGTCAGGAATTAATATTAATTGAATTTAGGCTTTCGCATTTGAAATAATTATTTATTTGAAATCATGGCAGGACGTGAATGCATTTACCTGATCAATATTATTTAATTTCAACAACGATTTTAGCTTTTATCTTTCTATATTTTTTACTTCTGTATATTTGATGCCGAAATCATGAAATTTTGTTATGATTTCGTTTCTGACTTTGTTATTTTATATTTTTGTCATTACTTTTTGATGTATTTTGTTAAAATTTTGTTATTTAGCCTCATTTAACATCGGATTAGTTCAAAATAAATGAATAATGATTGTTTTAGTTATGTTATTGTTTTTTTATCAAATAAATTTATTACTGCTCTTTTTTACATCATTTGCTATTTTGTTATTCAAGTATGTTTGTATCAAAGCGATTGCTAATATAATAAAAATTTGATTCATCTTTACTTTAGACTTTAAAAAAATTAAATTTTAATTCAAAATTTCTTTCAATGAATTAGCGGAATATTAAGAAATTTAATTTGTTCGTTGCTTTCAAAGTTTAAGAAAACTTTAATTTTCAATCAAATTTTTAGTGTGGTTTCTTCAAACGTAACAGACCACCAACCGAACAAGCCACTTACAATAATAATACCAAAAATACGGATATGTATGCGGATAATCAAGTTCGATTTGCACATCCACATATGTACTCCGAAGAACGACATGGTGTTCGAGTATGAATTCTTTTTTACTTCATTTTTGCAATATTTATATAATTTTTGCTCAATTATTGAAATCTTGCCAATAAATCTGTTATGAAAAATTTTGAAAAAACTGAAATTTCGAAAAATTTTTTTTTGCGAATAATTTAATGAAATTATTCGTCATTTAATTATTTTATAGAGTTTTTTTGATTTCCGAAATAAGTTAGTTAAAAATGTTGAAAATGGATATTAATGAAATAAATTACTACAAAATTTGAAATTTGAAAAATGTCATTTATATAATACATATGCATTTTTAATTTCTTAAAATTAATTTTTAAAGGCGATTATATATCAAATATTATTATATTTGACGTGTTTTATGTATGTGCTTTATATAATACATATGCAATGCTTTATTTTAATAGATTTTGATTTTGCATTACATCCATACATTCAGCAAAGATAATTATACATTCATGCATCCAGCAAAGCTAAATCCCTGTTACCTTTTAATTGCCGGATAAAAACTATTTTAATCAAAAAAAAATTCTTGCATATATCATTCAAATTATTCGGAATTCACTATCATCCAAACAAAAAGAAAAAATTGCTTAAATTTAACTTGAATTTAAGTGAAATTTTCACTTTTTAAAAATCAAAATTACATGTTATAAATTGTTGTGTCTTATAATTTTGACGGCTTATTTATCTCATATTTTTGAGTTTAATCGATTATGCTTACCTTATATTTAATATTGTCAAAAAATCATTTTCTTAAAGCAATATTTCCTTTTCTCTTACTAATTTTTTCGAAAATTCAAAAAAGAAGATACTTTAACAGAATATGTTAAAAATTTCGAATAATTTTGGTGTATTAATCGGAAATTGGTTCTATAAGACTTAATAGAAATTCAGATTACAGATTACGTAGAATAACTTGTTTTGTAAAAGTAAAACAGGAATTTGAATACTCAATATAAATTCTAGAATGTATTTTTTAATGTGTACGTGGTGTTGTTTGCGATGCAATATGGCAAATGCGTTTTTATTGTTTAATGTAATAGTATTTTCTATTATCGACACTTTTCAGCATTTTAGTATATTTGTTTTTATTTTATAAGATATAATTAGATTAATCTAAATAATTAAGGCTAGTCTCTTCATTGTCGGTATTTTTTATTCAACAAATTACTTTACTTAATCTTTCGACTCTACTTAAATTACTCTCCCTACTTAATTTTTTTATTTTACTCTACTTAAATTACTCTACTTAATTTTTTGAAAAGCGCTAAATTCATAGGAAATGATAATAATATTCAGTTGAAAAAATTCGATATCGGTAGTTAATGTTCAATGAATTATGAAATTTGAGAAGAGTTATATTATGCACTTAACTGTAATACAAATCTGTTTCTAGGATTTCGTTTTAATAAAAAGCAACAATATTGAATTTTATTGCACTGTTTAATCGATAAATCTAGTTATACGATTGTCTGGGCTTGATTTTCAGAATTTTCTTAAAATCTTAGAGAATTATTAAAAAGAAATTTGTGAGAAATGAAGCAGTATAAATCTATGTTACCTGAAGGCGAGTATAAGGGATTTAAGGCAGATATGGTAATTACTAAGTTCGCGTTCGAAATTTTCTTGAAATCTCCCGATGTCATTATTAATTTAGTATTTAATTCGATTTTGCACTTAGCCTGATAGTATAGTTTTTGTTGATTTGAAATCTCAATATAAATTCATTGAGATTAAATTTATCAAGTTGATTGCATTATAAGATGAAATGTTTCGGATTATTTCGGCCCAAAAAGCTTCAGTGATTTATTGTATTAAGGGACCAGTAATGCCAAATAAATTATGCGGTATCCTATTGCTATTCCGCTTAATGAATTTAGCTATCCTGTGTAACATTGAAAAGACTTTTATCAAATAGTGCTAAGTGAAATAGATCGCGATGTCACTCATTTTCTATAGCACCAAGATTGTAATGCTCCTGCGAAATACGAGAATTTAATCTATATATATATATATATTTCGAACGATTTCCTTTCGGTATTATATCATCAGCATTTCTACATGCAGCATTAGTCAAGCATCATTTCAGAACAATATCATCAGTAATAGCAAGAAAATTTGTAAGAAACTTATATATGTAAATAATGTTATAATCGATTATAATCGAAAATGAAGCTAAAGTAATAAATATGTATAAAATTTCAGGCTTACATGATATTATATTCTAATTTCGGAAGATATTATAAATACGATATAGTGCCTATACAAAGTCTGAATCAAATGCGCAATACAGAGGAATACCAAAGAGTACGAATACTGATATATCAATGAATACCAACCAATATCTTAACACCTACTGATAAGTTGTATCAGTATTGTCAGTTTTATGCAAAAATTGAAAAATTACAAATGGAATGTTATATGCAAACGAAATGTAAATTCAATAATTTAATTTTAAATTTACCATAATTTGTTAAAATTCATATAGTAATAATATCAACATTTCATTACTTAATGTATTCGATATGTGAAAGAGATTGAAAATGAAAAAACAGGTAGAGACAGAATTTAGGAAATCATTGATTGAAAATTTCGTAAAAGAATTTTACCAACTTTTTCTATCGTATGAAATTTTTTAATAAATTTTAATTTGAATAAATCAAAATTTTATAAAGTTTTATTAATAATTTTTCAACAAATAATGTTATAATGTGTATTTGTTTCCACACTAATAGCGAATAGCGGTGCGAAACAACTAGGCATTAAGAATGAAGCGTTATATTTCAATGTTTGGAAGCTACTATTTTTTGCACATTCATTGAAATGAAATAACGAAAAATAATTGATAATGCAAAGAGAATTTTCTTCATTAGCGAAGATCTCGAATGTGCAAGATATTCTTCAGGATTCTCATGATTTGATAAAATTCATGAAACACTTCATGAAAACCTTGATTACCATTATTCAATTTGGCCTTATTATCAGAACAAAAATTCATATTTTTGATTCGCTGTTTTATATCTTATTTTTTAATTATGCTTTCACTCTAATAACTGATTCTTTCCTATTAAATTTGCAAATTTTTTTATTCTCATTATCATGAAATAAAATGCGTAATGCTGCACTTGTGAAAAATAAAAGGGAGAATTCAAATGGCAACGTCATAAGCTAACAAATACTTCATAATTTAGAAACTGAATGAAGTTCTGAAATCAAAAATAGCTACGCGATTACTTACGGATTGCGGGTATTTTTATTGATGTTTATTTTCGTTTTATTTTCATTATGTCCGTGATGTTTCATTGAATCTGACATTGCGAAAGAAACGATTTTTAGAATGGAAAATTAAGACTCAAATTTTTGTTTCATATATGCCTCATATTTATATCAGATTATTGATTTTATCACACGATGAAATTATGTCACTTCAATGTAGATTTAAGCTTAGATTTTTCAGCTTAAGTTTTTACCGATAATTAATGTAACACATTTTGAAAAATTGTTATGATTCGAGTTAATGGCATTTAAATGTTTTTGAAGCATATACATCAGAATTTAAAATTTTGCCAACATTTTCAGTAATTTAAAAGGCAAATTTTCTGGAAACGGTTGGATTCGATAAGAAACTTTCATCTCGGTCGTTGATAAGTAGATTTATCGCAAATGGTAACTGTAAACCATCAAACTGTAAATACTTAAATTGAAGATAGCAAAATTTGTTCACTGTTATGTAAATCGATAAATTCGAATCTTTCCAAATTATGAGATTTTTCACTCTCTTGAAGGCTCTTAATGAATTATATTGAAATTTCAGACTAACAAAAAGTATGCTGTTAGGCTAGCGTAAAATCGAATTAAACACTAAATTATTAGTGACAATGGAAGATTTCAAGAAAATTTCGAACGCGAACAGAGTAATTACCATATCTGTCTTAAATTCCTTATATTCGCCTTCAGGTAACGCAGATTTGTCCTGCTTCATTTCACGCAATTTCTTTTAATATTCTCTAAGATTTTAATTGAATTCTGAAAGTCTAGATCAGACAACCGCATTGCTGTATTTGTCGATTGAACAGTGCAATAGAATTCGGTATTAATGTTTTTTATTAAAGTGAAATCCTAGGAAGAGATTTGCAACTCATTAAATTCTTGATCGTTAAAGCAATAAACGAAAACAGTAAATTTAAATAAAAATGATTTCATCAATTTCTATTTTTCGTGGAAATATTTTGATAGTTCATTTAATACGAATGCACTTGAATAAATATGCTATTCTACCCTAAAATAATGATTGCATATTTGATATCTTTGGAAAAAAAACGATGAAACCTGATAACGAGAAAGAAGAGATGAATTGTTGTTTAGAATTCCTGATAAATTATAAATCATTAAAAACAATCAATCCCTGAAATTATTTTAGATGTTTTTACCGTCTTTTTGTGCCACCTAAAATTTGAATTAAATAAATTCAAATTCAAAGTATTATTTCGACACTTTAAATAAAAATTATTTATTTAGATTTTTCCGATAATTTTTTCATAAAAATGAGCTCAAGAATTTAATTTAACTTTAGATTTCTGTGATGCGTTACTTTTTTCTGCAAAGCTACAACGCTGATATAATGACAAGTCGTAAATAATTTAATCGATGAATAAATTGAAAATAATTTTGAACTTAAAATCTGTAACTTTTCAGATTCTTACGTTTCAAGCATGGAGTTGCGAAGTGCGGAATCGAGCATTATGGTTTGTCGATCAAACTGTTTCAGCAAACTAATTATTTCTAACAAAATTATAATTTGTATTTGGTTACTGGCTAAAATTTCTAAATAATTAGAAATCAAATCTTTTGTACAAAAAAGAATGCAATTCGCAACAAATCATAATCATACAAAATTCCTAAGTTTAAAGATAATTTAAAGATAAAAGTGAAATTAATAAAATTCGCTAACCAATTAAATAGTCGAATAATGAACTAGGAAGTTGCATAAAATAACAAGATATTTTTCATTAAATTACTCTAGCCCAGCAAGTCTAATTGTTAAATGGAGCTCATCGGCGAAAGCCGAAATATGTAAATAGTTGTATATAGATAAAAATGCTAGAAAAGACATTAATGTAAATAGCTCGCCAAAATCATGAGATCTGTAAACTAAAGGAAAGAGATATAAAGATGTCCTGAATTAAAGCAACGATTAGTAAAAATGCCTTTGCAAATGTTCCTATTACAATAAAGGATGCAGCTTTTGCTCTTGGTGCTCCTCATATTAAGGTAATATTAGATCACTCTTTGCCGATTGCTTTACCAAAGATAATACATGGTAGTTGCAAGAGTTTTAGGCGAGTCTTCTCCTTTGCTTATGGTAGGTACGGTAGCATTTATCGCTGATACACCTGTATTCTTTTCTGATCCAGCAACTGTTTTGCCTGTACAAATATACATATGGTCGAGTAGTCCTGAAATCACCGGTCAACAGAATAAGATCAATCCGTCTAAGGTCGACAAGCTGAAGGATATATAAAGGAGCTGTCGCGACTCAATTATCCAAATTTAGGGAACGACGACTTGACGGTCAGATAGAAGTAACAGTTTCGAGGATAATTCAACGGCAATGGGAGCCACAATTCAAGGCCATGAGAAGCAGCGGTGGCTTTACGAAAAAGAACGGCAAAACCCAAGAAAAGATACGATCTATCATAAGCGATATTGTTCATATTCTCTGAATTTTTCTGTGTTCGTGTTTGATATTCGTTTGTATTGCTCATTTGATTCAACCTTTGTATAGGCACGATACTGTGCTTGTAATATCGTGTAAGCCCAATATAGAAAAAAATTCTTCCCTTGTATTCAGAAAATAATAAATTTCGGAAAGACCTCCTCCTCCGTTTACAATTCTCAACATCAAACTATAAATAAGTTTTTTAACATAAATTACAAAAAATTTCTGTCAATTTTACATCTTTTCGATAGTTTTCAATCCCAGTATCTTAAAGCAGTCGGCCATTATAACAGCTGTCACCTTGCATAGCACTAGTCGTTGATAATGAATTGTTGTTTCCTCAAAGAAATAAACTAATTAAATTATCACCATATAACACACATGCATAATTAATCAATTATAATTAATAAATTAATTTTTAATAGTAATAATAAATAATTCATTAATTAGTAAAAATTAATTGTAAAAAAATAATCCAAAATTTATTTTCTCATCTCTTCTTTTCCTATTTTTAAAGCTAATTGTACTTATCTACTTTTTTTGTATCGTAATAGAAAACAGTATGATAAATAGGAACATTAATCCTTACGATATTATGGATTTCTAAAATTTAATAAAAGAATATTAACACATTTTTAATACTTAATAGAAGAATAAGTTTAAACATCATCACGATTGTGATTTCAAAACCATTGATAATATTTCTTGAATTCAAGTGAAACAACACTTATAGCTAATGAAAGCAAAAAGACATACCATCTCGATCTTTTTGAATTACATAACATTCGTTGTAAAAATCGTGGAACACTGTCGCCAGAGAATAAACATAGTCGCAAAGCTGTAAGATCCGATAACTAGATTATGAAGTCAAGCCACATAAAAATCCAGAATAATCAACCAAAGTTAGTTTCCTTAATATCCAAATAATTGAAATGAATGACAAATTTAAGATATACTTGATGCAAAAGAAAGTTATCCAACGTGTTCAGAATGCAATCCGTAAATTTCAGAATTGTTTTTGCCAATCTAAATTCTGATTTATGTTCCAGTGGAAGAACTCCATTAGGTAAACTGTGTAAATAGTTCTGAATATCTTCATCAGAAACTTCAGTATTGCGACATATTGATCTAAAAAACCGAAGAGACATAGAAAAAGACAGGAAAACCCAAGTTCAATTAATTTTAGTCTAGCTCTAACTATTTTCAGAATTCAATTCAAACATATTCTGATCAAAAGACAAAGCAAATACAGAAGTACTATGCCTAAAAGTGAAATTCAAATATAAGGAAAATCCAAATTAAATGAAATTGAAATAAATAATGTAAAATAAATTTACTTTATTCTAGCAAAAGCATAGAGAAGGTAAACAGCAGTATTGCCTCGGTCATCTAACATCTAAAATAATATTTTATTATTCTTTAAGCAAAGAATAAAGTTAATCCAGTCTTTTATGACCAACATGTCTGTAACTGAATCATCGAACACAGTGAAGTATAAGAATATAAAAAATTTTAATTCTGAAATTTCCAAGAATAGGTTACCCGATCAAATGAGAAAACATAATCCTGCGTGCGAGTTTGAGACAAATCAGCATATTTCACACAACCATATGCAACAGCGTCACGGGCTAATTCCAATTCATTTGAAATCATAACCTTTAAGGGAACAGTAAGATAAGAAATTCAAAAAAAGTACCCATTTTATAATATTTCGAAAATAAATCAGATTTAATTTCATAATTACAATTAGAGAACCTTATTTCGCTCTTTTTCCATTAGTTTTGCTTCTGCTCGTTTTACGCCCTCGTCAAGCAAATCTGTTAATCGAACAGTATCACCTGATCGAGTTTTGAATTTTTTCCTGGAATCGCAGTAGGTCAAACACAAGTTTTTAAAGCATTCTTTATATGAATACTCAAACAACTGATCATTTATCTGAACATTTTGCTCTATATTTATAGTAAAATGTATAAGAGATAAATTCAAAATGAGTGGTAAATTATTAGACCTATAAATATGAACAAAAAAAGCAAAAATCCTATCCAGCGTAATGTTATATATTGCAATATGGATGCCACACGACATGTTATCTAATAGTAAAAAAAATGTTAACTAATAGTAAAAATATTAAATTTAATCATATAAGATATATCAATTAACCATAAATCAGTGATTAACGAAGAAATAGATGACCAAAAGTACGATGGGATCTGAATTTAAATCAGGTCAAGTAGCAAAACCTAAGAA
Source organism: Dirofilaria immitis (assembly GCA_024305405.1). NCBI lineage: Eukaryota > Metazoa > Nematoda > Chromadorea > Rhabditida > Onchocercidae > Dirofilaria > Dirofilaria immitis. The sequence goes on from JAKNDB010000068.1 coordinate 199,922, forward strand.
CAAATTTAAAGAGAAGAATGGAATACACAATATAAACATACATGCTCTAAATACTATTTTTATTGAAAAGAAATTGACTAAAAGTAAAAAATGAAAGTAAAAAGATATACATAACATATATAGCAAAGAACTCAAGAAACCGTATATGATTCTCAGAATCAAGCAACTATATCTCATCTAATCTCTCAGTTTAAGCAACATTCGCCGGTTTAATTACTCAGATTTTGAGGTAATTGAATGTTCCGCTCAGAGTTTCTTCTGTTACGGTTGAAACAAAATTTTGGAACGCCCTACATCCGTAGGACAACAAGCAATGCTATATCAGGAAGGAATATATTGATGGGCAGAATTATGTTTCCAAAATCAATATCCCGTAGGAAATGAAAGTAGAAAAGATATAAGAATAACATATATAGCAAAGAATTCAACAAACCATACTTTTTAAAAAAAAATTCACGGCTTCAATAGAAGAATGAAGAAATTTCGAGAGGAATAACATTTACCTGTAACATTCAGGCCGCATACGACTACTCTCCTTAAGGAATTCTTTTTTTGAAATTCAAATTTTTCAAACTTACTTGTCCTCTCCCAGAACTAGACCAAAACTGACAAGTTCTACTCGTTTTTCACATGGTGAATACCATCCAAGTTTCTGACCGGCGGCAAATAACAGCTAAAGATATTTCAACGATTACCTCGATTCGATGTTAAGTGGTTCAAATTAATCGGTAAAATAGATATTTAAATCCGTTTAATAAATTACAAAAGACAATTAACACCGAAAACTGGATCTTTCATAATATTAACTTCAAAATGTAGACTCTGTCCAGCATCAACAACATAAATGACCCAGTCCGCTTTATCAACATGCAAGCGATATTTCAGAGCTGCCAAATCAGACGTATCATATGTAAAACCACCATCTGACTTGACAACAGTAAGTGGGATTTCTTGACCAACTCTTAAAATTTTTCGTCCTTCATCAAGTTCCAAAACACCTAAAATTGTTCAGTGATGAAGTCTGAGATAAGAATTTCAGGTCTAATATATAAATAATATTTTATAAATGGTTAGTTCGATATTCTATTTGTTTTACAAATCTTTTAACTACTCAATACTTTTATATTATAAAATACAGAATACTATATAGAAGTGCTTGACTGAAACTTGAAAGGATTACCCAGTTTGTCGAGCTCTTTAACGAGCTCGATCATATGTTTTTGATAAAATGATTCGCCTCGTTCAACAATAGTTATATCCAATCGCTTATAAATTTGATCGAAATCTTTCGAGACACATCACAAATCATTTCCCAAGCTTTCACGAAATCTGGATCAAAACTTTGCAGCTTAATAACGCATTGATAAGCTCGGGCTTTGAATGCTTCATCCTCGTCAAAACGTTTCTTTGATTCCTAAAGTACTCTTTAAATCAGTCCAAAATAAAATGCAATAAACCCGAAAACTTATGAAACTAGAAATATTAAAATTTAAACCTTGTAGAAAGCTTGCAAATCCGATATTGGTGGTACCTCATTGAGAAAATTTGGAAAACGATCTTGCAAATGAGCAATTAACATCCCAAACTGCGTACCCCAGTCGCCAACATGATTCAACCGAAGAACCTAAAAATATTGGAATTTTAATAAGTGCTGGATGTTTTGCAATAATTTGTTTATCTGCCAGGTACTTTTCGATTCTGTCACAAATTTGCGATATTAATGTATTTGACCGTTTATTCGTAATTATTGATTTATAGCAAAATTTTTTCCATTAAAGTTATCTATCGTCAATCAAGGATTCAAAACATTTATAATACTTCGTCATATATGCAAAAACGAAATTACTATCGTCACATAAATCAAAAAAATTAATAATAAACAAAGTTTGAGGCGTATAAATTTGCAACTGAAAACAAAGAACAGAAATGTTAACTAACATCGAAACCAACATACGTAAGCAAACGACAAATACTGTCGCCTATGATAGTGGACCTCAAATGACCAACGTGCATTTGTTTGGCGATATTCGGAGACGAAAAATCAACCACAACACGACGTTTTTCAATTACTGGAATTTCAATATGCTGAAAATTTTTGAATTAACCATATTTTAATTCTCTATCTATTTAACAAATATTTTTCAAATAATGTAACAAGAATAAATACTTTTAGAGCGATATTTGCGATGCTCGCGGCAATCCAGTTTCTATCCAGATATATGTTGATATAACCAGGTCCAGAAACTTCCATCTAAAAATGATAAAAATAGAGACTAATAAACTTTAAATGAATTCGCAATTATCAATTTATATACCTTCTCGATCCGATCACATTTCGGCAGATTATTCATAATTGCTCGTGCAACATCCTGAGGAGAAATATTCTGACCATTCTGCTTTAACCTCTAAAATACTAAGTGAATTTTCAAGAAAAAATTAAATAGTTTTCCACTGATTTAAACAATTGCAACGAAAGACTTAAAACCTGAGCAATGCACATTGATGAATTGAACTGATAGTCACCAAATTTAGCTTGTTGAGTTTCCGTTATTAAAACAGGAATAGTAGACATTTCTGGATATAACTGAAATTTTATTTCACGCATTGGTCATAAAAATTAATACATGAGAAAATCCTTAGTTGTAATACAAAAGACTAATATACGAATACCTATTTATCTATTATTAGTCTCAAATCTCAAAAGAGTAAAAGCTAAATCATTCTAAAACTTACCTTAGAAATGCTTTCCAAAAACAGTGCGCGAAACATGCACAGCGGCGAACTTCCGAAATCCTTTACCATAACATAATTGCATTTTTGGTTTCCTTGGAGAATTTGCTATATGAAAATTTTACTGCTATTTATGATAGCATCTGATATAGATACATATAAATAGAATGAAGATAACAATATCATTCGCGCAATGAAATCAAGATTTTGCTTATCCCGAAAATTATTTTAATTTTTTGAATTTATCACAATCGAATCCTTATAAAAATTTTAAAAAGCAAGAGAAATAATTACTTATTTCCAGCAAATTTCTCATTACTCTTTTTGAGAGCTTCTCTGTCTTCGATTTTTCCTCTACAGGTGTTTCAGCACCGTTATTTTTAATACCGTTTTTCTCATTCAACTGCTCCTGTTCGCGTATGCTCTGAAATCAGCAGAATTCATTTATGCTGTAAAGAAATAAAGAGAGACCAGTTGAAATTAAATTGTGACATTTTTCTCCTAAACATCTTTAATTAGTCGAATTCATTGAAAGAAATTACAGAACATCAACGTACATGACCTTATGTTTCTACAGAATGTACTCAGTTAATTCGATATCAAGTTTGTGCAAGAACTAATTTAAGCATGAAACCCGGTATTTTCCATCAATAAGTTTATTCTTTAAAAATTGGGTTATTTAGAAAAACAAGTAAGAAACACTCCTCCATAATATACATAGGAGAGAATGAATAAGAGAAGAGATTTTAAAGCAATAAATGCTACTCACTGTCTCAAGGATTTGTATCCTGTATTTTAGCTTTGCATTTTCCATTACAAGTTTTGACAACTCGGGACAATGTTCCAGTAAGGCATCATTTACATTGCCTTTTTCCATAGCATCTAGCAAATCTTGATATGTCACAAGCTTCTTTGCCTATTAGGTATTAAGCGATTACTTTAATAAAACAATATGGAAAAAAATTTTCTAAGAAAGTCAAAACATCTTTAATATTACTGGTGTCTAATATTTTCTTTTCCTTCTCAAAATGCAAAATCTCCTTCAATTTTTTTCTTAAATTTTCTTCAGTAATGAATCCATTACTTTGAAATGAATATATCGTTTAGCTGATATGTGACCTTTCTAATAATTTGCGATTCCATAGCTTCAGTGACCTTCTAAACTCTTCACAGTCAAAACAAATCAGAATTGAACTTCATTACCGCTATAAATTGAGATCAACTTCCCGAAGAATTCAGTAAATATGGCTATATTTGTTTGACCACCTGTCATTTCGATGGAAGTAAATAGAGAAAAAATGAATTTACTGATTCTTCAAGATGTTGCTGAAGCTGTCGGAACTCGCCATCACAAGAAATGTCATTTAACGATTTTGGCTTCATCATCACAGCTTTTACGCTTTCTGCAATATCAGTACTATTCGACATAGGTTTTCAGAATTCCTTTAAAAGACATGGAAACATGAATCATGAAAAAATTGAAATTTTTATATTTGCAAACCTGTTTCCACTGTCTGCATAGGTACTATAAAATTTCTTTCGAGAGAAGCGAAAATTTGTGCTAACAGAAAAGCAGAGAAAAAAACTAAAAAGTATTAAAATATGTGCAACTTGCATCTATTAGCTGTTGAAAGATATAAAATCTTGAGAATTATAAAATTTTTGCCAAGAAATATTTCTGTAACAACCATTATCAGAAACAACAAAATATCCAAACAACAAAAACGATACAATGGAAATTGCAAAATAATATGTACAGAATAAATAAAATTACAGTGTCAGAAATAATGAATAGAGAATTTCAAAAAGCATAAAGCCAGAATTTCCATTAAAAACTATATCTCGAGAAAACCATAGTCTTTTAAATTTTATCATATTTTACTCTCCAATCTTAAGAGTTTTCAAAAAATAAAAATTGATTTATTAAATATCACTGCATTCTTTTTTATATTTTTGCATGATGTGAAAAATATATTCAAATACAAAATTTAAACTACACGAAAAATCTAAAATTAGTCACTAGAAAAAGAAAAAAACTAATGCAAATTAAAACACAACTTTCTTCATTAGCAAATAGATACTAGAATCAAGCTCAAAACCGTGCAAATTATTCGCATCGCCTTTCAACCGCATCAGCAAACCACCAAATGACGCGTATGCTGCTAAGGTATTTGTTTCAGAACTCGATTCTTCTCCTTCGATTCGATATACTTTTCCAAACATTACATATTCAAATGGGTCCAGTCTTGGATAATGTGTCTGAAAATTGAAATAGTAAAAGTAGACCTCGTAAGCGCATTTTTGATGGAACAAATATCCTTATCTTAAATGATAAATTCTAAGCTCGTCTTGAAAGAAAATTACTTCATTATATTAATTAATTAATCCATAACTAAATGAGGAATTTGTTCCATCAAAAATGCGTCTGCGAGGTTTGCTGTTGAATAAAACGGATGATAACAAGAAACCGAATTCCGGTAAAAACAATTCCTAGTTAAAAAAAAGTATGCTGGACATGGCTACAACAAAAAAAACTCCCGACAAAACTTTATGATATCAATTGTTAAACGATTTCCGACACATCCGTTATTAAAGGACAAAGAAATTAAATCTTCAAACTAAATGAGTTAAACCTCGAATAAACAAATCAAATGAAATATATTACCTGATTATCAAATTCTCGTTCATCCGGTAAACCATCATCGCGCAGCGTTGTTGCCAATAACAATCGGAATTTATCATTTAGATTCATTGGATATCTGAAGGAATCGTTCAACTTATCACGCTTCTTTCCATCATCTTGATTTATCTTATTTTTCTCGCCAACTTTTCCTACATTTAATCCTATTCATTCATACAGTTACAAACGAGAAAATCTTACAGTTGTGTATTCACGTCAAGAATGAGCTCCATTTTAAATGATTCGCTATCGCAGAATAGACGCGAAACACGATCAAATTTCTTTCCTTCTGGGTCAACATCTTTCACAAGAAACATATCATCGAACAATATACCCGTGGCCATCCTCTGCAATCATAAACTGACAAGATAGACAACCGTATTTTTAAACACTTACCAAGATTCTCGATTTAAATAAAGAACTAAATAGATTAAATAAATAGCAATACTTATTGTCTCAGAAAACTAATGAAACAATACTGCATATGAAATCGTTAATGAGAAAAAAATAATTTGGCATGAAATTTAGACTTCTATAAAATTTTTGATTTAAATAAAAATTATTATTCAAAATTGATCTATGAAAAAACAATGATATTACAAATAATATGCTAAATCTATAAAACACTTCATTAAACGTTGTACATTATCATACGAACAAGACTACACGCCTATCGCAATCAACCAAATTTCATCTCTTTCTATCCACACTGCAACATTGCTAATATATAATGGACAATCGCAAAGTGTCCCTTCATCAATCGGCTTTAAACCAGTACGAGAAAAAAAATAAATGTGCGCATGAATTAACAAGAATTAGAAGATATAACATTTGAAACAAAAACGAAGGAGGAAGTTGAAGAAAAATGAAATTATATTAGGAAGTGCAATAAAACAGATAATGATAGATTTTAGAAATTAGAGAGGTAGAGAGAAAGTTATTGGCAGAATGTGAGAGATTTGAAATTATTTGTTAAAAATAGTTGCATCAAAGATGTGTCTTTCCCGTAGTGGCACATTGATTAAGTGTTCATTTTTTGTGTGGGAAGGAAATTTTTACGTATTTTTGTAATCTTATCAGGCTAACTGTTAGTGATGTATCAATGAGCTTATCATATCAGCTCGACTCAGAAAACCAGATATGATAAGTTTCTTCATCTTACATTCTTTCCTTTTATCATTGATTAAATTGATAATTTTAACGTTGATCACTAATTTCGTGTTTTACTACTTATTTTCAACACTAGTTTTGCCAAGATAAATATTACAAAGGTATCAAATGAGCTTATCATATCAACTTATGATCGTTTTCCTTCATGAAGGAAAATCTTGTAGTCATTTCTCTTCATGAAGATAAGATTAGATGTGATATGTTTCTTCATATTATAAATCTTTTTTTTTCCATTACTGATTAAATTAATAGTTTTAACATTAATCATTAATTTCTTATCTAACTATATTTTATACCTTTTTGGTACATCTAAAACAATCAATATTTGGAAAATTATTACACAGCATAATTTGTTATCATCGTATGCTATCCTCTACTATATATTGCTATTTATTATTTAGTTACATTTTCGATAGTTAATTATAATTGCCATTGGCTTTTTCTATAAATTGAAATTCATTCGTTTGAATGATTATCCTTCTTTGTTCGTTACTGCAAAATTTGAATGTTATTGTTTCTGTTGCAATTAATGATTAAGATGAAGTTGAACGGAATAATTTCAGAAATAATGGCTTTATGGGTAGATAAATATAGGCCACATGAGCTATGTGCTCTAACCTATCATATCAAACAAGCGAAGGATCTTATTGAAATTGTTAAGGTAAGAAAATTTTTTGTTATTTTGCCATTTATCATCAAGAAAAAATGAGAATAACAAAGAATTGAAATTGTAAATAAAAGCATTGGAAAATAATTTTAAAACTATTAATGAAAATTAGTGATTCTTTTTCTACCTTTTTTCATTCCCAACGATCAATAAGTTCTACCGAATAATTATTATATATTAGAGGTCATTTTATTACTTCTTGCGGAAACATTATCAATTATTACTGTATAATTAGAATTTCCAATCAGCAATTCAATCTGATACTTCAATTGTTTCTGAGTTGAATATAGATTGGCTTGTTTAATCCTGAATTTGAATGGTACTTCGTGTATATTTTGCTAATGTGGACGGTGATCAGTCACAAATATTTATTTTCAATATATGAAATATAAATTTCATATATTTATTCTTAATGGATTTTTTAATTGATGGCTTTATCGCTGTGGCGGTGAATGTTACTTGAAACTGGTTCAAGTAATCGATGAGTAAAGCCAGCATCGAAGTTGCTATAGTAGAAAATATTAGTCAAACAAAAAGTTCGATATAATTGTGGCTAGAAATATAAGGAAACTAGTACTTGCGATAAATTTGATAGCTGATAATATATTCTTATACTTTTGAATGGAGTATCAATTGAATGAATGAATTTTCATTTTTTTGGCGCTGAAAATGAATAAATTATTAGAACATCTGATAATTGCAATGAACAAACATAATAGAAGTGAAATATCTTTTAAAATGATGTTCCGAAATTTCAGTTTTAAACGAATAAAAAAATTTCGATTTTTTCAGACGGGTGATTTTCCGCATCTGCTTGTATATGGACCAAGTGGCTCAGGTAAAATGACTAGGATTTTTGCATTTTGCGAGAACTTTATGGTAGCGGTGTAGAAAAATTACGGATGGATGCACGAAGTTTCAAGCTCCATCTGGAAAAAAATTAGAAATTCAAACCTTTAGCAGCAATTACCATGTTCAACTTAGTCCTGGGTAAGTTATTTTATATTTTTGAAATTCGTAGTATATTTTAATCTTATTTAAAATATGGTTAGTTTTAAAAGTATTGTTAATGAATACTTTTATCTAAGTATTTGCTTTTAAAATTTTAGTTTTCAGAGAAGTTGGTATCTACGACCGTGTCGTTATTCAGGAAATCATCAAACAAATGGCACAAATGCATCAGATTGATACTGCCACACAACGAAATTTCAAAGGTTTTATTAAAATATTAAAATCTTAAATTATATTACAATTTTACATAATAAATTTTTCATTTGTTTTATCCTACAAAGCGCAGGATGATAATCTTCGTCATCTATCTTTAAAAAGATAAAGCATAGAGATCATTAAATTGGTGTGAAGAAATTATGCTGTGCTTATATTTTCATGTATATAGTTTTACAATGTTAATACAAATGCTTCGAGCTTGAATTTACAGTATCTTTGAACTTTGTGTTTTTATTTATTTTTGTTGATATATTTAATTTCAAGTTTTTTGTTGTAAAGGAAATTCATATAAATTTTGAAATTCAAAGTTTATTTTTCAGTAGTTGTTTTAATGGAAGCAGATCAAATGACTCGAGATGCACAAAACGCCTTGCGTCGTACAATGGAGAAGTATGCGCAAACATGCCGACTTATACTTTGTTGTGATTCAGTTAGTAAAATTATCGATCCTTTGAAAAGTCGGTGTTTAGCAGTTCGTGTAGCTGCACCTTCGGATGATGATGTAAGTCCTTAGAATAAAGCTTTCTCATATTTGGAAAAGTTTGTTATTTTGAAATCTGGATAAATGAAACTTATAGTCCCTGAAATTCACGACTTTGAATTTCAAGATAAAACTTATGAATTTTAAATCTCATTCCTTTCCAGTAATTATCTTATACTTAAATCCCAAATGCATTGCATGTTTAGTCTTTTATTGAATTTAAAATTTTCTATTAAAATACAAATTTCCTTTTAGGTAGCCGAAGCTGTTAGATTTGTTTGCAAACAGGAAAATATCTCTATTCCTGAAAACATCGTCGCTGCAGTTGTTCAAAAGCTAACGGCAATATGCGACGAGCTTTACTGATGGTCGAAGCAGCAAAAGTGCAGAAGTAAATAATATTTTCTTAATTACATATTTGTATTTATATTTAACAAATTTCTGAAGAAATTGCCTTAATTCGAAATTTTTAATTTTGAAAATACAAAAAATGAATATATGACCTTCGTTGTTGCTATAATTTCCCATATTTACAATGATGTATGTCTTCCTCACAGCTCACATAATTATTTCATTTTGTGAATGAAATTTTCGAACAAATAACATGGTTGAGGAGTAATTTAAGCTTTTTCATTTCCAGTTATCCATTCAAGGAGAATCAACAAATTCCTGATCCGGAATGGGAAGTTTATGTGAGGAAACGGCAAGAATGATGGCACAGCAACAAAACCCTGAAAAGTTTGTCCTCAATTATTTTAGAAAATCCTATTATTATTCTAAGTCACTTTTTTCTTTTGTTTCTTTAATTATTGTTCATGTTTTTTACAGTCTTCTCAAAGTGCGTGGTAGATTTTACGAGTGTATTGGACATTGCATACCTCCGAATGTTATTTTTATGGTATGTTTTTCTTAGTTGCATAAACCGATTTGTTTAGCTTTCTTACAGATTTTCTTTTGATGTTATTATTCATCGCTTTAAATGAAGAGAAATTTTAGTCCTAGCATTCTAATCTTTAAAATGAAATATTTCCAGAAATTATTACAAGATTTATTGAAATCTTGTGATGATAAGATCAAACCTGAGGTAATTGCTGCAGCAGCTGAATATGAGCATCGTCTGACACGTGGTAGCAAAGCTATATTCCATTTGGAAGGTTTTGCTGCATCATTCATGGAAATCTATCACAGACATCAAAATGAGAATGCTATGGAACATTAATGGAATTTTGTAAACTATTATTCTTGCTTAGGCAAATTTTGTTTGGTATACTTAATGAATTTTTTGAGCAAGAATAACCGTTATAAATTTATGTATTTGCATTACTTAATTTATATGTTATGTTCTTTTAGCTTCATACTGTGGGCCTAAAATAAAAGGGAATATTGAAATTCATGATATTCATGAATATCACTTAAATATTTTTAATTTACATCGCATGGTTGTTCAAATGTTTTTCAAAGGAAATTCGCATGGTTGTTCAAATGTTTTTCGCATGGTTGTTCAAATGTTTTTCAAAGGAAACAAAAGGAACTAGTAACGTTATTCTTTCATATATTTTAATAAAGGCATTTCATATATTGATAGTTGTAGAATTTTTGTTGGAATTAGGACAGATTTTCTTTTTAGATTACAATCGTAATCATAACAATCTTAATCAGTTAATTGTTAATTTTGGCCCTTGCAAACGTGCTTTAATATTTGTGAAAAATTTTCTTTGAAATCTGTTGCATAATTGCCAAAGCGATTTACAGACATAAATTTTGATGCGCATTGTACTATCGAATATTTTCTCAGGATCTTCTATTTATCAATTGTTAATGTTATTGCATTTCTTTATTGTTTCATATACTTTAATTTGCTCTATAATGTATCATTGAAATATTTTCAGTAACAAGTTTTTTGGGAATTTAAATTTTCGTATTGATATTTGCACAATGCGATATAATGTTTATCTAAATACTTTTTATTTCATATCTCTCACTTTGTTTAACAATTTATGTTAAGATCTTCGATGTTTTTATAGAAACATTTTAGAAATGAGCCAGTGCAACTGTTTCAACAAATCACTGCCTCTGAAATCACTGTCTCTAATTATCTGACTTTAAGGAAATGCAACATTATTTATAAAAAAATTTATAGAAATTTGAATTTGAAACAATTTTGGTTGTTTCTTTGATCTTATTATCAAAGTACTTAATTATTTTTTTCATTTCATCTTGTTAATGTATCAATGTTTTGCTGTTTTCGAATTTAAATAAATAATTCATCCCATTTTCTCTCTCTTTCTCTATCTTTCTCTCTCTCTCTCTCTCTCTTCCGTAGAAATAGTTCATTAAGAATAATGCTGTGCACTTATTATCAATAATGAAAAGCAAGTGCGTCTGAGCAAACATTCACTTTTTTATTCGAGATTTTTTTCATTTTTGAATTCAAGATCAAATTAGATACCGTAATAAGCTAAATATTCCTGGTGTCATAACGCCGAGTATAGAAATGAAAATCAACTGATAGGCGAATGATTCCTAAATAGTAGTGAATTGAAATTCTTCTAGTTTCAATATAATTCTTCTAATCCTAGAAAAATTTGCATTTTAGACTTATAAATAAGGGATTAATTTTATATCAGCGAGAAATATTCAATGATTGTTATTGAATCGCCTGCATTATTGATTTTAATGATCAACTCTCTACGAATTTGAACCAGTAATTGCGCATTTTAAAACTTATAAATAAGGGGTAATTTTGATCCGGCAAATTACATATTCGTCCACAAAACTTTCCGCCTTCATATAAATTCAAATTTTTGCTCCATTTAAAAACTTATTTCTAAATCATTCACCTCGCTATTTTTGTATTTTTCATATTCAATTTCTGAAATGTTGTTTTTCTAAATTAGTTTATCAAACATGGCTATTTTCATGTTTGAATTGAAATTAATCCATAAAAATAGTTGCAAAAATGATAATAGTATATTTCAACAATTAGAATATATATATCATATTATAAATTCTATAATAGTATTTATTTCTAACCATTATTATTTTTTATTACTATCAATATTATCATGCATATCCTATCATTTAATAAATTCTCTAATAATATTTAATTCTTATCATTGTTATGTTTATCAATATTATCAATTCTTTTTAATTCATTTTTTTTTCAAAATAATTATATATATATATATATGTTTGCAATCCCGATTAGTTTAAAAACATTGACTAATTTTTATGTTTTCCAAACATTCATAACAATAATAGAACTAGTTTCGTATTGCTCAATTGATTGTTATGTTTTCAGAATATTGAAAAAGCATTTCCTCGCTTCACTCATGAAAAGTTAATCTTACAAATTTTACTTCACATATTTACATGAATATGAGAAATTTTTTTTTTTCGAGATTCGATACGCTCAATTCAAGTTATTAGAAAATTTAAAATTAGATAAGATTTAATGTAAGTTGTTGAAAATTTGAAATATGCTTAATTTAAGTTATTGGAAATATTTGAAATTGAGTATGCTCAAACTTAAGTTATTCGAAAGAAATTTAAAGTTGAGAAAAAATAAATACATCTACTTCATTTATATCATCATGAGATCAAACATCGTGCGTATTATGATTAATTTAATTTTATAAATATCACTATTGTCTATCTATAACATTTCCTAATGTATTATATTATTTTATTTATAACACTGAATATATATATGTTCTAATTAACCATAATACATTATTGTAATTCATTTTGAAATGACAGTGAATTCTCCTAATTTTATCAATGTTTGATAAGATATTTGATAAATAGTAAGAAATATTTAATATAGTATTTTTAATATATTTTATATTTTAATTAGCTCTTATGATATATAATCCTTTTCTTGGATTTTATAGCGTTTTCAATATTTTTTTCGCAATGCATCTCATTAACCTTTTGGGATTTTTGATTTAGATGTTTCTTTTTTTATAACGTATTCCTAGAAAAATCTTTTAATTTGTTTACTTTTGAATTTCGATTGATTTTAATTTTGTTATTCTTTTCAAGGTTAAGCTTCTAATGCTCTGTGAACTATCAATATTTTTAATATAATCAAAATTATCCATTTTATCTTAGGTAACTTTTGGCTTTTGAGCTTCGATTATTTTCGAAATTTTAAGTTTTAATATTTATATAAATTTATCAAAATTTTCAATATGATCGAAATTAAGAGATGACTAATTTTTGTGCAATTTTTGCAAAAATGATTCATTGGTAAGTTTTCTTTATTTTTTTTAGGAAAAGAAAATGTCATTAATACGACATCAATTATATTTATTATTATTATTATTATTATTCAACATTTCTACTCATAAGCAAAAATTTTTTTCAAAGAAACGCTTTCCCATTTTTCTCATAAAATATAATGAATCAAAGAATGAAAAATTTTTCATTTTTATGCTAAATTATACTTTAGATTAAATATTTAAAATTTTCGAATAATTTTAATTCGATAATTAATAACTATCATTAATATTATAGTTATTCCAAATTATTGATAAATATTACTATTTTTTATTTTTTCCATAATAAATATTTTCCTATTCACCAATAACGATATTATATTTTTCCAAAATTATTTGATAACTATGCAATGCTTTCTTTCACAATAATTATTTTTCCTGATAATGAATTAATTATTAAGCTGATCATGTCATTGATTATTTTTCTGCTGATGAATTTTTTTATTATGCTAATAATATCATCGCATGATAGCGAAAAATTATTCATTATCATATTTATTCAGAATTATTTGATATGTAATACTTTCTTTCATAATGATTATTTTCTTGCTGACGAATTAATTATTAAACTAATGATGATTCTAAAAATGAATGAAACGAATAAAGGAATTTGACAATTTTTCTTTTTTATTATTTTTCATGAAAGCAAGTGTGCCTAAAATAAATTTAACCCATTATTAATTCTCGTTTTAACATGTGAAAATAATTTTGATATTGTTTGAATTCTCAAAAATATTACTTCAATTTTTAATTTCTTTCTACTTGCTCATTTATTTATTCATTTATTTTTCAAATATTATTGAAAATATGAGAAATGTTGAAATATTTGATGAAAATTATTTACAACTCACAGCTAAAATATTTTTGAAGGATTTATTCAAAAAGAGATTTATTGAAAAATTTTTTCTTCATTTTTAAAGCTATAGATTATGTATAAGAAGGAAGGAGAAAATGAAATGAGTAAAATTTTGGTTAAATAGTGTTAATAATATTTTAAAATAATCATTGCATATTATTGTTTCAATTCTTGGTCAAGAATCGAGAACTGAAGTATTTTATTTCTTTCATTTTCAAAACAAATGAACTCTATAAGATAGAAGAAAAAATGAATGAGTAAAATTTTGGCTAAAGAATGTTGATAGTAATTAAAATAATTCGAGAATCGAAATTGTTAAACTATTTATGTTCTTCATTTTTAGTGTGATAAAATATGTATAGATGAATTTAAACGAAATGAGTAAAATTTCGCTTAGGAAAATTTTTTTTTTTTTATTCGAATGATTTGAAATAATTGTTGTGCAATATGATCGGCGAAATAAAATGTTTTCAGTATTTGTTAAACTTTTTATTTTCTTCATTTTTAAAAAGACAAATTGTGTAAAAATAAATAAGAAATAAAAATGAGCGAAATATCGATCAAATGATATTAATGATTAAAATAATTGCTAAATATTATAATTGCTAAAGAAAATGGATTTTTCATTTTTTTTTTTGCTTTTTAAATTGCATTTAACAAAATTACATACATAGCTTTTTAGTTTGTCGAAATATTTCTCATTCTTTTCATTTCTTTTTTTTTTAGAAAATTTAATGAAATCTATTTAGATTAAATGAAATAAAATTGAATGAAATTAATGAAATATAAAATAAGTTTGTCTTCTAAAATTGAAAAAAAAGTGCATTTTTGAAATTTATTAGTTATTATTATTCAAATGATTAATATATGCAATTGGAAATTTTTAATTGCTCAATTATTTATATGGCGTAGTATTTTAAATCGATAATTTTAAATGTTACAAATTTTGGATATTTATGATTTTCAAACAAATCTTAAAATTATTTTTAATTTATTCATAACTTACTGGAAAATGAACCGTTCACAAAGAAATACATTATCTAGACCTTTAGGAATATAGGCTAATTAAAATTATTTTGAAATTTTATCTTATATTAATTTAATTTTTCATATCATTGAAATCATCTATCTTACGAGAATATACATTAATTAAAATTATTCTTTTATTGATTGAATTTTTTATATCATTGAAATAATCATCTACTCTTCAAAAGTATATGTTAGTTGATTAAAATTATTTTGTTTTAATAATTATACAAATTAAATGATAATTCAAGGAAAAATTCGAATGTAATGTTTTGATGAGAAGAGGACGGATTGAATAAATTTGAAATAATCAAAATGACAAGCGATGAAGAGAAGGGTGAATTCAAGAATGATGAATTAATGATGCAAGATGATGGAAGTGATGATAATGATGATAGGATATTAGCACCAACGATAATCTATGCACGTGGTGGAAAAGAAGATTTCGTGAGTTTAATTAATGCAAGTAATGAAACAAATGGTTGGATACGTAAATATCGCGATTATGATTGTTACAGGAAAATGTTAGGTCCAACAAAATTACACGATATTGCTGCACGAACAAAAAGTTAGCCATTAATACTTTTTATTTACAAAAAAAAACTTTTTTTCCTTTTTTATTTTCAACAATTAAAATACGCCAAGAAGACATTGCGTAGAAGATGAATAAATATGGCTAAAATGAAAAAACGAAAAATCTTAAATAAGCTGAGCTTTTTCTTTTTTTTACAATTAAATTATATCATGCTAATGTGTCAATAAAATTTATTACCCCTTCTGAATTCATGCTAATTTGAAAATTCTGAATCCGTTGCTTTTTTTTACAATTAAATTATATCATGCTAATGTGTCAATAAAATTTATTACCCCTTCTGAATTCATGCTAATTTGAAAATTCTGAATCCGTTGCTTTTTTTTACAATTAAATTATATCATGCTAATGTGTCAATAAAATTTATTACCCCTTCTGAATTCATGCTAATTTGAAAATTCTGAATCCGTTGCTTTTTTTTTGCTTTCTTTTTCAATTCTGTTGTTATTATTGATTTTGTAAAAATTTTTAAACATCCTAACGAGATTTAATCATATTTTTCAATTTTAATAATTTCAATAATCTGTAGTATCAGAATTGCTAATATTTCATTTGAAATTACATGTATTTTTAATTTCAATTATAGTTGGTGATTATGTTGGATCATGTATATGTATGGAATTTGATCATTATATATTTATATCCTTGCATTATGTACATCCTAAATATCGTAAGTATGGTATAGGAATGGAATTATTCAAACGTGTTATTGATGATAATTTACGTATGAAAAATATTGGAATAAATGTTGGTTAGTATATCAGAAAATCTTTTTCAATTTAAATTTATATAAATTACGAAAAAAAAAAAAAAAAAAGGAAAAAGAAAACGACTAAATGAATAAGTAATTAAATTAACGAATATTTTAGTTCAAAATATATCATCGATTTATAGCGAAAAATTTGGTTTTAACAAACGTACAACATGGATGATTGATATGATTGAAGTGAAAAATGTTGATAAAACAAAAATTATTGGTATTTATTTACATAATTATATAAAAATAAATTATTTTTTTGTCTTTGTAATTTTTGAAATAATAATTTGAGAATTTTTGTAATTTATAAATTATCAAAAAAAAAATACGATACATTTATTAGATTAATTGTTAATATTGATATAAATTTTATTAGATTAGCTGATAAAATTGTTACTTAATTGTTAATATTGATATAAATTTTATTAGATTAGCTGATAAAATTGTTACTTAATTGTTAATATTGATATAAATTTTATTAGATTAGCTGATAAAATTGTTACACTATATTAGACTAAATAATATGTTATATATATAAATACTTTTTATAATTACTAAAATGAAAATTTGAAATTTCTTAGTAAGACTTTTTGTAAATTTTGCAAGTTGTAGAAAGAAATGATAGATCACCTATTAGGTTAGTTCGAATTTTATCAGTTATTAGGCCGATTGAAAATATTGATACATTTTGCCAAACTAGCGAATAGGATTGATGCATTTATTAGAACTAACTGATAAGATTAGATGTAATAAATGAATATGAATAGATAAAGTAATATGATAATAATTTTATCGCTTATTTTTATCATTAAAAATTACTTGATTAAATTGAGTAAAAGTTATATAGTTTCTAGCATGAAAATTAATAATCACTACTTATCGAATGAAAAGAGCCCAAAATTTTTACAGTATTGCAGCTTAACAGTTCCATCTAGGGTTGTAATCCAAAGTTTAACTGCAGTTGATGATAATGATGAGGATGTTCATTTAACCGTGAAAGATGGCAAAGAAGTATGTTTACAACGAATTATTGATTATGATGCGAAAATCGCAAAATGTCAACGTGATGATTTTGTTGGACAATGGGCCATCGATCGTATCGATGCTGTTTGTAAGGTATGCGACGAGAAAAAAATTTGCGTAAATTATCGTAATTTAGAAATTCAAATATAATCTGTTAAGTTCGGGATTATTTATATAATTTGATTAATTTAGCATATAAATTGGAAAACGATGAAATGGCTGGTTTTTTTTTAGTAATCAATAATCGTAGATTTCAGATAAGATCTATGAAGCAGTGATTGAAATAATGATTTCCAATATTGATTTCCAGTATTGAATATTAATTTATGACATATGTTTGAAACTAATAAATATGCTTACTTTTTTTTAATTTAAATCAAAATCAAAATTGGAAAAAGAAAACCCTCATTTTAATTAAAAATTAAGAACTAATAAAATCGATATATCATACATATCAGTTTAAATTATCCATTAATCATTAAATGAAAATTTTAGCAAGCATATAATTTTAAGATACTGGTGAATTCAAACAATGAAATTATTGGTTATGGTTGTGGTCGATTATTATCAATTGTTGGCTGTCCAAGTTTTGGACCAATCTATTGTAATTCAGATGATGGATTCAAACATCTCTTTCATGCCTTATATTCATGTTTCGATGAAGAACTTGATAAGCAGAATTTAATCATCTTATATATACCAACAATAAAATTCAATATAATGCAACAAATCCTACATCATGCTACTGCTAGTTTTCAATTGGTAAGAAAAAAATTTTTTTTTTTCAGTTATACTTATTCTATTATGCATAACTTATAAAGATATAATTTGAATCAATCATTTTGATGATCAAAGTCTTTTGAAATAGTCATAGATTAGAAATTATTTTTTTATAATAATCAAAATCTTCCGTAGTAACAAAAATTAAAATATTTTGCGATAAAAAAAATCCATCAGATTAAAAGTATATCATACAAATTTTTAGAAATGAAAATTTTTATGATATTACGAAATTAATTTTTTATTCAGTCTTCAATATCATTTCTTTTTGTTTTTCATCTTCAGAAAGAACAATTTATTCCACAATTCACTCAAGAAATACCAGATCATAATATCGATAAAATTTATTGTCTACCTGATGTGACAATGTTTATTTAATGTCTTTTTTTTTTAAATTTCATGCTTGAAACTTTTGTTTATCAAATTTATTAGCATTGATTAATTTAGTTAATGATATGTTTGTTTTCTATTGATTAATATGACTTTCGCAGCGATTCATGGATTTTTTCATAACTTTTTCAAAATTTCTTTGATTTTAATGAAAAATAAATGTTTCGATGAAATTAATTAAATAATATATGTTACAATCATTTTTTCATACATCGTTTACTTACTTATTATCATATTTTACTTCATTTCTATAATTTTTTAGTTATTTATCATTATTTCGAAATTATTTTGAAATGCATAATAAAATTATCATATCAATTTTTTTTCGTTATTTCTACAAACTTGAAATCGTTATTTTCAATCAATTCTAGCCTAATAAAATATAATATTTGAAATAATTTATATTGCTCTATAATAAGAGAAGGATTAATTCAAATTAATGAAAAAAAAGAAGAAAAAAGAAGAAGAGAATAAAAGCATATCAATTATTAATTTCAATTCTCATATTTTCATATTTGACAAATTTTTAAACTAAAAAAAAAAAAATTTTCTTTACGTAACATTATGCCTTTTATAATTTGGTATAAATTGAAATTTGACAGATAATAATAATAATAATAAATTCTAGAATAATTATTTCAACAAATTTATCATAACAATTAGCAATTTCGGAATTGTTATCAGATTGATATCAGAATGCTAATTGATGAAATTTCGATCAAAATTGGTACGCATTATATTATTATTACTACTACTATTATTTCGATTTTTACATGCTTCATATTTATTATTATTACTGTTATTTCGATATCAAATATTTTGATCATAAATAATAAGCAAAAATAATTGGGTGTATCTGTCGCAGCGGGCAGGATTCGAACCTGCGCGGGCAAAGCCCATTTGATTTCTAATCAAACTCCTTAACCACTCGGACACCACTGCATATTAAAGGATCACCTATGATTAGGATTATTTTATAACCTATGCAAATCTTATTACTACTATTAAAAATTTATCATAAAAATTCGTATTTCGCAATTTTGTCTTTCCTAATTTATACTTAAATTAATCGATCGATTAGAATAAATCTTACTAAGCGTACGTATAAATCACGTAAATAACGAAAGGATCATAAATACGATATTATCGATTGTATTATTTAGTATAATCAATTGTGCTATATGTTACTTCTTGCAGAGTAATTTTTATCGAACATAAGGCAAAGAGTTCAATTCGAGAAAAAATCGTATCAGAGATAAATTATTTTTTTTTCATGTAACTGATATGCGTAGGCTTAATGATAATTGAGAAAAAATTATGAAGAGCTAAGTATTGTAGTGATAATAAAGATTGAGAGAAAAAGAGAAAGAAAGAATTAGCGAATATTGCAAAAATGGAGAAATATACAAAATATGCATTGTTTGATTAAAATCGAATTTTGCTCATTTCTTATTTATCTTATCATAATTGATTAAATTGTTCGATTTAAATGAGTTGTTGTTAAATGTATGTTTAATCTTTTTTTTTTTGTTTATTTATATGTAATCATGTAAATATCAAAAAAAAAAAAAAGAAATCATATACGATTTAGAAAGTATTAATTAATTCTATAGGAATTAGTAATAAAAATATAACATGCTCGTTTTATTATTGCAACATTTTGATTCTAATTGATTAATTTTTAATGATAAAATAGAAAGATTGAGGAAATTTTCGTTGATAATCAAAATGATTAAATGATATAATCTTGCAGAGCAATATTTACTAATAATGGAAAGGAATAATTTAACTGTCTGTAACAATAGAAACACATCGTTATCATCGATCATTAAAAATTCTAATCATCACAATTATCATGATCAGATGCCAACTACATCATGCATGCATCATCTTGTGCAATTACAGATGCGCAAAAAATCGATAACTTTATCACTGCCTAAGATTATTCGTCATCGTGAGGTTTGTTTGATATATTTTCCTTCGCTATCATATGTTTTATAAAATATATGCACAATCTTTTTTCTAGCCAATGGCTTAGTTTCAGAATTAAAAAAGAAAAGTTATGGTTTGAAATCAAAAAATTAAAATCTGAATGAGTTATCTAATTCAATTCTTAATCTTTATTTAATGAATTCTTTTTATCATTGACAGTAATTTATTGATATAACAATGCTACTTTCACCATCATCCATTCGTGAAATAGTAAAATTTCTGTGATATGAAGCAATTAAGTCTCAGTTAAACAATCAAATCTGATTTTTAACACTAATTTTTTTACTGCAGAGAATCAGCACTGCTCTTAAGATTGATGTAAGAAATATAGCAAAAAAATTTTAATCTATAAAGATAACTTGAATTTTTCATTATGATATGTCTATCTCAGCTGCATGGAGAAGCGCGACAACTTAATCGAATGATTTGTCGAGTACGGTTGGATCAGTTGGAATGTCCATATTTAGTCGAAATTTCAGGCAAGAAACGTTTCCTTGATATTATTCGAGAGTAAGTTGCTTCAGCATCTTTTGTTTGTTCTTTTTTAGTATACATTTTACACTAATTATATATTCTTTGCTACTTACAACAAATTTCAATTGAAATATACTATGACGATTATTTTTAACTTTATGTTGCAAACATTTGATATATTTGAAGAATCACAAAGATCTTTCAACTCATTTACGGTCTCCAATTGTATATTAGAATTTAGAGTCATGTCATAATCCAGAATATCTAGGATGAATTTTCATCTACTATTTTTTTCATCTACTGTTTTAATGCATTTTAAAAGTGTTAAACTAAAAAGTTGTAGAGAAATTGGATGACTGGTAACTCGGTCTGCGTTACTACTTTAAAAAGTAGTTTGCAATGTATTTTATCCTAAATTAATAACTGTAAGTTTCAGATGTATTTTCATAGGTCTTTCAAATGATTCTCGCTATGCAGTTGGCTTGCTGTATTCATTGTCTTCTGATTCATATCCCTCAGGTGATTGTCTTTGCTCTTTCAAGCTTAGAAGCTTGATGTGACGAACTAATATGAAGTGCGAAAAATTATTTCGATTGACAACTATGGCATTAAATATGATTCTGTTTAAAGTATGATATTTCAGTTGGACAGGACGAAGACGAAACAGAGCTCAATGTTATTCTATTTGAATTATCAACAACATTGCTCAGACCAGTAATAGTTTTGATATTTTATTGAATTTTGCTAGATTTATGTGTCGAAACGAATAAGTTTTGCATTGTCAGCATATATGCCTTAGAAATTTTTAATTTTTACAGGCTTTTATCACGACTTTTACATCTTGGCCGAATAGCGCGAAAGTTTATGCAACATTCCCATATAATTCGTCACATATTTCAATCGTCGGTTTTGCGTTAGTTTTTTCTCATAAAAGCAAATGCTTAAAAAAACATGTTAGCAGTATCGTTTTAAGCTGTCAGTAATATTCACTATCACTATATATATATATATATATATATAATGCTGAGCGGTCCCATCAAAAGAAAGAATTGTTGATTGGTTGATTGGTTGGTTGGTTGGTTGTACTAACTTGAAATGAGTCACGTAGAATATAAAGTGTGGCCATAATGAGACTCGGGCATATATATATATATATATATATATATATATAGCAGAAAGTTCTGTGGTTCTGAATTCAATAAAACGAAAAGGAAAACGCACGCTAAAAAACTTAAAACAACGTTAAATTAAAATGTCTGGTATTTTGATTCTATTGTTTAAAAAACTAGTAGGAAAAAACGAATTGGAAATTATACTTTAAGATTTCAGGAAGCAAAATACTGATCCAAGGCATGCAACTTTATCAAGACGAAATTTGGAACCTTTTTCAGTTATTGCTCAAGTCAAATTTATACTGTTTCGTTTCCGTATCACTATTTCCCTAACCTCATGCCTTGTTATGTCTTATCGCTGGAATGGCTTAAAATTGTCGAGGTATTCTATGCTTCTCTTTTATGATTGTCCGTAACTTACTTTTATTCAATTCAAATCCTATTTCAATTATTTCTTGCTGCCCTATAACAATAGATAGCTGGAATACACTGATTGATTAATTTAATAGCATAATATATCCGCGTTTTATTTGTTTGTTTATCTGTTCGGTTTGATTTGTCTTTTGTGTTGAAAGGTGAAGTCAGACTACTACAAAATGATCAAAGGTAACAAGTGAAAGAAATTCAGGGAATCCAAATTGGCAAATTTATTGAGATTTTTTTCATGCTATGATGATTTTGTTTGTTATATTTTTGATTACAGAACAGTTCTGCGTTCAACGGATTACGGTGGCATAGTGAATGGCGGAACTGCATTAATTTCATATTTGTTTACAAAAAATTGTCCTCCTTTAAAAGCACTTCGTATGTCACGGCTAGTATGTGATTAAATTGTAATTTTTAAACTAATTTTCTGAAAAAATGCGTTTTTTGCTAAGTTAAAATCAAGTCATTAACTCTTTTAACTACATTAATGTCACCTTTTTTTAATGATATAATTTGATATGCGAAATAATTTGAACTATGTAATGTAAAGCTCCATTCCATATTAAAATAGTGTAGTATATATTCAGAGCTTTTTTTCGTCTAAAAAGTAGATGCTATTATCTTATAATTCATTGCTAAAAATTGGAACTTCAATAAATCTCTTACGTCAAATTTGAGCGTCCATATATTTTGAAATTTTACATGGATTTTAAATTGTCAAATTTCAAATAATGCAAGTGATTGATCCGGAAATAATGGATGGAGGTGAAACACAAATATTTGAAGGATGTAATTCACAGGACATTAAAGTTGATGATGCGACTTCACATTGTGGAAGCACTCCTAGAGAATACCGTTTAAAGCGAATCACTGTTCAAGGTTTATTCAATTTTTCTTTCTTTTTACAACTTTTTATTACATACACATTGCAGTTAAGGAGATAAATTATACCCTCAAACTCATGCAGGAACTTATCGTGCTCTTCCAGCTAAAATTTTATAATGAATTTTTTTTTACAGAAATCATCTCATCAGGTTTTCAAGTGAATTAATTTATTTCTTATTTTATTATTCTTATAAATAAAATTCGGATTTTTACATTTAAAGTTTAGACAACGATCCCTCACCAGCAGGCTTGAGCGAACCGCTTTTCATTACCGAAACTTTGATGGATATTGAACGCTTATTGTATGAAGTTATGCCCATAGTTGTTTCCCGTATGTATGGGAATTACAAATATGAAGGTTTAATCGATTATGAGGTATTTTTATTCTAATTTTTACTATGGGATAAAGCTTTTTGCTTAATAATTTTTGTTTGAAATTACTTTTAAATCATCCGTATCGATTGTTAATTTTTGATTTTTTAATGACCACTCCTCGGAATAATTCTGACAATCTGTTCATGATTTTACTCTTCTTTGAAAGATGTTCACTGATTTCTCCGATTAAGATGGCAGCAGTTTTTCTTTTTGTACAACTTTAATTATTAATAGCAGTGTTTTTGCTCAGATATTTTGAACATATGTTTGTTTTACGTCGGCACTATTCGCCGCTATTATTCGCATTTGTAATCGAGTGTTGAAGCTGTGTTTTTTACAAACTGATATATTCATCACTGTAGCTTTAGTGTTGGACTAATTGGTTTAATATATTAAAGTCTTTTTTTTATATTTCAATGTTCTGTTTATTGAATTGGGAATTTTCTTTTTTGTCGTTACAATTAAAATTGAATCATACAATTGTTTTTAGAAATAAAGTATCTAACACATCAGCCTGATTGCCCACTTTGATCTTTTAAATTTTTTTGTTTCAGGTAGATCTCATCGACTGTGAACAATATGTAGCTAATATTGTGTTGACTGCGGTTGTCGAAGCTAAAGGACCTGGTGAAACAGGCAGAAATTCTGCTTATATTGCTGTACTTTTACATCGTATGGAATACTTTCGAAGGTTTCACACATTTCTTCAATCACTTTTGATTTTATAGATCGTCTTACTAGTTTTGAAAATTTATATTACGTAATTTGTCATTGTTTAAAAGATATGAAAATTCTAATACCTTTCTTTTCTTCAGTTTCCTTATCTATAATGGAACAACTTTTTTTTCACTGAAAAACAAGCGGCAGAAAAAAAATTTTAGTAAATTTGGAGAATGTCATTCTTTCTAACTTATTCGATGAAAAAAATCTTTCAGGCACACGTGAGATATCTTCCTTCAGAGGATTGCGCTTAGTTCCTTGGGCAATTGCTCGTCGTCCGGATCAGTGGTATCCATTTAAAACCGTTTTGAAAAAGAGCTTACACCGGATGAACGGGTTATATCCAATATTCCATTTCTGAATGGTTTATTTTTTTTAAATAATATGAAAAATTAACAATTTTTTAAATAATATGAAAAATTGACATTTACATATCTGTAGCATTCGAATTTTTCTTCTATAAAGAATTAAGTGAAGAAGCAAATTGACTATGATAACATTCCTTTTGCCTGTAAATTTTTAATAAGTTTTTGCTGTTAGTCATGTAAATTAATCTGAAATAAAATTTTTTTTTACTTACTTTCTTCTCAGTTTGGGATAATCAATAACATCGAGTATGATTTTAGGTGAAAGTTTAGAATTTTTGGCATCAGCTTCTTCAGGAATTACCATTTGGAAAGACTTTATTTCCCGATCCAAAACTACCTAATCCAATTGATTTCAAAAGGCCAGAAATATGATTTTCAGTATTTCCAATATTTGTTTACAAATTTTTTTCTGTTGATGTTGTGACTTCTATTTTCTTCGTTGTTCTGTAAAACCAAGTCGTTTTTTCAAGCATTTAATTTAGAAACCGTTCCATGTCGCTTTTTATAATCACTGAAAAATTTTTGTTTAAGCAGTCATTTTATCTTATTTTTCGTTTTTTTTGTTTGTGTAGTTTTGAAATAAAAATTATTCATATGATATCAGATGAATAACTTATCGTAAAGTAACTTTTCTCTAAAATATGAATAGTTCTGTTGAATCTATGAAATATTGTCATTTACTAGATATAATATTTATAGTACTTTTACGTGGGGCAGTATGGGCCTGTCAAAACTTCTAGACATTTTATATCGTACTTGGACTTATTGTGGATACAGAATCTTTTCCGTATATAATTTCTTTAAATGATAGTAGATGCAATGCAATTATTCTCGTATATTTTTGATTATCGTGCTTCTTGATAAGTGATGATTAGTGTATCCTAGTAGAGCTTGTTCATAGCTAGTGTTGCCAAATATGATAGAGATAACAGAGATTGAACGCTAATAGATGATTCGAAATTTGTTCATATCCCCGTAAAATCTTCCATCAATGATAAGGTAACAACATGTTTTGCTGTTTAAAAAAAGCCAAATCGATTAGGTAATTTCAGCTGAAAAATGATAAAATTTGAATTAATCGCAGTGCCCTCCATAATAGTTTGACTGTATTGTAGCAGTAAACATGAATGTATAAAAATTATTTGTTTATAAAAAGATTTGATATTTAAATATAAAAAAGACCTGATACATTTACGACTTATTACACGAAGTTCTCAAATTTATTGTTCAAAATCAATTGATTGTGAAAAATAAAGATTTTTTCGAGAAAGCGCACAACCTTCGAGAGTTACTTTAATTAGAAAAATTATAATAATATTTCATAACATTAAATAAATAGATATTAGAGTTTAATTAGTTTTACCGATTTTTATTTGCTAATTATTGCTGTTATTGATATGGAATTAATTTTTCGATAAAAATTACGCCATAAAATTTCCTACTATTTATAAGGCAACATTATATTCTCATGAATTTTGCCGAAACTAAGTTGTCCTTTTTTAATAAACAAATTATTGGAATTTTGAAAAAGATCAAATTCTCGATATTTTTAATAAAAACTACGATTCCGTAAAAATTTCAACCAAACTTTGGACAAGTTAAAAAGTCTGTAAATTTTCTGAATTTTTGTGGAATTGCAATTTTTTCTAATTTTTTTCTCGATAATTTAATAATATTTTCAAGATTTCGAAATTTTTTAAATCATAATTTATCATTCTTCCTTTATTGGAATTTCTTTTTGAAGAAAATTTTTTGTGTCATAATGCTTTTTTAAAATAATGTTTTAATAAAAAAGATGACTACTTGATTATTGAAACGTATTGTGAATATTTGCTTGTTTTATTTTGCTTGATCTTTTTTACTTGATATAGGTTAGGAAGTAACGATAATATGTTGGAAATAAATAACTATCATGATAATGAGAATAGTTATTTGAGATTTATGTTAATCATAACATAAATCTCAAATTCTCTACCTAGGTAAATGGTTTTTAAATTGAAATGATTAGTTGAGAATATTGAATGTTCATTCTATGGATCAAAAAAATTCTTTTTTTCAAGAACCTTCAATTTATTCTTTTTTTTTTTGCAACATTAAAGCAAATTTTAGGAGAAACAAAAATCCGATGTTGACAAATATAATGAATAATTGCAGTCTTTAGGATTAAATTTTTTCTTTTCTTAATAAGGCATCAAAGTGCCTATAAATCCTGCCATTTTATCATTTTGTTAAATATTTTCTTCATTTCGATTCGATATTCTTTTCAAAAATGATAAAAATTCGAATTGTTATTACATTTGAAATACTAATTCCAATTCACTTGAAATCATAATCTTTAAGGAACATTACGATAAGAAATTCAAAAAATAATTGCTCATTTTCTAATATTTCGAAAATTGATTATAAAGTAAATAATGCGTGGACGGACATAAGAGAGGAAATTTCATTAAGCGAAAAAAAAATATCAGATAACAGTGAGCAACAACAATAATAATAGATAAATTATTATAAATAAAGTTAGAACAAAAATAAAGTATGAAAAATTGACTAAATAATAAGAATTCAATTGGCGAAATACATGGATCATGGGTATTTTTCTATTATACGCAGATTGACTATTCTTATTATACACAGATTGACTCTCCTACCCTAAACGAATATTTATATACACAGTTATTGGCGATTCGTACAATTCAGGCTGATAGAAATGGCCAAGTTATTCTTGCATTAAATCTCTGCTATAAATTTTAATTTGTAAGTTTCACCTTATTAACTTCGTTAAAGAATATTTTGCTATAAACGTGTAAATAAGCAATTCTTCAAAGCAAAATTATTTTTATGATTTTGTAAAGATCTTCTGAACTCCTCATGACAATATTATATTTTCCTTAGTTGCATAAGTTTTACAAACTTTGCTGAATAATATCTGGAAGCGATCTCTAGTAGGAATAACTTATTATGTTTATGATATAAGTGAGAAATGCCATATTTTACTAATATTGATTGTAAGATTTTTATTTTTCAATGCTAATTTATTTACCATTGAAAAATATTTGTTAGAAAAAATTTCTTCGTAAGAGCAAATTGGGCAATTTAAAATTAAAGAAAATAGAAAAAATGCCATTTTTTCAATATATATTGGCAGAAAAGAAACAAAGTCAATTTTGAATTCTCTTTTGTCTCAGAAATTTATCGTCATTTAGAAATGTTACGAATTGATTTTCTCAACGCAGAGACGGTATCCGATGCTTACTTACATTTATCTAATTGATCCACATAAATTAGCAATAACGAAGAAGAATGCTAATGCTAATGTTAATAAAAAGAATTTAATATGGAGAATGGATTATCGTAGCATTATTTTGCTTGATGAAAAAACTAATGAGCAGAATCATCTAGCCGACCAATATCAAGTGAATGATATGAGCATTTCGTCTGATTCCTATTTTGAGGAAACGCTCCAAAATCATTTTCAATACACTCCAAAGTCTAAATCTGATGGAAAAATCCAGAAAAATGATAGTAATTCTATTGTTTTTACTTCATCAGTTACTTTTCACAAGAATTTCAAATCCAGTGCTGGTTCTTCTCGAGAAGGAAATTTCAGTCTAAATATTACTAGAAATGTTGACGTCAACAATGGCAAAAATCCAAATAATGGAAAACGACGATTAAATAATGATCATTTTGATCCAAGCAGTCCTGTTGTACAGTTCTGCAAGTATTGATTAGTAGCTAGTACTCTGTTATCTACGAAATTTGATAGTGATATTTCATTAATCGTAAATATTTCTTTTGAATCCTTACTTCTTTATTATTGAAACTCTCATGTTTTTTGAACATCGAATATATGAGTTGGCTAGTTATAGATAGATAGTTTAAATTGTGAACAACTTGGGATCACTTTGAGCAATGTAGTTTTTTTAATTCCTTTGATATACTGATAAGAATATGTTAGACTGAATATTTTGTTTTAAACGATTGGATGAACCTTTTAACGGTAATGAATACCAGTAAATCCTAAATATTACAAATACATGGAAAGCATTGTTCTTTCATCACGACAACGTCAACTTTCAATGATGAGTAGCACTACAAGGAGCAAATTGTGTCAGTCAAAATAGCGAATCTTATTAAATTTGTCTGTAAACAGTATCGGATCTATGAATATTAGCTGTGAATTTGTCTGTAAACAGTATCGGATCTATGAATATTAGCTGTGAATCTATGAATATTAGCTGTCCTATTACTCCGAAAGATGAAGCAAAGAAGACTTGAACAAGAAGCTATCGTTAAGCATATTGCTCATATTCGGACATCTATTTCACGAAATAATTTTAGTAAAGAAATTTCACCATTTGCCAGCAATTCATTCTTACCATTACTACAATATGTGCTCATCATTTAGCATCAACGATGGCTCGCTCAAGCTTCAATATGCAGTCATTCTTATGCAAAAATTTTTAAATGTAATGTGAGTAAAATTGAACTTTAATCTTCATCCTAAATGCAGGAAAATGAAAATATATCTCCGAAATGTATCTGAAAGCTAGCAAAACAAGTTAGTTTTTATGCTTGAAGCTAGCTTGTTTTCTTGAAAGACAAATTTTATTGTCTGTTTTGAAAGTATGCTTGTATATGCGTTTATAACATAAAGCAAGCAATTCTATTTTATAGAAGGGATTCTATATGATCTCATAATTCTGTTCTTTTCTCTTTTTTAAAAAAATTTTTGTCATTCAATTTTATTTAATCATAAATTAATATGATGTATCAGAATCGGTATTGATAAATGAAGGTCCATCCATAACAAAACATATTTTGAATTGTAAATTTAAGAAGCTGTAAAAATTGTATAATTTGAAATATGCAAATTCTCAAAAGATGATTTGAATATAGACTTTCGTTCATCATTTAGGATACTGATAACTTAGTGTTACCTTATTCTTTGAGTCGTTTTTTCTTTGTTTTTCATATTTTACTTTTTATTAATTCTTTTTGTATTCTCTGAATGGTATTATTCATCTCTGATATTATCTAACATTATATATAAGTATAAGGAATTTTGTTCAGTACTTTACAAAAAAAAAAAAAAAATGAACTATTTAATTCAACGAAATCCTTAAGAAAAATGCAGTAATGTAGTACTTTCGTGATGAAAAAATGCTAAGTGTTTTTGATTCAAATAGTGATCAGAAAGCAACTTGCTTTCGATTTTCGATGAAATTACAATTTTTATGAGAATGAGAAGTAGGAGAAATGTTGTTTTAAATGCGTTGAGACTTCTGATTGTTTGTTTTCTTTTAACTAACCATTTGATTTAATTAAATTATATAAAAGTTAGTTCTTTTAATATATAACTAATTCAAAACCATATGATTCGAAGAAGAGTGGATTCATTATCTTTTAGTTGTTATTTGGGCATTTCTAAGATATTCGTATGAACAACATTTGATAGAAATGAAAAAAAAAAAATATTGCTGCTCATTTATTTAGAATCAACTGATAAAATTTTACCTATAACATTGAATGCAAGTTTTGGAATGTATTTTTTCACATATAAATACTACAAAAATAATTAATAGGATTAAAATGTCAAATAATTGATTTTGACAAAAAATGCAAGCTGTGAAATTTTTGCTAATACTCTGCGAATTACTATTGTATAGATGTTGCACAAATTTTATAATACTTTAATAATCTAATGAATTCAATAAATATTATCAGCACTTAATTGATTGGTCGGATTAAGATATTTCCAAGATTTTAAACAGATTTTGCATGCGTTAAGATACATAAATTATAGAAACACTGTTAAATATATATATCTATTATTGAGAAATTGATAATTTATTCTAAAATGATAATGATTAAAACTAGATTGAATACACTTAATCATGTTTACGCGTATCATTAAGAATATATAATTTAAAAATGATAAAAATTATCATATGATATAAATGGGTTGCTAGAATTTTAATTTTTCAGATGATTTAATGACTATTAAAATTATATGCTAAAAGAATATATATATGTGTGTATATATACGATAGGTTAATTAAAGCGAATAAATTAATGAAGCGTAGAAGTAACGAAGTAAAGTTTGCAGAATAAGTTTAGAATGTTGTGTAAAGGAAGCAACAATGTTCAAAATTGAAATTATTATCATCAAATTCTTTGCCTAGATAAATACGAATCATTTAACTTGTTTCACATTTTGATCAGTTGGTCAGTTGTCAATTGGCTTTTCCTCCTATTCATCAAAATTTGTATGAATTGGTTAATTATTATTTACTTGTTTATAACTTTATTATTAATTTAATTAACAAAATTTGAAATATAATATTCAATGTGATAATTCGTTTTATTATTTTTCATTTTTTTATGTACATTTTGCTAGAAATTTCTTAAAAAAAAAAAAAGTTTTGTTTAATTTTTAATTCTACTCTTATTGAATGATATATAAACTTTTTATTATTAATGATTTTATTATTGTTATAGAATATAAAATTAAAATATCATAATTTGATTTAATTTTCTTAATTTATTTTCCTCTAATTCATAAAAATATTTTTGTTAAGAACATCGAAAAAAAAAAAGTATTCTAAAAGTGATTTTTTCTTTTTTCTTTTTTCAAAGTGAAATTTGATGAATATTTTCAATTAAATTATATATGAAAAATAATAGAATTGGTTATGACAATGAAATATGCCTTAATTATTTTGATAATATTTTTAAATTCATATGATTGCAATATGCACTATTTTTCTTTATATTCCACTAATTAACAACTATTTCAATTTTGTCAAATGCTATAATTATATAATAAATTGAAATTTGATTTACCTAAAATTATAAAATTATTAAGATTGTCGAGAAATTCGAATGAAGTACATTATTTGCATCATTGATTGCGTCATATCTGATGTCAGATGTAATGCAATTAATTTCCAGCTTTATCGAGGGAATATTTTGAAACAAATCAAAACATTATGTCAAAAATTTCGTGAACAATCATAGCACAATTCCTGTTCTCTAGTTAGAACTATTTTGTTTCACCATCTATTCTGTCTCTCTTTCAGTTTTATTTTATTTTATTTTTTTAAACAATTAAAGCAGTAGTTTTAAAATGATACGTATATTTTTCTATCGGTTCAAATTGTGAAAAAAATAAGGCTCTAAATCAAATTTATTTTATTTTAAATTCTAATATTAATTTGAAATATCATTGGACGATTGAAAAAGAATATAAATAAAAAAACTTTTTTTTTATTTATTTATTTACCAATGAAATTACTTCTCTATTGACCTAAACAATCATTAATAATAAAAGCTTTTTCTTTCTCCGCATTTCCTATCATACAATTTGGATTCATTTTTGTTTATCTTTTCGTTCGGTTTAAAATTTAAAATTTTTAATTTTTCATTTTCCCTATCCATAATTGTTCTAAAAATTTGACATTGATTTTTATGGAAAGAAAAAAGGATTTGGCTTTTTCCCTTTTTTTTCTTCCATTTTATTTAAGCATAATGAGAAATTAAACGAATTGAACAAGACAACTTTCATATTAAATGATTTATAACTCATTTTTATACTAAAAATTTTGTTTCATTTTATTTTTAAAAAGCATAATTTTTTTTTTGAGCTGGAGCACATTCGATGTTATTGCTTTTTTTTTTTTTTAATTGTTAGAAAATTCTAAAACAAAAAATTTTTTAAAATATTTTTCAGATCTAACAATCGACACATTTCTTCTAATTCTAGGATGAATCAATCATTGCTGAAAGATTATAAATCGTTTCGTATCGATAGCATCTAGTATGTTCAACTTACAACGGCAAACTTTTTTATCTATCTTTAAGTTTTCTTGAAGCAGCTTCATATTTTGCAAATTCTTTACATAAAATATCTTTCGTTTCAATCTCTTTGTGAAGCGAAGTTTAAATTTTTGAATTTCTGTTCTTAATTTGAAATTTGAGAATATTACTCTTCAGGGATTGATGACAATATGAAATAGAACTATTGACAGCTTTTCCAAAACGCATATTTGGAAAGAAATTCAAAAATATTTCAACCAGCATTTTATAAAATTCAAACTCCAATCGTAAGATTATAAAATTTTTTTTTTATTGAAATTAAAGGGTCATAATTATGCTTATGAAATAAGCATTTTTGTTCGCATCGAATAATAAAGTAATATTTATGAAAAACTGTTTCGATACTTTTGATTGATTGCGGAAATAATTTTTACAATCAAATTTCAATTTCATTCCCGGAAATTTGGAATTCAAAAGAATTGCGAAATATTATTTACACTTTATTTTCCCAAAAAATTTTTTTCAGTAATTCTGAAATTGTACGAGATTTAAGGAGATTATTTTTCCAACTGATAGATTTAAAATTGAATCAGTCAAAAATATGAAGTATTTTTGAAAGATTGCTTAAATTCTATTTTATAATAATTATAATGTTTGCTTCATTGTTTTATATCCAAATTCTATAATATTTAAAATAAATCATTGTATTTAGGATTAATTATTATTTTTAAATAATTGATTAATGATTATTAGTTGATCATCGAATATAGCAAATGAAATAAATTTTAAGACTTAACTAATTAACAATGGCGGTATTTGTGCGAAACGATTCATGGCGTCAAGCGGTTCATCCGTCATCGACATTAATGGATCATAACGATGAAACTTTAACCAGCCGGTATGATGATAGTTGGTCAACTTCTGAAAAAAAAAAAAAAAGAGTTTCAAATACTCCTTTATATTGAAACTCCTTTCTTTTAAATCCAAATTCTTATAACAAATTTAATAATATTACAATCATTTTATGTGTCGAAAATATCGTATCACTGATAATCATATTCACATATATCATTTGATTTAACATCAATACCTTATTTATTGATTCGAAGACTGAAGAATGTTAGCTGGAATTTTTTATCATTTAATAAAATTAATCTGCTTATGATCATTTTATCTGCCTAAATGCAGTCATTATTATTATTATCGATGATCGCAATCACATGTATCTTTTGATAACATTAATATCTTATTCATTATTTTCAAGATCGATTATTAGCTTTCAAGATCGATTATTATTATAATCTTTCATTATTTATTACTGTTACAATATTACTGTTACAATATTACTGTAATCATTTTGTCAATTTCGAAATAATCATTATCATCTATGATCAATAATCTTTTGATAGCATTAATTTCTTGTTTATTACTTCGATGATTGATGTTTCTTAGCGCAAATCTTTCAATTCGCTTGTCAATTGTAATATTTCGTAAATATTGATGAGTTAAAAGTGAAGTTAAATTGAAATGATTGAATTGATATTGTCATTGACATATTCTAATAATAATAATAATAATAATAATAATAGAATATATATCTATTTTTTCCTAAGTGAAAACATTTCTTTTGTTATCTTCTTCAATCATTTATTCGTTAACATATTTGCTATTTAAAAACAAATGTGCCAAAACTTTCTTTTTACTTTCTCCTCACTATTTCACTTTTTTTCTTTTTATTTTCATCAATAAAAAAATGGATTAATTTCGGGAAGGAAAAATTCAACAATTGAAAAATGGCAAGTCACTTAAAAGCAAAAATCTTAGTTTCAGTTGTTCCTTTTTATCTCTCTCTCTCTCTCTCTCTTTCTCTTTACTTTCTACATTGTTATCATTTGATTATTCAGATAATCTTAATGGAAAATAACGAAAAATTTTAGTTGCTATAATCTATAAATTTTCATTTATAGATTATAAAACTTTTTGAAATTCTCATTTTCTTTAAAATTACTGATCTTTCCGAATTATATTATAACAAAAAAAAAGCGAATATATTTATTGGCAAACATTTGAAAGAAAAAATAAAAATTAAAGCACAACTTATATTTCAATTCATTTTGCTAATATTTCTAGAAATATTAGCAAAATTTATTTAATATTTCGTATTAAAAGATACTTAAGCAATTAATTCATTCCGAAATTGCAAAATGAAATTGTTAAATTTCATTTCCTTTTATATTTATTAAATTTGAAAAAATTTAATAAATATAAAAAAGAAACAATTCAAATTTTTCTTTTTTTTTTTATTATCTCTTTAGCAATATAACTTTGTAAAATTTATTTTGGAATTAAACAAATATCATTGGCATTATCATCACTGCGAAGAAATTTTTATTCCAAATGAAATTATTGATAAAATATAATTACAATTGTAATTGCATGTAATGAATGATATTTTCAAATTCTAAAATAAATTCGATTAATCTTTTAGATTTTTATGCTTAAATCTTTTCCAAATGTGTAATTTAATGAAGAAGCATAAAATTAGTATCCATTATTATCATTTATTATCGTAACATTAAAAATAAATAAATTGCATATTTGAGAATTGCAATTATTATCATTTATAAGATTTATTAATTTCCAAAAAATGTGAAAATTTCCGAAATACAATCATTTCATCTATTAGTGCTTCAATTAATTTACTCATCATATTTATCATATTTTCTATATCTTTTTAAACAGATTTAATAAATTTTTGAACTTTTAATTTGAAAAATTATTTACCAATTACTATGCATCTATAAAATTTAGAAAGTAGATGAAATTTCTGATAGATGAGAATTAATAATTTGAATTCGATTTTAGCTTATTTTTCATAATTCTTTTTTTTTTTTTGAATTAAAAGTATCAATCATTTGGAGTCATAATTTTTCATCTGTTCAATTTATAATTGTATGCATATAAAATTCTATAAATCAATTGATAATACAATATTTTATAATCATTTTAACCATAAAATTAATTTTTGCAGAGGTTTATCGCATTTTTCACAATCACTATCGAATTCTCCACGACATTCTCTCCATGATACTTTAGATGATGGTGAAAACAGTTTTGTCGAGATTGATGATCAAGTCAGTTGTTAAAATTTGAACAATCTGTGAATAAATTGATTTAACGCGAAACGCCTGTTTCTTTTAAGGATATCAGATTAAAAAATATTTCAAAAAATATATTTATATTGAAAGTAGTAGAGTATGTTTTAATTTTTTCACTAATGTATTTTCCAAACTGAAAAGATAATAATTGTAGATGTGAATTTTATCAATGATTGATAACTTCACACTTTTTCTACTATTTTTCAACACTAAAAAGCAATCTATCTCAATCGTCTGTAAACATCCGCTCATATCTATCCAGCATTAAGAACGGAAAAATTTTTATTAGCTATTATTTTCGGATACGATTGTTTCTTTCGAAAATTATAATTGTAAAAAGGAAATCATAGTATAAATTAAATATAGGGAAAAAATTTATCATATCAGGAAAAAACGTATCAGATATCATCTAATAGTATCGATTATTCTTGTTCAATTCAGAGATAGAATTGCTTAATTAAAAAAAAAAAGAAAAACATTCTTATCATGTTATATTTACAAAAATATGCTATTGAATACTGTAAATAAATAAGAAATCAGTTAGGTTGAAAAGAAAAAATTGAATGAAATCATTTATCAAATCAATAATTTAACTATTTTCTTGTAAACTTATTTAGCAAAAAAAACAATATATTTAACTGTTAACTGTAAATTTTTCTTTATATTAATCGACTCGATTTGTTTTGTGATAAAATCGGAGAAAGTTGTGTGGAAAATGAAAGAAAAATCGAGAATTGAAAGTTTGCTATTATTTCATTTTTTTTTTTAAAAAGTTTAATCTTTCAAAGTAAACAAAGAAGCATTAGCAATCTTTAGTTGCTACAGGTAACTTTAGAAATTTTTGACACATATATTTTTAAAATGTAGTGAAATTAAAACGTCTACTAATGATAATATCGGGAATGATATTTGATATTTTTGTTGAAATTTTTGTCAACTGTTTTTCTTTAAATAAAAAAAATAAAAAAATTTAAATTTTTTAAAATGAATTTAATTTTTTTTTGTAATATTTTAAGATTGAAATTGTTTATCGATTACCTAAAAATTTAATCATTAAATTTCAATATATTACTGGAAGTTTTAAAATTTTTAATAATATTTTAAATGTTCAAAAATTGTTAAAATTGATCAAAATAACTAGAACAGTTGCTATTAGAGTTTGCAACAATCTTTTCGATAAACAATAAATAATTAGTTTAAAAAATAAAAGTCATTTCTATTAATTTAATTTGATTAAATTAAAATTAACTGATTATCAGAAATAATATATTAATCGATTAATTGCAATTAACCAAAATAAATGATTAAAATGGTTTACTTTCCTTCTTATTATTGTTTATCGTATATTATTACGTTTCATTTATATTTCTTTATATTATTCCTCCTGCAACTAATATTTTACAATTATTCGAGAATTTGCCTAATAGAACATTACGACAGAGTTGAAAAATAACAATAATTTTTCATTTTCTGTGTTTGCTTTAAAAAGCTTTGTTCTCAATTTTTTTTTAGATATAAATTTAAGATTACAATAAGGTAAGTTAAAGAAGCATGACAGGTTAATTTTAGAAATAGATAACTTTTGGTCTAAATAATTTGCTGTCACGGATTTCATAAGCAATTTTTATAAACTTCAAAAATCTATAAAAGGATTTGCCAATTTATTCGAAAATGTTATTTATTACAATCATTTCCAAATCAATTCGTTGAGTTAATAATTTTTAAGATTTTTCCAATAATGCAAATTGTTCGTTCCTTATTTTAACAAAAATTACGATTGTAAATTAATTATAAATAAAAAAAAACGACGATTGAACTGATAAAATGAACTGATTAAACGTCTAGAATTATCCTGAATAGATATGAAAGTGATATTTTAATATTTCAGGTTTTCAATCGAACGATTAATGGAAATTTCATCGGTAAAGAGAAAATACATTTACCGAAACTGAAGCCAAAAGATTTTCTTGGACAGGTTATTTATTTATCTTGCATTAACATAACGATTATATATATGAAGATAATTATAACTGTATATGTATATATTTTTTGAATTCCGCAAACATTTGGCGCAAATAGCCAAAAGTGTATTTTTCTGCTTTTCCAGGCTATAATATTTTATCTTAATTTTTAGGCGAAATTTTATTACGACAAATATAATTTACGACATGCAGCACCATTTGCTTTATTAACAATATATTCATTGCTGGGCGCCGTCTTATTCTGTTGGGTCGAACAAGCGAACGAACAAGAACTTATCAGATTTGTCTTTCTATATGATGATAATTTTATTTATAATTTTTTCACACTAAAATAGTTTGCACGATTACATCGATTATTGCTATCTAATATAACTTTTAGTTACAATTTTTAATCTTAATTTTAGAGTTAATCATTATCAATGCGAAGAGATTTTTTCTTATAAATTAAATCGATTTTAATCATCAATTAAAATATTAAAATAAATGAATTGTTTGTATAAATGTATTTAGAAGGATGAAAATTTGAAATGAAACTTACTCAATTATATGATAATTATTGTAAATAGTAAATATAATATTTTGAATGAATCAAAAATAATACTTAAAATGTTGAATTTTCAGGAAAGAAAAAATTGTATTGGATGATTTGAGAAATAAAACATTTCAACAATTAAAACGAGTTTTTCGAAATAGAAATTCTAATGTACATAGAAATTTGGCTAATTCAAAGTACATTTTATGATATACATATATTTAATTTGAATTTATTTTCTCCAATATTTCTATCTATTTTTTTAAGATTAAATTTTTCCAAAATATTTTGTTGTATTTCAAATATTATGAAAGTCTTAGGTTCGATATGTAAAATTGGGTGATTTCGAACAAAATAATTAATATCAAAAGACAAGATCCATTTCATAAGTCCATTCTTCATTCATATAGTAAAAATCTGCCTTATGATGAATAATTTTTTTTCCTTTTTTAGGAAAATATTGTTATGGTATGAAAGTCAATTAACAAAATTAAAAATGCCAGAAGGCTTAGAATGGGATATGTGGGGAGCTCTGTTCTATGTTGGAACTATTTTTACTACTATCGGTTAATTTTACATTATTGTCGTAGCGAAATTATTTACTTTAAAAAAAAAAAATTAAATTCATGATAGCTTCATTGTTTTTGTTAGGATTAAAATTTATTATATTTCCAGGTTATGGTAATATAGTACCACGAACATCGAGTGGAAAAGCATTAAG
Organism: Dirofilaria immitis; assembly: GCA_024305405.1. NCBI lineage: Eukaryota > Metazoa > Nematoda > Chromadorea > Rhabditida > Onchocercidae > Dirofilaria > Dirofilaria immitis. The sequence continues at coordinate 239,144 of JAKNDB010000068.1, forward strand.
TATTGTATATGCAATTTTTGGTATACCTCTTGTATTAGCTATTTTAAGCCATTTCGGTAAAACACTCACCAATTTTGTAAGCGATGCTTGGATGAAGTAATTCTTCTGAATACTTAATTAAATTACTTTTTCAATTAGTTTAATTACATGTTTCTTTTGTTCATTTAAATTTCACTAATTTATTTCACTTAATTCATTTGCAAATTCTTTGCTTGAATGAATTTATTTTAATGAGATTTGTTTATTTTAAATTCTTCAAAAAGTGTACCATCACACTTAATAATCAAGTGCAAAATTAAAAATGAATGTTGATGTAAAGGATTTAAAAAAAATAATAAAGAAAAAAATGAAGCAGTAAACTTGCTTTATTACAAAATTATATGATTTAAAAGAGCAATCATTGATAAAAATGAATAACAATCAGAGAAATAGTCAATAGTTTAGAATTGAATTGATTACAATCTATAACATTTTTACGAATAAATTTTGTAATGATATGATAAAAAAAAGAAGCGATAAGTGATTTTTGAATGGAAATTACCGTAATTTTAATAAAACAATTATATTATTTACGCATCATCTGTCGTTTATTCGTTTATTTTACACAAGTTTAGTAATTGTAGAAGTGAAAAGTTTTTTTTTGCTGATTGTAAAAATCATTAAATTTTATAAAATAGAAACATAAAGAAGAATTCTTTTAAAAAACATTCAACATGTATTACAACAAATACATAAAAAATTAAGGGAATAAATATGCAATTGTTAAGTTTGAATAGTAAATTTATATTATTTTGTTCAAGGTTTTTATCACTTTTTAGTATAAAAATATTATGATTTAAATTTCATATTATATACAAATTCTGATATAAATTAAAGCAATAATTGTTTATCGAGAAATTCATATTACAGATATCGTGAATGTATTAAGCGTCATACGAAAATAAAACGTATTGCAGAAGCGAAAAACGAAAAAAATTAAGAGATAGTAGGAGGAAGTATATTCAGTAAGTATTTTTTAACTGAACTATTTTAAAATGCTTGAAAAAATTTTTGATAAAATTTTTTCAAAATCTATTTTCCAAGTAAATGAAAATAAAGTGCCAAAATATGTGCAAAAGCTGATCATATGCTATCTAACTATTTTAAAAACAAATAATGTAAATGTACTAATCTTAATAGTTTTAAAACTTAAGGAAGCATTGTCTTCGAGCAGTCTTATATATTTGTACCCAATAAAAATATAGAATGTCAACTTTATATGCGGTCTAAGAATAAAGGAAAAAGTTAGCAAGCATTACAAGTGCGAAAAATCAATAATAAAAATAATGAAACAGTAAAATGAATGAAATGTTGAACAGAAAATAAATTAATTAAAAAGATAAATGTAATTTCATCAAAACAGTTTAATATGTATAGAAAATGAACGAATAACCTAAATATGCATTATTAATAACGGTACTAAATTTTAATGTAATCCATTTGTAATCTTAATACCACAGAGAAGAAGAATGAATAAATTACCAACAGCTTTGAGTTTAACGAAAGCAGTTTTTAAGTTCTTATAGCATAAATTATAACTGAAAGACAATATAAGAAAAAAATTTTTGCTGGATTATAATGTTTTTGTTATGCGTTGAGAATAATTATCAACAAAATAAAATTTGATTAAAATTATCTTGAATTTAAAAAGATAAAATAATTAGGATGAAAATGTTAATTAATAAATTATCATAGGGATATGCTGGATCTTGAAGAAGGTAATACAGAATCGAATCATCGATTATTGAATAGTTTACCTTCGGAACCAAGTGAAGCAATAGAAGATGATGAAAAGATGGAAAGCCGGTTTGAATAATTTTTGAATCTCTTTTTTTGAGGTTTTTTGATCTCAATTTTCCTGAAAATTTGTATCTCTGAAGCAAACTATAATAGTAAAAAAATGAATTATTTGCTTAAGTTAATTTGAATTAATAAGATCGTTAATTCTCGAATACAATTAATTTTGCTAATTTTTTAGAACAATACCAGTTTGGCTTGCATTATTTATTTGCATCAGTTGGATTTGTATTTGTTCGGGATTATTTTGTTTATGGGAGACGCGCTGGTCATATTTCACTTCCCTTTATTTTTTCTTCATTTCACTATCTACCATTGGCCTCGGTTCGAGAGATCTATTTCTTTTTATAAATTTTTATTTTTTATTTTATACATTTTTTTAATTATCCTATTTTCTTTTTTTGTCTTATATTTTTCTTTATTTAATTAACTTAAACTTTTATTTAAGCATAAAATGATTGATGAACATTGTTTGCGTCAGGTGATGTGGTGCCAGATCATCCACATATGTTGATATTAATGTTTTGGTTGGTAATCATTGGTCTTTCGATAGTTTCAATGCTTCTTGGTGTAATACAAATCAAATTTGAAGAATGGCTTTACCATTTGATGATTCGAATGCAGGCAATATTAAATTTTAATATAATTCTTGAAATTGATTTCAAAAAAAAAACAAAGAAAATTTTGATATAATGAAATACCGAATACTTTACTAAACAAATATTTCTTATTATCAATCAATTTAGGTACCACATTTCATATGTTATCTGACTCTTCATTTCTATTTATTTCAAATCCAATAGTTGCATTCATAAATTTCATCGCTAAAATAATTTGAAAAACATTGACGTTTTTCAGAAGGAATATCAACGTGCATTAGCTTGCGGAGATCCGGTAAAGCGCAATGAAATTTTGCAGCGCCTAATGGCCAATGAACCATGGTATATCCGAAATATGGCACCACATTTGCTTACTGAAAAACAAACTGCTCAACTTGACACACAGGTTAATTTTGTAATGAAAAAATATTCTGTCTTCTTTTGCATTGTAATGAGGTACATAGAGTTGCAAATTCGTTATTTCTACTTAAGCTCCAAACGTTGCCAAAAGCAAAGCCAAAGACATCAGTCTCAAACTTGGGTAATTAAGCCATTAGTACGATAAATTATTCTAATACATAATGCAATGAACGAACTCAAGAGAAAAAGGAGCCCGACTTGGCGCATCCAACTGACCTCGTCGAAGCAATGTCCCTTATAATCGTTTGGTGTTTAGGGCCTTTTTCCGTAGATGGAGGATCCTGGTACAGTTGGCTGTACGAAATAAGGCCTTTGTTAGCATGTGATTAGCTTACATCTTAAATTATATAGTAAATACACACGTATAATATATATACCTATATTCATATGAAATCCAACAGAAGGGAATCATTGAATCTTCTGATTTTCTGGTTCGCTTCGCGATTTTAGCGACACCCATATTTCCTTTTATCACGGAAATCTTTCGCAATTTATTCGCAACAATTTCTTTATTGCCAACGCTTTCTTTCCGATCGTGACAAAATTGAAAATGGTAAATTCTGCTTCGCAGTTCTCTGGGTTCCTTAAATTCTTTTGTTGAATCTTTTCGCAATCTATTCGCGGTTTTTCAATTGTTGAAAATTAAATATCATTTAGTGAGAAAGAAACATATGATATAATAATAATGATTTTTTTGAATTTATGAACCAATTTTAAGCTAATTGAATAAATATAAATGAATATGAGAGGTAATATAATGAAAAATTATTTGAATTCATGCTAGAGACTTGATATTTACAAATAAAATTTGGAATTTTTTCGAGAAATTTCATTCAAACAAGCGATTCATTTTTCAAATAAATCAATGGATATTAATTTTAGGGTGAAAGTTTAAAATACTCAACTGTTCGAATAATTATTTATTAGTAAATAAGCTGTAATTATAGGCTGAAACATACGAAAAATCAGTACGAATGCTAAATAATAAAAATATTCAAACAGAAGAAAAATTTTTCGAGCCATCACTTTCGGAGAAGGCCATAAAATCGCAAGTTAGTGTTGCTAAATCAATTTTGAATATATATATATATATATATTTTTATCATTTACTTTACTTATTTCACTCAAAAAATCTGCCATTAAATATTAAAATAAATAATAATGATGGTGAAGTCTTTTTCAGAATATCGGAACATCTATGAACTTTACAAAAGAAATTAGCCTAGAAAAAAGAAAAAATTCCAGAAAGGATGAAAAATGACGAATCTGAGTAATATTTCATATGTGTTTTTCAATTAAAATAATTGTAAAATTTCTTATTTTTAAACATTTTCAGAAAAAATTTTTGAATTTCTGAAAAATCTGCCTTTTCTTATAATTTTTTCTTAAAAATTTCAAATATGCTTATTTATCTATCTTGCAAATACTGCTTGGAATATTTTGTATCTTTCTAAAAATATTTGAATCTTCTAAAATTACTTATTTATACTTCCTGATTATTAATGCTCATTTAATTGATAAGTATTAGATGTTATTTTTTTTTTTTAAAACATAATATTTCTTCTAATACTTCTCTTTTGTATATTTTATGATTTGCAGAGTGGATAATTTATCGACGATGTCTCTAGCATTTGTTTCCATGGAAGATGTTGAAATCGATGCAAATTCAATATCTGAAGTCACATCGCTTCCAATGGATCTCACAAAGTAATTCGAGAAAATTCATCGGCAATAAATGATAATTAATAATATCTATCATTATCTGGCGTCATATTTCTCTCAAATTTACAATCAACTAATATTTTATGTTATCAGGAATCTTAAATTAATCGAATTTCCTTCTGCAACAAAAATTTAATGAAATTAATTATTTCCAAGAAAATTTCAGAACAGAAGCTATAGATCGTAGTGTACAAGCACGGTTATCATTGGTTGATCATGGACAGCAAATAGAGCAATCTGCTCTAAATGGTTGCGCCGTCCAAACAGATATTGCCCAATTTCAGGTTGATGAAATTATGCTGAAATTACATGATTTACAGGTTTATGCTTTATGCTTAATTTTCATATGAAAATTTTAAATAATTTGTTTTTTTGAAATAATTAATTTTTTCTTTTTTTTTTAATTTTAGACGAATTGAATTATCACGAAATTTGAGAGAGAAATGTGTAAATTATTTTATGTTTTTAATAATTATACTTTTTTTTCTATTATTTTAAGGCTAAATCTCATCCAGAATTAGTAGATCGTAGTGTGGAAACATCATTGGAAGAAGGAGTTGCTAATATTGTATTGATACAAGGCGAAAATATTATTAATAATGAAAATTCAAGGCAAATAACTCAGTACACGGAACATCAGATGATACCCGTGCGTGTCGTAAGTTACTGAAAATTTTTAAAAATAGCGAAAATCTGAAAAGCTAATGATAGTTTTTCATGCTGAAATTGTTATTTCGCTACAGGATGTTTCAACAGAAACTGAAATATTGATTCCTGAAACGGTAGAAAAAAGTACAGCAACAGAAGAAGAAGAAATCAATCAAATGTTTGATCGATCGATGGAAACGGATGCATGGATGCCACAGATGCAAATGCCGGAATGCAGTCGTGCTGTACAGACGATATTTGATGAAAATGATGTGAGATTTTAAAATAAGTTTGAAAATTTCTAAATAAGATTATAAATGAATTTTATGTCATGAATATTTTCTGCTATTTTCTGCAAAATTACTATAGTAATAATTGACAAATTGAGGATCACGGATCATTATCAGCGAATCAAAAGAAGGTGATGAAGAAGATCGGTTCTGCAGATTCATTTGTAATCGAAAATAGGTCTGTGAAAATATTTGAAATACTTCCATTGATATTTTTCTTTATTGTTCAAATTTTAGAATGAGTCTTGAAAAAACATGCATATTTAAGAAATGATTTTTGAGACTTTTCCAGCAGAGTTGCAACAATTTAATGATACATCATAGTCGTTGCAACGATCATCTTATAAGATTTATAGTATTGTAATGCATTATGGAAACATATACTTCTGTTTGCTTAGATTATCGTCGTTTTATGTTTTGTTAAGAATCAATAGTTGGTATTTTTCATTTCTATGCAAATTGATTACAGTACGCAATGTTCAATCGATATAAAAGATACATGTGATACGGTTGTACAAACAATGCTCGAAATGAACGATTTTAATTGCGATAATTCGGTTGAAAAAGAAAGTAATATATCAAACAGATCGCTTAATGGAAGTATGATGGATATAAATGATACAAGTGAATCTGAGTCGAAGCATATGAAACCAAAACGACAGGTGAAGATGGCTTGTTTGTTTTAGTATTCTCAAGAAATTTATCAAATCTAAATCTTTATAATCTTACGTTTTCAAGATTTTAATAATTCAAAATTATTCATAGATTCTTACATCTTAATTGAGATGATATTTTAGTTGAGTTGTTGAATATCGTCAAGAATAAGCGGTGTTATATAACGTAAAGTATGCAAATCTTTCATAAAATCTTAGGATCTCGTAATCCAAACCGATGATTCGTACTTAAAAATAGCTCGACGATTGGATCAAATTCGAACAAATCGAACTGAAAGTTTGCATATTTGCATGGCGAAACCGTTGAAGAAAATCGATGAAGCTAGTAGGTATGCAGATGAGTTAACTTATCTCTATAAAATAAATTTGCAATAATTCTAAATTGGATTTTAAAATCCTTATCATTATTTTATATTGATGAGATTATTTCGATTTTCGAAACAAATATCAAGCTAAATTACTATGTCAAATAAGCAAATCAATAAGTGATTGAATAATTACACATTCAAAAAATGTAGTAGCATGAAAATAATGAATTATACATCAAATGAGTAAATAAAATTTCAGTAAATCAGCGAAGTAGAAGAGGGAAATGTGAGAAAAATTTGTCATAAAATATTTTCAGTTCAAATGATCATGCCGAAAATTCGGCTGAAAATGCTGTTTTCTATTGGGATGCAGCAGGTAATGTGAGGAGAGTGAGTCAAAAAAATAACGAACAAAAATTATCATCTACAAGGTTTCTTATATTTTCTTATAATTTTTGTTTTTAATTTCTTAGACATATTATATTTCAAAGATAATAATTTTTGCTTGCAAAATCTTCGAAACTTTTTTCTTAAACTGAATCTAAAATTTTAAGCAAATTTTTAGCTTAGTCTCATATGTATGATTTAAAAAAGTAAATTAACTTAAAAAAATTTAAAATTTCAGTACTCCAGAAAGGAAGCAGTTGAAGATATCACATGGCATACTAAAAGATGATCAAACGATGAAATCAGATTCTTCAACAACTAACCAACATGATGTCAGTTGAACCTTGAATCTACTGTTTAACAATTTCTACTACTGTTTTCATTTTGTCGAATTAAAGAAAAAGAAAAATAAAAAATTTTTTTATTTGTTTGTCACTGCCACATTTCGATAGATTCGTCACGAATTGCTTCACAATTGCTACATTTAGGGACAAAAATTTGCAAATTTTTTTTTCCATTCACTTCATTTTCAATCTTTTCTCCTCAAACGTTTCTATGCAACTGCGAAAAATGTCGCAGTTGTCATTTACACATCAACTAACCAATTTGTGAATCTACTATCATTTTTCAACAATATGCACTAAATCGATCACATTTCCAGCAGCACGATTGCTATTACAATTGTTTTGGCACTTTTCTAAAAGATGCCTTTAATATCAATTATCATTGTAATTATTGATTATGTTTGAAGCAAGCAGCAATTGAAAATGATATTTTCAATCATTAATCAACAGCACTTTGCATACTGTGAACAGATCATACTATTGCACACTTTCATCAATGGTCCATTTGTTAGCTAAATAATATCGATTTTATTTGATGATGTGATACGGGAATTCATTCTCTCGATTCACTCCACTATTAATTATTAATATAGCAAATATTGATTCATTTTTCAAATCACATGCTAACAATACAATAGTTCCAATAAAGCTTATTGATTATCAGTGATTTTTTTCTCTTACCTCAAGACTAATAATTAAATTTTCGAAATTATCTTGAAAGAAAAAAATTATCAAAAATTTTCTAATTTAAGGAAAAAAAGTATTTCTCATTCTATTTTACATATGCAAAAATTGATGATATCATTTTGCAAAATTACTTCACTTTTTATCCATTTATGCCAAAATTTTAAAACATTTAAGAGAAATAGAATCAACATTATAATCGAATACTTATATATAATATTTCCTTATCAATAAATGCTAATTGCTTAAATTTTAGTTTCGATTATACAAATCGCGTTCTATCTCACCAAATATTGAGCATCGCAAAAATTATCATTTCTTACTCGGAAACAACCATCATCATTTATCATACAACCTAGTAAAGTAAGCGATTTTATTTGGTATCACGAAATGGGTATTCATAATCCTGGAACACCAGAAGGTCTTCAAGCATCACAAACGACAATTATCGATATGCGAAAAGAAAATGCTGCTAACGATTTTGAAATTGATGCAATAAACGGGATAAATGATGATAGAAGTAGGCTTAATCGTAATATTTCTGCGAAATTCTAATAATCGTATGAGTTTGAATTTGTAATGCTAATTGTATTATTATTATTTATCATGTATTTTATGAAGAAGCAAATAAAGATATTTGCTAAAGCATTATTGTTTTATTCTTTAATCCATAATATATAATGTAAATTTAATAATAATAATAATGTAATTTGCATATGATAAAACTTACTTATTAACAGTAATGATAAAATTACATCAAAATTCAATCATATTGTGCGGTCAGTTAAAACTATAATGCATTCTTCCGCAATGAAAGTAAGCTAATCAAATAGAATTAATATTAAATTTAAATTAAAATCCATTAATATAATTGCATATATGTTTAAAATTAAAACAGAAAAAACTATTTAAAATATTTGGAATTGAATTACAAATTTTAAATTCATTAAATGCTTTCATAATTTGGATACCAATTTTTTAATAATAAACTTTTAATCTTTCATTTTAATCCTTGGCTTATAATCAACGATTATAAAGTCATAATCTTTTATCACCTGTTTTCTTTCGAATTTCAACCTCATCAAATTGATACTATATTAATAAGAAGAAGAAGAAAAAAACTTGCAGTCTGAAACAGATATAACCCAATCTGATATGCGAACAATCAATTTATTATCACAGGATGGAGAAAAGATAATAGTTGATGTGGATGTTATATCACAATCAAAAACTATCAAAAATATGTTAACAGGTAAAATCTAAAAATTCCAATTATTGCTAATTTTCAAATTTTAAACATTTAAAATTATTCGTTTGATAAATTTAAAAAAAGAAAAATTTGACAAATATTTGATTATTATTTGGCAAATATTTGATTATTATATTGATTTTTAAATTTAAAACAATAATAAAAGTTTTTGTAAAAAAAAAAAAATAGTACGAAATAATAAATTATTCACATTTTTAAAAGTACAATTTAGATTTATTGATCGATCGAGTTGATGAATCACAACCAGCTTTTGATTTGCCTGTGCAATTGCCAGCTAAAACTATTAAAAAGTTTTGCTTCTTGCTTTTCTTTTTTTTTAGTACTACCCTAATTTTACGTAAAATTAGTGAATGATTAACAGGCATTTGGTAGTACGTTTATATATGAGCCAAAAAAACCAAGGACATTACACATTTCGAATTTTCGAATGATTTATTTTAACTTCATCATATCACAAATGCAGAAAAAACAATTGAAATTCTACTACTGGCTTAGGGAATGAATAGTTGTAATAAATCGTCAAATTTATATCCCAATAAATTGCATAGATATTTCAATTAATATAGATCAAGAAAAAACAGAAAAAACAATTGAAATTCTAGTATTGGCTTAGGGAATGAATAGTTGTAATAAATCGTCAAATTTATATCCCAATAAATTGCATAGATATTTCAATTAATATAGATCAAGAAAAAACAGAAAAACAATTGAAATTCTAGTATTGGCTTAGGGAATGAATAGTTGTAATAAATCGTCAAATTTATATCCCAATAAATTGCATAGATATTTCAATTAATATAGATCAAGAAAAAACAGAAAAAACAATTGAAATTCTAGTATTGGCTTAGGGAATGAATAGTTGTAATAAATCGTCAAATTTATATCCCAATAAATTGCATAGATATTTCAATTAATATAGATCAAGAAAAAACAGAAAAAACAATTGAAATTCTAGTATTGGCTTAGGGAATGAATAGTTGTAATAAATCGTCAAATTTATATCCCAATAAATTGCATAGATATTTCAATTATTATAGATCAAGAAAAAAACAGAAAAAACAATTGAAATTCTACTACTGGCTTAGGGAATGAATAGTTGTAATAAATCGTCAAATTTATATCCCAATAAATTGCATAGATATTTCAATTAATATAGATCAAGAAAAAACAGAAAAAACAATTGAAATTCTAGTATTGGCTTAGGGAATGAATAGTTGTAATAAATCGTCAAATTTATATCCCAATAAATTGCATAGATATTTCAATTATTATAGATCAAGAAAAAAACAGAAAAACAATTGAAATTCTACTACTGGCTTAGGGAATGAATAGTTGTAATAAATCGTCAAATTTATATCCCAATAAATTGCATAGATATTTCAATTATTATAGATCAAGAAAAAAACAGAAAAAACAATTGAAATTCTACTACTGGCTTAGGGAATGAATAGTTGTAATAAATCGTCAAATTTATATCCCAATAAATTGCATAGATATTTCAATTAATATAGATCAAAACAAAAAGGTTCAAACATAAAACCGTTCTTTATTTGAAAAAAAATTGGAACACACAAATTATTCGATTTGAATGAATTAACTTTTGATTAAATTTTCGAATTTTTAATCTTACGCTTAAATCTAAAAAGTTTGCTGAAATATGAAAATAAGTTTTGACCTATTTTAATCACTTCCAACCTAACGATCATTTGACAGATGTTAAGCTTTATTTCGCACTATACAAGTTTTGATAAATGGCTTGAGATACAGGAAGTTTTCCTGCTTATCATTTAACATTTTCAATCAGCAATCATTTGACAGATGTTCAACTTTATTTCACAGTAAAACATTTCGCAATATATTGTTAAATGACAGGTAAATGATGATACACCAAAATAACTCTCATATTTGCTCAGTTTGAAATTATTATATGAATTACATAATATGCGAAGAAATTAATATTTGACAAAATTTGTTTCTTGTAGCAAAAATAAAATTTTATCAAATAAAAATTAAAAAAAAAAAGAAATTCTGAAAATGGTATCATTAATTATGAGGAAAAAAGAAACAAATTTAATTTGATATTTTCTTTTATGAAATTTATTGTATCGCAAGGAATTTCTTCTCAAACAAAATTGTGCTTTATTACCGTTGGTTCCATCAAATTATAACAATTAAATTTTCATTTACGTAGTAATTTTTAATGTTTCATAATAATGGAAAGTTTTGAATTCTACTATTACCATCAAAATATGACTGGATATTTCTGATATAGCAAATGAACTCGCATTTCATAGCAATTTTAAAATTTCATTTAAATTAATCCTTAAAACTAATATTAAAATTCTGATATTTCCTGGACTGTACAAATGATAAAGTGAAATAAATTATTCTAATGTTAAAAAAAAAGTTTTAAGATTTGTAAGATTGAATTCAGAAATTTTTTTCGCCATTTTTCTTTTCTTTCAGTTTTTCTTCAACAATTCTTTTAAATTAATTTTAGTACGAAATGTATAGAAGGACTAAAAAAACGAAGAATATATCTGAGAAGCAAAATTCATCGTTAATGATAATAAATACTTACGATAAGCAAACTGATTGAAAAAATGTTAATTAAAAATTTGCTAAGATTAGTTAGTCTGAAAATTTTTGATAAATTTCAAAAAATTTCAAGGTTCTAGAATGGTGTACACATCAAGCGCATCTTACTAGCGATGACGAGAAATCAGAAGAAGAAAAAGTTTGGAGACAAAATTTTCTTTCCCTACCAGATAATAATGAACTTTTTGAACTTGTTCAGGTAAATAAAATTTAATATCAGGAATCAATATTTGGTGCTCAGGTGTTTTACTCAAAAGTTTAAAAATTATCATAATTAGCAGTGATTAATTTAAGGCGGCTAATTATTTGGATGTTGGTGATTTACTCTCTGCCGGCTGTAAAACAATTGCAAGTCATATTAAAGGAAAAACTGTGGAAGAATTGAGAGCATTTTTCAACATTGAAAATGATTTTACACCTGAGGAAGAAGCTCGTGTAAGTTGTAAATGATTCATAATTCACTTTACTTTAAGAAAAGAGGGATCAGTGAAAGGATTCATTGCAACTGAAGGAAAATATAATATTTCGGACCAACTAAGTTAAGGTTTTTCAGATTCGAGAAGAAAATGCTTGGTGCGAGAATTAACTGATTGAATGATGGATTAAATTTTTACCAAAAGTTCAATTGATAGTCTATGTCGAGAATGAAATATAAATAATTTTATTTCAAAGAAACTTCATTATTTTGTTGCATAGAAGGATGTAAGAGCTAATATTCGAGATTAGAAATGCTAGTCTAAGCCAAGAAAACTCTTGGAAGAGATTTATAGTTATGGCCTATAAGGTTTACTATTAAAAAAGTCAAATAAACAATTCATTTCTACGTGATCAAAATGACTGTAAAAACGATTAGATAGGCCAAATTTTTCAATCTAATATTTATTTCTTCATTTATGTGTTAGCGAATTTTATTAAATTTTATTAGAAAATTTTTCACAATAAAATTGTTTATTTATTGGCAATAAAAATATGAATGATAAAAGTCAATTGCTTGGATTGGAATCATTAAATTTATCTGCTATTATTGATTGTAATTTTCTGCATCCTGAAATTTTAAAAATTTCTCGATGAATAAAAATTAGCATTCAAAAATAGCTAAGATAATAAAGAAAATAAATTAGAAAATCTAACTCACACGACAATAGGTAGCATCAAGTTTCTCAATTTGTGGCAACATACGAATTACTTTGCTTCGATAGGTGCTACATTCCGAAAATGGATTCATTTCCAAATAGACCAATTTTAAATTTGGCAATGGAACTAACTCATTTACTTCGGCTATATTATCGAGCTAAATTTTTTATACACGAATACATCCAAATTGATCTAATCGTTGATTAAAATTTTAATTTAAAATTTGAAAAATCATTTGTTGGAAATATCTAATTTTAAGAGATTAAAAACCTGATTTTTTTCGCCCAAAAATCGGTAAGCTTATGAAGATGACGAATGTTTGAAATGGAACGAAGACGATTATGATTCAGATCAAGAATTTCCAAATTTATATTGTTTTCTAGACCTGTGATATATTGTATGCCATTTTGCGATAAATATAATTCTCGAAGTGTTGCTAAATTATCCAAACCCTACAAAAGAATGTTTTTTTATCTTTTAGTTCAAAATTTTTAATTTTATAAGCCATTTCATGATAAATGATGAACATACAACAAGACAATTAATCAATTTTAGAAAGTAAATTATTAGATCAAATTCCTGAATACTTCAACATGCGCCAGCCCAAAATTTCATTAAAAATATTAATGTATTGTGTACTAAGGCAAAAGTGATGCAAAGGAATTTACGATAGTCTACCGTAACTTTTTCTGCCATAATTTACTATAGTTTACTGTAACTCCTACTGCCGGAAAAAGTAGCTTTTATAACATTTTAACCAGAGCGTTGTTGCTAATCTAATTATAAAAACTAAATTGCAAGTTTGACCAAATTCCTTGTAAAACTTTCATCAAAAATACTGATGTATTGCGTACTAAGAAAAAAATGAGCGGTAAAGGAATACGGTAATTTACGGTAATTTGCTGTAACTCTTATTGCCAGAAAATGGCCTTTATGAAACTGTAACTCGAAATATTGTTGTCAATCTAATTTACAACACTATTTGTGTATATCTAATCCATCTTTTTTCGTATTAATTAATGATCGCACTGCTATATTTAGTTGTTTTTTCTCGTACGAAAAATTTGAACTTTCCAGTATCTGATAAATGAGCATATAAAATAATTTGTTATTTCAAACCATAAGCAATCAATTAATGTTAAAAACTGATTCATGCGTCTACAGCAACCTTAATTTCTTGGATAGCGTTAGCGGGAAGACTGAGTACTTCAATATGTGTCAGTGTATCCAAATTTTCAATGTCAACAATTTGATTAGCACCCAAAAATAATCTTTTAATGTTGAAATTTTTGAAAGATTTTCTATTTTTTTGATTCGATTATCGCCAAGCTCTAAATATTCCAATTCGATAAGCTGAAATATTCAATTTATTTTGTACTAATTAATTTATCATATTTATTTTTTGATGAAATTTATTATAGGAAACAAAAACTCTTTTTTTTTTTTCAGACGACTAATAGATAATAACAATGAGTTGATAAAAAATTATTTTTCGTTTCAATGCTCACTTCTTCAAGTCCTTCAATTTTTTCAATTTTGTTATGGACAAAATAAGCATATTTAAGTTTTTTCAATGATGAAAGATTTTCGAGAACTGTAATGCGATTGAAAGACAAATCTAATGATTCCAAATTAACCAATTCATTTAAATTCTCGATTTTAGTAATCTGAAATTTATGAATTTATGCAAATTTCATCAATGCAATATATTTATTAATTTTCGTGTTTATATTGCTCTCACTCATAGTATCGCATAATTTCAAATAAGAAAATTTAAAAAAAAATCTAATAATATAAAACCTGATTATCATAAAGATCAAGTTCAGTTAGTGTAACAAGCATATGTAAATTTTCAATTTTTTGATTAAATTCCAACGTAAACATAAATGTTCGATGCTATTCAAAAAGTCAAACGCTTCAATTTTCTTAATTCGATATCGTGTCAAATCGAGTTCTTTGGTATTCGGCTCAACCTGCAGCAAATAAAAAATCATATATTGTAAAATATTATTTTGAATTAAAATAGTATTCGTTTACAGTGTTCGTATTAAATTTACAATAAGGTTTACAATAGGTACTTCGAAATGATATGCATATGCTTATCATTTCAGAATATTACGAAAATCTAATTATTGATTGTGTTTGAAGTATAATTCATATTTGATATGAAAATTTTATCAGCACAGTAAATATTAGAGATAATGGTTTATAGTATGATACATCTTATTCCAGTTGATAATTAATTAAAAAGGTAAATAAGGAAAGATATTATAAGGCAAACATATGTTTCTTCTTTTTCTTTTATTTTTCAACATAATTATAATGAATAACTGATCTGATACAAAATGGCTAAGAAATTTAGATACTTCAAGAAATTCGACATCTTCATCTTCACATTGTTTTCCATCTCCAATTTCTTCTGGAACAATTGTATGCAACGTATCAGCACACATTTTTACGAAATGAACTGCACAAACAATGCTATTTCATTAAGTATAAATGCTTTTTAAACTATTATAATTTATGCAAAATTTTTAATATTTTATACATATATGCACAAAAATTTTCAGTAAATTGATGTTTCTATAAAAGTTTTGATAGAAATTTGAGTTTTTGTTTATCTGAGATTATAATATTTAGCAAAAATTATTCAGTTAAAATATTTCATTTTTTGAATATTACAATCAGTAGTGCTGATATTATTTATGATATTTCAAAATTTACTGAAAATTTTAATTTTCAGTAAATTTTGAAGGAAGGATGATATACGTGATATTAATAGCTTAATGAATGTAACGTGATGAAAGATAAAGGAAAACAAAAATCTTTATCAACGACAATTTACTATTTTCGAGAATTCATTACTCTTAAAATCGATTGTTTGTTTCATTATTTTAATAAAGTATTAGCGGAAATTTACAGCATCACTATTTTTCATCAATTATTGAATTTTTTTCTTTGTAAATATATGCTTATATTTAAAGTTTGTCTTTTTTTTTATTTAAATAAAGCTTTAACAGAAATCTGTAACTTTACTATTTAAATAGTTGAATTGTTTTATAAATATATGATAGTATTATTGTAAATTATTACAAATATAATTATGCAAATAAACAACAATCATCATCATTTACCGTAACGAAATAACAAATAATAATCATAGTTATCATTATAAATTAGAATTATATGAAAGTTAGTAGTTGGTAATCGCTTTAATCCATTGCTATCATCTATGATAAGCCACAAATGAATCAATTTATTTTATTACACATGATAAGCACAAATGAATCCTTGATTTTCTACATGAATTTTATTGTGCTTGAAATCGGTTAATGAACTATTAAAATCACGCCACATGCCACCTGGAATTTTTTAATTTAATCTTTGTTAAGATCTATGAAATATTGGGAAATGAATTTAGTAAATGAATTTTTTTATAATAAAATATTATTTTATTATAATCGCTTAGCATATTTTAGTTGATATGATAAGAATAGATTGTGATATTTTGATAATATGATTTCTAATTTTGTAATTGACCAAAATTACTTATTAGCATAAAATTTGAAAACTTTTGTAATAAGCAGAGGAAAATTAAAATACAAATATATAATTTAAATATTAATTAAAATTAATTGTTATTTCTAATAATTTTAAAAACGTTAACTAACAATTAG
Organism: Dirofilaria immitis; assembly: GCA_024305405.1. Lineage (NCBI taxonomy): Eukaryota > Metazoa > Nematoda > Chromadorea > Rhabditida > Onchocercidae > Dirofilaria > Dirofilaria immitis. The sequence goes on from JAKNDB010000068.1 coordinate 255,735, forward strand.
ACATAACGACGTTTGTCGTAATATCATCAACATCATGCCAACCATCCGCAAAAATACGCGTCCCATCAGGCCATGTATGATTTGAACGTGGTTGATTCAAATAGTCTAATAATTGTTGTCCTTGTTCTTCCAAATGTGAATAGGCTTTTTCATCATAAGAACGCCAACGCCAATCGAAATCATTCCTGATAAAATAAAAATCGATAGTACTACCATAACATTTTTAGATCATATATTCTAATATTATCTGAAAAAAAATGAATACTTTTACCAGATAACTCGAAGTTTTACTCTCATGCAATTGCCACTAGTGACAGTATCATAATGTAGAATGGACAATTTATCAGATAATATGGGGGCATAATTTGATTTACTGAGATTATATTGTTTAATCTACTAGTAATTTTACTAAGACATGAATTAAATTGAACTATCAATAACTAATCAATCACAATAATAGGTAGTATTATAAATTTTAGGATAATATGTATAATTCGATTTAGTTTCAAGTTTCACAATATCATGTTTTAATTCAGATTGTTTTATTATAAAAAAAAAAGCTAAAAGCGAATAATGGATTGAATAAATGATGAAATATATTCATTAATCTCGACAATCAATAATTCTGATATAAAATTATGATAGTATGTTTAAAAAAAAAAATGCAAACCTATATAGGCCAATGTAATAATAATAGGTGTTGCGATCTACTGAATCGCACAACAAATTTTGTGCACCATTTAATACTCTTACTAAAATATTCTTTTTAATGTACTATTCAAATTATCTAATTAAAATTACTTTTGCTTATTTTCATCTTTTCCTCTTACAGGTATCATTTAATTAGGATATTATTCAATTTATAATAATCTTAGCAAAATAATATTTTTGATTTGAAATTAAACCAAACAAACCATAAAGAAACATATTGATATTTTGATTTGGTATACGAACAAGTCTTGCTGTTTCCTTTTTTTTCGGCACGGATCACCATCTTTTTGCTCATTATATCAACTATTTTATCGGTTGAATTGATCGTAAACTGAAATAGAAACAAAATACAGTATTTTAATCTGCTATATAAGAATCCAATGATGATGGTTAATGCGTAATTTAATTCTGATTTCTTTTTTTGCAAATCAATGATAGACGAACGAATTCGGCATTTGCTTAGCTTGAATTATTAAAAATTATTCAATTATTTATTAGCAAAAAATGAATCAGTAATATAAGATATGTCAGAAATTTGTCGGAAATATTCTAATTATATCATTTTAATGAATTCTTCCTTTCGCAACTAACTTCTTTTCAGTTATTTTTTAGTTAGCAAAAAAACCTTACCAATTTACTATGGTCTTTTGTACAGGTTTGCCAAGCTTAGTTTTTGTAGATTATTTAAATAATTATTTTAAAACTTCTTCTTTTTGTCTCTAATCAATTAATGTAATTGAGGGAAGGAATGTTTTTTCATTTTGAGTTTATCAATCATTAATAAAATTTAATCTATATAAGCTTGAGTTGAGTATCACGATTCTAAATTCTTTAAAAAAATGAATCGAACTTAGAATGGGTGATTTAAAAAAATTTCTACGATTAAAAAAGAAAAATAGAATTTTTTTAAAAGAGAATATACCGCTTTATAGCAAAATTGATTCAATCCTTCGTAAAATGCAATCCATCCAGGATCACAATTTATTGATTCTGAAATATGCAAAATTTTTCTAATTTGTTTTTGTTGCAAAAATTGAACGACCTAATTGCTACAATTCTATGAAATTCATCATTTAAATTGATATTTAAAAAAAATGGTTGTAATTTTCAAATCGTTTAATATTCTGTTCAGTTAAAAAACTAAATGCTTAACAAAATTTTTTCTAGAAAAAGTGTTAAGATTTAGCTTTGTTTTCAATTCCTAATTCCAAAATCATTTAACAGATTTCATCTGTTTGTAAGTTCTAGGAAAAATTTTTAAAATTAATAAAAAATCGAGAAATATTTGTTGTTTCGTTTCAAATATATTATTTATCAGTCGATTTGATAAGATAGTAAGCTCGAGATAAAGAGTAAAATAAGAAAAAGCATGCGAAAGATACACGTACGTCTTTTCTGCGAACTACTCAATCGACAGAATCGGCCATCAGGTCCATCTGCCATAACGCCAAAATAAAGTACGCTACAAAATTCCTCATAAATAGTTTTGTGTGGAAAAATTTCCTGCAAACATGTTTATTACTTAGAAAAAAAAAAGATAAATGATCAAGAAATGCATTAATAAGAAAGGAATAATTGGAATTTTGGGGTGAAAATTTCTAAGCAACCAAAAAGATGAAAATGGATTCAAATTCCAGAAATCGCTGCATTTTTTAAAATTAAACTTTATGAGCAGAAAATAATTTTAAATGTTTATAGAAGGAAATCTTGATTGATTGAATTATTTTTGAATCTAATCGTTATTCGAACTATTTATTAGTTCGAGCATTTCCTGATATACAGGAAGTTGCTTCTAATTGCTTTTCTCTATCTTTCTCTCTCTCTTCCTCTCTCTCTCTCCATTAAAAGTTTAAATATTCGATATTTATTGTATATACAATTTAGTAATCTAAAAATACCCGAGGTAATTTGCAACAATCAACATTTTGACTATCTTTCGCTGGTATCGATGGCGGTATACAAAGAGTATTCTCTTAAAATATTTTGACAATATTAAAAGCAATCATCAAAAATGCATTAAAAGCAAATTTTAAAAAAATTAAAAGCAAATTTTGGCACAAATCAATCATTGACTTTGATTTTTTGAAAATTTATTATATACTCCATGATATCTGTTCAAATATCAGTTTATTTTAAATTTAGTTTCATTTCTCTGGCCTTTTTTTTTATACAATTAAAATTTTATGCTTGTAAAATTTACTTCTAAATAAATGATTTTAAACAGGCTTTTTAAATTTCAAAAAGAATCGTTGATTTTACAAAATTTTTTTTTAGTTATCTAATAAAAATAAAAACCTGCGAAAAGAAATTTTGCTAATAATAAAAACATGGAAAGAATTAACAACTGCATGTTATGCTTGAAAAATGAATAATCGAATTGATTACTTCTGCATTTTTTATAAAGGTTGGAAAGATTTATTTATGCTTATCAAATTTGCATATGCAGAAATTACATGATAGAATTACGGAAGATAACAATATCGATATAATAAACGATAGTTTCAATTTTTCAATAATTCCCGATTAAGCTGTTTTAAAGTAATCCAGGCGATTTTTTAAAAGATTTAATTTCAGAAATCTTTTAGCCAACTTTTGAACATTGCAAATGTTTTCGAATTAACAAACAAATCCCAATATCGATTTTGTGATTTAAGTATTTATAACAAAATGATCTGAATCATGAAGTGCAGATAATTTGAAATTTCAATCGGAAATCTCAATCGCAAAACTGGAAATTGATAATGCCACATTAAATTCGGTAAAATATATTTTTAAGAACCGAAAATTAGAAAATCCATTTGCAGCAATTTTTTCTTGCTCTGTTTTAGGCCAAGGCTATTATGTTTCAATGAAAGACTGCAAATGATAGTGATGAAAAATAATACAGATGAAATAGCTGCAATGGATAGAAATCTATTTGTTCAAACAGTTTTTGGTTCTTTTTATAACTTTTAATTCGATAACTTAAAAAAGTATAAATGTTAGAAAGCCGAAGTTTCTTTTTATTTTCTTCAATCGTAGAATTCGTCATTTATTCGCAGTGATTCGAAAGTGATACGGTTTGACGAGTTCGGGAAATGGTTGAGAAGGGTATGAATTATCTTTGTAATAATCACTGTTATCTTCTTTCAACTGATATTGTCGCCAAAGTTTGTATGGAAATTGTCCAAATTTTCCATTGCCATCATAATATACTGAAGGAATGAGATCTGAATTTACCAATATTACGCATTGGTATATATTTATAGCTAAAAATTTGATCAGAGCTATCTGAATTTCTCACTAATACTAAACTCTTAAAAAGTATGAGTTATGCAAAAATGATTTTAAAAAATTTCTAATTAAGCACCTTCATTTAACGTGATTTCTGGCGACAGTAATTGCTTATTGTAATATCTGTTGAATGGTAACGATCGACGCTTACCGTACATACCGCCATGAAATGGTACGAAAGTTCTTTTGCCGTACATTCCTCCCATTAAAGGCATTAGAGCTGTAGAAATTTCATATTTCGTTCATTCAAATTAATATTGATTCGTATAAAAATCTTGAATAAGTAAACATTAAACACTGGGAAAATAGAAGTAGTGTAATCTCGATGAGTTAGGTTGTCATCTTCGTGTCATTTCAATTTTAAATCCATCTCAGTTACTCTCGAAATCATTAAACTTTCTTTTTATCAGTTAAAGCTTGTCGTGTTGCATATACCAAGTAGAAAATATATTCATTCACAATTCATGATAAAACATCTGGTGCATACCGTAATTCACTCGTTTACCATACAAATTATTGGAAAGTGATGGCGAATGTTCATCGTTCTCAACATGTCCAAATCCATTTCGAATTTTCTTATCGAAAGCTATAAAAAAAACTATTATTTTAATCAGTGATATGTTCTCTTGGTTTAGATAACTTTGCTTGAAAAATAATCATGAGGATAAAAGATGATTTTTGTTCAGATATCATTAGATCATAATTTTGTGATGTCACAACTAGTCGTATAAGAAGATTTAAAAAGTTCATTGTCTTATATTCAGAATTTCGTGTTTATTTCATTGAATGATTATGTACTGAAATGCAAAATTGACCTACCTTCATTTGCAGAAGTAATTTTGTGAATCAAAATGGCATAAATTAGAAACTCTGATAAAATTGCAACCATAACAGTCCCTAAAATCTAGTGAAAAGTTATTTAGTCTAAAAATTAAAATTAGCCAAGAAAATTTTGCGTTTAAAGATTGTAAGATAATCAGGTAACGCAAATCTAATCAAAATTCTTTACCAACATTTTTTTGTTTTCAAGAAAATGAACAAAGAAGTTAAAAATCGATTTAATTAATATTTATCATTAGATAAGGAATAATTATTCGTATGGTACGTAAATTAAACGTTGAATACGTTAATCTGAGTCTTTAACATTGAAACAAAATAAATATATGCATATGTATTTATTTTTCAAATTGAGTTATAATTTCTTCATTATAAACGTGTTTAAATATCTAGCACTTTTTTTATTATTAGTTCTTCCGAAACCAAATAATATATTAATTAGAGAGATATTAAATTTAAATTTGCGTGAATTGAGAAACTGGAAAAGTAGCCGCTTTGTAACATTAGTGCAATTAGGTTGAATTTTTCCGAGAACAAATATGAAGTTAGGATATAATGAAAGCCAGTGAACAATCGAACATTCTTCAGAATAAACAATGGAAAAACTGAAATTTTCAATAAGAATTTTTATTGATAGAAAAAGTTTGAGAAGAAAGGATGCAACACTAAAATCTGTAAATAGGCGGAAAAGAAAATGTGGGAAATGAAAATTGTTGAAATGACTGAGGAAAGATGTAAAAATTCTTTTTAGAAAAAAATCTCAAATTTTTTTCCAAATTTTGCTATTCAGTAGACGCAATGTTTATATCTTTGTATAGATAATATTATTAGAATAACCTGTAAACTACAGATTGATACTATCAAGGATACCCGAAATACTATTTCAGGTCATATCATTAATTCCAATTGTAGGTTAGATCTATAATTAACTTAATTTACTCATTTTGCACTGTGAATATCTTAAAATAAATATGTTATTTCTGATATATCCATATTATTCGTGTATTTTTATTCTAAAATTAAAAATTTTAATTTGAATTTGATCATCTTATAGTTTAAATTACAGGAATATGTTAAAATACATATCAAATGGAAATATTTCTTTTTCTTCGCCCCACTTAGATTAAATTTTGCATTGAAAGTATTTCCAATTACAAGTCTGAAATAAATGTGCACTCTGTTAATAAGCTGGAAATTTGACAAAGGTATTAGCTAACAAAGAATCCTAACTATCATCAGAAAAAAATTACTATCATTAGATACGGAATTAAAGTTGCAAAAATTATTGCATAGAAGTGAAATAATTAGGAAATTAAATTTCTGCTAGTTTAATTATAGTCATGAAATTACTAATGTGAAGTAAACAATCATGTTTTTGAAAACCATGAATCTTTGAAGTGTGATACTAGGCCTAACCGGAAACTTATAATAAATAAACCTTGTGTATATATATAACTTAGGATAAATAAGCTTGCGCATATGTTTATGCCTTGCATATAAGAATAAATATATTGGTATGATTGGTTTATTCCCAATCTATGATCTATTTCGCTAATGTGCAATAGATTAGAATTAACTAGTTTTATAGCGAGAATTGCAATATTTCCTTGCTTTTATAACTAGAAGTCAAAGAGTAATTAAAATTCATTGGCTTTTAACTAGAAAAGCAAAGCAGCCTATTTTAAAGACTATTAAAATTTCTAAGAAACTTTGTCTAATTTCCTCTAAATACATTCCTAACATTGTTGTTTTTAAAAGTAATGCAAGAAAATGGAAAAACTATTTCTAGCTCATCAAAACAATCAAAATATATTCTCTGTAACAAGATTTCATTTTTGATAAAGACCACTTCAATTTATTCCTTTTTTAATTCTCTTTTATATGTAGTGTTAACGTTCTTCAATTTTATCAAGCACCATTTCTGTCAACTCCCAAATTTCAGTTTTAAATTTGCATAATTCTATTAGTTTTCCACAGATTTCTTTATATTAGCTAAATCAAAAGTTAAAAAGTATCTCTGACTTTTTAAGAACTTGACATCCTTAGTTTCGAAAATTCAGATATTTAATAAAATGTCTAAGCTGATATCAGATATAAAAGCGGTTTTACGATTGTTTAAGATAAGATAACTGCACTGATCATTCTGATTCGTGTCAGTTAAGCAATTTTATTTGATCTTTTCCCTGTGTTATTGTGGAAGAGAAGTGGTATACAAAGCTATGGTTAACGATAATATTCATTATAAAAAATATTTATAAATTTTTCTATAAAACTGAAGATAAAATTGCTTGATAATAGACTAAAAAATTAAAGATTACCTCAATGAATTTTTGTGCTTATAAAGCAAAAGACATAATAATTACGAATTTCTCGTTTAATACAGAACAAATCAATATTCTGAAAAAAATGAGAAAAAATGAATAAATTAGATCGAATAGAACTAAATATACGCCTTAATATAATTGCAATTTTCTTTTGATAATTATGTGGAGCAAAGAATTTTTTTGATAAATAATAAGAATAGCAAGAGTTTCTTCCGATAATTGATAGGAATGAATAGCGATACTTTTTTTGATAATTAGTAGAAAGGAGATATATTTTTTTAGATAATTGATAACGGATATGGTTTTTTTGACTTTTAAGAAATATCTTCAGCCCTGATTTCTTTTTTAATTTTTATCAGAAATATTCGTTATAATTTTAAATGAAAAAAATTACCTGGTTTATATTGCCGATAAAATTTGGACAGCGCTTCGATGAAATTTTTGAAACGTTGAAGAAATGATCGGTTACGCTACTTATAAGAAGGATTTAGTTATCAGAACAAAGAATAAGAGATGCTCGATCTAAACGCTATGCATAAATCATGATATAGCGTGATGTAGCGAACAAAGAGAATTAGATAAACGATTCACCGTTACATTAGACATCAGTACATTCAGTTTTTGTTACATGATGAGTTATATAGACAATATTTTAATCATTTTAATATATCTATCGTAGATTATTTCTATTTTCAACAAATATGGCTTATGATTAATTCATCTAATCAGATTTTAGAAATTAAAAAAATGACACTCTATAGCTATTATATATGGGAAATAAGCAATATAAAAGTAATGCAAATTATTATCATCAATAAGTAAAGTATCGTATTAAATATAACATTGGTCTATCCAATCATACAAATCTTATTTGAACGCAAAAATCATAATGTATCAATTTTTGACTTCATCAGTAACGAAATAATTTTATAATCTTTAATTATATATATTCTTTGCAGTTGAAAATTTTCATTAAATTAAAAAAATAAATTGCATTAAAATATACATTAAATTAAATATTGTAATTTGAAAATTTTTAAGTAAAATTAAAAGGTTTTTAAATTTGAACTTCTCGAAAAAATTCACGAATAAAAATATTTTCCATTGTATTATAAAAAAAATGAAATAATAAGATGAAAAAATGATATTGAATGTTCATTGAATAGCGTATAAAAAATGATAAAAAAAAACAAATAAATAGGAAGTTAGGTGATAAAAATGGTGCTTTATTTAGTTAATTTAGAATAGGAAATTTGCTTCATTCTCAAAATTAATTTCAAGAAAATGAAAGATAATATTTTTTTTGTCGTTTTCAAAAAACATTTCTTACATAGTCCCCAAGGAAAATTTTTTCTTTTCAAACATTATTTTCAATAACAAAATAAATAATTATTTACTTTTTTTCTCTCTAAATTTACTATATTTTGAACGAAGATTCAGAAAAACAAAAATATTAGAACATTCTATTTACCAAAATTTTTATTTATTTTACATGTACTTTTTCATGCAATTCAAATTTGCAAAGAATCTCATTTTATGAAACTATTAACATAAGATGAAATTAAACCATTGACGTAATCAAATTAATGCACTGATTTTACTTTTTTTTAATTAAATTTTAATTGTCATAAAGAAAACGTTGAATATTTTATAATCTTCGCATGTTGCAATTCACGACTTTTTCATGCAATAGATTTACAACAAATAATATAGTTATTATATTCTTTCGTCTTAGAAGTGAGCTTGAAGCATTCATAATGAAAATTTTAAAAGTCTAGAACAACCAATATTGCTAAAGAAAAAACTCTGTGAAGTTTCATCTCAATCATTTCTAATTTAATAAGATTATATTGTTGTGTTGAAATTTCAAGCGTTAGATTAAATGTGCCAATTCCGGTTTTTGACAATTTTTAGACTTTATAAATCGTCAAGTTACTTGCTAAAAAAATATCTGGGTAGAAATATTAATTAAAATTTCTTTAAGAAAATAAAATGTACAAGATTGATATACTAGCTTAATTTTAAAGGCAATTAATTATAGCCAGATATAAACGAGACTAATTTAGCTTGCAATTTAAATGACCTGATATCAATGGGTTCAAAATAATATCAAGAACACTGACTTGCAAAAGTGAAAAATCATAATTATTGCTTCAGTTCAAATTTTTAGTAAAAATATCGGCATAGTTAAATTTTTAAGATTTTTTGTTATTTAAATAAAACGAATTCTTATTTAGTTTTTAATTTTTCTTTCGTCAAATTGAATTTTGCTTTAAATTCGAATTTAAACGAAACTTATTTTATATTCTTTTCATCTTGCAAATTTTAATATTCTAACTTTTATTTGTTTTATGCGTTAATTATTTTGCATAAATCTGATTCATTCCAAAATAATTACTAGAAGCTAAGGAATTTCACGCTTAATTTAACAAAAAAAAGTTAGTATAATATCGATAAGGCCTGCATTTTAAACTAATTAATTTTATCAGGATTAATGATTGTTTTTGAAATAGCTGATAACATGAGATTGTATAAATAATGCAATGCTATGAAAGTGCACAATATTAAAAGAAAATATTCTAAAAGTTTAATTTAAACAACAACAAAATTTTTGCAAAATTTTTTTACACTAAAAGAATATATTAAGTAATGTAAACAATTATTGACTATAAATATTCAGTGATAATGTCATTCAAATAATTTTCAATTTAACAAAAATTCATGAGAAATTTTTTCATGCATCCACTAGTATTATCTTTCCATTATTTTCAAATTCTTATATACAAAAATTATAAATGGAATTAAATAAGCGAAGACAAACGAGCAATATTATTGATTAAAAGAGTTAAATAAAATTTCAAAAATATTTTGCAAATTTCAATTCATCAATTTTGTGAGTTATTTAGATCATGATGATTGATTGATAATGTCACGCATTGATTTTACGTGCCCGCGTATTGCTCAGATATGAAGAACCTGGTATTTGATTCAGATCAGATTAACTATAATGATACACTATAAATAAAAATATCTGTTTAGAGCATCATTTAGTTATTATTTATCTTTTATCAGCTTTCATGATAACATTTATCGTGATATTTGATATATCAGAAGTAACGGATAGCAAAAGATAATATCATTTAATTTGATAAGCTGTCATTTATTTGTTGACAAGAAAGATAAATCTAATTTTGCCATAAATTAAAATCGAATAGAATCAACGATTTAAACATTTTCTTATGATTCTAAAATAATCATTCTTGATTAGTTGATAATTTAGCAATATTCATCATATATTTTAACAAGCAAGAAAAAACGTTAATTTAAAATTAATCATTTTTATGCATTTTAATTATTATTACTTCTCCTTCTCCATGAATTTAAAATAGCAAGAAATCAAAAAAAGAAAAAAATCATCGAGAATTTGTGTTTAATGAGTGATTATTAGACTAAATGAATTTGTTAATAATTCTTTGAATTTTCTTTAGAAATGTACCAGTAGAAAAAGAATGAATGATAATTTATTGCCAATTAATTTCATTCATTATTATTATTTATTTCATTCCGTAATATTATATCTACCATATGAAATATTTCTGTGACTTATTACTACGATAATGAAACACATGAAATTATGGCAAAATGATAGAAAATCAATTTTATCAATCAATAAAATCAGTTTTGAATGCATTCTAGATGCATTTTTTTAGGAAGATTGATCTGAATAATTTTTTCTCAATATTTGATGATTAGATTAAAGCTACGAAAGTGATTTTTATCGACAAAACTTTTAGAGATAATCAGTTAAAATTTCATTTCAATTCATTTGTCACATGATTTGATGATGGTTTGATAATTTACAATTCAACTGATTCGAATAAAATGATCCAATGGAATCGATCTCATTGACTGATAAATTCAGAACCATTTTGATCAATCTTATAATATAAATTAAAGAGTTCAATTAAATTGTATAAACAATATATCATCTAATCTTGAGAAAGAATAAATTATTCGTTTTTAAATTTATTAAATAATAGTAATATAATAATGATTAATCAATTAACTAACTATAGTGAAAACATTTTGAAACCGATTATAAGTTTGAAAGTTATTGAAATAGCATTTTTTTTCACTCTAACGTTCAATCAACTAATTTTTCTTATTTGTTGCTTAAATTGATAGATGCTAAAAGTTGCGATATTAAAAAAATGGAATAGAATTTGTTTATTATAATTAAAAGAATTCGAAAAAATTTTCGCAATTTTAGGATTAAATTTATTATTTTGTAATTCATTACTAATTTGATAATTACGAAACATATTTGATATGTCATTAAGAATATTGCATATATTCTTTGTTGAAATTCATTATATCGTATTATAAAATATTTGTCAAAAATACTGAAACAAAATGATTCGATAAAAATTTTACATCATAAATTTGATGAAACACATGCTTGAATTTTACTGAATTTTATGTATTTTCATCAATAAACATTATAAGATGAATTAATTGCTACTACTAACTATCATATTTCGAAAAATTCCGAAATTACTCCCAATTAATGAAACCAGTTTCTGATGTTAATAGTTATGATCCAAGAGATGATCTGATTCATTTTACTTCCTTTTATATCATCAGCTTTTCACAATCCATTTTTATTCTATTTACAAACAGGCTTGTAATATCGCATGTTTTATCATTTTACTAATAATAATTATCAAAACCTACTATTATAAATATCTAATTTGCATATAGCTTGGCAGATATTATCCAAACTTAAACTTTATATTTTGCTCAATCTGATGATTTGAAAATTTAATTTTATGCAGAAATTAATAAAATTATTTCCGCTTTTCATTTTTATCCTGGCAATGTTAAAAATATCAAATTGCATTAATTTGGAGGACAAGTTGATAATAGTTCGTACGATTCAAATTCATGATAAAATTTTTTTTCTTACGATGCTTTTATTTTTTAATTTTGATTTGAATTTTTCAGATAATAATTAAAAATTGTTAAAAGTTATTTTCAACGAAAAACTGAACTATTTGCGTTTATAAGGCAAAACAGGTAATATTACCTTTCTTTGTTTGTATCATGTCCCTGATCCGTAATTATTCATATTTATAGACCTTTTTTAATCTCTTTATCACTGATCCCTAGTTTTATTGAAGCAGATATTGCAGCTAGGGCGTTGCTAATTTTATGCATTCCTATTGTATTTGATAGTACTATATTTTTTATTCTTGGGTTATTATCAACCAATACATCAAACTTAATACTGTTGGCATATTGCTTGATATTGCTAGCTTTAATATCACCACCTTTGAGACCAATATAGTGCATATGAAAATATAGATAATATCAATTTAAATACTTGAAACTTTAATCATACCAACGGTCCAGTGGTGTAGTGGTTATCACGTCTGCTTTACACGCAGAAGGTCGGCGGTTCGATCCCGCCCTGGATCAGTTCTTTCTTTGACAGGAGTAATGATTGACAACACTTTTGATTCATACTATCATCCCAAATTGATTAACATTTGCAGAAACTATAGGGAGTTATTGATGATGAATAATCTAATTAATAAAAAATATCACATATATTACCGGGCATGAATAATTAATGGCAAGAGATGAGAATTTATCATTGCTTTATGCGAATTGTAAATAAATTTTTTACAAGTTGTAATTCATTAGAACGGAATATTAGCTTAATATGTTTAATTAAAGGAAGTGATTGACAATGAAAGAGATGAGCAAAATCCGATTCCTTCATCGCACCATCTACACATTTCTACTGCATAGTATCCTTGGTACAAATTTGACTTTAGAAAGCGAAAATGACGTACGTCGAATTAATTATACATAATTAATTATTTCTTTTTTCTAATGCAGATTCGTATTTCAATAAATATCATAAATCAAGAACTTTTTTTTCTTGAAATATCTCAAAATGATTACGAAATATGCAACGTAAATTTTATGATTTTCAAATAAACTAATTAATGCAAAAAAAACATTTCTCATTTATCATAATCTAGTTTAATTCTAGCAAAATACAATGTATTCTCAAAAATTATCAATGGCAAAAATTGATGATTGTATTAGCAAAATTCGTACAATTGCCAGTGTGAATCCAAATTTTCGCAATAACATTGATCGATTAGCGCAAATTGTACAATATGATGAAATCGATAAAATGTTGAGAAATAAAGTTATTTTTTTTAATATTTTCTAATAATTTTCAAATATTTGAATTGAATTATAAATTTTAAATTTCATTTTATTTTTCATACGACTCTAAAATTAATAACAAAATATCTAAATCTATATAATTTTATAATGAATTTTTTTTTTTTTTTGCAGATGTTATTGATGTGTACGGAGGAAGAAATTTCGGCAATGACGGCATTTCTCGATGAAGAAAATGCGAGCATTCAAATTATTCAGCAAGTAGCGAAAAATATGACAAAAGATGAGCGAAACTTTGTGGATTCGTTAGAGAATACGAATAATTTACCATTGTTACGAAATTTTTATCTCAACAAATATAATGTAATTTGCAATCTTGCATATATTTCAATTTTTAAAATAGCTGAAATATATGAAAGATATGTTCAATTAGATCGAACATTCATACATTCTACATTATAACTATGCGAAAAATCAACCTTTCTTTTGAAATTTATTCCGTTCATTAATTTCAAAAATTATAATTAATACTATCTTTGTTCCTTCAAACTTAATTAAATTCAAAAATTTCAATTTGCAATTAGTTGTTTAATAACTTTTAAAAAAAACAAAAAACATTAATATTAGTAGTGAATCTTCCTATCTCAAAATAGATTTTGGATTCAGGTCTATCTAATTAAACACAGTTATTGATCGTTCATTTCGCAAATCACTGAGCTTTTCATATCCGAAGAAATCTACAAATTTGCTGAAAATGAGTTTGATTTGTAGACTTTACCGTATGATCAATACGATATGTTGAGAAAATCGTATAACAAAGTTTTCAATAAATTTGTAAACAGTAATTTGAAAAGAAATATTGCGCAATTCCTGAATACACTAACACCAAATGATAATAATAAATTGAAGGTGAGATGTTAACATTATTCTAATATCTCTATGGGAAATGCAGTTAAGCACTTAAACAATGTTTTGTGAATTTAACGCAAAGAAATGCACTAATGACAGTCTTCCCTAATCAGTGATTCTCAATTAATTTTTCAGGCATACGGAATGGTATCTGAAGAAGAAAAGCTTATTGCATTCATTAAAGATAGGATGGCTGCAACTAATTTCACGGACACTGATAAGCATGAAATCGAGCAATATTTAAAAAGTCTTTTTCTGTCATTAAAACTTGACTAATGATAAGAATTGTTCTTTTCTAATATAAAAAATTCAATTTTCAAAAATTTCCAATAATTAATGCTCAATTTTTTTAATAAAAATGAATTGAAAGAACTGCCCTTAAAAACCATTAGAGCATTTCAAAAATTTAGCAAACATTAAGAAGTCACAGGTCATATCAGTTTTGCAAAATCAAAAAATACTTGAATTATATCTGAATATAAGAAAAAATAGAAGCGGAGAAAATATTGCAAAAGTAATCGCTTATGAATAAAAAGATTCAATAGGAGTTAATTAACAGTGAAATATTAACAAAAATTTGTTACTTAATTCAATCACTGTTGACTAAATAAATCTTTTTAATAACTTCAAACAATTTTTTATCCTTCCTATTTTGATTGAAGAAAGAAACAAAGAATCATTAGAAATATTCTTGACAATTACAAAAAAATCATGAAGTTCTGCACATCCGGCGAAACAAATGAATAGTTTGATAACTTTATGAATACAACAATGGAATAAATCGATAAACCATAAATCTCTGTTCAAATCTATACAATCGAAGTCTTCAAAATAGACGAAAATCTATTTTATCAGTAGAAGTTAAAGATTTCGTGCTCAAATAATATGAATTCCAGAAAGATTAAAACCAATAAAATTTTTGAAAAGAATTCACTATTCATTAAAAAGGATTTTGAGACTAATATTCGTGCGACAATCCAGCAAGCAAGTACTGAGTTCAAAAAGTAGAAAATGAGATGATAGCATCTGAAAATTTATTTAATAATTCAAGTCATAAAAGAATAGCGACTAAATCTCAAACATCGGAAATCTGGACTAATTCTTCATCGGCAACTTCAGAAACTCCCGTTTCTTCGGCTACAGCTGATTCGGCTGATCTCATTTCCTCAATACATTGCATGACAGCGCAACGAACAAGCTCTCGTTGTTCCGGAGGGAAGGTTAGAATAGATGAAACGATGCTGCGACTAAAGTTCTCATCATCAATATCTTGTTGCCTTTTTCCCCTCCAGTCAGTAAATTTAAATTTCCCATTGATCTATCTGTCTCCTAAAATATGTAGAGAAATTATTTTAAATAATGCATTCTAGATGTTTAGTTCATAGTATACTGAGAGCATATTAGCATTTTATAAATATAGACTCTGTCTCAAAAATCAATTTTATTCATATAATTTTCTGATTTTGCAACACGTTAACATGATAAAATTTCAAAACATACCAAATTTGTATCATCGTAATGTTCAAGATCGTTGCTACCATTTCTAGAGGATGGCTGTGCCAGTTCAGAATCGGAAATGCTACGCTTCAAACGTGATGTTACAACAGTTTCTTCGCTTCTATTTTCCATGGAAGGCAGTTCACTAAAAAAATACTTAAAGCTAAAAACGAAATAAATAGAACAACTTTCGATTTCTATCAGAAGATATTACGAGAATGGAGTAAATTGTAACAGCGAAATTACTTATTGACGAATGAAGATCCATCATTTGATTTTGAAATGATTTCCTCAAATGAATTTCCATCTTGCACGTACACCACGTCAACATATTCATCGCCGTCTGCGTAGCTGAAGATCAAAGAGAAATTTTTAAAAGTAAATATAAAAATGGATGGGGAATATTTTTCAATTATCAAAACAAAATATTATAAAACCATTTCCTTACGTAGAACAGTTATAAAGAGAGCTTTACAATTTTCAGTCATTTACTTACGAGCCGTCTTCCCGAATGAATACTTCGCCAGTATATGACGGACCTCCTTCATCTGCATAATTATTATAGGTTATAACTTTTCCTTTATCAACACAGTGTGCAACTGCATATTGTTGTTCTGAAAAACTATGATAAAATCATATGCATTAAAACTTATCATATAAAAATTCCAATATTATATAGCAACGAATCTATTTTTTTTTGCAAATTATAAATCTTACAATGAGAGAAGATATAATCTTCGTGGGAAGATATAATCTTCGTGATGACTCATTTTCAGGCGTTTTTCCAATCCAAATTTCAAGCAGCCTACGATTAACATTTCCTAAGTAAAATATAGTGAAAGAGTACTACATTAGTTCAAGAGAATTTATAAAAATGAAGAGATTAATATAATTTCAAGAACATAAAGTCATACCGTCATAATCATCGAAATCTTCTTCATCAACTTCCTCGACCCATGCACTATCATCGTCAATATCAAAACCATCATCACCTCTCGGTTTTCCAGCAATTGCCGTAACACGTTTTGTCACCGGTCTGATAATTCCTTCAATTAAATTATCATGCATTTTCCGTAGATGGCGCAGCATTGCTCTTGTTGAACCCAACTTGCGTACCATAACCTGAAAATGAAAGAGATTAATCAAAATATTGCAAAGATGGAAAGGCTAGCAAAATAAATGTCAACAAAGTTTATAAATGCCCAAAATTTTAATTGATGTAATCCTTTACAGAGTTCCTTAAGTGAAATGAATATGTTACAACCGTAAGAATAAGAATTCTGAAAATCAAAAGATATTTAACTTTTCAACAAAATCTAACAGATAAGAAATAAAGTCTTACCATGCCACAAATTCTGCATTTTGCTTTTGATTCACCATCCTCGTCGAATTTCTCGCAAAATAACCAGACTTTTGATTTTGCCTTAGCCAGTGGGTCATCCGCAGCCTCCTCCTCATGCCTATGATAGCATATTTACATAGAATGCGTCCTAGGATTCTCCTATCAGGATTCTTATTTTTCCTCGACATTGCTCCTCTCATCCAGTTATAGATTTTTTCTTGCTTTATGGTATCTTCAAAGGTAATAAACAAACTTAAGTGGAAAAGGCATTGAAATCAAAGAAATGTTTAAACGACCTTAAAGCTTCCTGTCTAATTGATTCTTCCACATCTTTATCCCAGTTCTTTGGCTCATCAATTCTTTTCCGTCTAATAATTTTATCTTTTTTGGCATTCCCAAGCATCTTAGGGAATGAGTGACCAAAGTAATGTTGCCGCTAGATGCTGGTGTTGCACTATAAAAAGGAAATACTATTAGTATTCAGAAAATGTTTAGGTGTAATGAATTATCGCCATTTGATCCATTAAACGGTATATACAAAAATTTTTGCAGCTCTGAAATTTCATATCTTCAATCCACTTACTAATTTTTTAGCTTTAATTATTTGGATGTACCTTTATTTTCAAAATTTAGTATTGAAAGTCAAATAATGGATGAACTATTACCCAACGCGCGATTTCTTCAAATCAAGTCTAGACGACATAGGTGCCGGCGAATAGCTTTTTCGTTTACATGCGCGAGTTGATCGACGTAATGAAGAGCCAGTGGCTAAAAACTATGATCAAAATCAGTATAACTTTTGGATCTAAATCAAAAAAACTTCCTAGTTTTTAGCATATTTCAATCAAATATTCATTCGTGCATTCTGGAAATTATACAGTAGTTACATAAAGTAGTATTTCGCTGTTCTTATTTGCTTTCCTTTAAGTATTGCAACTAAAACAATGCCAACAATTCAAAAACGAACAGTCCGAACGTTCGATTCCAATCGATGGGACATGCGTATCAATGCCATCATCTTCATCCTGGATACTTACTTCCGAAGCATCAATTCTTGAGGCACGTGTCATTCGAGCATAACCAGGTCTATTTTCAACTGCTTCTCCCTAAAAACTTGTAACAGTCCTTGCAAATCTTTATAAACTATCGGAAAAACAATTGAGCAAGTCAAGCTACAATGGATATATTTTAAATACTGAGAAATACTGCGAAAGTCAGTTTGATATACATGATATTTAGAACAGAAACCTCACCTCCAAACAAATTAATTGAAACAGTTGAAGAATTGTGCTTATACAAATGTTCAAGTATAGTCATTCATGTAATGCAATTAAATAAACAATCTTCTTGAAACAAAACAAACCCTCATTTTATGGATTTGTTGCCAGAGTGTTGTGAGTGCAATCTGTTCGCCCGTCTCTTCTGCAATCCTATCCTTTAATTCACGCAAACTTTTAATAGAACCATCCAGTCGTTGTTGCATCAAATCCATCACTTCTTTCCTATCAAATACGTTAACTTGTCGTCGACCCATCTTTCTGAAAACAATATTAATAGATAATTTTTGCTAATCTTAACCATTTAGCAAATAACACAATAATAAAATTAAAGAGGGTAAATCTTAGCAGAAAAAAAACGCATATCACAAGAAATTTCTTTCATTTTATCACAACTACAATAATAAGATTGAAGATCAATTGAAGAAACAAGCTTTCAAATTAAATTTTCATTTTTCTTTCACCCTTGTCTTTATTAGTTCCTGATTTTCTTCCCTATCCATATATGATGATTTATCTTCTGCATATAAAAAAATGAAAACTTTTCTCGACTATAAACACTCGTATAAGGTTCCCCTTGCAACCCCGAATAGCCCCTGCACGCGCCACCAACTAAGTAAAATCTTCAAAGCACGATGTCATAAAATACTCAGTGCAAGGAATTGACGGCCGTAGCCTTTAGGAATTCATTGCTAAAAGTTATTATTGTGCGCAATGAAAATACTTCATCCCTCGGCATGTTTGAAATTTCTACGGTTATTTCAGATTTAACTTTTAAAATTTTATTTTAACAAGAAGTATTTTTGCTCGTAGTATCTATAATCTAAAGAATATTTTAATTTCGAGACTAAAGTGACTATCGGGGACATAACTGACGAAGGATTATCTTCCACATTTGCTTGTCCACATTAGCATTACTATAAACTGATTTCTTTTAAAGATATATCAATATTGCTTACAGTGAAACAAAAGAAAAAAACGTCATGACTTATTGTAATATATATTTTACATCATCATTCGAGCTGTTAAAAATATCTCGAGTATTTCTTGAGCAATAATATTCGAAACTGTTGACAGGAAATTAGGAGTATTTTACAGAGGAAGTTGAAAAATTTTAAGACTTCATGTAGGAAAAAATTCTTAGTCAAATTTTTAACGGATAGAATAATTATTATATAGAGGAGGAAAAATGTACTATCGTTATCATTGAATATTGATATTTAAACAATTCAGTTCGTTTACTGCGATGATATCATATAATCGGAAATGAATGATAAGAATGACAGTGCTATTTGAGGTATCATTGCAATGATTATAGCAAAATCTTTCTATGACAATGATTGTTTTTATTCTCTTTTGATAATAAATTTCTTAGTTTTATTCGAAAAATTAAGCATATAGGAAGAAGAATTAGGAATGATTGATTCTGAAGGGATTCTGAAAGACAAATTTTATTTTCTATTTCACTATTCTCCAAGTATCTTCGCATATTTCATTAATACAATAACTCAATTTTATACTTCTTACATAACATGAAAGCACCAGATGATTCAAATGACCTTAAGCATAACATAGGTAAAAGCATATACTGTAAATCTAAATCATCCTATATCTAATAAATATACGGTAATAGCAATAAACTGTCGTCTGCTTATGATTTCGGAAATTACAGATCGAAATTAAATTTCTGTAAAAAATTTTTGCGTATCGTAGAATCCATTTTTGATAATTTTGATTAAATTTCGCATTTTAGAGGTTTAATATTTTCTGCTAATGAATACCCATTAATCAATTGCATCCACTGATAACAACTTTCAATTTTTCTTTCGCTTCGTTTTTTTTTTTTTGCTTTTAGAATTTCTTCTTTTTAGAATATTAAAATTAATTCAATTACGGAAGCATTTCTTGTTTTTTCAATTCTAATCCTTCTGTTTCTTGATAATATTTCCATTTTATGTCAAATACATATAGATTGAATTCAAGGATAATTTATCATAATTGTTGATAACGATAAAACCTGCCTATAGTTTACCAAATATAAGGTTAATAAAAGTTCTAATCAGGTTTAATTTTCCATTATCAAAATATCAAATGATGTCTAATATATATACTAAATTGCATATTCTTGATGAAATTCGGCATCGTCTTTAAGGAATTGAGCAAAGCGTGAAAGAAAAAAAACGCACAATTCTTTTTGGAAAAATTAATCATTTCTCTTCTTTACATCAAAAAAAAGAAAAAGAAAAATATTGACTTTAAAAAGAAAACGACAGGAACTTCCCTTTTTTTCCCGGCCATTTTTAGTTTTGATTCAAAAGCCTAAGGCATGCATGCATTTGGCACTATTTAGAAAATAGGCCTAAAAAGTGATGCAATCTTTTCCTGTTTGTCAATTTTTTCTATCGTTTTTTTTTCGCGTTTGCTAATAATTAAATTTACATTTTAACTGATTTCCTTCATATTCTCAACTATTGAAGAAGAAGAAGAAGAAGAAGAAGAAGAATGTGGAACAGAGGAAGAAAAGCAAAATTAGATTTCTAATCAAATTCCACAATGGATATCGACGATGAAGAGAGGATGAAAGAGGATGAACAAAAAAAAAATTGATGAATAAAATATGAGGTAAAAAAAAATAACAAGCGCATTCATTCGTTAGAATTCTCGAAAACGTCAAGAAATTTTATTCTTTTTTATTTCAACAAATAATCCTAACATTTATCACGAATCAAGAAGGTATGTATTTTTCAATGTAATCGTATAATTTTGCTTTTGTTACAAGATTGCATAATTTCACTTTTATTTCACAATTATAATTTTGTGTTGTAAAAAATTCGACGAATAATTTTTCTAAATTTTGGTGCATAAAATTTTTTGTTCATTTTCATTATTTGTGTTGATTCAGAATTTACCTTTTGTATTTGAAAAATGCCAATTTTTCATATAATTTTAATCAATTGTAAATTAAAACTTAATCATTCATGTATTTAAGATTTTCTCGACACAAACACTAAATAAAATATTGTAACAAATGTAAAAAATTATTTACAAAAAAAAAAAAATTAAAAATTGCAAAAATTAGTAACTATTATGAACATGTCGAGAATTTTCGTTTTATTACCTTTTAGAATGCGAAAAATTGATTGGAATTGGCATCAAATGTTGTATGCTGCTATACTGTTGATGAAGGGACATTTAAATTCGGTAGCAATTATTGATGATGATAGTGATATGAATCGATTATCAGCTAATACTGAAAAATGTACAACATCTGTTGAACAATCAATCAGTGAATGTCTTCAGGCATATTTTCATTTTCTAACATTTCATTTTTTTTTTTTTAATTCCCAAGTTTCATTTTCTTTTTTGTTTTCATTTTTCAATTTTCTTTTTCCTTTAAAATTAGCTATATTCCCAATTCTAATATATGATATAATCACATTTTTCTCATCCATTGAATTTTGTTTCGTAAATAAATTAGTTTTAGTTAAAGAATACGGGAAAAAACTTCATCATTCATTTCAAAAAAAAAAAAGAAAATTAGAAATCGAAAAATGCAATTTTCCATTTACTTTTTTATAATATTGAATTTCTCATAATTTCATATTTAATAATGTATTTGAAGAAATTATTTATAGAAGAAAAAAGTCACATATTTATTTCAAAGCATAATCAGTGCGGCAAAAAATATTGCTTATCAAAAAAGAAAAAAATTGAACCAAATATTATTAATTAAAAAGTAGGCAGATAGACGATAGAATACAGTATAAATGTATCAAAATGGTAGAGTACGGTATAACATAATAGAATCTATTCATTAAAATTCTAGATATTCAAAAATGATTTTAATCATGCATCTTGTTTCATTTGCATGCATATACGATCGAATAGCGAGCATTGAAATGGTAGAATACGGTATAACACGATAGAATGGTAGTATACGATAAAAAATGATAGAATCTATTCGTTAAAATACTAGATATTGAAAAATGATTTTAATCATGCATCTTGTTGCATTTGAATGCATATAACAAATGGGTGAAATATTGTTATTATATTGAATATCGAAAAAAAAAAAATTATTTATAATATTTATTTATAAAAATGATAATGCATAATTGATTTTTCAATTAGATTTAGCAAGTGCAAATATGCAAGAAAATGGCATAATAAAATTACAAATGAAACAAAATTTATATCATAGTATAATTTTTAGCCAGTGTTAAATTATGCTGGAAAATTTCAAAATACAATGGGATTACCGTTGCAAGGAACGGATATTTTTCGAGAACTTTGTGATGTTTATTCTCATTTTAAGGTATTATCTGACTTTTGAACTTTTCGTACTTTTTTTTTTTAAAAAACATTTCTTTTATAAATGCTTATCAAAACTTTATAAAATCATCATTTCTATATTATATAATTTTCTACGTTTTAAATTTTAAAAGGTATAAAAATTCATTTCTTTAAACTTACGTTTCAAAATTCACATTTTTCCATCATAACATTTTAAAATCGATGTTTTTTTTTCATCATTGGTTTTGATAATTTTTTTACAAATGAAATTTCGCATAATTAGTTTAATTTGTAGTTTTCTAATGTCAATTTTTTTTATCATTTTTTACTTTAGATAACTTTGATTAAAAATATTTTATATTCAAAATAAAAATTGATTAGTAATTTACCGATAAAAATAAAAAAATTTCAAATTAAAACAAATTTTTTTTTTACAAAATGGAATGGATGAAATTAATAAATTTGCTTTTCTGTTTTTTTTTCTAATTTATTAAATTTAAAATGTCTCTTTCAATGTTATAACATTTGATATATGTCTCGTTGTAATTTCATCCTCCTTCCGAATGTAATTCAAAAGTAAGTTTTCATAGACATCGTTAAAATTCCATAAACAAATGATTAATTTTTTTAATAATATAAATTATGAGATGGATTATCTAATTATTACGAAAAATTTTTCATCAAATATTTCAGATATGCACTAATGGTATAAAATGTTCAAGCATATCAATAGAAGCAATTGATGCAAGTTACGGGTATATGTGTGGTGCGGGTTATGAATCATTCGAAAATTATGCTACCTGTTTTGCTGAAGTAAATTTATTGCTTTGTTTATCGGTTAAAATTAGTTGATAACTTGAAATTTTAAAATATTAAATTTTCCTTGTTTTTACTTTTTCATACTTTTTTTTTCGATTTAATTTTTTACTTTTTTTTCCCAATCATTACATCATTTTTTTCTTTTTTGTTGTAAAGATATATTTAAATATATTTTCAAATTTTCAACAAGAAATTACGAAATTTGTTAATATTTTTTTTAAATTGAAACATATAATATGATGAAAGATAAAATTGTAAGTAATTAAATGTTAATTGAAATTTTTTTTTCAAAATTAATTTTGTAAATATTTGTTTGTATGGGACAGGTAGAAACCGAAATTAGTTATATGGAATGTAAGAATGATGCAAGTGCAGCGATCGCATTAGCACAAAAGACTAAAATTCCAAATGATTACAATCAATATTTTGAGGTTTCATGATTGAATTGTTCTTTTTTTTTTTAATTCAAAGAACAGAAAACTTTTTAAATAAAATTTTAATCAACAAAACAAAAAAAAATTATCCATCTTAATCATATTTTTTTTTCCTTTAAGATTTTATGCACAATTATGGATCATTATTTACGATGTTGTCATCCGGTAATTAATAAACATTGCGGACAAGGTGCATGGGAATTAGTACGAACAGTAAGTTTTTAATCGTAGTCGTAATATTTCAAATAATTTAGGCTAAAAATTATTTATTACAAAAATTAATCAATATTATCAGGAATATTTCATACTCTTCCGTAGTTTCATTCAAAAATTTATCTAATTGAATGAATGAATTCGAATTAAAATCAAATAAACATTTAATCTTATGTGATTTATTTTTATTCGAATGCAAAAGTGTATTTATAATTATGTAATATTGGGCCTAAATTTAGTCTAATCTATTGCTAATGATCATTTCAAATTTTTTTTTTTAGCATATATATAAAATGAATGATAAATGTATAAGAATTTTATTTTTAATAAATTGAATAAACTTTTTTAAATCTTATATCTTTTAAATTTCATTTATGCAAATAAAATTTCTGTAACGAAATTAATGGAATTATTATAAATGATTAATTGTAATTCGATTATTGATATATACCGATTTTAATTTAAATTTTGTCCATTTAATTTCTATAATCTATATAATATTAAATTGGTTGATGGAAATTTTTACGCTCTTTTTTCTCTCCCCTCTCCCCTTCGCGCTATTTCTTAGTTTTTCATTTTTCATTTTTCATTTGTTGTTTTTTGTTATTTTGTTTTGCGAGAAATATT
The DNA here is from genome assembly GCA_024305405.1 of Dirofilaria immitis. NCBI lineage: Eukaryota > Metazoa > Nematoda > Chromadorea > Rhabditida > Onchocercidae > Dirofilaria > Dirofilaria immitis. The sequence continues at coordinate 280,492 of JAKNDB010000068.1, forward strand.
CGCATTCATTTTGAAGAATCATTTATTGCTCATATCATCGTAATATATTTTCAAATCTATGAAATGAGTATGAAATAGTGTATTATGAAAAAGAAGAATGAAATGAATAATGAATTGAATTGATTATGCATTAAATTGTTTACTTAATTACACGTATATATTTACAGGTCACGTTGGATAGCTTACGCGTAACTATGCCAAAATGTGATCTACATAATGCATTATTATAAAAATAAATTTTATTCATGAAAGCAAAGCAAAAGCAGTAAAAAGAAAAGTAAACAGTAAAAAAGTTTAATGCAAAAAAATAAAAATAAAAAAGCTATCAATCGTGGATGAATAGATAATATGATATACCTGTTTCATATCATTCGATTACAAAATTTTTTTTTTTTTTAATTATCAAACTTTTATTTGACTTATTTTTTTCTTTCATTTACTGTTTAGTTTGCTTTTCTCCTACACATACATACATACATACATACATACATACATATACACATACACAAACACACACATACACACACACACACACACACACACATACATACATATATATATCAAGAAATACCTATTTGTTTGAAGTTATCATTTTAAAAAAGAAAACCTGTTTTTCATTATGACTATTATCATGCAATTATGAGAGCGAAATGAAAAATAATTTTGAAGAAGAAAGATTTTTGCAGTTAATATATATATTATTGTAATCATATTCCAACTTATTGATAGCGAAAATTCTCGAGAAAAATAATGATTGCTGCTAGTGCAATATTCTCAATACTCATTTCGTTTTGAAAATTTGTATACGAGGACATACATCAGAAAGTTGCCTGAAAAAAAAAAACGAAAGTTTTTATCGTTTTTTTTTAATTTTTAAAATGATTGTATTCTTTTTATTAATTCTAATTTTTGAATTAATTTAATCGATTCTATTTTATTTGCTTAATATTTGAATAAAAGAATATGCGATAAAAAAAATTAAAATAATAAATTTATTATCAAATAATATTTCAATTATTTTTTTTAACAAATATTTAAGAAATATCTTAATAATTTATTTAATTTTGCTTTGTTCATTTCAATTTTTCCTAAAATTTATTTATTTATTTTTTTACGGCCAAAATAATTTTTCGAAAAATTTCATTCAAATAAAATTTTATCATTGAAAATTCCAACATTTATATTTAATTTTTTTATATTTAATTTTTTCAAAATATTAAAGAAAAAAATGCTTGATTCATTGTCAAACATAATTTAACAAATAATGATCAATAAATTCATTTTTAATTGTTATTTCTTTTCGTTTAGAAAATGCGACGAGAAAAAAAATTTTGAACTTATCAAAATTCTATTATTTCGAATAAATGATACATTTACGATAAATCTTTTTACCATAAGCTGCTATAAAATAATTGATTAATTATCAATTGATAATTAGAGAGGAAAAGAAAAAAAAAAACTTACCGAATACCAGCTTGTTCGACGCAAAAGCAAAGATCTTGCACCGATGCAGTTTGAATACCACTTTTTGAGCGCAATTTTTAACTGTTTGAACCATAACATTATCAGATGGTAAATCAAGACCACAACTAAAAAGCGAAATTAAATTTATTTATCAAATTTAAAAATAATATTTTAATATCAAATTTACCTAAAATATAATAATTTTTTAAGAAAATTGTTTTTTACTTTTTTGAAACTAAAAATATCCGAAATTTGAATAGTTTTATTCAACTAAAAAAATAGCAATTAATCGAAAAAAAATTAATTCAATTAATAAAATTGGAATTGAATTAATAGAAAAAAGTTGAAATTGCTTACAAATTAATTGAATTAATAAAAGAAAAAAAAGGACGAAAAGTTGGTAATAGAAACAACAAAAGCAAAAAAAAATGAATAAATAAATAAATTATACTCTGGAGAACATGAGCCCAATTTTTTCATCATACACGATTGGAAGCATTTAAAGAATCGTCGACCTTGAGAGATTAGTTGAGTAACTTGATTTGCTATTCCTTAAAAAAAAACAATAAAAATAATAAATAATTATTTTGTTGATTGTTTATTATTATTTTAAATTTATCATCTGATATTTTTATCATTCAAAATTTTCATTTTCTTCCTTTTTTATAATTGTTATTCTTTTGTTTATCAAAAAAGAAAAAGCTTAATTTGCATAAATGTAAAATTGAAAGAAATGAAAATTTTTATTTTATTTTATCCTATTTTCTAAAAGATTAATTCAAATCGATTTTTATGATCAAATTGATAATTTTCTAAATTGATTGCTATCAATTTTTTAAAATTTCAAAACTAAGATTTTCTTTTTAAAAAAATTTTATAAATTAAATTTTAAAAAAAAAGTAATAACCCATTCGTTGTAATTCTTTGTTGATATCAGTCATTACAGCTAATTGAAGACCTTTTCCGAATCGTTTTGGTACCATTTTGGTTCACCTTGTGCGCATCTAAAAATGTACCTGATATCCGATTCTTATATGTAGAAATAGATATATATTATCCGATTCTTATATATATCTATATTATCCGATTGTTATGCCTATATATATTATCCGATTCTTATATCTATATATATTATCCGATTCTTATATCTATATACATATCGAACAATTCAGAAGTAAAATTTAAAATAGAAGAAAGTTAAAAATAAACAAATTATATTTTTAATTTATTTCCTAAAATACTTCATTGTTTCTTTGCTAATATAAACTTATCCCATCTTTTTTTTTTTGTTATATATATCTTAAATATACATTTTATGCATGGCGCAAATGTCAAATAATATCAGCAATTTCAAGTTTATTTATATGATGCAATATTGCTACATCAATATAATATGAGCAATCAAGTTTATATGATAAAATATTGTTGCATCAATATAATATGAGCAATCAAGTTTGCTGATAAAATTATTTGCTTTATTTATTTATTCGTCTAATATTCGAGAATTTAATTTTATTTTAAAATTATTGAAATTTTTATTTGTTCATTATGGTTCAAAAAGAAAAAAAATGAAAATAAAAATTTATACGATTATTAATTAAAAAATCGATTATTAAATTTTTAATTTAAATTTAGAAATTCAAAGAAACAAAATGTTTTGAAAACTAACGCATTTGGGAAAGCATCTTGAGCACATTTCATAGCATCATTTATAATTGATTGTTTCTGTTTAAAACAGTTACTAATTTGATCATAATTACCACCAATTGAAGTAATATATTTCTAAAATTAATTCGTATCAAAAAATAAAATTAAGTATTTAAATTTGTAATTTAAAATCGATAAAATAAAATATGTTAATATTTTGATGAAATAAATTAATCATATATATATTTAAATATATTTTCTATACGGTATCGATTTAGAGCTAGAAATTGAAATAATTAATTAATGCTTAATTTTAATTGAAAATATTATTATCATAATTTCGTTCTTTCTTTTCTTTTTAATATATTATTTGATTACATGGGAATGATTTAACAAGATAACAAAAATTAATATTTATCATATAGTAGTTAGATTGAAATAAATTTGATAATATTTCTTATGCTAAACTAATATTTTACGCATACGTATGAATAAATTATTTTAAATAAAAAGTATATAATTATAATTTTAATGCGAATAAAATACGATTAATGATAAATTAATAATTTAATGATAATTTGAATGTGAAAAAAAATAAACGAAAAAGGATTGATAAATAAAATTTTACCTGGCATTGATCAGCACATGGTAAAACTGATTGAACGGCAGTTAATTGACATGGTGCAATATCAGAACATTTACATTGTTTGATCATTTGTTGGCCTTGGCTCATTTCAATCCATATTGCAACAACGAGTAGTACAACAAAACGCATCATCATTTATTTTTTTTTGCTTAATGAAGAAAAAAATAAGTAAAAAATTTTTAATAATTTCATTAAAAAATATTACATTTCATTTCTTTCGTTTTTTTTTTTCTAAAGTATACAAATATTTGAAATGAAAATAAGAAATAATAATGAAAAAAAGCATATCTTGGAAATGATTATTTATAATATTTAATTTAAGTAAATAATATGATTTCTTTATTGTTAAAATATCTTTTGTAACGATTTGTATAATTGGAAATGAAATGGATAATTTATTTGGATATATCATAAATTTTATAACCTATAATCAATTAAAACTCTAGTCAACAATAGTTTGATTATAATTTCAATATGTGTTAACAAATGCTGAATAAAATTTATACCTATCACAAACGTTTAAATACTACAGCTATCAATAATTTGAACATAATTTTATTATCTGTCAATAATTTGAATATAGTTTCAATTATTCATCAATAATTTGAATATAATTTCAATAGACATAAATAATTTAAACATAATATCAACATCTGTTAACAACTTCTAAGTACAATTTATACTTATCAATAAGACCGATGTATAATATTCGAATACCTATCAAAAGTAGTTGAATATTCCGCTTAATATTATGATGTTTTTAATGATAGCATTTTTATTTATGACAAACCTATAGCAAATGAGTGATAAATAATAAATTGATCAAAAGTTTACATTCTATAAGAAATTAAAAGAAAAAGGAAAACTACAAATATGAAAGCTAAATTTGTTGAATTGCCAATTTTCTAAAATAAAATTTTAATAGAGGAAATTCTCGATATTACGCAATTTATCGCATCAAACAACAATTTATAAGCGATGAAAGAGTCCTAATTTTAGGTTGGGTAGAAATTTCGAACAATATTTTCGTCAACTATTTTCACCTTTTGTATTTGAAACGACATTGAAATGACTACAAGTCAAGCCCTTTATAATGACTAGTTTTCGGTAATTAAAAAGTGTAGAGCTAGTTTTGTCAATAATTCATTTTCATTTCGAAAGAATTTGAGAGTGATAGTTTAACATAATGATGAAGCATGATATTATGATATAACATGAAAAAGGTATAGATAAAAAGAATGTAGACAGAAATTATCATCACCAATATTATCATGAAAGAAAATTGAAGGGGTGGGATTGACGTTCATTCTCGAATGATTTTTCCGAGAAAACGAAGTGTGAAAAAAGTAAAATATTAGAAAAATCAAATAATTTTTAGCGCAAAACCTATCAAAACACTCATCATCATCAGCATCATCACATCATCATCAACATCATCATTAGTATCATCATTAGCATCATCAACATCATCATCATCAAACACTATTACTACGATAATATATTTGAAAAAATTTTTATTGAAAAATATTTCTTCTAATATTTATAATAATACTTAAAATTTATAAACTATTCTCTGCAAGATATTAAAGAATTAAATTTTATTATTAGTCAAAAAATTTTTCAAATTAAAATTTATTAGAATTTTTGACAACAAAAAAGAAGTTTTGATTATAAGGAAAATTTTTCAAAATTTTATTAACCTTGTTCTATTTTGCTTGATCTCGAGAATTACCGGGCTAGTTTTGAAAAGTGATCCATCTTGCTTGATCTTGAAAATTGCCAGGCTAGTTTGAAAAGTAATTATAACTTTTAGTAATTTGACGAAAATTTACATAATATCATTGAATTTTTTTAACATTTATTCCCGAAAATTAATTTACCACTTTTTAATTAATTTCTCTAAAACGATTTTTAATTAATATCTAAATGTAAAAATAATTTTATTCGAATAAAATTAAAAAGCCAAGAAAAATATTAATTTTAATAAATTAGCAAAGAATATTCGGATGAATATAAATTGCCAAAGAATGAAATTATAAATTGTCAAACTTTTGAATATTTTCTTCTTCTTTTTGAAATTTTAAATTATTTAAAGAAATTGCTAACAAATAAAATATTTCATTTTAAAATAATAATTTCGAATTAAATATTTAAACGAAGTCGTAATTGAAATATAATAAAAATTATTGAAAATAATTATAATTTATTACAAAACAAATAACACAATTAATATCACTCACACATTTGTAATAGTATTTATTACTAAATTACGGAAAATATTTAATAATTTGAATGAAATTCCAAATGGCATAATTAATTATGTGCTCATTTTTTAAATAATATTCGTTTCAAAATGATTGAAAATTATTTAGCGATTTTTATTAAATTTTTGGAAATTATTTGATAAATTTTAATTAAATTATTGGAAATTATTTGACAATTTTGATTAAATTATTGGCAAATATTTAACAGTTTTTGTTAAATTATTTGATAATTTTCATTAAATTCTTGGAAATTATTTGATAATTCTTTTTAAATTCTTGAAAGTTATTTGATAATTTTAATTAAGCTGTCGAAAATTGTTTGATAATTTTAATCAAATTCTTGGAGAATATTTGATAATTTTAATCAAATTCTTGGAAACTGTTTGATAATTCTTTCTAAATTCTTGAAAATTATTTGATTGTTTTGATTGAATTATCGAAAATGATTTGATAATTTTAATTAAGCTGCCTAAAAATATTGATTGTTTTGATCAAATTCAATTCATAATTTAGCGATTCCTATAAATTATGAAATATATTAAAAAATTACGATATTATTTTTCCAATAGTTATTTATCTTTGATTGCAATTTAGTATTTATTTTTTCTTTGCATTACTACGACTTTACTTCCTTTTTTTTTGGATGATTAATGAACATTGATTTATAATTTCATTTTTCATCTCATACTTTTTTCCTAATTTCAGAATAAAAAAATTAAGCAAATTTTTTTTTAAAATTAATTTATAAAATAAGGAAAAATTAGTGAAAGCAAAAATGAAATAGAAATGAAAAAAATTTTTGGTTTTTTTGTTTGTCAATTTTAAATTAAAAGAAAAAAAAAGAGATGATTGCTATTGGAATGTATTAATATATGATAATTGATTATGTTTCCTAATTCTTCCTAATTTATTATTTTGATTCATCAATCCAGAATTTTCCTTTTCCTTTTTACTTTTTATTTTCAAAGTAATAAAAAAAACCAAAAAAAATTGAAAATGAGAAATTGAAATTGTTAAAGCGAATGAAATAGGTTTTCAATTTTGTAAAACTTTAGAAGAAAAAAAGAAGATAGTTGATAATATTTGGTAAAGTAAGTGCATCGAGAAAAAAAAAGAAAGAAAGAAAGAGAAGGTAAATGAAAAAACGATTGATTTCTTAATTAATTCATTAATTATCTTAAATTTTCAAATTTATTTTTTTCCCTCCCAATCGTTCCTTGCTTCCAATAGTACATTCTTCGTTTTTTTTTTTTCGAGACAAGATTTGATAATTGGTTTAGTTGAAATCAAAAATTATTCCAATCAAAAATTAAATTTTGATCGACAGAATAAAACTTAATAATTGATCATTTGATCCAGCAAGTTAAAAAATTATCGATGAGAATACAACTAATAATTGCTAATTATCATTTCGAAATGCAGTATGGAAAATAAAATTAGCGGCAATAGTTTGTTGAAAATTTTTCTCGAGAGATATCGGTAGAAAATTGAAGGTATTTGTGAATTTAATTCGCTTAAATTATCACAAGACATTTGTATATCCAATTCGTCTCAAATCAGCACAAGATATTTGTGAATTTAATTCGCTTAAATTATCACAAGACATTTGTATATCCAATTCGTCTCAAATCATCACAAGATATTTGTGAATCCAATTCGTCTCAAATCATCATGATACTTCATTTTGATCTATCTCAGACAGCTACCATTTTATTTCGAATATCATAATTTGCTACCTTTTTCTTTTCTTCATATATTCAATATTTTTGCAAAATTGTTTATTTAAAAAACAACAAATATTTCGTATAATTGTTTATTGAAAAATTTTTTTAATTTATAATTTTAAATTATATTAAAATACAATACTTACGAAATAAATTTTTTTCTTTTTTTTTCAATCAACAGGCAACATGAGAGTTTTTCATTTTATCAATTACTCTTATAATGCCAACAATTGCAAAAAATAAAACAAAAAAAAAAGGAAAAAACCTGATATTGATAATTTTTGATCAAAGATCAAAATAATAAATAGTTTTGAAACAGGTAAATTTATATCAAATTTTGAAAGATAACAAATAAATATATGTTTACGAGAAATAGTCAAGATTAGAAAAGAAAATACGACAAATAATCTCAAAAATGCTATTGATATCTTAAATTGAGATATTATGAAAAATTTTTTAAAATTTGCAAATTATAGCATGAAATTAGAGCCGTTCAAGGAAGTTTTAAAACGTCAAATACCAATCGAGATTGGTAAGCCAATACCAATGATCGTTTATAATATTGATCATCCTAAAAATTGCGGTGATCCATGGATTGGTGCATATTCAAAACATGGCTTTTGGTATAAATTTTCAAATGGTACCAATGATGATTATGAAAAGATAAGCATTCAATAATTTAATCATACTTTTTATTCTATCATTAATTAAAATTTCAAATATAATTTAATCATTGTTTTCAATCTTCTTTTGAGAAATAATAATTTAATTCAATCAATATTGCCATCTTTCAACATTGATGCTACATATATTAGGTAAATATTACTATTTAAATGATTATATTAATTTATATGCAAATCATTTTCGAAATAATTTATTATTCTTCTTGTTCAGGTTGTTGCTCATGCATTCATCAGTGATTCATATAAAATTAATTACGATTCATTAAAAATATGGAAAACAATTTCATCATGCAATTCTCGATTTATTGTCGCAAAAAATCAAAGTCAATCATAGTTATTAAAATATTTTACAAAAATAATGAAATTTATTTGTTAATTAATATTGACAATATTTTCTTTTTTTTCATTCCTTTTATTGCAATAAAATTTATGATAAATTAATTTGTATATTTTGTATCCACTTTTTCATTTTTTTTTAAATCTTACTTTTCAATTTATTTCACAATTTTTCATTTTCATTTGATAAGTTAATAAATTATGATTATTTCGATATGATAATGACATCTAATTTCCAATATTATTACGTACATTTGAAATCATTAAAAAAGTTTAATAATTTTTGATAATAACTATCCGAAACCTTATCACTTCTTTTCTACCTCTCTCTCTCTCTCGCACTCTCTCTCTCTCTCCCTTGCTATACTTTTCAGGTTTACCTTGATATACATATTATAATTATTTTAAAAAAATTTAGTTATAATTAATATAATTATTGGAAAATAATCAAACTAATTTTTAAATAAAAAAATTTTTTTGAATAATTTTGAAATTGATCAGTTTTTAAATTATTGATTTCTTTTTGCAGTGATTAAATTTTAAATAATTTTTCAAATACATATATGACAAATATATAATTATTGATTGATAAAATTAATCATTGTCGAGAATATTTGATTATAATATGAGTATCAAAGAATAATTCTCATAAATATATAAGAATTCAAAAAAACTTTAGACTATCTTAATCATTAAATTATCAAGTTCTTATCAAAATTAAACTTTAGCTGATTTTTCAAAAAATCCAAGAAAAGTAAATAATAGTTAAGATGGAAAAATGTAAACTTATCATTGAAATAATTAATAATTGAACGATATTTGAAATACTTTCTCTTTTTTTTAATTTTAAATTATACATATTTTCTAATTTATGAAAATAAACTTATTCAGCAAAACAATTCGGCAATTGTTTCATTATCACTGCCATAATTGTTTAATATTATCGTTAACATAATTGTTAATATTTTGCTGCTACAATTTGTTATTACTATTACTATTAACAAAGTTATTATCAGAATTATTATCACAAAATTGTTTAATACTTATCATTTTCATTATGCATAAAGTGTTATAAAAAACAATTTTTGTAAACATAATTATTTTAAAAGAATGAAAAAGAATTCTTAAAATTAATTTTTAAACTATTAGCTTCTTTTTCATTTTCTTTTTTCAAAATTAAATTTTACTCGTTCTCGAATATCTTTTCGAACAAATAATATAAAACTTTTTGACATTTAGAAAAAAATAATTTATGATGAAATTTCGGTGATAAAATTTACAAATAGTATCGATTGAATTTTCTTGCAAAAAGTTAGCGAATTTTTTTCGTCTCTTCAACTTTAACAAAACAAAATTTATTATTAATACTTTTAAATGAAATGAAATAAAATTATTTCATAATTGATAATAATTAATTATACTGATAAATTATAAAAAAATGAATAATTAATTATACTGATAAATTATAAAAAATTGAAAATCGAAATTCGATAACTGATAATAATTAATTATACTGATAAATTAAAAAAGTTAATAATTAATTATACTGATAAATTAAAAAAGTTAATAATTAATTATACTGATAAATTATAAAAAAATTGAAAATCGAAATTTGATAACTGATAATCATTAATTATACTGATGAAATTTAAAAAAAAAAGTTGAAAATCGCAGTTTGTTTGATAAAAACGTAAAAACAAATTTACGAACAATTTTTTCTTTTTTCTTTTTCTTTTTCTTAACAAAACTTTTATATGTCTTATTTGTTCTTATCTTTTCTTTTTCTCATTTCAAATGTATTTGATAGTTAATAAAAAAAAAAAAAAAGAAATTATCGAAAAACTTTTTTGTTTTTTGCTTTTTTTCAATTCTTTTCAATGATTGGTTATTTTAATTTTTGTTCCTAATAGTGTTTCATGCACTTCATCGTTATTTTATTTTATTTTTAATTTTTCTTTTTTTTTTTAATTTTTGTTTATTCACAGGTAATGAACTTCTTGGTAGTATAATGATTACTTACCTTAATAATATTGCAATTATTGGTTTATACTACATCATTGAAGAGTATCGACATTCAGGTATTGGAAGTAAACTTTTAACGAAGTATTAAAAATGTCATTAGTAATGAAATAGTCATATTTCATTCAGGTAATTTTCACTTTCATCTTCTCTCTCTGTTTTTTTTCTTTTCGTTTCATTTCTTTTTTTGTCTTACTCAAATAATTTTAATCAATGGTTTTATTAATGAAATGAAAAAGCAAATTAAAAAAAAAAACTGATCATATAATAATCAAATAAAAATTTATAACGCATAACATAAGGCGTAAATTTACGTAATTGCAGACGTAAAATACAGACGTAAAATCGTAAAATTACTATTGCATGCATTAAATTTAAACAAAAATAACGTATCATAAACGACGGAATTATTAATTTAAAATTAAATAATTGATCATTTAATCAATCAAAATGATATGCATTAAAGAGAGAAAAGTAATTCTATAATTTAATAGCATATATATTTGCCTAAATGATGATACTATCAATTAAAATAAATTTATCAAATACATCAAAAAATTTTCTATCCTTTATCATTTATCATTAATTAATTATGGTATTAATTTTTCTTGTTCTACAATTAATATCAAAATATTTTTACAGTTCTGTGCATTTTTTTGTCATTCATTTTTACAGCCTATCAAATATATTTAATTAATGATTAACTTAATTTGAAGATATTTTTATTTTTAAGATTTCAAAATATTAAAATATGGTTTTTTTGAGAGTCCTTAATTTTATTCATAAGAAATATATCATTATAACGAATATATAGTTTTAAAGAAAAATTATCATTTAGTGAATATAATTTGAATAAATCGAAATTCTCTAATATTGATGATAAAAATATATCATTATAGCGAATAAGGTATTTATGAGATAACGATTTTCATTCGATCAATTAATATAATTATTGATGAAAGCTGTAAATAAATAGAAAGCTAAATGCTTCATTAAAAGTGATGATAACATTTTTGGATGATATTTTCAGCAATTTTTTTGCAACATCGATATCATCATATTGCTTTAATAAAATTCTGATAATTCTGTCTCTTGAAAATAGCTATGAATTTAAATACACAATTTTAACATACCTTTATTCTAGTATTCTATTTTTTCATTTTCTTTCTGTTAATTTCTTTTTTCTCTTTCTTTCTGTTAATTTCTTTTTTCTCTTTCTTTCAAATTTATAATTTATAAAAATTTGACTAACTTTTTTTTTTTTTAATCTATCAATTTTATTTAGCATCATATTTGGCTAATAAATGCTATCGTTTTGATTTTACAAAATCATTCTTACAACAACAACAACAACAACAACAATGGAAATTTGCTACCTATGAAATTAGTAATCCATCCGGGTTTCCTACTCTTCAGGTTTTGTCCTAAATTTTCCTCTAAAAATTTATTGATTTATTTTTTTCCTATTAAACTTATAATAATTGATTAAAAAAATTTCAGAATAACAATATTACAACTATCAAATATAACAATCTTTCGAATATTGAATTTTATCAATTATCAAAATATGATAATAATCTAACACAATTGAATCGTGATATTTGGTTAAAAGAATGGTTTAAACGTGAACATTTCAATACATACATTGCCTTTAACGAAGTATTAAAATGTTTTTTTATTTCAAATTTTTTTTCTTTTTCTCATTGAATTTCTTTTTTTTTTAGAATAAATTTTTATGACTTAATAGAATATATAAATTTTTGGAATTTTTTAAAAATATATTCTCTCATTTTTAAATAAACTTTTTTTTTTTTTTAGAACAAAGTAATCGGATATGGATGTTCAAGAGAAGTAGCCGGTGGTTATGTTTTACCATTATTAGTTGGTCCATTATATGCTGATAATTTTGAAATTGCTAATGCACTACTTTATGCTATATTAAAAAATATTATGTAAATTATTTATTGATTATAATTTTCTCGAGAATTTCTAACTTTACTAAATTCTAATCTTTTCCTTTTTTTTCAATGAAATACGTTTATTTTGTGAAAAAAAAGTTTATTTCCATAATTAATAATTATGTTATGGTAATATTCGTGGAATAAATTTTTTTTTTTTTTTAGAATCCAGAAAATGATTATGATTGGGATCCGGATATTTATGCAATATATAGACGAAATGTATATTTCATTATACCTGAACAAAATACTCAAATGATTGCATTAATGGAAAAATTAAAAGGTGAAGGAGGAATGATTAAAAAGATCGATTACATTATATTGTAAGTAATTTCTCTTTCTTTTATTTTTTTATATTTTCATCTAACGTTTTCAATAAAATTTTAATTCGATTAGATTGAATGCAATTAAGTTTAAAAGTTGAAATTATCAAATTTTTCTTTTCTTTTTTTTTTTAAAGAAATTATCTATTCTAAATCATCGTGATATAAAACAGCATCAATTGATAGATATATTTTTGATTCTGATCAGTGGAATAATTTAACGGGAAATATAAGATTTTAACGTCTTGACGGGAAATATAAGATTTCAACGTCTTGACCTGTTTTGTTTTTTGATGGGTGAATAATTTAACGGGAAATATAAAGTTTTAATGTCTGGACGGGAAATATGGGATTTCAAATTAAAAGAGAGTTAAAATGAAAATTATACAGATGAAATCAAAGAATTTAGGCTGATTACAGTTATGGTTAAAATTTTTGAAATATATCTTACCTTCTATTATTAATTTATACTATAGTATATTATATATTAAATCAATGACAGATTAAAGATATAAACATTGAAATATTAATTTAGGGATGAAAAATTATTTACTTTAAAATAAATGAAAGAGTATTTTTAATTAGCATATTTCTTCGATATACAATCTATCTTGAATCGAAAATAGCAAATTTCTAATTCAATTTGTTTCTTTTTTAACATATGCCTTATCACCATAAATAATCATCAATTTCTAATGATTGAATAGATAGATAATAGCAATAAGATTGCTAATTTAGATAAGAGCAAAAAAAAACATCAATTATTTGAATCGCTTAATGAAAGCATTAATCGTAATCATTTGATTTTGATTAATAGCATATTAGGAGATTGATAAGATAATATTTTGTGCGGAATTTAATGAAGAACTTGTGCCATTTTATTATGCTAAATATTTAATGAAATTATTATTCATTCTAAAATTTATTCTAAAATAACAGTTACTCATATAAATTTCTCAAGTTTTTTTTCGAGAATAATCTCATAGTAATTTCTAAATGCTACAATAAATTGAATAATTCATCGTTTCATTTTGGAAATATGTGCAAGCTCTATAATCAAGCATATGATAAGATGATTATCATACTTGCAACAATTATTATTATATTATCACTTATTTGGTTTGAATTCAAAAATATACCAAGAAAAAATCTGATACGTTAATAAGCGTAATTAAATTTTCACGTAATATTTATTTGAAATTTTATCATATATTACAGTATGTTTAAAAATTATATTTCATTCAAATCAATGAGAGAAAAAATTTAGCTAAATGATTATTGCGGTATAAAATAATGATAAAATTTTGTAGTACAATGATATTGTCATATCATCCTTCTCTTTTTCCTTCTTTTTTTTCTTTATTAAGAAATAGAACCGATGAAAGATTAATTTAAAAATGATTTATTTCTTTTCTTTTTATTTCCATCAATGGAAATAAAATTTTCGCTCAATTGATTATTGTTAAAAAAAATTTTTCATACATAAACAAAAATATATCCTTTCAATGATACATTCAATTATGTACCTCATTTATGAGTTATAATAGGAATATACGAATGATCATAAGCGATCATAAGATCGATATAATAACGAAAAAATAGCATTTAAAATCAACATAATAGTAATGCGATTCAAAAAATTGATCGAGACCAATGTTCAATAGAAATTCGAGAATTAGCGTTTCAAATTAACCAATTTTCAGACTCAAACGACGGATAATTTGCCAAATATTGACTTCAACAAGATTTTCGCCATTTCCGACATACATATGTCAGTCATATAATATATGACTAAATTCAGAAATCTTTTTTTCGAATCCGTTATTTTTATTAATTATTTCTAATTTGATTCCGTATTAATCATCTTATAAAATGAATGAAAATAAAGAGTTTGAGCATAAATAAATTCTTTCAAGAATGTTACAAAAAAATCAAAGTCACCGTTATTGAAAAAATTTGTATCTAAGATTTTTATTAATATCCATTGTGGTTTGCTTCATTCGAAATAAGGCGAATGATAATTTTGATATTACAAATAATTTATATTATGTAACTTATGTTATCACGATGGGAACAGTTATGAATTTGCTTCAATTAATAATCAATAATTATTTTTCAAAACACTCGGCTAATTTAGATTTCCGTGAATTTGTGAAAATTTCTTGCAGTTCTTTTATTTTTATTTGAAGTAACAATCAAACTAAAAGTGTAACAGGAAGCAAACAACATATATCAATCCCGAAAACAAAAGAAACAATGCACAAAGAAAATATTAGAAACTAAAAATAAATCAAGACAACCTATAAAGTTAAAACATAAACTGCAACAAAAATTTTTGCAATTGAAAAGATCAGTAACAGCAGAAACTGCAATTGATATTCTATATCAATATCCATGAGTACCTTTCAGCTTCTATTAAACAGATAAATGAGAAGCCGATTGATTATTATAGATACCTTGGAAAAAATTTATCAGAAACTCAACCAATAAATTAATGATCAGATGGGTTAAACAAAAATCCAAGTGAACAACTATTAATTCATCAACACCGGTTAAAAAAGGTTGAAGCAATAACTACTAGCAGATGGGAAAAAAGTCATAAAACAGCTAAGGCAAATAGACAGATCAGAACATCACTAAGATACTGTAAAAATGCCTAAATAATGACGGAATTCTCGTTTCTTCTCAAGAAAATGCTCATAATAATAGAAGTTCCCTTCTATTTTTAATCCACATCCAAGAAGAAATAGTTCCCACTCTTTTTCTGTTCCATATCTTTGACAGAATCTTTCTTGTTGATACGTGGCCGATAATTATCTTTATCACGTCGAAATGTTATATCTAGGAGTCGCAAAAATCGATTCATTCCTTCCAAAAGTGACTGAGGTCTGTAAAAAGAAAAAAAGGAACATATTTTCGGCTTTTTTAAAAATCAAAATAATCTCTAATAACCTTTTAAAAATTAAGATACACAATGTATTTTGAAAAACTAACGATTGTGCTGAAGCAGATTTTGATGGTATTCCTTCAAAAACTATCACACGATCAGCAAGATATGTTCCCATCAAAAAGTCATGCTCAACAACGAATGCTGTTTTCTTCGCATGCAAAATGAACCTGTTGATCAAGCAAAATTAAAATAAATTAGAAAAAAATAGTATTTGACATGTATTAATAATTCAAAATAAGAACGACAATAAGAAATCAAATTTAATAGTTCAATCCATAAATTCAACTCCATTAATAGTATTCATTTGAATGTCCAATTCTGAGAGTTAAAAAACGAAAAAAATTCTTCATGACGCATCTCTGTACTGAAATATGAAGCAAAACTTTATACTCTAAGTATATAATTCATTCGGATGGCAGTTGTAAATGCAATGTAATTAGATCATGTTTAATCACATTATTTTGAATAATTGTTTTGCTGAAGGCTTCATTATACATAATGCCTGTCTAACATTTTTTTTCGTAAACATAATGAGAGCCCATAATAACGATGGATCATAATAGTTACAGTAAGTCAGTAATAATCAGAATGCTTAGAAATTCATTAAAACTACCTTTTTATAACTTTCGCAGCATGCAATCGCTGCTCTGAATCAAGATATGCGCTTGGTTCATCGATCAGATAAACATCAGCCACTTTTCCGAGACACAAGGCTAATGCAACTCGTTGCAATTCACCACCAGATAAATGTTGCACCTAGAGAAACACTTTGAGGCTTATTTGCATTTCACATATCAAACAAATCAAAACCTAGTAGAATCAAAAAAATAAAAACAATATCTGCTTATATGAGTTCCATGTTCTTCTAAATACTTGATTTAACTTAATTTAACATTCAAGAGAAACAATTCTCTATAGTTAAAATTATAAAGTCCAAAAAGAGAACGACCAACGAAAGAAATTTTACTTCAAGATTGAGCAAATCGTCGATCATTAATGGCGACAAAACATCTGTTTTAAATTGTGCATGATTAATCATATCGGGTATTTTTTCATACAAGAGATGTCGCACAGAGCACTGTGACTTTGGACTAATCTTTGCGGTTTGTAAGAAATATTCAGCCGTGGAATTTCCGTCGAGTTATCATCCACTTGCAAATTGCCAGCAAGAATCCTGAAATATTTTTTAAAATCACTTTGTAAAACTTAAAGCTCGAAATCAAAAATAAATTTTTATGATTGTATATTAGTGGCGAATGATTTATTAAGTAAATAAAGAATCTACTTTCCCAAGAGAACTTTTCTTTGATATTCTCATTAAAACTTTGGGAAGCGTTTTTCTCACTATAGTACATAAAACGATAAGTTTTACTATTCGAAAATATATTTTGTAAGTAACGAATGCTACGTGCTCATGAGACTTCGAGATTGCAAACAATGGAGACTTAAATCATTTTCATCCAAAAATGTCAGTCTTAGCTCTATGATTTCCAAAACAAAACCAGACCTAATCATTGTTGTTTTTCCAGTACCATTTTCTCCGAGCATAACGATAATTTCAGAATCCGTAAATTCACCACCTTCAACTTTTAATTCAAAATTCCCTATACGTTTAGTAAATGATGGATATGTGTAACGAGCTGTTCGTTTAACTACTTCCTTCTCTGCTTGATCGGTTACTTTGAAGGATAACTCAGAATCTCTGCAATGTACAGATTGAAAAATACAATTATATTTCTCAAATAGATAAATCTGTATTCTAAAGCAGGAAAAATCTACTTTAAACAAACTAGACATTATACCTGAAACGCATATTTTCAGTTGGAATAAAGCCATCCAAAAATATATTAATGCCTTCTCTAACACCAGATGGTAGTGTTACAACGCCATAGACCCCTGGCATGCCATAAAGACAGCACACAAAATCAGAGAGATAATCTAGTACAGCCAAATCATGTTCGACAACAATGACATAACTGAAAAAGAATAACGATCTAGTCTGAAGAAGCTCAAAATTTCTCTTTGCATTATAAAAGATCCTAATAGCAGTTCTGAAATACAAGCTAAAAACAAATAAAATGATACTTTATATTGTACAAACTAAAGAGTAAAATGTTTATTCTTGCTCTACCTAATATTTCTAAACTGTATTTTTATGGATGCTAAAAAGAAACTTACTTATGGGGTGTTACTAAATCTCGAATAATTTTGGCTGCTTTTAAGCGTTGTTTTACATCCAAATAACTGGATGGCTCATCGAACATATAAACATCAGCATGCTGCACAACGCACATTGCTATTGCAAAACGCTGCAGTTCTCCACCGGACAACTGATCAAGCATTCGGTCTTTAACACCATTAAGCTCTGCAAAATGCTATCGACTGTTAAAATCTCATCAAAAAAGAATTTTTCAATCGATATCAAAATTCTAAATAAGTTGATGAAAGAATTTTAGAAACATTTCCAAAAAATCGATTAAGAATATACCTAATTCTTCGCAAATTTGAAATAAGTTTTCGCGGTCACATTTTTTTCAGTAATTCTTGCACCTGTCCTTTCGCTGCTCTGCAAATTTAAAATAAATCCTCAAGAATAAAATAAATATATGTATAATTTCTCTCGTTCTTTTCACGAAAAAATTTGAAAAACTTGAGTCATCATAAAATTTTCACTTTTCATCCCTTTTCGGTTTATCCGCAATTAAACAGTAATGCAAATAATGGAGTATGAGAAGCTAAACATTATTTCATACCTTGATCTACTTTCACAAATGTCTTATTTCGTATTAAGAGAAAGATGGAAGAAAAGGAAAATATTGAGTAAATCACAAATATTAAGAAAATAGAATTCATTCACAATAAAGCTAGAGATTTCCTATTTTCTCATGCTCTTAAGAAAAATATCAGTTCTGACAAGATCGAAAAATTAAACAGTGATGCCAAAGCTGTTGTCTGAATGTTATGCATATAAATACCGACATCATCATTGCTAAACACAGGAAGGATAAGAAGATCATATACTTCGGGATTTGATCAACATATTGTGGCTTTGCAACGGCTTTCAAATTGTCTTCTAATATTTTCGTAAAGTAATTCTGTAGCTCCGAACCACGAAAATAAGCTAATATCGAAGGCCAATCAGGAGGAGTCTGCAATAATCCACAATTTCATTAATTTAACCGAGCTATGATATCCATAACTCAGTTTTCGAAATCTATATAAGCAAAACTGGACATTCATGCAGATATTTCATAAAAAAATTTCGGAAGAAATTTGTGTTTCTATAAAATGATGAATTTTAACATAATAAAGGTATACTATCATTACTGACTTCAAATTTTCCAAGATTAGGTTTTAATTTTCCAGCCAGAATTTTCAGCGCTGTAGACTTCCCAATTCCATTTGTACCAACAAGGCCTAACACCTAGAGAATTATAAGTAAAACTTTTTAATAGTCGCTGAAACGTTTTTAGATAAAACGAACATGTTACAGATATTTTAATAATATATATTTATAAGTAACCTGATATCACATTTTCTGGATATGATATTTTTTAAATCATAGGGTAGCTAATGTCATTCGATTAATCTTAAAGCTTTAAAATATCAGAAATTGTTTAAAAAGTAAAAAGAAACTTCTCCAGTACGTGGCGTCGGTAAGCGATGCAATTTGAAAGAATTTTTACTAAATCGATGAGTTGTATCTTTGGCCAAATTGCTGGGCAAATTTATAATTTTATTGCCTCATACGGACATTTCTGCAAGGAAAAATAAGAAAGAAAATGTACAGAAATAGCTCAAGAAAATTTGTACTAGACACTGCATGGCTTCAAACTATCGGACAGAAGTATAAAGAACTTTTCGAAATTAAAAAATTTTAGAAAAACAACTATTTAATAGAGTAATGATATGGAATATAATGCAATTTTAAATAAGACAAAACTAAAAGTCCGAATCACAAACAAGCGGATAACGAGGATTGAATGAAATGATTTAATAATTGACATTATGAATCTCTTGCAGAAAATTCTTATTGTGCAGTAAAATCAAGCTATTAAATAATGCATTGATTGGCCCATAATTTTATTATCTATTCTAATCTAGATAAAAACTTTTGAAGAGGAGTTCAAAGAGGACAAACAAAAAAACTAAGAGTAGTTTTCAAAAATCTAATTTATACGAGTTGTTTTAGCTGCAATACACTAAACAAATCATTGAAATACTGCCTATTAATATATGGAGTATCAAGTTTTATCTATTACAAGAATGACTGTTTAAAAGTTCTCATTGATATCATATGAAAATTTTTCGGTAAAAGTATAACTGCACCAAAAAGAAATTATTTTTGAATAATGATATAAATTTGAACAGTGAAATGTATTTATGGCCATTTTGCATGTAAATTTTGAATAACAAAAATCCTGAAATCAAATATTCAAAAACTATCTATAAAAATACCTTTACACAGATACCGCAGCCAATACATAAAGTTTCGGATATTTCCGCCATTCTAGAATTGCTTTCCACAACAATACACTGCTTTCCTAAATTTTGCGCCAAATTGTAATAATAAAAAAAACTCCCATCTAGTAAAGTAAAATACTTCAAGTGCAGTTCAAATAGTGCTCAATTATGCATCCGTACAATCTTGAATTTATGAAACCCAAACCAGAGGGTTTCATTAATAACTGAATTTTAATCAAAATATTCGATTATTAAAAACAAACTTCATGTTTTTGGTAATCTTACAAAATAACCCATGACCGACAATCAGAAAAAATAAAATAAACAAAATGAAAATTTAGACTACATATTCTCAAAACCTATTTTGCTCAAACTATTCCAAATCAAAAAGAAAAAAACATACCCATTCGAACAACGGGACATGATTTTTTGCATGCAAGACCACAATTTTTGGTTTACAACGATCCTTTTCCACAATAGCAATACGCGTCATCTTATCCGTCTCCTCCTGCTGCTTCCGCAAGCGATTCATTTTGTCTTAATATGATCGATCCCCAAAGTGGAAAAGCAATCTACTGAAATATATTTTTCAATATTTCATATTCAAAGATAAGTATCACTCCATGTTTTTATCATCTTTTGTTCTTAACCATATTAGTGCATTCTGAATGAAACCGCCAATAAATCAATAAAATATAAGTTTCAACATTTAAAAAAAATATGGTCGGAAATCATCCATCACGCTAAGAACCGCCACAAATTCCAAGTTCTTATTTAAAACAAATCTGAAACAGTATGGGTTTTTTTGCGTTACTCTTCTCCTTCAGTATTCCTATTACTTCCAAAAAGATGCTCCTGAAGTTTTTGTACTTACTGAAAACATATGCCAGGTTATTCCACTATTCTTGAGTATATCCAATTATGATATCCAAATTGCATAATCTATTCGTACTTTTCAATTAATTAAAAATTATCAGCATTTAGTAAGCCATGTACAAAGCAATGGTATCATACCATTAATAAAAAAAATTATTCGAAGATTTATGTTATAATTGAAAACAAATACATTCTGTCAAAAGCGATTTCAATGACTAATTGAAATTTAAAATTACAATAGTGTCAGTAATGTAAGTTCAAATCCTGAACTTTTCTCTCACCATGGACTCGACAATAAAATTAGCCTAATTAAAATTAAGAAAATCAATCATACTCCAAAAACGCATTTCAGATTCGAAGTTTCCAAAACAAAACGAATAAACAGTGTAAACATAAAAGATGCTAAAAAATCTAATAGCTGCAACACTACAAAGAAAATCTGACTATACGTAATCATTAAGAATTATGGCATAAAAAATCAACAATATTTGAAAGGCGAAAAAAAAACAATAGGAAAACAAAGAGAAAACAATGATCTAGCAGCCTCTTTTTAACTCAGCCCTCTTCCTTCATCCCAAAGCAAATAATGCAAAAAAGAAAACAATTTTGTTCGAAGCATGAAAGAGAAAATAAAAAAGAACATGAAAACAATGCCTGAAAGAACGTGAAGGATAATATTAGAAAAATGGGTTAAGAAAAAATCAAATCACTCTGGAGCTCCATAGGAAACACGACTTTTTGTTTCATCGAAAAAGCGACACAGAATTTCTTATAATATTCATCGGACAATTCCCGCATCACTTCTACAAATGGATCTTTCGCACGACCAATAGCTAGCAGCGCTTCTGTGATCTTGACAAGTGTAGTCTTTAAAAAAGCCTTTTAAACAAATCGGTCAGAAATTTTTATAATTGTAGATAAATCTGATAGTTAGAAGAGGCAATTAAGATTGGAGAATTCTGGTTGTAAGAAAGAGATGAAATTTGCATTTTATGCATTCGGAATTATCTTCGGTTATTTTAGAAAATCGACATTTATATAAATTTTTTCTACTGTGTCTAAATTTTAATTCATTATAAAAGCCATCATGAAACAGCATAATGCGCATTATAAAAATATCACAAAAATACTGCATGTGCAACATTTCAAATAATAACTAAAAAAATACTGCATAATTTTTTGAGAAACGGAAAAGCATTCAAAATAACATACTGAAAAACTGTGTATTAAAGCCCAAACTCTATTTTCGCTAATCCCGTTGTCTCGCTCCAATGCTTTTTTGACTCCAGACGCCAAAAGTCAACCGCATAAGCATTCAGATATATCTAAAACATTTTAAGTTTTTAAAATTGATAATAAAATGTCTAGACCGATTATAAATACAGAGTGAAAAGTAAATAAGATTTTTAAATTAGGATTAATTTTAGTTTATGTGGAAAATGATATTTTTTATAATGCGCATTATGTTGTTTCATGATGGCTTTTATAATGAATTATGTGCTTGAACAAAACACTGTTCAATATAATTTCACGCGACTCTATATAATTCAAGAATCTATTGTCAAATTTAACATTTATGTTCAACCTTCGATTAATTAAATGATAAAATTTGAATCATTAAAATTTTAAAAAAGTCTTACTTTTCGACCTCGATGATCAACTGGACTTGGCGACCGAGTTGGTATAAATGCTTCGTCAAAAAGTAAATAATCATGGAATGGATGAACAATATTCGATGGAAACATTGAAACTGATGAATCGGCATGACCTGTCAGACAGAATACCTCACCCTAAAATAATTCGATTTACAAAAATAAAATAATTCCTAAATGAGAAAAGTTTGTATATAAAGTGGAGTAGCAAATATTTAATAACAACAAATTAGTAGAAATAGAGATGACAATTGGATAATTAAAGATAAAATCAAATTATTGCAAGAACTATCGCAAATATTGCATTGTAAAATAGTATATGCAGTTACATTTCATTTCGTTCATTAAATTGATGCGCCTAATGAGATGAAACAATTTTTGCGTGTTGTAGTAGGCATTCCAAACACTGTAAAATATGAGCTAGGTTCTAAGGCGTAATTACTCCATTCTTCAAGAGACAGTCAAAATCTCTGAGACTTAAAATTCAAATATAAAAAGTCATTTGAACCAAAATCTGTATCTTACGAAACTAAATTTTCATGCCGAAATATGACGAGCATAATGATGATTTCTACAATAACTGTACACTTCGCAATAGCAACATGTAATACAACTTCTTCAGTAATCTATCAGTTTATAATTAGTACAGAATTATCATGGTTTCAGACAATTACCTGAAGCCTTTTGCTAGGACTAGCTAGTCGCATAAATTCACGGTACAAATTTTCCACCTTGTTTGTATACTCTTCAATCAAGCAAGCGCAATTGTCGGGCAAAGGTTTTAAGAAAACCTGCAAATTCTCAATTAATTTTTTTAAATAAGAAAAAAAAGCAATGTTGAATAGTGCGACATTTAATTTTAGTCGCAACAGCTTTTCTAGTACTTATTCTCTTCAAGAAATTACCAAATAATTAAGTTTTAAATATTGCCGTTATGCAATCACGCTAAACACAATCACATCATCTCTTCACTCTAATCAATTACCTCCCTAAAATTTCCTATTACTTCAAAGATTCAAGCTTTCGACTTGAAAATCTGTCAGGTGATAACATATGCATTGAGAAATTAAAAAATATAAACAGACCTCTGATTCACCTGTTGACGGATAGGAGTTCTTGTCATCCGGATTCCAACTAAGCGGCAAACGCAAATTGGTAAATAGATGTGCAAAAATAAGCACCAACTGACTTTTTACTTCCTCTCTTGATATCGTGCGACTTTCGCACAACTTATGGAATACACCATTTTGGAGAAGATGTGCAAAAAGAAGGTTACCCGGTTCGTTGGCTGATAGATGACATACCAGAGAAGCCAAACCGCTCAATTCACCCTAAATATTTATATGTAAAAATTTTATCTGCACATAACTACAATAATTTTAGCCGCGAAATGAGGTCATAAGCCTATAGCCATTTCAAATTTATGTCTCGGATAATTCTAAATTAACATAGTTATTTCAACTTATCATTATTTCATTATTAGTTATGAACTATGCCTCAATTTCACAGTTTCTGAAACACTGCGGAATCTTACGATGTATTTAAAATCATGAGATATATGTTCTGTGCACTTGACACTGCAAATGGAATTGTCAATCGGATTCGAGAAAAATTAAATAGAAAACAAATTAAGGAAACAAAAGTAATAACGAACTTCCTGATTCAATAAATTCAGAAAACGCAACACTTGAACAGCAAAAAGTGTATACAATTTGAGCTGTTTTTGCACTGTTGATGATAATTCGGCACGTGTATGAAGAATAAAAGAATTCGTCAAAAACGATAAAGCGGTCTAAAAGAAATAGCTATCAAAGATATACTTTTACATGGAAAAAAATATAAGACATACATAAGACAAGCAATACTATACCGTTTTTTCATTTAACATTTATAATTCTGGCAAATGGAATGAAGGAATTCCTCGGAATTTCTAACTCTATATCTCAGAGCTCAGAAATGTAAATAACGCTTAATGTTTTAATATATCATTCATCCCTAGAGAAATGTCAAAACCGCTAAAGCGCCTTTGCTATGAAAACAGAGGAAAACAAATAATATAATAAATGAAAGTGATAAACTTACTCGTAACCTTAGCGCAAGTGAAATTTTTGACTTTCAGGATATATTTTGTCTGAAAAAAGCTCAATGATAAAAGTTTACATACAATTTGATGATAAATTGGATAATTTATAAAGATTTTAAGATATTTTAGGAAAAATAAAGTGCTAGAACATAAGAGATTATAGAAATATCGATATTGCTAGACATGCTCCTTACAAATTAGAATTATGCATTTAAGAAAACCATTTCGTATACTATGATTTATATTGAATATTTCGATTGCTCAAAATATCAAAGAAGTTTAATTGTACTAGAGAGGTATCAAATATTTAAAATCATAGCAGAATTATATGCCTGAAACGTTTAAGATTAGCATGTAAATGATAAATCTATCATACTATTTTGTTGATGTATATAGCCAAAAAGGCGTAGAATATACGATGTAGTAAACGGCAAATTTCCACGCAGAGTCGACAAACTCGCTGTTAATAAGCGACGTATCTGAATATACAATGTATAAAATCATATCTATACAAAGCATTTTTCTATTAAAAATTATTCTGTCATAATTTCATATATATTTCTCATCAAAAATAAACAAACCTTGGCAGTTGGTATAGACATGAAAATGACCGAGCCTGAATGATCAAAACCACGACGGCCAGCACGGCCAGACATTTGTCGAAACTGTAAAGGTGTCAGGTTCGCATCATCAACCCCAAACAAAACTGTCTTACATGGCATGTTGATACCGAGTGCTAGTGTTGAAGTCGAAAACAAGACTGCCAAATGACCAGATCTGCAATGATGATTTAATTAAAAAGCGTAATATTAAAATGATTGATTTTTCATCCACATTCTTCTTCCATCCGAATAAAATAAATTTTTTGTAAAAAGAAATAGACATCCGTGATAAAGTAACATTCATTGACTTTCAAACCAAAAACAATCAAATCCTTAAACCTATCCACTTCATCAACCTATTGATTAGGTCATCAGTACAACCTGAATAAGATTTCGACAGCACCACGTTCCTTAGAATTCAAACCAGGATGATGGAAGCCAATACCGCGTTCAAAAAGCTTAAATAATAGTTTTGTTGTTTCTCGAGATAATCGATCCTTTGCTAATCTTGCAGTCACTTTTTCATACAAATCTGCATCGCGCTGGCGCCCATGTAATTTGAATCTGAATAATTCGAAGAACAAAAGTTTTTAGATTTTAAAATAGAACGAATACTTTCAATAATATTAGCGCTATTAAGAACTATAACTCCTAAAATTGTTAGAATGATTTTTTTTTTAAATTTCGGGTTATCTGACTTTAAATCATAAACATTAGATTATTCTAAGTTTTAGATAACATCTTAATGATGTTCTTTCCTTCCATTTGTTTTATGTCAATAATGCCTTCAACAAAAAAGCACTTCTTTACGTCGGAACTGTTAAAACTACTCATCGTGTGTTGCCAGTCATTGAATTTGTACCTTTTAGGATATTTATCTGGTTCCATGAAAGAATCATTTCTATTAAGTATTATCGATCATATAAAACGCATAACGATGAAGCAGGAAATTAATGAGAAAGAGTTACTTTTCCAAAACCATATTCAAGCGCAGCCTCATGGCCGCAAGGGGATCGTAATCATCTTGTACATTATGCTCCTGCTCTTCAACTTCCACTTCAGCTCTTTCGAACTTATCTGTAACTTTCGATTTTTTTTCTCCTTTGTTGTTGCAGCGTCCCGTTTCCTTTTTACCATTTTGGCTATTTTCTAAAACTTAAACCATTCTCAAATTGTCCACAGTTTAAAAATATGGATTTTGTCGATATTAGTATAACAGAACATTTTATGCATAAGCAATTCTGGAAAATGAATTTCGACATCCGTATTATTTACCTCATTGATAGACAAGCATTAATTCATATTTTTCAAAAGCTCGAATAACCTCTTCATCTTTTATTTCATATTTTTTATATTCTGGACTAGCTTCGAACTCTTTTGCTGAATCTCAAGATAATCGAACAGCTGCTGAGCCAGTCTCTCGCACACTCGACGATCCTCATTAAAACAAATTGCAGGAAGTAATTCCTTATCACGCAATTCCAAAATCAGAGGAGCAATACTTTTCATTGCCGTTGCTCGCTAAAAAAATATCTCGAGAGAAGAAAATCTGGAAATTAAATTTTAACTTAGCTGCTGCTTTTATTCCTTCCCTAATTTAACTTATTGAAATGAATTTTATTCTTAAAATACAATTTTTCTATCAAATTTGGTATCGAATGATAAAAAGTTTTGAAATATAGAACTGCACATATTTTTTGTCTGCGATTGTCAAGATGACTAGATCGTTTCTCGCAGTGGATGCTTCTCAGTAGCTATGGCAATATACATTAAATCGAGAATGTAAGTCTCGAAGAACACTAAACTAATTTACTAAATTTATTTCCAATACAGATTTTCGAATTTTTCAAATCAAACCTGATCAAATGGCATACTCCTGAAGTATAGTTCATTTTCCACATTTCTACCAATTTGTTGCAAAACTTTATTGGCTCTTTCTGGATTCATTCTAAGCCATTCCAGAAAACGATCTTTTAGAGCAACTTCAAGACGTCTAATATCTTCACGTGTAAGCCAAACCTTTTCGCCTCCGGGTTTGTAGTTGAAAAATGAACACGGTTCAAATTCTTCCCTATGATAAGGAGAAACATCCAGAGTTCGTTTGCAGAAATTTCTGGTCAAGTCTAATTATAAAAATGGAGATTTCATAATAAAATTAAATCATATGCTTGCATAACACACAATGCGAACTTCAGAAATAATAAAGAAATAAAAAACTCACTTGACTACTGAATCCACTTCGGCAAGAGCGTGATATAAATCAAGGATCTGTCTCGCAGTTAACTGCTGATCAGCGGGAATGCCAAACATCAACAGTTTCACCGGTTTATATACTCCGTATGGCATAAAGTGCTCAACCATCGAATTCTCGTCTCCATCTCGATATACTGAACTGATCCGTTGCACGGCAAGTTCTAATTCCGAATATCTTTCACCATATGTTATTAATTCAACCTGAAATCATAAACGAATTATATGGGATCCTGAAAAATAAGCACTAATGTCATGAAGAATTTTGAAGTTGTTGAGCATAAAATTGTTCAAAATAAAGGAAATCTGAAGCTCTAACATCTGAAGCACTCGAAAAAAAAAAGAAAGATGAAAAATTTCTGCAAACCGTAACAAAACCAAACCTCTCTTATAGATGTCCCTCGTATATTCTTACTTTTTCAGCGGACTGCAACCATTGATGCAGAACTGATGCATTTCCGATAGTAGCTGAGAGGGCAAGGAAGGGGCATCTAATGAGAAGTAGCAGATGCTCCCAAATATGGGCATCTGGTGAAGCACTAATACAATGGACCTGAAAAACCACCGAAATAAATTTAATCTTCGTTCTCAATGTTTCATGTTCTCCAGCTATCTTATTTTTTAATTCTTCATTATCCTTTACAATAACTTTTGTTTCAAAAGTCAAAATTCAAGCAAGATTTATCCTAAACATGATTTTTGATTGTAACAATGCAAAGTTTGGTGCAAAAGCTGAAAACCATTACTTCATCAAATATAACGTATTTAATTTTATCGATCATTGCCTGCACAACTGGATTCGTTGACAAAAGTAAGTTTTCGAGACACTCTGGAATAGTGATGAGTACCTGAAATTAATCATAATACTTTGTGACATTAATCAGAGTTTCTCACATTTCAAAGTTATAATAAAGAAACAAATAAATGATAGCAATTAAATAAAAACGGAAAGATTAAATTTAATATATATCCAGTAAAATTCATGTGTTTATCTTCCGTAACCGCAGTATACAAAATCTGCAAAATTAAAATGAACCGATTATCACCGGTTATTGTCTATGTGTATCCAAAATGAACCTGACAATTCATTGGATTCTCGAAATGCTCCAATAAAAGCGTCCCGAAAAGCGATTTTCCACCACTCAAAGTTTTATTACGAAAACGAGCGTACACTGAACCACAAACCTATAACTGAGGAATACAAAAACGCTTGAAAAATATGATTAAAGCTCGGTCGAAAAAATTATGGTCATTCATTTATAAGTAATTTGTAGAAGGAATATATACAATACTGAAGAAATGCACGATAGTGAATTGCAATCTAATTAAAATTTTCTAACATATACCTGATTGAGAAGTGCCTTAGAGGGCGAAACATAGACAACCATATCATCATCACTTTGTCGCAGTACACGTTCTATACAATAATATGATACAAAAGTTTTACCCGCAGAAGTTGGAGCAATTATAACGGCCGAGTGATCTAAAATGTATAAAATTATAGTATATACTTCATTTTGCTTCCGCAGCGAACTTATATTTTTGATATAATATCTAATATTTTAATATATATATATATATATCCTAATATTTTAACATTATATATATATGAATAAATTTAATCTGAATTGCGCAATTTTCAATACATATTATCATACTTGGTAACATAAGTTAAATAACAATCAAATGTTGTCAGATCCTACTGTTCAGTGTTAAAGCCATAAAAGATTCAGAACGATGCTTACTTTTATCCACAGCATCCAACATTCGTCTTTGCCACGCATCTGGATGGAAACCAGTAACACGATCGTCCTTTTGCGGATCTGATCGAATATCGATAATTTCACCTCCATAAGCCAATTGATAATATATCATATTTATGTTCAACGTTAACCTGCCTTCAGAAAAAGCAGTCGCCTTCTTGTTTTTTTCAAATCCGAGTGAAATCCATAAATCGGTAACCTAAAAATAATCATGCAAATGAAACATTTAGTATTAACATGAATGTTTTTAGACATATTTTTCACATAAAATTTAACTTTGATATTTCACTATAGTAGAAGAATGATAAGAAAATTGTTAGTAGCTAAAGAACAGCAAACAGCCCCAAAAATCCCATAAAATTCACCAGTTAACAAATTCTATGTACCTAAGTTATGATGAAAGAAATGAATGAATTGCT
Source organism: Dirofilaria immitis (assembly GCA_024305405.1). Taxonomy (NCBI): domain Eukaryota; kingdom Metazoa; phylum Nematoda; class Chromadorea; order Rhabditida; family Onchocercidae; genus Dirofilaria; species Dirofilaria immitis. The sequence continues at coordinate 310,615 of JAKNDB010000068.1, forward strand.
TGCGATTATAAGTGAAATTAAAATGACTCTACAGTTATACAATAAGTTTAAGAAAAACAAATTGGAAAAAGCTGTGAACGCTACATTATAACATTCATTTCAAGTTTAGAAAATACATACAAATTCTCTCTGCTTATCATCCAAATGCTGCCAATATATTGTAAAGAGATCCTTCAATTTACTAATTATAGGAACCGCTCGAATTCTTCTCTTTTCCACAAAATCGCGTCCTTCCAGAGAACTGAAGTCATTTGACATACGCAACACTTGTTGATATGTACACATAGCTCTAGATGAGCCTAATTCCAGCTTGTTCATTAAATTTTCCAAAATAAACATTGCCTGAAAAAGCCAAATTTCTTTCTGAAATCTGTTGGTGTAGAAATTGACATAAAATTCTATAATTTTCATTACTGTTAACGAAGCTTAACTATAACAGAATTACCTATCATTTTTACAAATAATTTGATTTTTTGTCGCAATTCCTATTTGGGTTGTCTAAAAAGTATGTGTCCGCATAATCCACATTCTTCGAATCACAACACTCGAATCCAAAATATTCAGGTTCTAATTAAAATTAGAGTTTCAATTAAGAAACAATCCTCCTCATTACCATTTTGCTCCCTTCCGATGGCAGTTCATCACTGTTATCACTTTCATTTCCAATAATATCACAACTTACATTCTTCCCTTGTTGCATAGCGAATCGAACCATTTGCTTTTCATCTTCTGCAAGTTTTTCATTTTTCTTATTTCGATTAGCTTCCAGAATTAATTCTTTTTCGATTTAGCTGCTCCTTTACCTTTTGGTCCTGAAAAACCTTCATGAAATGGAAGCATGCAATAGGCCAAAGCTTAACCATTCACTTTTGTTGCGTTATTTCTGTTCAGACTTTCCTCATGTCACTATTCATTTTTCTTTTTCTGAGAAAATTATCCTACAGCTCGAATATATTATCCTTAAACCTCTTTGAACAAATGATGCCGGAAAGCTTCGAACTCTAAATTGTTGAATATAAAACCAGCTCGAAATAACAATGAAAATTTATCTATCAGAAACAGAGGTGCAAAATTTCTAACGAATTCAGATTTTAGAAGTAACTATATCCCAATAGTAAATAATTATATTTCACTAAATATTCATTTCGCTTGTTTTCTTCGATGATTCTACGACAAAATAAAATTCTTTAAATAAGGAAGTTATTTGTATCAACTTCCTTTTTGTGTTTGTATCAAATTTTTCTTTAACTCAAATAAATTCAAACACATCTGGTAAGGAAGACTTAGACCTTGGTTCATTATTATAGCAGTAAATTATGAAACAATAAAATAAAGTTGCTAGAAGTTCATCGTTTCGAATCAGATTATCATAAAATAATAGCAAAACTTATGATAAACATGCATGCAACAGCCATTTTGAAGTCAAAGAATTAATTAGAAACTATAGATTTTGAGTCATATCATTTGCATGAATAAATAAAATATGAGAAGCCAAAAAAAAAAACCGTTTCCTTTGCCCTTCGGTTGCCATTGCTGTTTTTCTTTTTTTATCAATCTGTTCATCAATTTTAGAAATGAATCCTCGTGGAGTACGTGAAAAATCAACTAGCAAACCAGTTCCACGTCCTCGAGCGACTCCGCGAAGAATTCGTACCTAAAAAAGTTGCAGAAAGAAATTCACTGAAAATCTGATAAGTGTTCAGAAAAATCAGCAAGATATATTTATCCACAGGATGCTATAATTCTGACCATTTGCTAAGTTTTTGTCTCTCTTTGTTTTGCTTTTTCATCTGGAAGGCATTTTCAATTCGTTCTTCGGGTCTCGTATAAGGTTCTTCGATAGCATCGAGACGCCATTTAACACGCAACCAAAATTCTTTGAAAGTGGATGATTCCTCCAATAAAACAATTAATGTCAGTGTAAAAAGCTATCAAATCAAACGGAAATTTAGGATTTCTTCGAAAATTTAAATAATGAAATATTATTATAGCAAAATATTCAATTACTCATAAATCTATTATGTTTACAGAAAATAAAATTATGTAGCTAAAACATGTATGTGTAGAGATAAAAACGAGCCGATAAAACAGATCAAAAAATTGAAAAAAAAGTAGTCGAGTTAATAAATAAATTATTTCTACCGTTTCTGTGCAATAATCTGTAATAGTGCTTAGCATTTCCGAGGCGTACAGATTCAACAAGACAGAATTTATAGGAAGAAGTGCGGGCTTCTTAAAATCCATTTCTTTACGGCCGAATCAAATAAAGTGTCGTCTACATCGACTTCAAGTGACAGCTCTAGACACGCTGTTTTATGCAAAGGAGCTAATTCCTGCTGAAGACGGTAAGGAAGAACCTGCAAAAAATGTGAATAAAAACGAAGAAAGAACAATGTTCGTCCTCAAATTTTGCAGGATAATGTGTCTTATTAAAGATCGCTGCATTATAGACAGTCAGCAACAGAATATAATAAATCATTGATGTTGGGGCCTTTTCTGGGTATTTCAAATTCAATTATCATATCAATAAAATATGCGTCTAATGCATATTTGGATAATTCAAAACTGAAGGAGCTAAATAGAAAGAATAAAATAAACTTACTCTTGTACCTGAGTTTATGGCGTCATAGATCCCGCTTATCAAAAGACCGTCCCAAAGATCAATTAATGAGAAAGATAATGAATGCTGCTGTAAAAATCACACAATGAATTTAGTAGTTTTATTAGGGCGCATAATAAAAAAATTCTTTTAAGAAACAAAAAGTGTAAATAAAGTAAAGAGAACATTAAATCTACTCTACTTCAACTTTCCATAATATTAAATCACTATTCTATTTCCTGCTTTTAATATGAAATCTACGAAAAAGTGGCATATAATCTTAGAAGAAATTATTATACCTTTAAATCAAGCGCATCCAGCAAAGAAGCACAGGAATTCAGCAGTGTTCTTCGGAATTTAATAAAATCAATGCCTCTTTTCGAAGCTTTATTTTCCTCAAAATAACGACGCTTTGTTCCACGACGCTCGCAAATTAGTGAGGAAATAAGTACAGCAGATGCCAACACATCAGATTCTTTCGGCAATTTTCCACTGTAACAAACAAATGTTAGAAAAATCGTTTTTTTTAAGAATGCAATTTCTGCATCCGATTTTAACCCATATTTATATATGTTGTGATATAAATTATATGGAGCTATGAAATCAGCTTTTTTACCCACATTAACGAATCGGGTGAATAACCCCGAGACATTTTTCCAGGATGATTTACGCAAACCTCAAACGACAGCCAATCATCAAACAAAACAAAGTGATAACCTTTTTACAATCGCCGATGATCTGAGCCCACAACTGTGAAACACTTTTGCAATCTGATAGATTAATATTTCGGCGAACTTCTGAAAGTATTTGCATAAACATTGGCAAAGAATTTATATAAAAAATACATTTTGTAATGAAATAAAAACCTGGGATGTATGAGGAATTCTAAATATTAGGAGATTCAGTAACCATTAATTTCACTTCATTTAGAAGTTAATTGCAAACTAGCAAAATATTATTATCAGTGATATACCAAAACACCAATAAAATAAATCGCCATTAATAATTTGGGGCATATAGATTTATTATTTTATCCTAACCATTTTTTTATCAGTCCACAACCGCAATAAATAATCTGTCCATCCCTTAAAATCGACTATATGTGGCTCAACACGATGGCTGTAAACTGAACAGAGATTTACGGTAAGACCATTGAAATATACGATGGGAATAGTTGAAGCAAGGGCCTGAAGTGCTATTGAAGCCAACAACTGTTTGAAACCTAGTTCAGTATTTCCCACCATATTTTTCGATACATCATCGACACCAATCATCTGAAAAAAAAAGTAAATGAAGAATGTTGGTATAATGCGCAAAAGCGATCCACAGAATTGAGGTTTTATCAAAAATACACTAAAATAATGGACTTATCTTTTCAAATATCACAAGATAGAAAATTATAAATTTCGCACATCAATACTGTCATATGATTAAACGTGCAAACTATTTAAATATTCCATTCTACTTATCCAAATTAAATGCAACTATTTATGGTTGCTTTCTTTCAATTTTATTACATAGAGAATTAAGAAAAGCTATTGCATACCAGAAATGAAGGCATCAATTCATGTATATAAGATAACCAGAGCGAGTCACTAGGATTAGCGAAATACTCAATATCCGTTGCCCATTGACATTGAAGCAAGTATGCTGTAACGAAACTATGCAAAAAGTTGAGCACTGTATCTTTAGCATAAGCAGAAGACAAATCCGTGAACCAAATTAATTTAAATTTGCCGCCAAGATTTGAAAGCTCTTTCAACAGAATCTCAATCTGAAAAAAAAAAAACTTGTTAACTTAAAAAAGAGTTCAAATGTGGTTACTCCTATAATTCGACCATTCTAATGGCTATAAAATACGAAGTCTATTCGACCATTCTAATGGCTATACAATACGAAGTCTATTCGACCATTCTAATGGCTATAAAATACGAAGTCTACTTGATCCAAATATTTTGTGTCAACGTTTCAAGATCACTAATCGATTATACCGGTAGTAGAAATCAATTTAATTAGATCCTAGATATTTAGCTATCACATACAATAGATAATTTTCTAAATTTCTACTTGTTTTGCGATAACGATAGTTTGTCCACCCAACGTCCAATTCAAATAACGGTGTGCTGTGAGCTCGATCAATAACCCATCCAACGATATTAAAAATATTTCTACATCCGCAAATTCGGAAATTATATTATCATATTTCGAGTTGAAACGATTTAAGATCTGCAAAATATAACCACCATTAAATTTTCTATTGAAAAAAAAGAATATGGAGTTCTTACTATGAAAAAATAATTGAACCCAATATATTTTTTATTCCAAAAGTATTAATACAAGGCACATTTATTTGGACTTGAGAGTCAAGTTGAACTATATTCCTTATTAATTTAAGTTTGGATAACCCACTAGAATGGATTCTGGAAACTTCAATATAACTTACTTCAACCAAATTCACATCATCTATGGTGAAGTCATTAGTAATGACAACGTCACCAGCTTCCTCATCCTCACTCTCCAGTTCAATATCGTTTTTGCTTGAAACTGATGTTGATACTCCATCTTCAATCTAAAAATAAATAATAAAGAAAAACAAAGATTAGAAACATTTGTGTTAAAATATTATTTAAGGATGCAATTATAATTATAATCATGACCAGAATCGAAAAAAAAGCCACTCACATCACTATCATCATTATCTTTCGTAAAAATGATGTTTTGTTCTTCGAGACTGCTTGCTACTTTTATGGCAGCAGTTTTTTGATCGGAACAGCATCAATCAATTTATCTAAATTGTCCCAATTGGACATCGCCTTCACAACGAACAGTTTGTTATTTCTTGCTTATTAATTGCTAATCGTTTACTTATATGCAGCATGCAGTATAATGAATAGACTAAAATAATAAAACGATGAATTTTTTTTGATAAGAATTAATGAGAATATATCGAATACCAAACTATACTATCTTCTGTATAATCTATTCCAGGATAAAATACTGATAAATATCGATCTTTTAGTTCGATCGTCCCCATCCTAATTAATAATTTTCTTTCGGGAAATTTCGTTTTCCAGAAGTACTAAATAAAAAAGGAAAAAAATGAGATATAGCATGGAAATTATAAGGAATATGCAAATGCACTACACTAAGACTTATTCCATACAACACTGAATAACTCACTGACATTCGAAATTTAAAAACTTCTTCTAAAGAGCTGAAATGACCTTCCCTCCATTTACACTTAGGTCAACACCTAACAAACGATCTTTAACGGGCCGACTCGTTAAGAACAGTTGTTGATTATGCAATTAATCAGATTCATTATAGTATGCAAAAATCTTACGGAGGTGAATAATTTCACTCATTGGGATTTTCGTTTCGGTCAGGGTGATTTTTATTTAGTGCAAGTAATGAGATCACATAATTTAAAGAAACCTTTACGTTTGCGGAAAAAATTTTACAGATTAACATCAAACATTCGGACTTATATATATGCGATTTATGGCTTATATTTTCCTTTGTTACTTACTGATAAATTGAACAGACGTATCAAAGAAATAGCTAATAGAATATAAGAAGAAAGAAATATATTCGACAATTTGATAGTATGTCTCGTCCAGAATTTTCTGGTCCACCGGAATTGGTTTGTTGATTGAAATTTTGAACAAATGATGCATTGAAATTTTTTGGACAATTAGTTTTTTTCTTACGATTAGTTGTAATAAATTCATTGCCATTATTTGAACAATCGTTAGTCACAATAAATTCGTTATCAATATATAGTTGTGTACGTAAATAAAAAATTAATTATTTAAGAAAATTAAAATAATATTTTTCTTATTCTTTTAGTATTACGATGATGTTCAAGCTGCTAAATATTCACAGAAGTAAGTTTTGTTACTATATTGTTGACTGTAATTTGTATGAGCATTGTTTAATTATATGTTAACTCTGTGCTTTTTTTCAGTTAATCACTGTTATTATCATGCTAACACTGAAAGTTTTCAGTTCGCACATTATCGAGATTCAAACACGTATGACGGAACGAGCCATCGAATTGCTTGCTCTTCCGGATGATAACGAATCAAGATTGTTATTGGATATTGGGTGTGGTTCCGGATTGAGTGGAGAAGTTATTACAGAAATGGGTCATAATTGGATTGGCGTGGATATTAGTGAAGCAATGTTAAGTGAGTCCTGGATTTGTTTCATATAAAGCATCTTATTCTGTAATGTAAAGAAATAAAATTTCTATAATATACTCAAGGATCATATCAAGTTGACAATTTCGATACTTGATGAACATGTCTACTTAAATGCAGGTCTTTGTGTCAGCTCTAAATTTAAATTTAGATGAATCGAAGCTTGTATTTGCTATTAATTTAATTTAGAATTGGTATGAAATGTTAGTTAAATCATTAGTCTTTTCTAGACTTTTGCGTGATATTAGTTTAAGAATTTTATTGATCATCGCAAGTGACAAAACTTACGACTTAAAACCCATTTATCAGTAACACGAATTTAACAGAAATTATTAGCTTCATCTTTTTGTCGCTGTGCTTAATCTTTGTTCTGGTATCATAAATTGTATAGCTTCTATATGATTTTAGAAGTTGCCGTAGATGATCGAGAAATTGATGGTGATGTTATGTTAAAGGATATAGGTGATGGTTTGCCTTTTCGACCGGGGACATTTGATGGCGCAATTAGGTATGTAACGGTTAAATATTCCGACAACACCTTGTTATAGCAGAATTAACCAAAATTAATATTTATGAGGATAGTAATAAAGTTACTATATTTAACAGTGAAGCACAAAATTAATATGCCAGCATAAAATTAACAGCAAAATTTAATCGAATTTACTTTGAATTTTCAATTTATTTTCCAGTATATCTGCAATTCAATGGCTTTGCCATGCAAATACCGAGAACAAAACCCACAAAAACGACTGCTTCGGTTTTTTCAGTCATTATATGCTTGTTTGGTAGAGATTTTTCAAGATCTATTTCTTTTGCTTATATTCTCTTCATTCTTATAAAATGAAAATGCATATGAAATTCATCTTAACACACTTGATTTTAGATTAAATAATATTTGAAATTATAATCACTTCAGGGTCGCGGTACTCGTGCCGTATTCCAGTTCTATCCAGAAACTGTTAGCCAAACCGAATTTATAACAATACAGGCAACAAAAGCAGGCTTTACTGGCGGCATTGTCATCGATTTTCCCAACAGTACTAAAGCTAAAAAGTACCTTTCTGCCAATTCTCTCTTACTTTTATTTGCTGCCGAATAACAGGTTTTGAAATATTCGCAAAAATCGGCGTACTATATCTAATTTATCATTTTTATTAATTATTAATACACGAAGTAATTCTTTTAGAGTTTATTTGGTATTAATGGTTGGTGGTATACAACAACTGCCAAAAGCATTAATTGAGGAGGAAGAAATGAATCAAATTTCGAACATAGGAAGAAGGTAATTTGAAAATTTATTTTGAAATTTGTGCATGATATTTAAAAGCCGAATGAAAAAAAAGGACATATTTTTTATTTTAGATCAATAAAAAATGAAAAGCGAAACAAACGAAAACTGAAACGTTCGAGAGAATGGATTGAGACTAAAAGGATCGTGCCCGAAAGCACGGGAAGTATGTTTTAAATCTTAAGATTAGTAACTTCATAATTCCATGTCTTAATTATTGCGAATGATTTAAATTCAAAAGTAATGTCTAAGGGTTTTTGTATTTTAGAGAAGTATGTTTGTCGTCGAAATATACAGGTCGAAAAAGAAGACGTTTCACATAAACTGCACATTGGTTCACTTTTGTATTTTATTTGTTATTGTTATTTCTTTTACTTAATAAATGTGATAAACGTTGAAATGATTTTCAAATATCTTTTTTATCAAGTCGATCTATATGATACTACATTTTATGAGTAGTACTTTAGGGAGAAAACAAAGGTTAACTAAAGAAATTGAAAAGTACTGATAACTATTAGTTCTCAAGTACCGACTAAATAAGACTGTTTATTTCATCAGGAATCCAGTAAAGGTAAGCTAGCCAATAGATAACATTGAATAAAATGTAGAGCGATGGAAAGACAATTTTGGAAGCAGAATCTATTTGACTAACTACATTCGTTGCATTCTTTATTTTCATCTTTTCTCGTGCTTTTGCTGCAGTTCGATGGAACACTGAAATTTGAAATTCTTTTATGCTTGAATTTATAATTTATCATTGATGTGAATTCTTTAACCAAGGATTTGTTTACTAAATCTAAATTTAAATTGATCTGGTATTGCTGATGAGTAAATAGATGGACTTGATTAGAGATAAAAATAAAGCATGAATAGATAAAAGTTAGTAGGGTAAACGTTAGACCTGAACGCTCCTGCTTTGAGTATAATGGTTGCGGCTTTGAATTTAGAATCATTGTATTATGGCTGTTGGCATTTTGTCTCGGCAACATTAGTGATGTCGGTAATAAACGCATTTTTGATATCTAACGGATAATTTTTTTATTAATTAAACAATGGAAGAGTGTTAACAAAATAATAAAAGACATGAGGCTTATTCAAGTTTCTTGCAAAACAATCAGTAAATTGACTTCAGATCAGTAATTTGGAAGATAAACATCAGATTTTAAAAGAACTCACCTTATCAATAGTTTCTAATTTCTCAAGATTATTATGAACCTGCAATTTCATTATTTTGCTATCTCACAAATGGGAATTTTTGATTTTGATTTTTATTCTTCAATTCATCAATTGTATCAAAAAAGAATGAAATTTATTGGTTATAACTCATTCCATATATAAAAGAGACTTCTTGAGGAAAATTGCAACCATTAAATCCGAATTTTTCGAAATTTTGGAAGAAATCATCACTTTTCCAATTATGGATTCTATGTACATAATTAATAATGGCATATTCGATCATTGCAGCAAATACGAATCCGAAACATGAACTAAAATAAACATTTCAGAAATTAATTTGAATAAGATAAGCTAAAAATTTATGTTTTACAATCTGCAATCTGCTATGTATATCTAATTCATCATATTATTAAGTTTCCTACAAAGATTTTCTCCAATAAATTATCAAGAAATTTTACAACTATCGCTAAAATTATGAGGAGAATTAGAGAAATAGTAATTCCTTTACTCTTAACTAATACTGCTGGCATACATTGCTTAAACGGATTTATTATTCAATATAAAATGTAATCTAAAATTATTCGTTCATTCTGTCAGTAAGCTCTAACAAAGAGCTTCATTCCTATACGCTAACAAACAAAAGTGCTATTTCTTGTAGCTACAGAATTATACCAGGATCCTCCACCTACACGAAAGAATAGGTGCTGAGCACCAAAGTCATTATCGAGAATGTGCTTTAGAGAGGCGGTTGGACATGTACCGGGTATTACTTAATCTTCTTTTCCTTGATTTATGTTATAGTCATTAAACTTGTCTTATTGATATCATTGAATTTGTATTATTGATATTTTAATCGTTAATGTATTATTAAGCTTATTTTAGTAAGGATTTAATTACCTAAGTTTGAGTTCGAGGTACTACCTTGAAAGACAGAAAGAACCCAAATTTTTGTCACTGGCGATAGCAATAAAAAAAAAAACGAAGGAAAGAAAAATAACTGACATAATATAAATATCGAGAGCTGTTGAATGTGAAACTTTTGGTAAATCAGATCGATAACCAAAGCCTAATGTTGACACAGAAAGTACGGTCATTATTCCTAAAATTTAATAATATCTAAGCAGTATCCATGCTTCATATCATTAAACATGAAATATTAGTAATAAATTAAAATATATGATTCTCGAATATCACTAATGATTCCGAGAAGAAAAAATAGGTATAAATTATTTTGTCATTAATCATCGCTATTTTCTTGAAATTTCTAATCATGAATAATTCTCAATTTAATAATTTAATTTTTTAACATTTAATAATTTAAAATGTTTGTATTCCTGAAATGCAATAATATTATCTAAGCATTATATATATGTAATACTTTTCACAATTAAATCATGCAATAGTAACATACGAGATAATCGTTATTAATTGCATTAGCATTTCAGAAATTTTTCTTAAATTATCTAAGAAGTACACACATGTGATCCTTCAGAATCAAATCATCTAGTAATAATTCGCATAATAATCATTGTTCTTAAATTACTAAACTAAGAAATAATTTTTGAAATTATTAGATGGTTTTGTAAAGCAAAAGAAAGGAAAGCAAACAACCGAGGGAAACACGAGCAGGTGATGATTCTTTGTTGATCCAAAAGCTAACCCATGATACTACAACAATCAACGTACATGGCGTATAAATTTGCAATATATAGAAACCTTGTTGACGTTGAAGTTTAAAGTATACTTTTAGCACCGATACGTCTGAATTCAAATTAAGTTATTTTTGATAAAAATATCTTTTTCCTATCCTTTGGTTTTAATTATAACAAATTATTACAATTTTTCAAATTTTAAATGTTAACTCGAATTTGTTTAAATATCTATTATTATTGATTTAATTTAATCAATTAATAATCGATTAATTTATTAATTTATCAATATGTAAGCCTTATTATAAGAAGCATTCTTTTAAACGATTAAATCACAGAATAATTCAAAATATATCTTATTCAAATTATTTCTTCCTTTCTTAAAGATTTACTGCAAATTCATAAAAGAATTTGAAATTTTCAACTTACTTAATTTCTTATCACGTGGATCAGTCCAATTATATGACGTTTTAGTGACGTGAAGTAGTTGATATTGTGCAAGCATATTGCTCATTTTTGAATCCAATTCTACATCTTTCCAAACATAAACAATATCTTTAGAAAAATAACCCAAACTACCAATTTCAATTGGGCATGCCTTAAAATTAATGTAACTTTTATCAACTTCCATAAAGCTAATTAAAATTTGATTAAAAATTGAAATGTTTTTAAATTCTTGACAATTGGAAATAATACCTGATAATCCATTGGAAATTTCTTGAAAAACATTTTACATCGACTTCGTATTGTTAATCTATAAGATAGCAGCGATAAGAATTAAAAATACGCGTATATAAATGAATACGAACATCCCTGAGAAAATCTCAAAGTTTACTTAAAAACACTTGGCTCATTTGGTATAAACAAAACTTCTGGCTATAAATAAATGGAAAAGCTTATTAAATGAAGTTTCCTATTTCAGTAATCAAATATTTTGATTACTGAAAATAAGCGCATATATATGAATATGAATATTTCCTGAGAAAATCTCTAAATTTACTAAAAATAAAATGATTAGCTCATCTAGCATAAACAAAATTCCGAGCTATATATGTATGAAAAGGCTTATTCAACAAAGTTTCGTTTTAGTAATCAAATACTTTTTTCATTCATAATCATTAAATTCCTTTGATCATAATATCTTCCTTGGTTTGGTTAAAATTTTCAGTGATATTGTTTATCATATTTCAATGCTTATTGAACAAAAAAATAAATTGAGATAATGAATAATCGATAAGAATAAAAGATAATAAACAAGCAATAAATGAAAGTATGATATATTTGTTTTAACCTTTGCGATACATGAATTTGTCCATCATAACGAACACGAAATAAAATATTTGGTACGGTTATTGTATGCAAATATGAATGCCGTCCATTTCGAATATATCTCAAATATTCGACAGTAAAAAAGAAACTTTTTTAATTCTTATTTATAATTGAATGTACATTTATTGATTAACAAATTTTATTGAAGATTAAAATTTTTTTTTTTTTGAATCTGTGATCTTTCATTGATAATTAAATTATAGCAAAAATAAATTTGAGAATGATTCAATATGAAATGAAGGAAATTTTTATAATAAATTATCTTAACTATTTTTATAGTATAAACTGACGTAACAATTGGAAGCATATGAAAGGTCATGTGAGGAATTATATTTAAATAGCATGCGTATTTCTTCTGATAACCTTTGATATTGAATTTAATGATCAAATTTGAAAAGACTTGTAACAAATTTAATTTTTCTAATACGAAACAAAATTAAAATTATTTCTTCAAATAATGTAGTTGAAATAAAAATGGGATACGTATCCGGTGTCCATATATCTTTAAGCATTTTGCTTGAAATAGGTAAATCTTCTCGATTTGCAAACGTATCAAATGCTAAACGTCGATCTAACCATTTCTGACGAAAATAGCAATCTAATGAAAATTCCTAAAAATTTTCTAAAATTTTATCTAAAAAATTGAAAATAAAAGTTCTATCAAAAGAATTTTTTTTTTAATTTCAAAAAAATTTTAGCAATAAAATCAATAATTAGAAGAATATCTTTTAATGATATTAACCATTTTTGTTCTGAGATTGGTCCAATACTGCGTACACTAATATCAATTTCAACTTGTAATGGAGCGTTAGGATCTGAAAATTTAAAAAATGATGTAAAATGTAATTTTTGAAATTACAAAAATTGAATTGAAATATTTGAATGTTAAATTTTACGAATTCAATAAGTAATAGCTAATTCTTTTATTATCGCTTTCCAAAAATTTGAAATTTGATTAATTAAAATATATTTAAAAATAGCCAATGACCTTCATTGATCGGTCTTAAATGTCGATTCTGATTGAGAAGGATTGTATTGAGAACTCGTGTGATATTATGTATCAATGATGTATTGTGTGGTAAAGTGCGTTCTCGAATCATTCCAGTACGACAAATACAGCAATGAAATGTCGTGGTGTAAAAGATAAAGGTCAATAACAAAATCATCGTAGCATTTTTGCATCGAAAATTAAATTTAAAACCTGAAAACCTCAAATAAATCCAAATTAACCCTGGAACAAATTTAAGTTAACGTATTACATACTAAAATTAATCCTGGAATAATTTCAAATTGATCTTGGAATAAATTCAATGACAAAATTAAGGATATAAAATATTGATTGATTGGTGATATAAGCCTTACATTTCCTACTTGTAATTGGAAATGATAAGATAAGCTAATCAGATTGCTATACATATATATATATAAAATAATATATATAATAAGGAAAACAAAACCAAAAAAAAAAGTAATTTATAAAATTTGAAATTTAATTTTTACTTTATTCTCAGGTCAAAATCTTTTTCAACAATTGATGATATTGAATTTAGTACTAACTAACTTCTATGCTATTCCTAAATTTTTATTTCTAACGTTTTTTTAATTTCTTCGGCTCATCCCTCTTCTGTAGATCGATTTGATGATTGCATCAAATAGATAACATCTTATTTCCGGCCTTGACAAAATTGCCAACCTTATTTATCTATGCTTTTTCGTCATATCTTTTTTGCCTTCTAATTTCATTTCAATCAGACAAATTCAAAAAGAAAAAGCAAAAAAAACGCACTGATTTTCGCCATCGCCTGCATTTTTAATCAAAATTTTTTACTTTCTTTTAAATTATATCATTTTGTCTTTCGTTATTTTCTAATTTTTCACTTCAAAAATAATTATTTTCCTTTTTATTATAAATGATATTTTAAAAGGAATGTTTTGAACTTATTTAAAACTTATTAATTAAGCATTTTTCAAAATTAATCTTTCCAGAAATATGTTTAAAGTAGGATGTTGTCAAATTATTTTTATCGTTTTTAATTTCATTGACAAAAATATCTTTGATACTAATTTAATTTGAAATAAATTAGTATTAAATCCAAAATTGATGTTAATTTATGATTTAAAAATGTTTTCTTTTTTATCAAATAAATTATATTTTAATGATTTCTAGTTGTTTAACTGATTAATTAACTAAAATTGATTAATTATATAAACATTAATCAAATTAATAATTTGTATAATTTAGCTCAATTATTTTAATTAATTGCTATCAATACAATCTGTCGAAAATCGTTTGTATACAATCAAATCTTATTGCATTTTTTAATTATTGCTATGTTCAAAAAATATGCTATGTTTAATTTAAAATTATGCTTAGTTCAACAATAACTTTTTCATTATATTACGAATTTTATATCTGTTGAATTCATGCAAATAGCTATTATTTTTTGATATTATCAAATTGATAAATTTTATCATCAAACTAAATTGAATATACAATAATTAAATAATTAAAAAATTCGCAATATATTATTATTATTTTAAAATCAATTGAAAAATAAACTTTTACAGAGAAAAAAAGAAAACGAAACCTAAAATGTTTGCAAAATTATGAAATAATTTATGAATAAATAAGACTTTAAAAATTATTACTTCAAAATGCAAGCGTAATATCGCCAAATCACATTAATATCCAATGATTTCGATTAATTATAACTAAGATAGGATTAAATCAGTTCGTTGTTTATCATTATTATTGTTTTTATTTCAAATCTATGAAAAGTAAATCTTATATCGAGCTGCTATTATTATTATTATTATTATTATTATTATTATTATTATTATTATTATTATTATTATTATTATTATTATTATTATTATTATTATTATTATTATTATTATTATTATTATTATTATTATTATTATTATTATCATTATTATTATTATTATTATTATTAGTGTTATTATTATTATTATTAGAATTTTGCAGTTTAACATAAATTTTATTTTTCTTACATTTTAAATAAAAAGATAATAATAATAATAATAGTAGTAATAATAATTAACAATGATGATAATGATAATAGTTATTGTGACATTTTCTAATATCATAATAATGATAATGAATGATAATAACAGTAATAGTAATAATATTAATAATTAGCAGTGATAATAATAATTAACAATAATAATAATTATTTTTATCTTCTCTAATATAATAATGATAACAATAATAGTAATAATACTATTAATTAACGATACTATTGCTAATACAACAACAATAACAACTACTACTTACTACTAATACTACTATTAATAATAATAACAATAATAATTAATAATAATGACAGTAATAATAATAATAATAACGATAATGATAACGAAAATCCTAACAGTAGCAATAATAATGGTAATGGCGATCAAAGTTTGTTTTAAAAAAACAAAATGTTTTTTTTTCTCTTTCGTAGCCTATTCTCTTTGCATATAAAATTATGCTTTTAGCTTCAAAATAAAACAAACTTTTTTTCTATTAATTTCTCATTTCCTATTTTCGCCAAAAAAATTTTCCCATAGTTTAAAATAAACATCTTCGAATGCTTTCTTTAAGAAAGAAAAAAAATGAATTTTCCTTTACTTTTTTTTTTGTGCAAATGAATTGAAGCATAATCGGACGGATGCAAATGCAAATTTGTTTGTTTGTTTATTAAAGCATATAAATTTCAAATATTATTTTATTCCATCGAATTGAAATACTTCTATTTCCATTTTTTTTTGTTTTGTTTTCTTTGCATTGCAAGCAATAATATTTTCTTTTTTCTTGTAATTTTTAATATATCTAATCAATTAAACTATATGTGATTAATGCTATAGGTAAAGTTTAAATTTTTTCAACCTTTTTTTCTACCAAAATATTAAAGTTATGAAATAATATATTTTCTGACCATAAAATTTGCCTTAATTATTATTCCTTTTTTTTTTTTAATTTTTTGAAGAAAATTTTTTAAGCCATTTAAATATGATGCTATTATGATAAGCATTAAAAAAAAAAAAAGAAAAAAACTTTTTAAGTGCTAATCATCTAACAACCGAATTTCATCAAATTCAAAAAGAAAATAGACGAAATAAATGATGTCAGCAAATTTCTTTCAAATATTCCAAAGAAAAAAATTACTAAATTTTGATTTCGTAAAAAAATTGAAATTAATTTTATACTCAAAAACAGAAAAGAACAATATGCGAAATAATATTAAGTCATACATTTCTGGTAATTTATAATTTAATATTAATTAAAAAAATTTTTTTTTCAATCCAATCATTCATAATATTTTATTGGAAATTAATTTACTTATGATATTTAAAAAAAAAATTAATAAACAATAATTTCCTACAAATGAATGAAACTATTATTTTTTTACTTTTTATTGAAATTTAAATATTAGCATTCTAAAATTTATTTCGAAATATATATTAATTAGATTAAAATTAGAGTTATTTTGAAATTCAAAATTTACTAAAATAATATAATGAAAATTTTTTTGTCCCTTCTTTTAACAATAATCAAATTATGATAATTGAATTTCAAATAATAGAAACATTCGCTGTTGATCTTTTAGCAAAATGAGAATTTATCACAAAATAAAATTTTTAAAACTTTTTTTCTTCCTTTCTTATCCATTCGAAAACTTGAAAGTTTTCTCATTTTTCAATGCAAACTTTCTCGAAAAAACTCAACTCTGATGTATTAATCTATCGCTCTCTCTTTATCATATTTTATCATATTCCTTCAATGATTTAATCGATGATTATTTAGATAAATTTTGTAATATAATTAATGATTATCATTTATCATATAGATATTATATAATGTTATCACAAAATTACGAAATCATTTGCCACATCTTTTACTGTTTATTATTTTCAACATATCAAATGTTTTCGTCACTATTAGGTTTGTTTTTACTAACAATTTCCTTTTTAATTATAAAAGCTAAATTTGCCTAAGGTCAATTAAAGGTCAAATATATTTAAGCTTGAGTTAGATGTTTTCATTTTATGTAAAATTTCTTTTTGAAAATAATCAAAGCAATTAAATTTTTTTATTTAAATTACGTTAGTATTGGGAAAGTAATCATCTGATATGATTGCTGATAAATTTCTAAAGTACATTAAAGATTGAGTGTTCAGGATATAAATAAGATAAAAAGAAATTTTTTTTTATATTTCAGTACTTGAAAATTTAAAACAAAAACTTTTTCTTTTTCAAAATTTCCACTTCCTAAGATTTGATTTATAACTTTTGAAAATATTTGAATTAATCGAAAAATTGTCAAAATTTATTTGAAATATATTTTGATCATTTTCAGCAATGGCCAATTATTGAATTCCAATAATCCACATATCGACGTAAGTAATACTAGTTTAACACGTACGTCATCAATATATTACAAGAATGTTTCAGCTTTATTAGTTGATTTATTGAATGATTATGATATGCGATTACGACCTGGTTTTGGAGGTGAGTATTTCAACTATTGAAATAATGCATTTTGTAATGAAAGTAATTCGGGAAAAAATTGATCTTTTGTTTTTTTTTTGAATAATTTGCTTCTTAATTTTGATCGCTTTATGATAAACAAATTTATCTCTATGAATAGAATTTATCAGCCTGACAAAAATTAACATTTTTATCTTTATTCATTCGTTGTATTTTATGATGTGTAAAATATTTCTCGAAATCAAATCTTATAACGCAACAAACGGTCAAGATATTTTTGATAATTTCTTAACTTATTCATCCATTTCAATTTTTTCTATTTTATATTTATTGCATTTTTAATGCAATAATTTTGTTTTATTTTACAACAAAAATATAATATCCTAATCGGACAAAAATTCTCGACTGATTCAATTTCTATGCATCAATAATGGATCAAATTTGTAAGAGAAATCATCAATAATAAGAATCGATAAATTTTCAATCAAATTTCAATTTCTAACATAAATGCAAAAAAATACTTCAACGATAATCTAATCGATTGAAAAGTATTAAAACAAAAAAAAGAAATTTAAAATAATTAAAATTCCAAAATTCTTTTTTACATATATATATATATTAAAGAAATTTTAACTGAAATAAATGCAATCAATCTATTTGTTAATAAAATTAAATTTATTTAAATCGAAAAATAAAAAAAACAGAAATGAATTTTCATTAAAACATTATGAAATAAATAAACAAAAGAAATATTTTGAAAATTTGTGATAAAAAAAAGTTTTTTAATTCAAACTTTTTTTCTCATAAAACTCTTTTAGGTGACGCATTATTGCTTACATTAGATATTTTCATTGCTTCAATTGATGCAATTTCGGAAGTGAATATGGTAAGTTGAATTTTTCATTGTTTTTCGTTTTTCTTTTTTTTCTTTTTTTTTGCTCTGTAATATGAAAAAAATGATAAGTGATTGCATAAATCTGAATATTTTATCAACTTCTTTATCACTTTTTTTTTTCATCCAAGCTATGAAAAATATTTTTGAAGAATTCAATAATCTTTATTACAACATTCATTTTTATCATTTTCTTAACACTAAGATTATTTTTGTTAAGTTATTGTTACAAATAACAATTTAATATTTAATTGATTGTTTAATAAATCTAATTTATTCATTTTTTTCTAAAATATTCTGATATTTGATTAATTGATTGTTTTTTTATTATCAAAATCATTCTAAATTTCAAATATAATTATATTTTTAATTTAAAATTAAATATTTATATCGATAAATTTTATCATTTTGTTTGATAAATAAATTTATCAAATTTTTATGCAATATTATTAAGTCGTTATATTTTAAAAATAAATTGTATCATCATTATATATAAGAATTCATTTTCTTTTATTTTGTTTATTTCCATGTAAAATATGAAAGTTGATATTTTAGTATGGAAAATAATTTTTAAAAAAATTGAAATTAAAAAATTAAAATAAAAATTGAATGAAATTAAATAATTTTTATGATTTACGATATATTCAAATTTTTATGACTATACGATAACAATGTATTTGCATCAATATTGGCGTGATGAACGTTTATCATGGTCACATCATTTTACATCGATGATATGACATTATCTGGCGATTTCTCACAGTAATTTTTAAAATAATTTCTACTAAATATAATCAAACAATATAAGAGGTCAAAGAGCAACAAAAGAACATTTTAAATATAATTTGTTATAATTATTATTTTCTTTATCAATGATCATTTGTATGATTTTCATCGTTTTTTTTTTAAGAATCTTTGAAATATTTCGAAATATTTTGACAAAATTAAGAATCTAAAAATCGAATGCCATTATAAATCAAAATACATTTGCTTAAAATAATTTATTTTAGATGTATATTTTTCTAAACAAATATCCGCTTAATATTTTATTAGAAATTCATTTTACGTTTAATGATAATAAATTATGAAATTGTTAGATTGATTAATAATCAAAGTTCTCTTTTATTAGACATATTTGGGTACCAGATACATTCCTAGCAAATGATAAACAATCATTTTTACATGATGTTACGGAAAAGAATAAAATGATACGAATTGAGCATAATGGACAAATTACATATGGTATGAGGTATACGTGTTTCACTTTTTCCGTAATCATTAAAGCTTATCAATGATGATTAGAGTTTATCTGCCATAATTAGAGTTTATCCGAATAATTTGTTTTATTACTATTTCATTTCCGGACTGCATATTTTTAGCTCATAATGCACAGCACAATTACTGTAGATAGGAATGTTTACGGTTCTTACCGTAGCAAATATTATGGTATATTGAATTTCGATTATAAGTAACGATAGTTTTGAAATTAAATTTTAAATAATCGATATTTGATTATATAAAAAGTTAATATATAGTAATAATATACTGGATATATTTGAATGCATATGCCAATTTTAAAGGATCATTTTTGCATTTCATCAGCCATAGTTGAAAGCTTCATTTTTAGGCTTTATTCTTATTAGACTAATCTCTTCTTCTGGCCTATTCTTTTTTTATTTGTTTGTTAGAACGCAAATTACTTAAAGACCTGAAATTCAAAGTATCACAGAAAGTAATAAAATCTCAGAAAAAGGAAATGATATAAAATATTTATAGTCCTAGATGTAATACTTTTTGTAAAGAAAATTTAAAAATTTTATGCTTTTTTTTGATTATTGATTATTGATTACAATTAAATGTTCTGATTGGGATTAGAATAGGACATCTGTTATAGAAAATTTCAAATAAATTTGACAACAAAATGTAACATTGATTTTACAGTGATAATATTAATAAAATATACATTCTCTTTTGATTATGATCATATATTATTGCAATATTTATCATAGAATATTCCAAATAAATTTACTAACAGAATGTAATATTGTTTTACTAACAATGATTATGAATTAATAATTACAAATTAGCAAATATTTTTGATTACAAATGAACAAGATAATAATTAATTGTGAATTAGTAAATATTTATTTGAAAATTTTCCATGAATAATTAGCGAAAAATTATTATAGATTTACGACAACACTTGCATGTCATATGGATTTACGAAATTATCCATTAGATAGTCAAAATTGTACAGTGGAAATTGAAAGTTGTATGTTTATTTAATTATTTTTCAGAATGATAAATTGACAAAATGATTGACAAGAAAAGAAAGCCAAAATAAGAGAAAATAATTTTTAAATTTTTTTTAAACGAATCATTTATTAAAATTATAAAAGAAATTGCCTTTTGATGTATTCTATCAAAATTTCAAAACTTCAGAAAATCAGAATCTACGCATACTGACAGATGCGTTGTGTTTTATGAAGCATGTTTCCATCTAAATATCTTTATATAGATTACGACACTTAAATTTTCTCCCTCTTAAGTTTTTAGATGGATATACAACATCAGAAGTGCTTATGCGTTGGAATCATCCGAATGCCATTTTTGGAATTGATAAAGCCGATGTGCCACAATTCCAAATTCTTGGCTATCAAACATTAAATCGGATTGTTCAAACTGCAACAGATCTGTTTAATCTACGAGATATTTTACTAATTTCATTTTAACTCACCGCTGTGCTATTCATTTCTTCGTATATTCAAAAATATTTTTAAAATTAATTTGTACAAATTTATCAATGATATGCTGATAAAGGAGTATAAAGAAGATTATAGAAATTTTTCTATTTACTTGAAAATTATGGAAAATGAAAATATATAAATTGAGCTTATTGGATAATTTTTTAATTCTATTTTCTATCTAACCCTAACATTATTATTTTCATACATTTTATTACAGTATTTGATTACTTATGGTATTTATTAATTTCAGGTGCATATCAACGTTTATCATTAGCGTTTCATTTTAAGCGATCTATTGGTTATTTTATTTTTCAAACTTATCTACCTTGTATACTTATCGTAATGCTTTCATGGGTTAGCTTTTGGATTAATCATGAAGCAACATCAGCTCGTGTTGCTTTAGGTATGTTTTTTTTGTTAATTTTAATAACAAACTTTGCAACATTTTGCGTTATTAAGATTTTGACTTAAATTACAGTAATTAACCTAATTTCTTATCAAAATAATGTAGTCGATACGGTATTTTTACAGGAATAACAACTGTATTAACAATGACAACAATTAGTACTGGAGTGAGACAATCATTACCACATATTAGTTATGTAAAAAGTATTGATGTTTACCTTGTAAGTTTGAATCATTTCGAATTTTCTTATAGCTCAGTGAAATAAATTCGAGGATAATCAAATTTTTTTTTATTTTACCGTAATTAATCGATATCCGATAATTTTTGTTTGTGGAATAAAACGATTGATAAATGATAGTACGTTAATTAAAATGATTTCTTTTTTTTCTCTTTCTCTCTCTTTCTTTAAATAGACATCATTTAAGGTAATATGCTTTATGTTTGTATTTGCGGCATTGCTAGAATATGCGGCCGTAAATTATTCATATTACGGTAATCGAAATAAGCCTTATGAAACGATAAATAAATGGAGAAATGGAAAAAATGTGAAGTTTTGAACTACTAATGATAAAGATGATATTAATTTATTTAATTACATGCCTTATTCTTTAATGAAGAAGGTATGAGCTTTTTATAGTAAACTTTTAGTCTTATATTTAAATAAGTTGAAATTGTCGGATTTTATTTTTAAATTTTTAAAAATATAAATTAAATTTCGAAACGAAAAATTTCTCGAAAAATTCTTTTAAATTCTCTCCCACTTTAAACACTAATTATTCAATCAAATTTATAAGCATAACATATTCCTAAGATATTATTTGTTTTTTTTGCAAAATTTTGAAATTTTCCATTTCCATATTCATAAACAATTAAATATCATATTTGCTGTATAATACTTTATAAGCTTAACTTATGTATTATAATTATTTAAATCATTCTTAATTTTCTTATTCGATCTAGAAATTATTGATGAAATATTATTCTTTTGAAAAATATATTTACATCGTTATCATATACTGATTGATAATTGCAAATATCATTTTCTACGTTTCAACAAATCGAATTTTTTTTTCTTACTCATAATTATGTAGTATTTCTTTTTGCAGAAAATTACAAACAATGAAAAGAATAAATCAACAGCAACTAATAAAATGGTTTACGGAACTGTCGTTACGAATAATAGTGATAGGAAGCGTTCTGTATCACCGTTATTATCATTAATGCCAACTAGAGTTAAGCGTGAGAATATTGATTTAAATATTCCCGATTATCCACGGTTTACTGCCATTGATAAAAAATTTTGGTATAGGAAACGGTTAGTTAAAAATAATTTTATTATAGCATGATATTTTTTATCCTCTTTCCTTTACTTAAATTGAAATTAATTTTTTTTTGAATATTTATATTAAACAATATAATGCTGGATTAAAATTAATAATAATAATAATAGTAAAAATTGTGATATAATTGATTGATAAATATGATAACGGTGTTTTTTTTGTAAAAAATTTTCACAATAAAATCACATAAAACATTGATAATAAATGTTGGAATCATGATAATATTAATAATCATTTTGTTTGCAATATTGATCTGCCACAATTTTTTTAAATCAATTGAACTCTTAGATCAAATATAATCATCTATTAATCGATTAATTTTTTACATATTAAATTACTCCGATTAAATTTCAAAAATTATTATTATTATCTGTCATTGATCTTTAACTTAAATTTGAATAATAGTGAAACTAATTTTATGATAAGACAAAAATTAGTATAAGAGATAAAAAATTTTTTTGATACAACGATGATATCCTAATTTAGCTATGAAAAAAATAGGCTTCTTTTTAAAGCCTAAGTATGATATAATATTATAATTAATTATGTTATATCAAGTGCATGGTATACTGTAATTGTAGTTTGCTATTGTAATTTTTCAGAAAAATTCAAATCAAACATAAGGAAATATTAGTTTACTTATGATATTATCTCTTCAACGAATATAACAACAAATGTAATAATTTAATATATTTAGCATGAGGCAAAATAGCAAGTTTAGTATGAAGCTTCGAAATCAAAGTATCAAAATTCATGTTCAATGGTTGCATTCACGAGCACGTTCTGTTGTGGAATCTTTTCATGTTTGCGACGTAAATGTTATCGATAAGAATTCACGGATTATTTTTCCACTTAGTTTTATTATTTTCAAGTAAGTCATTCAAAAACATTTATGCTTTTAGCCAGTAAAATTTTACAATGCTTTCATTTTTTTTTTTGCATTTTCATTCACTATTTGCTTCCTTCATGTCTTAAAATATTTGACCTTTGAACTTAAGATTTTTGTTTCCATTATATATAGATTAATTTAAATAAGAGTTTATTTTTCACATATTTTTGCTTCATTCAGCCAGAAAAGGTAATTAAAATGAAACTATATGCACTTTTTTTCGTTTTTTAACGGTTTTATTGTAGCACCGTAATCATATCGTGCTTATTTTATTCTGCTTACTGTAGTACTGTAGTCATATAATATCATACGCATTTTGATTTTCTTATTTCTTCATATTTCATCGTATTTAAGCAATATGACACAGATAACTTATTTCAATGAAAAAAAAAAAGACTACAAAAGTTAATTTTGATAAGTATAAAATAGTATTATGCAAAATTACTATGAAAATAAAACATTTACTCAACAATGCAATGATAAGTTTATCATCGTATTGCTGAATAAATACGATGGATTTATTTGTTAGGGAATTCTCTAGCACTCAAATATCACAATAAATATAATTTGTCGAAAAAAAAGTGAAGTAGAATATTAAACATAACTTTGATTATTCTTTTTTTTGTAATTCTAAAATATTTGAAAAACAAAGATGAAAGTGCAACAAATTTTTACGAGGAAATATCAAAATTTTATTTTAAAAAGCTTTTCTTCTTAAAAATTCTTACCCAATATATATATATATTTTATAACTATAAAAATTAAACAAAATTATTTCAGTGCATGTTACTGGGGATATTATACAATGATGCAATGAATTAAGATTAATTTGATGATTTGAATATATAATGAATTTAAATGATAACTTTTCAAATTAATAATTTATCATCTTAATGATTAATATATATGTTTCTTTTTTTTTGTTAATAATCTTAGATAAACATTTGAAAGAATCTCAATTATTGATCAACTCAGTAATTTGTTGTATATTAAAACTTTCAAAAAGACATTCAAATATTTTATAAATAGGAATCTAAAAAATTGCATAAATTTCAAAAATTTGAATTTTTTTTCAAGAAAAAAGTGATTTATAAAAATATTGTAAGTTAGACTTCTGTTAAATTTGCAAAAATAATATTCAATCGAATTCAAATGATAGCTTTTTTTCTATACGATAGCAATATTTAAGTAAAGACCTTCAAAGGTAGTAATTTTTTTCAGAAACTAATCATATTCATTTGTATATTTATAATGATTCTGATTATCGATAGTGATTGCTTCGTTATTTTATTCGTTGCTAATTATATGCGATTAGAAAAATAAATTTCTTTTTAATATATATTATAATTTAAATTATTTATTCAATAAAATACAATAATAGCGTGAAACTTTGCCCACGAATTTATATCATCAATTGAAAGGCAATAACTGACTAATAATGTCATATCATTAGTTGCCTAGTAATAATGATAATTTGCAACTTTTTATGATGAATAATTGCCTAGATTATAACTATTTGTAAAATTTATAATTTTTTAAACCAAAATCGGTGAATTACCTCTAATATTATGATGCAGAAATAATTTCGCAAATACTTCTTTTATGTAAAATACTAATCCATGTTGTGTTGATTTATTAGCTCTTAATCATCCCATTCCTGTTTAATTCTTTTTCAAATTGATATCATCGATTTCCTGAATCAAATTATACCTAAAAAAACATTTTTTTATTATCGATTAAATTGTATTAAAACTTTTATCCTGTTTCTTTTGTTCTTCCGTAATTTTCATTTGCATTGTTTTGTCTTCTTGCATTTATTTATAAAAACAATGAACAAATATGATGCAAATATCCCCTACACTTAATACAGTGTAAAACCAAAAATTGCATTCCTTTAGACAAAAATCGTTTGCTAGGACAGCAAAAAAATCATTATAAAATCAGCATAAAAACAAATTAACAAATAAGCAGGAGATAGATTAAATAAACATCTATCGTGTTAGATATTTATTATGTACGTTTTTCATATTCAAAACGTTTTATAAATAATCATATCTTTATAAATACACTATACGATTATTTGGAAAACGATTGTTATTTGGAAAACAAACGAAAAGCACAGAAAAATATTAGCTGATTTAAGACGGATGACAAAGATAATTCAATTACCTTTAAATAAAACTTGAAATTATACAATACCAAACTTCGAAACCATTAAATGACTTAGCATCAAACTTCTACCTACTTTCTCTAATAGAGAATTAAACTGAAGCCATCTAATGAGAGTTTTCTATCAAAGCATGCATATTATTATTCACTTAAAAGCAAGTAAAAATTTATATTTACAAATATTACACTTTCAATGTCTTCTTTGCCTATTTTCAGCTCTCAAATGATAAAAATCCATAGCTGTTTGTGAAATATTCCAACCAGCCGTAACAGTCGCCACATAAAATATAAAGAGAAACGTAATCGGATATAGGAAGATGTGCGTATTTTCAGGATTGGAAGTGCTGAAAGCAGCAAAATTCCTAGATAAATTGAAGGTAGAGACGAAATTCTAGTTTTCGTTTGGTCAGAATTAACACGGATGAGTATTGAGACTTCCCAAATAAAAATGTCAAAATCATTTTGAATAGTAATGAGTAAAAGTTTGAAACAACTACCAGTATATCCCAAGAAAGTGATGTATATATAGTAAACCACAGCCACAAACCAAATCGTATTACCAAACAATCGCGGCAAAAATGCATCGAAACCTATCAGGTCTAAAAAGCAATCCGTTTTATCATTTGATATCTGATAAGCAAAAATTATTATAAATGCAAAAACGAAAAAGAAATTTTAGTTTCAAAAAACTGATCGAAAAATTATCAAATCTTACGCGAAAATGTTAGGGGCAAAAGAACATGAAGAAGCATAAGCATCGGAAAAAATGCATTAAGATGTACATCAAAACAATAAGCCCATTCCACATCTTGATCAACAACTCGCCTCAGGAAACGATTAGATGCAAACCTAAAAATTTATACACAGCTTATTGGTAAATTCCTACATTGAATTTATTTACAAAGTCAAATTATGTCAACTCAGAGACAAAATTAAAGATAATTAGCTTTTAGGCCTATTATTCTCCGAAACCTTCTTACTTCATTAAAGTTTATGTGTGAAAACATTCTTCTATTTTTGACAATTTTCCTTGACTTGTCAGAGATGAAATAAGAACCAGATTATTATTAAATAATCACAAATTACCATAAAATAGTAGCAATAACAATTCCAACACCAATACAATCAATGAAAACAACCCAAAGGAAAAATGCAATGAAACCAATGAATGAAAGTTGGATACACCATGCAAATAAAATGCTCGATACAGCAAGAGCTGCCATGAGAAGCACAAGAAAAGCTGGATCATCGCGTGCCCACTGATCTTTTGTCCCTAAAATAATAAATTTTTTAATATTTAGGAATCCTTTGCATTGCTAGAAATGCTTAAGACAATGCAATCATCAAAATTCATCGGTCATTAGTAGCATTATTTTTATTTGTGATAGTTTGTTGAATGCGTGAAGCAATAAAAATAACAGCCATTAAAACGTGTTTAATTTTACTGATAAATTGCCGTTGATTAGAAACACTTGGTCATTACAGTTGCATTAGTATCTTCATGATTACTATGAAATGATTAGCTTATTTTATTTTAACTTCAAATTTCAACATTTACTATTATTCTTTAATTTTAATATTTAGTAGCATAAACAAAAACGAACGTTTACGATACATGAAGTTGCGGTATACTTTTTGAGGCTTAATCAGCAAATAAATCATTTGCCAAAGAGCAAATTCGAAGTCCATTTGACGAAAACGAATAAGTCTGCGAAAATAACGATTAAATTTTGCTACTGCTGTCATCCTGACTGCTGTAAAACAGCCTAATTGATCTGCAGATCTAAAAAAAAAATCGTATAATGAATTTATATCCAAAAATTACGCTAAATTTTAAAAGCTTTTAGAATGCGAATAATTAAAATATGTGTGTAAATTAATGCACAAATAAATATGAATAATTTTTCTAAGCTTCACTTTCAAGAAAAGATTCGAAAGCTGCTAATTTTGCTGACTGGCTAACTGTCACTGAACTTAACGAATGAAAAGAAAAAAAGCTTTAATATAATAAATTATATCATTTTACACCAAACAACAGCAACAGATAAAAAGAGTATACATGAATAAATTGAAGGAAAACTTTTAAAATGTAAAAAAAGTACTACAGCATAATAAACTGAACTAACCCGTTACTGGTAATAGATTTTGCACCAGGTGATATATAACCACTTCCGGGAAATCGTCGACCACGTCCTCCAGAAGGTGCAAAAGTAAATGATGTACCAGCATGTACAGCGCTTGGTGAAAGAGATGCTGTGGATGATAAACCATGAGACATTCGCATGAACTCATTTGTATAACTCATTTAAATTCTACCAAATCTAGGAAAAAGATTAAAACCGATTATTGAGTATAGTAAAAAGTTGACTAATGAATTTTCAGTTATGAAATATGCATGATTTTCGAAATAATAAAAGAGAAAAATAGGTAATTTAAATTTGTTTGACTAAAAAATCAATATCATAAAAAATAAGCTACTAAACTTCCCTTTATTTCTATGAAATAATTCGTAATTTAATTATATAATTCATACGAGAGTTTGCAACTTCTGAATGTATAAAAAGACAAAATCTTGGATAAATTTTTATTGCATAATAATCCTAATGAAAAGGATAAACACGTATTTCATCATTACTCAATCATCAATTCATATTGTAAAAACAAATAAACAGAACATAACATCATCTACGATTTTTGTCAACTTGTTTATATAATTTATTTCTAATATTTTAAATAATTGAGCTTTATTTCTAGAATGCTGAATGTTAAAAGATATAAACATAAAGCAAATTAACATATTAGTGTTACAATTACTTCCCGAATATATCATATATTATAGTATTCGGTTGCTGGAATCGTTTCATGAAAAATTCTTTGGCAAGGCACTTGATGTTTTATCCATAAAATAAACGATCAATAAGGAGTTGAATTGAAAAATAATTTAGTGTTCTGGATAATTTATCTAAAATAAAATTAACATCATTCAATGATAGATGAAAAAAAAACATATATGTAAATATAATAAAGCAAAAAAAGATAAAACTGTAAAATAACAAGTTTCGATCTATTACATTTAAGTGAAAAAAAAAAAAACAGCATTTAATAGTTTAGACTATGTAATTTTCAATCTCAATTATTAATTATTGATTAAATTTCATTGAAAAAATAGTAATTAAAACTTGGTGGTAATATTAAAATAGCAGGTTAGAATAATTATATATCAAAAAAAAACAAATAAAATTTGATAATAACATTAGAAATCAATATTAATGATGAAATACAAATGTAATAATTAGAATTTTAAAATAATAAAATAAAAACCTTTTTGAATTATTTCTTCTGACGTTGACTGGTTGTAATGTAATGAAAGAAGACAACAAGTAAAAGCATAGCAATACCTAAGGCATTTGCCATAATGCCTAATTGCATATCTGTAATCATTTTATTTGATATCTGAAATCATTTATAACTTTAAAGTTTTGCGAAAAAGAAAAGTGAAACTTTTGTACGAGTGTGAAATAAAGCAAACGAAAACAACGTACATGGAAGAAAAGAGAATAAATGTAATTAATCCATCATAATTAAAACACACACACACACACACATACATAAACAGAAAATGAACAATGTGAAATAATTGCATGATTATGTAAGATGGAATTCATTCAAAATTTGTTTTAATATTTAATATCAATAAAAAAAAACACGCATAACGTGAATGAATCCATGTTCTAATCATTTTGTACATCGAATGTTTCTAGAAAGTTAGAAGTAAAATCTTACAACAGATTACAAACATATGTCACACAAATATTCAAAAAAAACTATTCTTATTCTACCCTCACGCTAACTTAAACTTTACGTCACGCTGCATTTTCACGTAAAATGGTTCGGCCAAAATGAATTTTGTCAAATAGTGTGAATAGAGTGCAATAAATCTTACAAGAATGACGCTCGGTTCAACAGGCCAATAGAAATACTGAAGAATCATTCTTACGCTATCCCTACGCTAACCCAAACTTTATACCAAGCTGCATTTTCACGTAAAGTGGTTCGTGCAAATTGAATTTTGTCAAATAGTGTGAATAGAGTGCAATAAATCTTACAAGAACGACGCTCAGTTCAACATGACGCTGAATCATATAAATATTGGAAGAATCATTCTTACGCTATCCTCACGTTAACTCAAACTTCACATCACGCTGCATTCCCACGTAAAATGATTCAGCTAAAATAAAACTTTTTCGTGAGTATGATTGAGTGGATAGGGAAAGAGTTATTAAAAATAGCAAAGAAAGGATGAGAGAGTGCAGAGAGGTGTACTTGTGGGAGGATAATGTCGCAAAGTTTCTCGCAACCATTTCTCGTATTCTCGCAATTGCTTACTCTTTCCCTTTTTTTTCGCTGATTTCTTTAAATTAAATTTGTTCCAATAAATTATTTTTTTCCATATTGAACGACCAAAAGTTCTCTTTTGCAAAAGTTGACCTTTGCCTTTCTTTTTATCGATGTTTTGTGATAGCAAAGCTGGCTATATATATATATTGTTAAATGGCCTGAAGGCTTATTTTATACCCAAGTATCTTTCAACGATTAATTAGAAGAGCTTGCTATACCCTCTGCATCTTTGATTTCTCTCTAGAGATCTTTTGTGATAATAAGGCTGTATTAATAGCTTTTTTGATTAAATGGCCTGAAGGCTTATTTCACATCCTGGTATCCTTCAATGATTTTTTTAATTAGAATAGCTTGCTAAGAGCTAAGAGAGCATCTATAGAAGAGTTATCTGTAAAAGATAAATTACCATATATATACATTTATTATAATATTTTGATCCATTAATAAGCTAAATTTATAAAAATCCAGGATAATTAAACACATTAATAATTCAACGTGAATAAAAATAATACATGCTATACACGTGCACTATACGTAAAATAACGTACATTCATTTTAATAGTGCGCGAAACTGTTTACTGCATCACATAACTTATTTATTGCTTCCTTATTTTCCATCATCTAACCTGTGTATTTTGTAAATAAATAAAGAAAAATTCATATGCACGTAACACGTAATATATTAGAAATAATTATTATATAAATATCATTTATTTTTATATATATGCACGTAACACGTAGTATATTAGAAATAATTTTTATATAAATATCATTCATTTTTATATATATGCACGTAACACGTAACATATTAGGAATAATTTTTATATAAATATCATTTATTTTTATATGTATGCACGTAACACGTAACATATTAGGAATAATTTTTATATAAATATTAAATAAATTTTTCCATTTATTGAAACTTATACGTTTTGTTTGTTCTAAATTTTAAAATGTAATTAAGTTGGACGAAATTATTTTAAAAATCGATTGAAAATCCTTCTAGCAGAGACTATCTATCTATCTATCTATCGCATTTCACTCTTAGCATTATTATTCATCCATTCTTTTTTTCCTTTCTTTCTTTCTTTCTTTCTTTCTTTCTTTCTTTCTTTCTTTCTTTCTTTCTTTCTTTCTTCCTTTCCTTCTATTCCATTTCAATCGATTATTACTTATCTTCTTTCTTTCTCTCTCTCTCTATTTATTTGCTCTTGTAATATTCAATGTTTGTTTATTTGGAAAATTTCATTCATGTCTATTATATCATGCTAAAATGAGGTCGTAATTTGATTAGAGGGAGGTCAAGTAAAATTTTGATTGCAATCGTCTTTTTATAAGAGATTTCAAAGTTTATTTAGACAAATGAATAATTATATCAATTGATTAGATGGATATTAGCAAATGAACTCATTTCATCTGATAAGAGTTAATTAATTTTAGGTTTATAAAAATTATTGATGTTTAAATTTTTTGCAAAATATAATTTTTATTATTTCATTTCGTAATATTATCGTTCTATCTATATGTTGTATTTGTTTATTTTGTCATATGTATATATTTTAAGTTTCTTAATTTTTAATTGTCGTATATTTATTGTTTATTTATTGCTTATTTACTAAATTAATATACTAGAATTATTTTAATCGAAATTGTATTATTATTATTATTATTATTATTATTATTATTATTATTATTATTATTATTATTATTATTATTATTATTATTATTATTATTATTATTATTATTATTATTATTATTATTATTATTATTATTATTATTATTATTATTATTATTATTATTATTATTATTATTATTATTATTATTATTATTATTATTATTATTATTATTATTATTATTATTATTATTATTATTATTATTATTATTATTATTATTATTATTATTATTATTATTATTATTATTATTATTATTATTATTATTATTATTATTATTATTATTATTATTATTATTATTATTATTATTATTATTATTATTATTATTATTATTATTATTATTATTATTATTATTATTATTATTATTATTATTATTATTATTATTATTATTATTATTATTATTATTATTATTATTATTATTATTATTATTATTATTATTATTATTATTATTATTATTATTATTATTATTATTATTAATTATTATTATTATTATTATTATTATTATTATTATTATTATTATTATTATTATTATTATTATTATTATTATTATTATTATTATTATTATTATTATTATTATTATTATTATTATTATTATTATTATTATTATTATTATTATTATTATTATTATTATTATTATTATTATTATTATTATTATTATTATTATTATTATTATTATTATTATTATTATTATTATTATTATTATTATTATTATTATTATTATTATTATTATTATTATTATTATTATTATTATTATTATTATTATTATTATTATTATTATTATTATTATTACTATTATTATTATTATTATTATTATTATTATTATTATTATTATTATTATTATTATTTCAGAATTGATGTCCACAGATACGACAGTTATTGACGAAACAAACAATTTTCCACTAGCAGATGATGGTAAATTTTCCTTCCTTTTTTGCATTTTACTAAAATTTCAGACAATTTTTAGAATCTCAGGGAAGTTCGATTGATATCGGAGGTCGAACTCCTCGTCCAGCACAACCGTTACCGAAAGATGAATCAGATGATCAGGAAGAAAAAGCACGATTAATATCTCAAGTTCTCGAACTTCAAAATACTTTAGATGGTAATTTTATTGCTTCATTATTCTATTAGCAATCAACATTTCCTCTTTCCATTTATGCTAAATTACTCATTGACGAAATATTTTTACATAAAATAATTATTATTAAATTTGAAGCTTATCTAATCTATTTTTTCCTTTGTGCCAGTATTTCTGTCAATTTTTCAATCTCATAAGATTTTATTTTATTATTTGAACAATTCATTATCATTAACGTTTTCATAATTTTGTTATTTCTTGTTGGTATTTTTAAAAAAAAATATTTATAGATTTGAGTCAACGTGTTGATAGTGTCAAGGAAGAGAGTCTAAAATTACGATCTGAAAATCAGGTATTGGGACAGTACATTCAAAATCTAATGGCATCAAGTGCTGTTTTTCATCCTGCTCAATCAAAAGCACCACAAGCCAAGTAATTGATTTTTTATTCGGTTTTTTTTTTTTTTTTATATTTAATATAATTCGCATTAGAAAAACATTATTAACAAGAAGTAGGAAATAAAAAAAAATGAAAAAAAAAACAAAATCTCAGTTCTGTTTGATTTTTTTCAGTGAAACGCATGATTTCTGATCATTTGCATGGAATCTTAGTTGGAATCTTATCATAATCTTTATCCTATTGTATGGAACTTACAAAATTAGCCAATAATAAAAATGACAATTGGAAATTTTCAGACTGTTATCGTGTGAATGATTACATTTCTTCCCAATAACAGCACGTCCTATCTAATATTTTATGCTAATGTTTCCATTATGAATTATAAATTTCTGTTCTATTTATGTTATCAAGTAGAAATGCTATCCTTCTTTTTCCTCTTAATTTTGACGCTTCTATTGCGTAATTTTAAGATATCAAGAATGAATGTGCTAGCATATCAACGTTATTTACATTGCAAATATATATTTTCTTTATTCTCCTAATTTAGCTCATATAAGATTTATTTGAAGGAAAAGCGTTTTAGTTTGTGTCATTTAATTATTTAATTAAGATGTGTTACATTCTGATCAATCATTTAATTAAGATATTTAATCGTTTAATTAAAATGTATTGGATAGAGATTAATGATAATTAGTTTTAACTAAGAAAATTTCTTAATTGTATCGATATATTTTACTAAAATTTTAGAATTATTGATTAAGTTTAGTATTCCAATAGATTTAGAAATTAGCCTACATTAAGTTTTAGATTGTTTAATGTATCAGTCATATTTTTAATAATGATAAAAACATGGTTTAAAAAAAAAGTCAAGAAATAAGTTACGAATTTAATGAAATTATCACTATAAACCTATTCATCATTGTAAATTATTACTATATTGCGATTTGTACGCTTTATAATATTAATGGGCGTAAATGATAATGTGAAGTAAATGATCAATATAATTTATTATTTTTTTCTTTTTTAAATTTAATTTCATCGAATTTAATTCCTAATTTTTTTCAGCCATCATATTCCTAACTGTAAGTGCATTTGCGATTTACTTTTTATACTACTTTATTCTATCCTATTTCATTGCAGTCCTTGTAATTTATCAATAATTATTGATAATTATCATTCTTTTTTATCTCTTCTAAATGAGATTTTTATTTTTTTTCTGTCAATATTTTTTATGCTATTTACCTATTTGAATCTAATTAAAGGCAAAAATCACAAATATTTTTCAATCCACATCATCAAAATATTCCAGGAAAATCATCATGAATGATTTGATTTACTACTGCACAATAAAATATACAATACAATATTTATCATTTGATTAAAAAAAAAGAAAATTTTTTTGAAAATTAATCAAACAGTTTAAATGAAAATATCACGAAAAATTTAAACTCATCAAATATAAAAAAATAAAAAATAAAAGAAAGCTTACGCCCTTTACAGCTTGCTTTAATTTTATTTATTTTTATTTTTATCTTTTATTTTTTTTTGCTCATCTATCCATTTATAGATATTCTAATTAATCAATTCAGTTAATTTAATTTTTCCAACAATTTCCTTTTTTCTTACTTTCTTTCTTTTATATATATATATATATAGATATATAGATGATAGCAGAGTTTAAGATTATTTTACAAATAACTCTTTTATTCTCGTATTTTTTTCTTAACTTTTTCATTGCATGCTTATTTCATTTTTATGTTTAATTTTTGCATCCTATATATTTTTCAAAAAGCAAAAACTTCTGCTTATTAGTCCGTAAATTATTATATTTTTCTTTTTTTTCTTTTTTTTAGAAACGAAATGTTTGGAGCATTCTTTTGGTAAAATCGAAATAGCACACACATCTTTATATATTGATGATATGCAGTCGAAAATGAAGCAACTGAAATGAATTTGCCTCGATTTGTATCCAGAAATCAATTAAATATTATCAATAGTGATGATTGATTTCTTTATCGTTTTTCTTATGCTATCATTTTTTTAGTGCAATCAGCTTTATGCAATCAATGATCATTTATCTCTTTCTTTCCCCTCATGCATTACTTATTATCTTGCTGCCTTGCTGTTAGTTTAATGCCCACATAGTGTTACCTCTTGATATGGAAATAATAACTAAATTTCTTCTATCACTAAAAGATTGTCAAATAGTTTAAATGTTTTAAAATCAATCATTGCTTAAATTCCAATAATTCTGTCACTGTTCGATGTGCTATCATGAAGAATGGCAGAATTATTTTAAAATGAATAACGAAAAATAATACTGCGATGCAAAAATTCCACTTAATTCTTTATTACATTTTGATGTAAGCTTCAGATGAACCAATGTAACTGAAATGAAGAATACATTATGATTATGTGGATGTTTTTAGAATCAAAATCAATGCTAGAGAGGTTAAATTTGCTAGTATTTTCATTTCTGATTAAAGTTGCTATTAGTATGTTATAGCAAAAAGAAAAAAAACTGAGCAAATTGACTTATCTAAGCTAAATTCCACGAAATTTCCAATTAAAATTTGTAAGTCTATTAGATGAACATTAGGTCAGTGAACATCATGAGATCAACAATCGATGCATTTCCGTGTTCTTTTCATTAAACTCAAAAAAATGAAGTATCATAAATCATCCGCATTTTTTAAAGATTAGAGTGTAGTCTGAGCCTCACTTGCTAGGATCTAGTTAATAGATAGCTATATCCATTTGAAATTTGACATCCGCAACGATTCTTTTTCAAGAATATCCTTAAGATTTAATATGCGAGTGATAATCAGACGCATTACAATTATAATTTTTACTAAAAGATTGGTTGAACTACTGATGTATATCATACATTGTGGAAAATCATACAAGAAAGGCTGGGCTGTAAACATAATACATTTCTCTTTGAAAGAATTTTGCAATCTTTTAAAATGAAGCTTACGCAATACACTGTATAAATATGAAAAATCGAATGAGATCGAAGATGAGGTAAATATTGATTTCAAGCCGCAACCTTCTTGTTCCTTGCATGTGCTACTGTTGACTTTTTCGTCATTTTTGATTTAGTTGGTGAAGCTTTTGCCTTCTTTGGTCTACCAGCAGACTTCTTGCTTTTTCGGCTAGATGCTCCTCCTGTAGCAGTAGCAGTGGTAGTAGCAGCAGCTGTAGCAGCATTTGGTTTCTTTTTCGGTACAGCTTTTGGTTTCGAAACCTTCGGCGCAGCTACCTTAAATTGTAGAGAATCGCAAACGTTGATGCATGATGACTTGTACATGTCTTAGAAGAAGCAAATCAAGCATTTATTATCAAATATTAACAAATGAAAACCAGATAATCTAATTTAGCTGATAAATTAATATTTATTATAGTAAATAAAGTAAGATCGATGCCAAACTTAATTTACGAATAAACAAAACAACTGATTAATAAATAACCTTTTTTGTGTTAGATTTAGTCTTCACGGACTTTTTCGGTGACATCATTTTTATGTCACCAGCTGTAGTAGATTTCTCAATTGTTGGCTTCTTGATTTTTTAGGTGGTTCCGATTTTGCATCAACTAACCGAAATGATCCAGAAGCTCCAGTACCTTTCATTTGCTTCAGAATACCTGATGCGACACCGCGTTTTAGTCCCATTCTCAGATGCGCGTTAACCTGAATTTTCAAAATCCATTCATTGTATGGGATTAAGAAAAAGTTATGGATCAAAATTGATAAAATTTTTAAAAATCCCGCCAAATGTGAAAGAGCTAAAATGTGTAGCAAATTCTATTATAGTTCATAATAATTCTTAGCAGCTCAAACTGTATATCTATTAAACCTTAAGTAACATTATCAAACTGTGCATCTACTAAACTTTAAGTAACAATTCACTTTATATTAACAAGGTTTACTAATTTCCACCATTATACTCATTTCAGATTAGATTAACGATGAAATAAATTATTAAAAAAATAAATAAAATATTAAGATGAAATTATAAAAAATTGAATGAAAAAAAGTGGAAATGACGAGATAAAAATGAAATTTCAAATGAAACAATTCAAAAATTAATAATTTACTATGGTAGGATTTTCGCCAACTGCAAAATTCTGCATAATGTACTTCAGAATTGCCGCACGACTTGAACCTTTCTTGTCTTGCGTAGCCATCAAAGCTGCCTTAATCATGTTACCATACGGTGGATGATTGTGTTGCGATTTAGCATGCGATTTCAGGGTTCTCGATACCGGACCATTAGCATTCATTCTGGCCATCAAATTTTTCTTCTTTCCAGATGGTGAAGTTATTGATGTAGGATTATTAGATGGTATCACAACCGCCAGATTATCACCAGTAGCAGCACTCGGTGCAGCGACGATTTCTTCTGTAGCTGGCATTATTGTTAGAATTCACTAAAATTACATTCCGTATAAGATATCATCCTTACTATAATCAATACATGATAATATTGTGATCTTGAGAATATGCAACATGAACTATTGAACATGCATGCTATCAGCATTGAAAGCATTGTTACATACGTGAATACGTATATCAATATTCATTTCCCGATATTTTAATTAGCATAAAAGACAGCGAAAGGTCAGTAAAATGTTTTCATCATTAAAATATTACGAAAAATAATTGAAATCACTAGAAATTTATGGAATATAGGTTAGTTGATTAGTAATATGTGGAAGAGAGAAAAGTTGAAAAGATGGATGTCGTCATAGTTTCTTTGTTCTGAAATTTCATCATCATTCCTTTCTGAAGGATCCTGTCGAGCTCTCATATCTTTCCGTATCCTCTCCTTCTTTTTACTGCATTGAGCAGAATAGAACTTTGGGGCCGCAAAAAAGAAAAAATATTAACAGTAATAAAATTCTATGCTAAAAATAATAAATGATATGATTGAAATTCAGAATAACATAATTTATAAGAAAGTAAAATATAGATTTCTTCACTACATACACAATATTAATGATATATCTAAAAGTTATCATGTAATTATACGCTTTCTCAGCATTACATATTTGTCATAAATAATAGAAAGTATTAAAAATTAGCAAAATTTTAAAAAAATTTTGACTTTTTAAAGAAAATTAAAAAAAAGATTTCAACGTGGCTTTAGAAATCTAGCGTTACATTGAAGCATTTTACTGAATTCAACATTTCATATGAGATTTAATAATTTTTACAAAATATCTAAAGGATATTAAATGGATAAATCATTAATGAAGGAAATTTTAAAGTTTAGTATCTAAATATTTGACATCATTTTATATTGCTTTAAATTCTTTGACAGCATTTTTAGATTTTAAATGTTATTTCAAGAATTCGTTTACTATTTTAAGAATAGAAATTCTATTTTAATTATCTGAATCCTAAATTAAAAATATGAATTCTAATTTAAGAATTTTATTTTAGTTCGTCGATTTCGTACAGAAAATGAAGAAAAATTCATTTTCAAATTCAACCAAAATTCTCGTAATTTCCGTCTTAAAAATGACGAAAAAGGAAAAAATTGCACAAAAAAAAGCCCAAATAATTTTGACATATGATATTTTTATGGAAAAACCCATTACAAACAGGTAAACATCAAATAAACATCCAGAATAATACCGAAACAACCGATCCGAAGCTACGTTTTCACCCAGAAATGGTTGAAAGTGTTGGTGGAAACAGCTGTATATGTGGTTAAGAGCGATGGCAACGACTACGCTGGGACTCTTCGTTATAGTCATATTCACTCCAAAACATGCATTGCCTGCTGGTAAGTAACACTTACAAAATAGCACGTAACACGTCAAATTTATACGTTAAATATTTCAAATTTATATTATAATATAGTCGAAAATTTACGCTATAAAATGAATATAAATTTAGGTGAAAAATATTACTGCAAAAATGATACGAAATGTTTGAATTGTTAAAATTTCAACTTTTATATCTTACATTTACCGTTATTTGTCGTTTTTTAAATTACATAAAATTACTTATGCTACATTTTTATAGTATTAGATAGTCGATTTTTTATTCTATACTTTAGCAAATTTGCATTTTGATTATTTTGTTTAAGGTTTTGTAAAATAGCTTTTATGTAAGTGTTGTCAACAACGATATCTGATAAAAAGGATATAATTTAGGTAATTTTTATCAATTAAATTTTATCAAATTTAATATTGTTCGATTCAAAATTCAATATATTATTTGATAAGAATAATTTTGAATCGATTTTTTTATCATTATTTTGTATAAAAATGAATTTGTTAAAAATTATTCAATGAATACAATTGATAGAGTGATGAATTTACAAATGTATCGTGATGATCGTAACCATTGATGTCATTCTAAGGCAATCATAGATTTTCTCTTGCTTTTATCATTTATCATATAATATGAATATTGATAAGAATATGCTTTAAAATTATTTATTAATTAATTAAATTTTTGTAATTCCAAATAAATAAATTTGCTAAAACATAAAAATATAGAAATGAAATTCTACGATAATATTATTTTGATTATATATCAAATTTCTTCATCCATTAATAAGTAATAATATTTAAATGAAAAAAATAAAATTTATTATATTTCAAAAATTGTCTCTAATTAATTAGAAATGAAATTTACAAAATTGCTCCCAATTAATTAAAATTGAATTTAATTAAATTTCAAGAATTATCTCCAATTAATTGGAATTAAAATTTGCTAAATTACTTTTAATTAATTTGAATCAATGAAATTTCGAGAATTTTTAAAATATCTACAGCATCTAATTTATCGCTATGTAAAATGAAATTTTTAATTTTTATGCATTTGTGATAAAATGAATTATGCTTTTAAACAATGCTTGAAAACAAATATGTTAATATATATTCATAAACTAAGCTTAATACAATGATTATATTAATTAAATAATTATTTTTTCAAATTGAATTTATAAAAATAAATTTGAATATTTTTTCTTTTATTACAAATTTATAAATTTTTAATTTTATATTATTCAGCACTTTTAAATTTTTTAAAATTTCAAGTAATTAGTTTTTTTTTTTGAAAACTTTCAAATTTTCAAAATTTCGTAAGTTAGCGATTTTTTTTTTGCTTTCAAAATTTGAATAAAAGTTTTGCCAAACTTTTAAATTTAGAATAGAAATATTACGAAATTTTATAAGTTATACATTAAACAATATACTTATAATTAAGACAAAATAAGAAATTATGATAAGAAAAAAAAACGAAAATATTTAAAAAAATATTTATTTTCATCTTTTCGATTCTAAAAATGATAATTGTACTATCATTTGGCTTCAATATTATCATCAGCTATAAATTGGCTTCAATATTATCATCAGCTATAAATGTGAATGGTCAAATATGGAAAGTTTATGCATAAATGATTGTATAAATTATTTCTGCAAAAATCAGAATTTCTCGATAACGATATGCAAAGAATATTTGCCATCATTTTTATTGATCAATTGGCTCGTATCTTAATTATTTTGAAAAATATTTTTTAATTGTTCAAATATTAATTAAATTAATTTTTTATTAATTCAAATAATGCCATACGTAGAAAGGCTCTTCTCATAGTATTATGCTTGAATGAATTCGTACTCATACTTAAATATAGTCCCAATATCTCTTGTATATCTTATTTCTTGTTATATTCAAGAATCGAATCCTAATCACTTATATATTTAACAAAAATGAATCACAAATATCAAATCTAGTATCAAAATTGATGAGATAGAATGAAAAGTGATGGATGCAATACTATAATTGATTTTATCAGTTTTTATATCTTACTGTATAGAAAATGAAATATTATTATCAACAGATTACGAATAAAAATCGGAAAACATACGGTAGGATATTGTATCGATTTTATTGATTTCTAATATTTGTAGTGAACAGAAAATGATTATTTATCAATAATAATAAACAAATATTTATTCTAATTTGAATGATTTATTGAATCATAAAAACAAATAATTATTATTGCTATTTATTATTAAAACTATGATATAATCATTATTATCAGTTATCAGAGAAAGGATAAAATCCATCACTGGAATAAGTAAATTTGCTCATAAATTGTTTTTTCGATATAAAAAGTAAATTTTTTTTTTTTTAAATAATTGTAAGATTATAAATTAATAATATCTGATCTGATAAATTGATTAGATAGCAAGCATTGCTATCTAATCAATTTGAAGTTATACAGCAATCTGTTAATTACAATTTTTTCATCTTGCAAAAATTATTAGTTTTTCATTTGATGAATGTTAATTCAGATAAAAATTGTACTGCAATCAGTTATGATAAAATTTTCATCTTGTGAATATTATCAGCAGTTATTGATAATAATCCATTTATATTGATGGTAGTATCAGTTGTAATCGTGAATGACGCTGATCTTTTGATATCATATCACGTAACAACGTCACTTTATTGCAATACTTAATGACGTTGTGATATATAACTTTAGCATTATAAGATCCGCTAAACAACTCTCACTCACTAACCAGTAATTCTTTATTGCTCTTATCTTCTCACTATACATAAGATTGCAAAAATATTACACATGTCTAACTTCTCTTTCTCACTTAAAAATCTCTTCTTTTTTTTGCAATTAATCTCACTCCACAAAAATCATGTTATTATTTAGCGTAATTAATGCTATCTCTTAAATAACATGTTATTTTATCAATTCTACCAACTGCTGCTACATATTAAATAAATATGTTATTTTCGACTGTTTCATCTATTTATCGTCTAATTCATTGATCTTTCAAATTTCCTCCCAATCTATCCCACGATATTATATTATTTGTTCACAATCGAAACAAAACAATAGACAATTGCCAAATAGTTGTTGAATTCTTGACGATAAGATAGATGAAACTGAAGCTTTGGAATTGTATTTTTGGCTTTATGATAATTTATTGTTATCATTTTTCTCTCTATTTTCTTCCCTTTCTTCTCTTCTCTCTCTCTCTTTCTCTTCTCTCTATCACTTCTCTCCTACTTCTTTTCATACATATTTATCTCTGCCTTTTTCCAATTCTCCTCATTACTTGTTTATACCAGTATTGTATCTGATAGAATGATATGGGATGAATATTTCAGTAACGGAGAAGCGGAAGATAACGGATTAGTGTAAATTAGAATATATCATAAATAACGCCGTGGATCGCGGAACGGAAGAAAGCGGAACAGTATGCGACAGAATGTGTATTAAGCGGGAAGCGAAAGATAACGGATTAGTATACATTAGGATGTGATGTAAATAGTGCAGTGAGCCCGGGAAGTGGATGATAACGGAACTGTGTGAAGCAGAATGTCCAATGAGCCGTAAGCGGAAAGTAGCGGATTGATGTGCGGTAAAATGCTTCGCAAATAATGCAATGAGTAGAGGAAAGACAAGAAATGATGTATGATAGAGAATACGTCGCGAACACTCAAATGGAAGGGGGAGGAAACTAGCAGAATGGCATGCGATATTATCCGTATCTGTTGATTATTTGTTAAAAATAATTTAACGATATTTTTGGTTAAAACTGTTGAATGTTCATTTCAGAGTTCTTTTATGTTGCGTACAGAGCTATTGCTTTCATTGAAATGCGTTGCGATATTCGCATGGACAACAAAAGAACTTTTCATCTATGATTTGGTAGAGGAAATAGGCGAAAGCTTTTATAATTTTTATGGAATTTCACAGGTGAAATTTTGCATATTATCAATCCAACTTGTAGATCGAATTTATCATTAAGTAGAAAAAAAGAAAAATAATTGTGAT
Organism: Dirofilaria immitis; assembly: GCA_024305405.1. Taxonomy (NCBI): domain Eukaryota; kingdom Metazoa; phylum Nematoda; class Chromadorea; order Rhabditida; family Onchocercidae; genus Dirofilaria; species Dirofilaria immitis. The sequence continues at coordinate 354,158 of JAKNDB010000068.1, forward strand.
AGATTGATTTGATTTTACCGATTTGAATCTACCAATATTATGACATGTGATAACTTGATTTGCGATCATAAATCGTATTTTAGCAGTTTTAGAGTTTATTTTTAAATATCAGAAAGCTAAGTTTTATCATATATCATAATGATAATAACCGAAGGCAATCAACCAAGAAGCTTTAAAAGAGAATCATTGATTAGTAGATGGATATTTTGAGTAAAGGTGGAAGCAAGTTAGCATCTAATATATTCTTGCTTAATATAATTTATTTTTATTTGCGGAAAATAAGTATGCTCAGTGATTGAATTTTTGAGATTTTCGATTTTATGCTTTGTTCTTATTAGTTCTACTAAGCTAAGCTGTTGAACGGCTTATTTTTGTTATCTTCTATATTACGCGATGATTTTTCAGGATGCAGAAATTTCAAGTATCAAAAAGCATATCGTCGATTAAGTATGGAATGGCATCCAGATCGTAATTCAGACGAAAAAGCTGAAGAGCAATTTAGAAAGGTTTTATTCTGCTTTCATTTAGTATGCATTTCTCATTTTCTTAATTTTTGATAATATCATTGGAATAGATACTATTTTTTTGTGAATGAAAAATGTTTCCTTCTAGATCGCTGCCATTTATGAAGTTTTGAAATCACCTGATTTAAGGGAGGAATACGACCGTATTTTGGAAAAAGGTCTTCCTAACTGGAAACAGCCTGTCTTTTATTATCGGTCGGCTTTTTTTTCTTTTCGCATTTAGCAGGCATTTTTTCAATAATTGACGGAAGGCTCTTCTGATGCTTCTGAATTTTGTTATCTTCTATATTAAGCGATGATTTTTCAGGATGCAGAAATTTCAAGTATCAAAAAAGCGTATCATATAATATCAAACACTTATTTAGTTTTTTGATCTATCATATAGTCAGATTCTAAGCATTATGTTAATATTTAATAATCAAACGTTCATTGATATTTATCCGAAACTGGATAATGCTTTGATTTTTTCAGACGTGCTCGGAAGTTATCTTGGTTTGAAGGAATAATTGTGCTTGTAATAATTTGTTCGATTGGCCATTATTTTATGTTATGGGGTGCTTACATCGATAAGTATTTAACATTGGTTCGTTTAGTTCTAAATTTGGATAAACCCAATATTGGTTTTTCAAATTGACAGTTTCTTATTTTTCGTTTATAGTTACTAAACATTGGTGAATATAGCAAAGTAGTTCTGTGAATGAATAAAAATCGAATGAATAAATAATGAAACAAATAATCGAAGTCAATGAATAATTTCTTGATAATGCTTTCTTATACGATCTCGATATGATTTGGTAATTCCATTTTTCAACTGGAAATATTTCAGAAAGTTGTATCTTGGATTTTTCCCGTTCAGGGCAGTCTTATATATATATGTGTCCTTTGCATGGCTTGTGTTTAAATTAAATTGAAAAAAAAATGAAACAATAAAAAATCTGGCCGGAACGAGTAAGAGGGTCGAAATGGTTATCGTTGAAGACTTACTATCTTTTATCACATGCTATTTTGTAGTTTCAAATCATGCTATTTTGTAGTCTTCAAATCGTGGCAAATTGCGTAAGAAAGAAATTCGACAATTGAAAAAGATTGGAAGTGATGCGGAAACTATGTATGAGGCAGAAATAGTTGAAATGCTTTCCGGCGTCTGTCCGTCTTGGCGAAATTCCTTACCAGTATTGATCGTGTCACTTCTCTATAATGCTGCTATTTCGTTACCAAATTTTGTTCATAACTATATCAACGTATATCACCCCAAAATGGAGGTTAGCACAGTTTTTCCGACAATTTTATCTTACCAAGAGCTCTTTTCAGTTCTACAAAGTATTGCAAATTCTTTTTTTTTTAAATTTAATATCTTAATAATTTCGTAGACATAAAAAAAATTGGATTTTCTATCCGCTAATTCTGGATTCGAAAACTGATCCAAAATGATGTCAGTTGTTTCAAGAAGGATAATAGTGAAGAGGTTCCTTTACGTCGTTACGTCGCAACACAACAACCTGTTTATGAATACGCTATAGCTTCGGATGTAAAACCAGTTCTTTCTAGTGTTTTTAGTGAAGATTCTGTCGAAAAATCAGGCTTAAAAATAACAGTAAGTAATTTATAATTGATTTTAGCGTACTGACTCAAGATTGACTCAAGTTTCAAATTTTCTTTAAGATCTCTTAATTTCATATTAAATACCTTAATATTTTATAACTAATGATTTCATTCACCACTTAATGAAAAATAATATATTGTTTTTTCAAGTTTCATTATTCATTTTGCTAAATTAAGTAATATGCCATAAAAACAGAAAGATTTTTATATACTCACAGTAATTAATTGATCATATAGTAATTATTACTAAAAACTATTATATGAAATTTTGTATTGGACGAATACATTATGAGAAAGCTAAAATTTTATTGAAAGATTTCTTCCAACAATTTTCAGCTGTTGCACATAGCAATCCATGGACTGGTGAAGAATTGGCACTGCTTGTTAAGCTATGCACCGAAAAGTATCCTGCTGGTACACCTAATAGGTAATTTTAGACTTTTTTTAGTTTATCCAATGAAATCAAAAATTCTTTTGATGTTTATGCTGAAGTCATTTGCAGATGGGAATTATTGGCAAAAATATTTGATCGGCCATTACAAAACATAACTTTTACGGTTGGTAAATTGAAGCAGATGAAGAGGGTTAGTCATCGGATTTAGTTTAAAGTATTTCGAAATTCAAAATTTTGTGATATCTTAATAGTTTTACTTCTTGAATACGGTGATAAGAATTTTTCTTAGATTTTATTACATTATTAAATTAAAGAATTAATTTAAATGTTCTTCATGCACATTTCTTATAAATGTTTAGAGTACTTATTGTAGTTTTCTTTTTAGAATGCCATTGCAATGCTACATACTCGTTATGATACTGTTTTTTACAGGATGAATATGCAAAATTACTATGTAGCTCACAATCAAGTACTGTTGTGCAAGATGCTGCACAAATAACATTATTGAAACAATCAAGTCAATTTTCTGGCGAAAAACCAAGTAATATTTCAAGGAACGGTAATAATGATGAAAAGAGAAGATCCCAATTATATGGTCGGACTATGATCAAAGGTTGTTTGAAACAGCACTTCAAGAATTTCCTAAAGGCACTACCGATCGGTAAGATTTCTTTAATTAATATTTGCTTGTTGAGACATAAACGAATGCCAACTTTATTCTTGTCATTCTATTTATTAGCTAATTAATTATTAATTGAGGTTCAACTTGAGTTAATTTTCAGTTATTGTTTTAGATGGGACAAAATTGCTAACTGCGTACCTAATAAAACTAAACAGCAGTGTATAGAACGATTCAAATATTTATCAGAAATGGTGCGACAGAGGAAATTACGTCATAAAAATTAAAAGTAAACTTTTCGAAATGGATATATTTAAATGCACTAGCAAAAATCTCTTTTATGATTAAAAAATTTTGGCTCATGAAACCTTGATTCACCGAAATAATACTTTTTAGAATTATTTATTCTCTTATAATTTTGTTTTACGATTTTGAAAGATTTAAAAACTTCAGACATTTGGGACTTTCTTAAAAACGTAATGCGAATGGATATTGTAAATATTTCCCTGTAGAATTATTTATTTTAAGCTCAGCTTTTCCTTTTATCCGTTTTATCATTGCAAGGAGTAGATTTTTGAATATTTATATAGGAGTGATGCTACAATTCAAAATTGCAACTTCGGATTATATGTGTATCACATCATATATTTGGCAAAAATATTAACAAAAGAAATATCAAACCAATACAGTATAAATAAACAATGCATATCAATTTTCAGTATTATGTAATCATAATAGGAACTATAGTACATTTTTATTTTTAATAATTTGGGCATTCGCATTTGAAATGATTATTTAATTGAAATCATGAGAGGACATGAATACATTTGGTGAGCAATATTATCACATATTGTATTTTTATTTCAACATCGATTTTATTTTTCTCTTTCTGTATTGTTTGCTTCTGTATATTTGATGCGATTTCATAAAGTTTTGTTATAATTTAGTTTCTGACTTTGTTATTTTATTTTTATCACTACTTTTGATATATTTTGCTAAAATTTTGTATTCAGCCTCATTTAACATCAGAGCAGTTCAAAATAAATGAATGAAACGCGCAAAAATTGTATTAATTCCGTTGTTATTGTTTTTGTCAAATAAATTTATTGCTGGTTTTTTTATATCATTTTTACATCGCCATTGTGCTATCCAAATGCATTTGTATCACAATGATTGCTAACGTGTTAAAAGATTTAATCTGTCTTTTACTTTAGCATTTAAAAAAAATTAAATTTTTATTCAAATTTTCTGTTAATGAATTGGCAAAAATATTAAGAAATTTAATTTTTTCAGCTTTCAAAGTTTAAGAAAGTTTAAATTTTCAATCAAATATTTTAGTGTGGTTTCTTCAAACGTAACAGGCCACTAACCGAACAGCTATTTAAAATACTAATATCAAAAATACGATTGAGTATGCTTATAATCAAGTTTGATTTGCAGATTCACATCTGTACTCCGAAGAACGATATGCTGCTCGAGTACGAATTTTTTTTTAACTTTCTTTTTGCAATATTTATATGATTTTTGTTCAATTATTGAATTCTTGTCAATAAATCTGTTATGAAAATTTTGAAAAAACTGAAATTTCGAAATTTCAATTCTTTTGCAAATAATTTAGTGTAATTATTTATTGTTTAATTATTTTATATAGATTTTTTGATTTTCGAAATAAATAGCTTAATAATTAATATTAATGATTATTAAAAAGGCTATGTATCAAGTATTATTATATTTGACATATTGTATGTGTGTGCCTTATATAATAAATATGCAATGCTTTATCTTAATAGAAATCACGATGCCTTTTGATCGTGAAGGAAAAAATATTTTTACAAAAAGGAAAATTTTCTTGTGAATATCATTCAAGTTATACGGGATTCATTATTATCTCAATGAAAGAGAAGAAATTGCTTAAATTTAATTTAAAGAAGATGTTTTAGCAGAAAATGCGAAAAATTTCAAATCATTAACTAGAAATTGGTTCTGTAGGACTTAGTAGAGATTCAGATTAAGTAAAATAATTTGTTTTGTGAAAGTAACACAGGTTCAGCACTTAAATTCCTTTTTTATATTAATAGAATATAGTATTTTAATATCGTATATGGTGCTGTTTGCAATGCAATATGGCAAATACGTTTTTATTACTTAATGTAATAGTATTTTCTGTTATCCAAATTAGATTGGTCTAAGTAATTATGGCTACCCTCTTCATTGTCGTTGCTTTTAATTCAACTTTTTGAAATTTTATCGTTTTTTTGCGCTAAATTCATAAAAATGATAATAATATTTAGTTGATATAGGTAATTGATATTCAATGAATTATGAAATTGAGATGAGTTATGTTATGCATTTAACTATATTATGTTATGCATTTTTGCGCGTTTCATTCATTTATTTTGAACTGCTCTGATGTTAAATGAGGCTGAATACAAAATTTTAGCAAAATATATCAAAAAGTAGTGATAAAAATAAAATAACAAAGTCAGAAATTAAATTATAACAAAACTTTATGAAATCGCATCAAATATACAAAAACAAACAATACAGAATGAGAAAAAATAAAATCGATGTTGAAATAAAAATACAATATGTGATAATATTGCTCACCAAATGTATTCATGTCCTCTCATGATTTCAATTAAATAATCATTTCAAATGCGAAAGCCCAAATTCTCTGTTTCTAATGAGTATCGTTTGAAAAAAAAGAGATTTAATAATATTAATTTCTGAATATAGATTCAAAATATGCATTTTTCATGCCTTCTTTAATGTTGCATTATATTTTCATAGACATTATTTATTCTATTCATTAAACTATTAATTTAAAAAGTATGTTTCCACTGTTGAATGGAATTCTACTCTTCCCTGTTTTGGTTTCCTGGCATCATGATTCGTGTGTCATACAAACAAGTATTATATATCAGCTCAACAGCAGATATGTTATGTTCGATAATTTAAAGTAAAACTTGTAAATATCTCAATAACATTTTCGAATTATAGAAACTGTAATGATCGTAAGTAAATGTTATAAAAAAAAAAATTGAACATTATGAATTGTGCATGAATATTTAAGTAGTAAAATGAATGCAATATGAAAGTCTAATTAAAACTGAAAACCTTATATTCAATTTTTATTAACTATTTTTAGCAATCAATTAACTAATAATAAAGATAACATAAAAGGTAAAATAATGCTCACAGTTTTGCATACGAAATTATTTTCTTTGTTAATATAACTGTTTTGAGAATGTCAGCTGTAGGTGTAATAGCCTTGCAGTGACGTAATATAGTTAATGAATATAAGATTTTCAGCTGAATCTTCATGTTTTTTTTATTTCTCAGCAAATTATAATTTCCACTGAATTCTGCGCTATAAGAACTGAACTCGCATGGTTTTTATGTTTATTCAATTGGAGAGGCTGAGTGAAATTTTTACCGCACACATCGCGTTCGAACAGTTTCTTACTTGTATGTATTTGATAATGCTTTGTTAAGCTACGACGATCGCTGAATTCCTTATTACATGCATCACACTTGTGCGGTTTCACACCGATATGTATTAGACTATGTCTATTCAGATTAGCGCGTTGATTGAAACTTTTACCGCATACATGGCATTCGAAATGTTTCACGTCTGTATGTGTTCGGTCATGGATAGTTAGTTGGTCGCTGCGACTGAATCTTTTATCGCATACACAGCATATTTGAACGGTTTCACGCCTGTATGCACTCGATAATGTCCTGTTAGGCCGGTACGCTTACTGAATTGCTTATTACATACATCGCACTTGTACGGTTTCACGCCTGTATGTATTAGACTATGTCTATTCAGATTACCCTGTAGATTGAAACTTTGATCGCATACATCGCACTTGTACGGTTTCACGCCTGTATGTATTAGACTATGTGATTTCAGATTACACTGTTGAGTGAAACTTTGACCGCATACATCACACTTGTACGGTTTCACGGCTGTATGTATTCGATTATGCATAATCAGTTTGCTGGACGAAATGAAATCTTTACCACATGTCTCGCACTTGAACAGTTTCTTGTTTGTATTTGTCCTATTATATTCATTTAAATCCAATTAAACAGTTGTTTTTGCCTGCACTGATAAATTGCTTTTGGTTAGTATCTGAAATTATCTGAAATGATTCACTTCGTAACTTGGTGTGATTCTGGAACCCAAACTAATTTCTATGCTGATTTAAAACAGGATATGACATGATATGATGAGGAAAACAAAAAGAATTGACGAAATGTATTTGCGAAATAATTCAGAGATTACAAATCTTTTATATAAATTCATGTTATGCAAAATATTGACTATTTCGAAAATTATGAAAAATATTGACTATTTCGAAAATGACGAAAAAACAGATAAAAGCAAAAACTAAAACGGAAAATTTATAAATTGTTACTTGGGTGATGCAGAATGGTAATGTAGCTACTAGAGTATAATAAGGCAGCAACATATTAATTTGCAAGCAATTTCTACGATAAATGGTAATAATTGAAGTTCGAATTCTTCCGGGTAATTTTGAACTGATACTCTAAAAAATATTACACAAAATATATAAATCAACGGAGAGTGAATCGCAGTGAATAGTAAACGCCGTACTGATTTGGAATGTTATTTGGAGACTGATTTTAAACATTTCTATGAGTACCCAATTACATTGCTTTTAATCTTTTTGCATAATCATGAAAGTTTTATGGCGGTGAAAAGTGATTCATGGAAAAAAAGCGAGTTTGAAAAGATTGGTAATCTTTAATACTATACATTTTTGTGGAGTACTGACAACTTTTTCATGGTTTCATGGCAAATCACTGGTTTATGTAAATTTATGTGAACCATAATCACGATTATCTCTAATTCGATTGCAACGGATTATTCAACTTTTTTACTGTGAAATGTAAAATAAAATTAATCAAATGATTTCTGTTAATGAATAATTCATTGCCAAAAGCTATTTGTTAATAATAGAATTTATAGAAATTGATTATCTCAGGTGTGAAATCTGATTTTAATTATTTTTGCGCATAATATAAATGTTTATTTCTAGCTTTTCCTATATAAAGCCTACTTTTACGAAACATTAAGTTTTTTTCAAACAAGTCGATTATTCGGAAATTTTGTTTATAAATTTTTATTTTATTCATAAAACTAACATATTTTTTTAACAATTGTTTCATTGGAATCAAATACTTTAAATGAGATATCCTTTGTTTTAGAAATGTGAATCAAAACATGCTATATTATGAGGTCACTGTTTATACCAAAATATTTAATAATATAAAAATATCTTGGTTATATCAATATATTTATTATACGATACGATTTTTCAGTTTCAATTAGATTTTCATATTGTATTCATTTTACTACTTAGATTTTCATACGTAATTCATAATGTTCAATTTTTTTATAACATTTACTTACTTTACTTACGATCATTACAGTTTCCACCTATAATTCGAAAACATTATTGAGATATTTACAGTTTTGCTTCACTCCAATTTTTTGTTATTATAAAACTTTAAGTTATTGAACATAGCTTTTCTGCTGCTGAGCTGATATGTACTACTTGTCTGTGTGACACATAAATCATGATGCTAGGAAACCAAAACAAAGAAGTGTAGAATTCCATCCAACAGCAGAAACATATTGTTATAAATTAATAGTTTAATGAATACGACAAATAATGTCTATGAGAATATAATGCAATATAAAGAATGAATGCATGAAAAATGCATATTTTAAATGTATCATAAAGAATTAATATTAATTGAATCTCTCTGTTTCAAATGAGACTCATTAGAAAGATAGAATTTGGGCTTTCGGATTTGAAACAATTATTCGAAATCATGATAGCACATGAATACATTTACATATTACCACATGTTTTACATAAGTTAAGAGGAGAACGAAATTAAGTAATAGCCGATATGGTTCTCCAACTGCCTCGTTGAAGCACATCTTTAGAAATACTTTTAGTGTTCAAGACCTTTTTCTTCCGTGTAGATGGAGGATCCTGGTACAGTTTTGCTATTATAGGAAATGGCCCCTTTGTTGTAGAAAATGGAGCTCTTTCTAACAACGAGGACAATTTTAGTTTTCATTTTGCATTATACAGTAAATACGCAAGCACAACATACATCCAGCATTGTTAAATCCAGAAAAAGGAAACACTAATTCTCTGACTTCAATTTGTTATCTACTAACTGCAATACCGTTAAAAGCGTAGGATAGATCAAACATTGCAAATTATGTTATATCACTTAAATTATATCACTTAAATTATATCATTTATTTTTTAATCTATGAAAAAGTTAGATGTAGATGAGATTACTTTCATTAAATATGATGTTTTTGATTAAAGCGATGTTTTAAATAAAGATTTCTGGCGGATGCTACTTTTATGAAGAAAATTTCCAAATAATCTACTTAACTGGTTAAAAAAGCTTAATGTTTTTGCAAAATTAGATTTTAAATAAAAAAAGCTATAAATAAACATTTATATTTTGTGCAAACAATAATTTTTATCAAAATAAATCATTAAATAATTCAATAGAAATATGTCAGTTTAATATAAAACTTAATGTGAACTTATTGCATAAGAGTGATTGAGAGTATTAGAAAACTTATAGAAATATAAACAACTAATACAGCATGCTAACGAGTTAAATTTCAATTATTGGAAATATAATAATAATAGGAAGAAGCAGTACAAGGTAAATGGAGTGAAAAGAAGACATTTGTCAAATTATCGGGCATACAAGTATAAATTATCAGTTGCATGCATACATACAGTTGCATATAAATGTTATGAACCACAAAATTTCAGCTAAAAATTTCGAAAGCGTCAAATTTTCTTTTCATCCCGGAAAAAAATTCCAAAAATGAAATTGTCGCTGTTGTTTGTTATTTAATTATTGGAGGTTATGTCCTACTGGTTATGTCTTATTATTTTGCTTATTATTAGCTTTTCATGATGAGTTTTGTGCCAAAATTTTATTAATTTAATATGAACATTTAAGCAAATTTAATATAAGTTAATTGGTTTCAAAATTAATCTAATAATATTCTTTTAAAATTTCTTTTCATTTTTTGTAGCAATACACCGAAAGTAACAAAAATATTTGTCATAAACAGTTTGGAAAGTATTTCTGATCAGTTGCAATTAAATCCAGTATAATGAATGAAAAAGAGAAAATTATTCATTCATGTATGTATATAAGTTTAAATTTTAAATTCCTTTGAAAAGTTTACATTTTCTAATATCCGCAACTTATAATTTGCTGTCAACGAAATAGAAGCTGATGATACTTTTTTGCTACAAAGTAATCCGCATATGTGAGAATATTATTTAACATATGCGGTCAAATTTTATAATTTATTTTTCCGAACAATAGATTAAGTTAACAACAATGTCTATGTTTAAATTAATCAATATCTTAGGGTTCAAAGTCTTTTTAAATCTGATTTTTTGCTGTTACATCTATATTGAAGCAGATATTGATACGAATTTCCTTATTTAAACAAATGTTTATTACATTACATTGCTTGATTGTTCATACTTCTTTTGTAAACGACTCCCAATAAGAGAAATGCTGAAAATTTGAATAATTTATTGATTATCGACTTTTTTCATATTTCGATTTAGCAAAGACTAATTTTTCTCATTTTCAATCTCTCTCACACATCGAATGCATTAAGTGATGAAATGTTGATATTATTACTATATGAATTTCAACAAATTGCAATAAATTCAAAATTATATTATTGAATTTATATTTTGTTTGCATATGACATTCCACTTGTAATTTTAAAATTTTTTACATGGAACTGACAATACTGATATGATCTATCAGTAAACGCTAAGATATTAGTTGGTATTCTATAATATATCAGTGTTCGTGCTCTTTGGTATTACTCTGTATTGCGCATTTGATTCAGACTTTGTATAGGCACTATATCGTATTTATAATATCTTCCGAAATTAGAATATAATATCATGTAAGCCTGAAATTTTATACATATTTATTACTTTAGCTTCATTTTCGATTATAATCGATTATAACATTATTTACATATATAAGTTTCTTACAAATTTTCTTGCTATTACTGATGATATTGTTCTGAAATGATGCTTGACTAATGCTGCATGTAGAAATGCTGATGATATAATACCGAAAGGAAATCGTTCGAATATATATATATATATATATATATAGATTAAATTCTCGTATTTCGCAGGAGCATTACAATCTTGGTGCTATAGAAAATGAGTGACATCGCGATCTATTTCACTTAGCACTATTTGATAAAAAGTCTTTTCAATGTTACACAGGATAGCTAAATTCATTAAGCGGAATAGCAATAGGATACCGCATAATTTATTTAGCATTACTGGCCTCTTTATATAATAGATGATTGAGATGTTTTAGCAGCAGCATTGAAAACTATTGCTTTTGTGAAGTGATCATCGCTTGATGAGGGATATAATGTATTGAACCCTTAGTAGTCTTATTGTCTTATGATTTGTCGCCTCCAACTTATTCATAGCAGAATTAATAGACCGATTTGTGTATTGCAGTTGGAGGAGAACTTTCTCATAATAAGCCCTTTTTTAATCCATAGGCAGAATTTCTGAGGTCTAGAGTTTCTGGTACTTTTTAAGTAACAACTTCAGACGTCCTTTTATGGATACTGCTAACTGACAGGGATCAAGACATTTTTTTCTTTTTAGAATTTTTAAACTGACTTGTCGCAAAATTTCGATTTCCTCCGGTTAAATTCTTTGATTCGTGGCAAGATGTAATGAAAATTTTTTTCTTTGCTTTGCAACAAAGCACACAGAGTTGTAAATCCTTTATTTTCATTTAAGTTATGACTTTTGTTGCCAAAGACAAAACCCAAAGAGACGTTCAAACTTGGGTAACGATAAGTTTCATAATACACCAACAAACGCAGCAATTACAAGATCAATATATATATTCAATGATCTTAATGAAACTATTTTAATGACAATAATATAACCCAACCGCCTTGATTAAGTATATATTCTTTATAATGATTTGGTATTGGACCCTGATATGGTTTTAAATGTAAGAATAAAGAGGGCTTTGTTATAGGATGGGAATTACAGCTCATAGATAAAGGCATTTAGCTTACGCTTTGCATTGTACAGTAAATGCGAACATAAGCATACACCCTTTCATGTGAGATTCAATATAAAGGGATCAATGAATTCTCTGATTTTCGTGTTCTCTTCACAATTTTAGCTATGGTCATATTTTCTTTTATCACGAAAACCTTTCGCAGTTTATTCACGATATTTTCCTTATTGTCAACTCTTTCTTTCGGTCATGACAAAATTGAAAGAGTAAATTCTGCTTCTCAGTTCTTTGGGTTTGTCGGCGAAAGCCGAAACATGTAAATAGTCATATATAGATAGAAATATTAAAAAGGAGATTGAAGTGAATAGCGTATCAAATTATGAAAACAGCAAGCTAAAAGGATAAAGATACAAAGATATTCTAAATCGAAGCACTCGATTACTCACCGGTCAACAAAATGAAATGAAATCGTCGAGGGTTGACAATATAAGACAGAGATTGCTGTTCAATTATCCAAATTTGAGGAATAATAATTATTTCAAATCCTCTATTTCTAATGAGTCTCGTTTGAAACAAAGAGATTCAATAATACTGGACTAATAAACATGGTTAAAAAAATCTGATTCCATACAAAAACTTAAAAATTCATCATCATGCGTTGTTAGCGACTGAAAAATTATGTGATGAAATTGCATATTCATTGGAATGAATTATTTTAAAAAATTATCAAAATTCGAATCAAACTAGCTGAAATTTTGATTTCGATTGGAAACTTCCATCTCGATCGCTGATAAGTAGATTTATCATAAACAGTAGCTCGAAACCATCAAACTGTAAATACTTAAACTGATGATAGCAAAATTTGTTCATTATTATACAAACCAATAAATTCAAGTCTTCCCAAATTCTGAGATTTCTCACTCCATTGAAGGCTCTCAATGAATTATATTGAGATTTCACATCAATAAGCTATGCTATCAGGCTAAGTGTAAAATCGAATTAAAAACTAAATTAATAATGACACCGGGAGATTTCAAGAAAATTTCGGAAACGAACTGGGTAATTAGCATAATATCTGTTTTAAATTCTTTATATTAGCCTTCAAGTGATGTAGATTTGTACTGCTTCACTCCTCACAATTTCTTTTTAATAAATTCTCTAAGATTTTGAGGGAATTCTGAAAATCAAGCTCAGACAATCGTATAACTAGATTTCTCGATTAAACAGTGTAATAAAATTCGGTATTGCTGTTTTTATTAAAGCGAAATCCTTGAAACAGATTTGTAATACATTAAGTGCATAACATAACTCTTCTCAAATTTCATAATTCATTGAACATTAACTATCGATATCGAATTTTTTCAACTGAATATTATTATCATTTTTTATGAATTAAGTGTAAAAAAAAACAAGATTTCAAAAAAGTTGAATGAAAAATAACGATAAGAAAGCGACTAGTCTTAATTATTTAGATAAATCTAATTAGTGTCTTGTACAAGACTACATTAAAATGCAAAAATGGCAATAATAGAAAATACTATTACATTAAATAATAAAAACGCATTTGCCATATTGCATTGCAAATAGCACCATATACGATATTAAAATATTATATTCTATTAATATAAAAAGAGGAATTTAAATATTGAATTTACATTCAGAATTTAAATTCCTGGTGCTACTTTCACAAAACAAATTACTCTACTTAATGCAAATGTCTATTAAGCCCTACAGAACCAATTTCCGATTAATGCTCTAAAACTATTTGAAATTTTTTCACATTTTCTGCTAAAATGTTTTTTTTTAATTTTCCACGAAATTAGTGAGAGGAAAGGGAAATATTGCTTTAAGAAAATGATTTTTGACAATATCAAATATGAGGTAAGCATAATCGAATAAAAAAATATGAGATAAATAAGCTGTCAAAATTATAAGACACAAAAATTCATAACATCTAATTTTGATTTTTAAAAAGATGAAAATGTCACTTAAATTCAAGTTAAATTTGACTTCTCTTTTGTTCAGATAATAATGAATCCCGAATAATTTGAATGTATTTGCAAGAAAATTTTTTTTTTTGACTGAAATATTTTTTCATCCAGCGATCAAAAAGGTAACAGGGATTTAGTATTGCTGGATATATGGATGCATAATGGAAAATGAAAATCTATTAAGATAAAGCATTGCATATTTATTATATAAGGCACATACATACAATACGTCAAATACAATAATACTTGATATATAGCTTTTTTAATAACAAATTTTGAGAAATTAAAAGTGTTGACATTTTTCAAATTTCAAATTTTTTAAGTAATTAATTACATTAATGTCCATTTTCAAGTTATTTATTTCGGGAATCAAAAAATTCTTTACAAAACAAACAATAAATAGTTTCATTAAACTATTTGCAAAGAAAGAGAACTGAAATTTCGAAATTTCAGTTTTTTTCAAAATTTCCTGTAACAGATTTATTGGCAAGATTTCAATAATTGAGCAAAAATTATATAAATATTGCAAAAATGAAGTAAAAAAGAATTCATACTCGAACACCATGTCGTTCTTCGGAGTACATATGTGGATGTGCAAATCGAACTTGATTATCCGCATACATATCCGTATTTTTGGTATTAGTATTGTAAGTGGCTTGTTCGGTTGGTGGTCTGTTACGTTTGAAGAAACCACACTAAAAATTTGATTGAAAATTAAAGTTTTCTTAAACTTTGAAAGCAACGAACAAATTAAATTTCTTAATATTCCGCTAATTCATTGAAAGAAATTTTGAATTAAAATTTAATTTTTTTTAAAGTCTAAAGTAAAAGATGAATCAAATTTTTTATTATATTAGCAATCGTTTTGATACAAATATATTTGAATAACAAAATAGCAAATGATGTAAAAAAAAAGAGCAGTAATAAATTTATTTGATAAAAACAATAACAACGGAATTAAAACAATTTTTGTGCGTTTTATTTATTTTTTATTTTGAATTGCGCGGATATTAGATGGAGCTGGATACCGTAATTTTAGCAAAAATATGTCAAAAATTATACAATTTATTTGCAGAATTTAAACAAAGCCTTATAAACTCCGAAAAAATACTTTGATAAAAAAAAGCCTCAATAAACATTAGTAAAAAATACTTTTGATTTGATGAATTTTTGTAAAAGTCAATAACATTTTGCTAGAACTGACATTTTATTTAAGAATATTTGTTATAAAATAAATGAGTTTGAAATGCTTTAAATTTTAGTGTTAGAAAGGCTGAAATAATAATTTACCCTCCAAAGACATAAGATGAGAAGTGCCAAGATGACCAGTCCAATAAGGACAGCAATTAGATATAGCCACCATGGTACGCCATGTTGCGCTTGTTCTGGATCCGTTGGATTCACATCCGTGGTTACCTGAAAAATAATAAATAAAATTTTCAAAATAGCATAAAGCATAAATTATATACTAAACTGTATCGTAACATGCTCTTTTATCTTAATTAAACTTTAATTGCTCAATTTAACTTGCATTCTTATCAAGTTATTTATAAATTTTTTTGCAAAAAAAAAATTAAAAATACCGCAACAAGTTGAGCTGGTGGATTATACCGTGGTACACTAGGTAATGCTGATATTTTAGCCATGCCAATAGAAGATATATCCGCTTCGTAGATATTATTATCGATTAATGTATTTACGACTAAACGAGCGTAAATTTCCACGAGAACAAATTCATCCTCATTAAGCCGTCGAATATCACATTCAATATGGGTACAATTATCTTTATTACATCCCTAACAAATTGAAGGATTATTTGAATTGAAAAGCTAAAACAAAGTATGTTTTAGAGAAGCTAAGATATGTTTGTACGACTCGTCCGTCTTCCAATTTTGTTTATTTTTTAATTAATTTAATTTGAAGTTATTAAATTTTTATTATTTCAAATTTTTGAAAAACTTACGATATTGGCCCTATTAAGTGGTCCTCTATATTCAATTGCTTTTCCAGCAGCTTTTGCCAGTCTAACAGCTTGTTTCATATTATCTTTAGCCTGAATAACTCGAGTTCTACGCTTATCAGTGAGCATTTGTTGATGCGATCGCTTAGTCTTTTGTCTGCGAATTATATTCTGTGTTTGAGTTTGCATTCGACGTCGTCGCAATTTGTAATCATCATTAATATCTCGGATCTGTTCCTCACGTTCATAATTCTGCACAGGCATTTGCTCATCATAGATGATAGCTGATGGTGTCGGAATGTGTTCATTTGAGATCTATATGCATGTGATTAAGGTAAAAAAAGAAAAAAACGCGCAAAAATTCCTTCTGCAAAATAAAGTAATACCTTTTGCGAAGTACTAAATAAATGGCTTTTCTAAGTAGTAATAAAATCGCAATAAAATTTGCGAATTATCAAATTATAAATCTGAAAGCATCCATTTTCCTAATATAACAACAATCAAATTTGGTTCAGTTTTTGAAAACAAAATTAAAAAATAATTGAACTTTTATCGAATCTTTCGTTATTTATTAGTTGAAATAAAAACGTATAGCCAAAGGAAAGATCTAATGAGATGTTGAAAGTAAAAAAAGAAAAAATGTGTAAGATTTTCCGTTACAAAATAATCTTTTGTATTAAATTTATCTGAGATTTTCATACAAAGATTAAAAAGCACAATGATGAAAGATCCGGAAAAAAATATTATGTATAATATACCATGGCAGTTTATTGAAATTTACTTATATATCTTAATTATTTTCAAATATGAAAAAATTGTTACCGTTAAACTATCAGGATTGATATTTTCTGCTTGTTTCACACGGCATTTTACTTTATCAGCATCATTCACTTGTGGTTCATCAATCAAATATAATAAATGTTTTCCATCTTCAGCAAAACTTGGCCAAATAATATCTAAGGAAGCACCACTAATAGCACTCGGACCACGATTTATAACCTGAAATTTTTTTTTCTGAGTGCTAAAAATCCTCTTGACCTTTGTGAAAAAAATTTATTCGAGACAGATTATTTGCATTCTAAACTAAGTTCCTATTTTGAAAATTTAATTGATAAATTCATAATTAAATAAAAATTACAGCGTATCTTGAATATGCTATATACCTGATATAGATGACTAACAACAGGACCAATTTCAGAGTCGAAAATAGGATCACTTGGAGTACGATTTCGAATCGAGTAATCAAGTTGCTCTGGTGTTGATCGGCCAACTAATGAAAGTTGTGCTTTAATCTCGATTGGAACTCGTACGATTAAACTATTATCGACATCATGCCCGAAAGCTTCTTCATTACTACTTAAAAAGAGCTTGTAATAGAATAAAGCATATATAGTTAGTTACTATAGTCCTAATTATAAGGTACTTCACTAATTATTCCATTACTGAATATTAAATTAATTAATTACTCGAATTTATTGAAGTAGCAAAATAATGCTAAATTCACGTGATATCTCTTACTGCATGTCTAACAAATTCAAATAATTTAAAAAGTATTACGTGTGATAAATAGTAACATCTGTCAAATCACTATTACTTCATGCTAATTATCAGATCAAATTAATCCTTAATCGATTTTTAAAGTGATTTGCAGTGTATGTAAAAAAAATAAATAAAATTAACTATTACCTATTGACAGACATTTTAACTTCAATAGCTTCATTTGCGGCATCTACCTTAGTACCCGTCAAACGAAATCCAAATTTAGCTTCACTGTTACTTGATAATGGATTACCAATATCACATACAAATACATATTCATCATCTCTTCCGACTTTTGATTGTGGTGAACAACTGAGAGGCCGCTGAAAGATTAGAAAGTTATAAAAATTAAATTTTTGAATCTCAAAAAATTTTTAATTTTATATCCTAAACATTTTTAGTAATCTCAAGACATTGTCTCTATCAATGAAATGTGGAAATTTTTCGAAAAATTTGAATGATCAAATTACAATCACGCATGAAATATTAAGTTCTTTTCGTTAAATTTTAATCAAACATTCTTTAACAAATATTTTAGCAAACTTGTGTAGCGTAATTCTCGACACCACCGTATTCAAAGCCTGGTGGTATTGTGATAAAAATTGCGATTCATGCGAATCTTCTCCGTGATTTGCGACTGTTACATTAATAATCAACGATTGATCAGTTGCACCAACGGTGAATTTCTTCTTATTCCTTAATTCATTAACTGTTTTTTTACAAGACAGTTTAAATTTTTTTGATAATTTTCATAAATTTAGAGAAAGAAAATTTAACATAAGTGTTTGGAATTTATTAAACAAAAAAATATTTACGTTAGAATATTAGTTACTTATCAGCTATCAAATTTCTGTTAATGGTTACTTTAATAAATATCCTAATCGTTATCAGTAATATAAACGAAAAAAAATTTTCTAATTTATTGGATTGTATTCTAGCAATTAATTTTTATTGTCTAATTTGAATTTATAATTAGAACTATTAATTAAAAGAATGAGTTAACATAATTTAACGCATAATTCCATAGCCGTTTTCTAATTAGTATATGTACATGCAACTTAAAGACTGAATTATTTAATAATTTAAATAGCTTACGAAACCACATGTACTTGTAGATCCGGAATACATTTCTCATCTGGGCCACAATTTTTATCTATTGGAAGCTGAAAATTACTTTTAAATTATTTTAATTTGAAATAATAAGCCGTGTTTTGGTTAGTTTCGAAAATAGCATATATTCTTTGTTGTAATTATCTTATAATTAAATAATTTTAATATCGTACTTCGACTTCAAATGCTAATGGTACAGTAGTATCTAATGCAGGTTCCAGATGACCAGAAGTTGATATACCAGATGTACGCTCTTCATAACTATAATTCGCTATGATATGTATTGGACTTAACTTATCACGTATTGAATCCTGCAAATAAATTCTATGCGACATCTGAAAATAACGATCGTTTTGGTAATTTTCTAATTGAATTTTAAATTTTGAATTTTTATTTCTTAATAAAAAATTCAATAAGTTTAATGTTTTGATTTCGAAATTTAAACTTTGCAAAGAATTTTTAGATAAAATTTTCAATTTTTTAAATTCGTGAGCAAATTTGAAAATAATTTTTTAAATTTAAAATTTTGAAAAATCAGTTTTTCAAATTGAATTTTTATAAAATTAAAAATAGCGTACAGATACATAAATATCATAAGTATCACAATATTCATGCCCTTTTCGTAAATGTATCATTTGTTCGATTATATCCGGTTGATCACGTGATGCTGCTTTTTTGTGAATTTTTGTATTTCGTTTATTGCTCTGCAAAATGAATTGATAATAATTTTTGGAAAAATTTTTTCGAACCTTTTCTAAAAAATGAAGAAAAATTGAATTAATAATGCGAAAAATAAATTTAGCCATTACTGTAATGGATAACAATTACCGTAATGGATAACTCATAAAATTTTAGAAAATAATAAATTGGAAACTTAGCAAAAAAAAGAGTAACAAGAATGAAATGAATATAAAAATAGAGTAACAAGAATGAAATGAATATAAAAATAGAGTAACAAGAATGAAATGAATATAAAAATAGAGTAACAAGAATGAAATGAATATAAAAATAGAGTAACAAGAATGAAATGAATATAAAAATAGAGTAACAAGAATGAAATGAATATAAAAATAGAGTAACAAGAATGAAATGAATATAAAAATAGAGTAACAAGAATGAAATGAATATAAAAATAGAGTAACAAGAATGAAATGAATATAAAAATAGAGTAACAAGAATGAAATGAATATAAAAATAGAGTAACAAGAATGAAATGAATATAAAAATAGAGTAACAAGAATGAAATGAATATAAAAATAGAGTAACAAGAATGAAATGAATATAAAAATAGAGTAACAAGAATGAAATGAATATAAAAATAGAGTAACAAGAATGAAATGAATATAAAAATAGAGTAACAAGAATGAAATGAATATAAAAATAGAGTAACAAGAATGAAATGAATATAAAAATAGAGTAACAAGAATGAAATGAATATAAAAATAGAGTAACAAGAATGAAATGAATATAAAAATAGAGTAACAAGAATGAAATGAATATAAAAATAGAGTAACAAGAATGAAATGAATATAAAAATAGAGTAACAAGAATGAAATGAATATAAAAATAGAGTAACAAGAATGAAATGAATATAAAAATAGAGTAACAAGAATGAAATGAATATAAAAATAGAGTAACAAGAATGAAATGAATATAAAAATAGAGTAACAAGAATGAAATGAATATAAAAATAGAGTAACAAGAATGAAATGAATATAAAAATAGAGTAACAAGAATGAAATGAATATAAAAATAGAGTAACAAGAATGAAATGAATATAAAAATAGAGTAACAAGAATGAAATGAATATAAAAATAGAGTAACAAGAATGAAATGAATATAAAAATAGAGTAACAAGAATGAAATGAATATAAAAATAGAGTAACAAGAATGAAATGAATATAAAAATAGAGTAACAAGAATGAAATGAATATAAAAATAGAGTAACAAGAATGAAATGAATATAAAAATAGAGTAACAAGAATGAAATGAATATAAAAATAGAGTAACAAGAATGAAATGAATATAAAAATAGAGTAACAAGAATGAAATGAATATAAAAATAGAGTAACAAGAATGAAATGAATATAAAAATAGAGTAACAAGAATGAAATGAATATAAAAATAGAGTAACAAGAATGAAATGAATATAAAAATAGAGTAACAAGAATGAAATGAATATAAAAATAGAGTAACAAGAATGAAATGAATATAAAAATAGAGTAACAAGAATGAAATGAATATAAAAATAGAGTAACAAGAATGAAATGAATATAAAAATAGAGTAACAAGAATGAAATGAATATAAAAATAGAGTAACAAGAATGAAATGAATATAAAAATAGAGTAACAAGAATGAAATGAATATAAAAATAGAGTAACAAGAATGAAATGAATATAAAAATAGAGTAACAAGAATGAAATGAATATAAAAATAGAGTAACAAGAATGAAATGAATATAAAAATAGAGTAACAAGAATGAAATGAATATAAAAATAGAGTAACAAGAATGAAATGAATATAAAAATAGAGTAACAAGAATGAAATGAATATAAAAATAGAGTAACAAGAATGAAATGAATATAAAAATAGAGTAACAAGAATGAAATGAATATAAAAATAGAGTAACAAGAATGAAATGAATATAAAAATAGAGTAACAAGAATGAAATGAATATAAAAATAGAGTAACAAGAATGAAATGAATATAAAAATAGAGTAACAAGAATGAAATGAATATAAAAATAGAGTAACAAGAATGAAATGAATATAAAAATAGAGTAACAAGAATGAAATGAATATAAAAATAGAGTAACAAGAATGAAATGAATATAAAAATGGAGTAACAAGAATGAAATGAATATAAAATAAGAAATGAAGAAGAATTTCAAATTTCTTCACTTCTCTATCAAAAATTATTTTATCACAAAAGCAAAAAAGAAATATATTACTATTAAACTTTCACAATTATATATTAAAAAAAAAAAAGTATTTGGCTACTTCTTTTAACTAAGCTACAAATTTTCCATCAACACACAAATACATAAAACGCTTTTAAGTTGCAAGTTTAAAAACATGCATTGATCTATGATAAACTGGAAATATTGTTCTCTTCATTTTTTTGGGTTTTATTAGACCGTCTAACGATCTATTTATCTATTTTAATTTGACTATCTGATTTCTACTTATCATAGTATACGTATAAATGTATAAATGATTCTTCCCTAACCTAGCAATAATGCAATTTTGAATTACCATATTATAAATACTTACCAAATCACGTCGTCTGAAAAATGCTCGTGGTGTGATAGTTTTTTGGAATCAAGTTGCAAGAGCAATTTTAGATCAATATCTGGAGGTGACTGACCTTTACCTTCATATTTCATACAAAGTTTCATATGTTCACTGAAATTACGCAGATAATCTAGTTTAACATATCAGTCAAAAATTTAATTTAAAATTTTAATACGCGAAAAGTAATTATTAAAATATAATAAATAATTCGTAAACTTTAATATTGAAAAAATTAAAAAAGAATTTTTCAAAAAGTTTTACCTAATTTATAGGATAAAGAATAGAGAATTAATTTTTTTGATCTATTAAAAAAAAGGCTTGAATTATTATGTACCAGGCCATTTTTCCAAATTCAGTTGAGCAAGTTTTATCCTCCAAATTAATTGATCTTTTAGCCGTAGTTAATGAACCGGTTACCGTAACTACTGGTTTTGTTTTAAACACTACTGCATGAGCACTTTGATATGCACCAACCGCAATGTCTGAATAAAGTTTATATCAATTTAAATTTGATCCATGTTTGGTTAAAAAAATTATAAATTTTCTAACCTGGATATTGATTTTTATCAATATCTTTGCCACCAGTAAGCGAGAATCCAAATGCTTTCAAATCAGCGCTTACTTTTCGTGCTTCAATTTTTGTGTTGGTTCTTTACGTACGCCATTTTTTGCTCCATGATATACGTATACAGCACCTCGATGATCATCACCATCATATGGTGCACCAACAATGAAATCTACAATGCAATATACTAACTTAATTGAAAATGCATAAGCAATAATATTTATTTTAATAATGATCAACAACAAACAAACAAAAAAACAAACAAAAAAATGATAAATAAATGTAAACAAATATAAATAAAAAAATGGGAAAAAAGTACTACGAATATTTAATAAACAAACGAATAACTCAAAACAAAAAAACAAATTTTTTTGAACTATGAATTGAAATGTTGATTTTAAAATTAACCATTATAGCCATCTTGATTTAAATCACCAGAAGCTGCAATAGAATAACCAAATCGTGACCATTCAGTATGACCCAATAATGATTCCCATTTAGGAAAATCATGCTACAAAATATTTAATTGTAATCAATTTAAAAAGATGGAAATGAATACGTCTTCTTCTGGACTATTTCCTATCAACAATATCATATCGCTATTTGATTATAATTAATTTAAAAATGGAACCGATTAAAATAGATAGATGAATTTAAGTAAATGTTAGCATTTTTTCATTTCTTTTTCATTATTTCTTTTAACAATATTACATTGCAAATATGTAAATTTGTATATTGTATAATTATTACGTCAAAAAAAATCAATACTTCTGATCAAATATTTCCATCAATTGGAATTATTTTTGATAAAAGCTAAAAATACGAAATGGAAAGAAAAAAAAAAATTATGAATAGCTTACATTTGTTCCTTGAAAGAAAATCATAACTTTGCCAATATCGTAACGAGGCTTATGCTCTTGAGTTTTCACATCCATTACTGTCTTATAATCAGTGTAAAATGGTGATCCAACAATGATATCATCATAACTGAATGATCAAAATTATCATGAATGAGTAAGTCTTTTTTATCGTCACAAATTTTTTTTTTTCATTTAATTTTCAATCAAATTATCAAATTAACAATTAAT
This sequence comes from Dirofilaria immitis, assembly GCA_024305405.1. NCBI lineage: Eukaryota > Metazoa > Nematoda > Chromadorea > Rhabditida > Onchocercidae > Dirofilaria > Dirofilaria immitis. Next base: position 377,967 of record JAKNDB010000068.1, read on the forward strand.
AATTCAATTCCTTTCTAATAATTTCTTCCATTAGTCTCAGATGAGAAATTTAGAAAAATGATAAGAGATTGATTTAATCGAAAAAATTGAAAATTTTAAATAAAAAATCCTTATTAATAGTATTATTATTAACTAACCCATCATTATTTAAATCAGTAACCGCTACAGCAGCACCAAAAATTGTCCTTTTTGTCCATTTTTATCAGTCAGATTTTTTAGTGATATTAGCTTATAGTTAAAAATATAAACCTGAAAATTAAATTTTTATAAGAATAGGTTAAATTTTAAACATTTCATTCTTTTTTTTTCCCAACAAAAGAATATAGAAAAAATAAATGAAAGAAATTTTTAGCATTTTTTTTCTCGAAATTATATTATTTAAATGATAAAATATGACTTACAGCACCAACAAGATCATTACCACGTGGTACACCAGCAACTACATCATCTAAACCATCACCATCAAAATCACCTGTAGCCAATGAATATCCTATAATTTTAAATAATAATAATAATATATGTATAATTCAATATTTGATAAGTTAAATTAATTTTTTTCAAAATATTTTAAATATTTCAGATTTAAATAAAAACTTAAAATTAAAATTTGACAAAACACAAAAAAAAATTTAGTAATAAAATTAAAAGTTATTTATAGCATATAAATCAGTAATATGATATTTATTTAATCAAATTAGATAAAATAAAAACTTTAAGCATAAATTATTCATACCAAGATTATAGTTATCATGATGAGCTGGACCATCATGTGTATTTGGTCGAATTGATTGATTACGGATATTTTGTGAAAATATGGTACCCTGCCAATAATATGCACCAGGTGCACCGATAAACAATCTCTCATTACCAACATCAGGAATTGATGCACTGAAGCCACACATTCCGTATCCGAAACGATGATGACCATGACGAGCAGCTAAAAATTCAGCTAAGATCAATTTTAAATTTTATATTGATAAATATAATATTAAAAACTATGATTCAGAATATTCGACATTCATAATCGAGATGTCCATATTTTTATGTTCAAATTTATTGGAAATAATAGTAAAATTATTTATAAGAAAATAAAAAAATCTTATGGTGATAATAAAATTAATATCTAAATTTGAAAATTTATGATAATGATGAAACTAAAATCTAAATTCGAGAATTATCGTAGTAATAAAATTGAGATCTAAAATTAAAAATTCTAATAAAGATGATAATAAAAATAGGATCCAAATTAGAAACTTATAACAATAATCGTACTGAAATCTAAATTCAAAATTTATGATAGTAATAAAATTAAAGTTGTGATAATAATTAAATTGAGTATTTAAAATTTAGGAGTGATAAACAGACGTTCTTGCCGACATGAAGAAAATTCTTCGATATTTTCGAATCCATTTGTTGCATAAAAACATGTTCCAACGGGTTCAACAACTTCAAACTTCGAGAAGAAATATTTGTAATGTGGTGCACAAACCTATCAAATCAAAAAAAAACTAATTTCTTATCAACTTTTCAAAAGATGGATGAAACGAATAAACTTATATTTTTCATAATTTATCAATTGATTATCAGAAAAAGCAAAAATAAATTATTGATAAAATTATTGTAAATATGACAAATACTAGCCACAACAGAATCGCCTTTTTGGATACTTTAACAGTTGCACCCAACATTTGACCCGATTTTTCTTCAATTTGTAACAAATGTGATCCATTCAGTCGTTTATCATTACCTGCAATGATATACGAAAATGTCAACAAGTACTTTGAAAATGTCAAATATTTTTTCCGCAAGTTTTAACTTGAAAAAAACTTGTCGAAAATATACGTAAAATAAAGAATATCAATTTATTGATAGATAATATAACTTGCTTGATTATTTATCAATAAACGAACCGACATACTTCATTTGCCATATTTTAATTATAATATTCAAATACAAATATTTAATTAAAATTTTTATTTCGTTTATTTTTTTAATGTACTAGAACTTTTCCAGGTTAGATTTTGTACGAGAAAGATTAGGAAAAAGAAGTTAACATTTTCTTTTAAATTCAAAATTTTGTAAAGATTTTATTTTATGATAAATTTTTCTGAATTCATCAAATCACATAACAGGAAGAAAAAATAGATATCTTTTTGATATTTATTTTATCAACAACAAGAAATGCAATATTGTCAAAATAATTAGGTTTATTTTTGCAAAAAAATATCTATAAAGAAGAATCATCAGAAAAGGAATGTGAAATATTAATTTTGCTAGGTAAGTGATAAATTACTGATATTATCAATTTAAAAATTTAAATAGAAAACTTACTGCTAAAAATAAATTACTACAACATTCAAATGGAAGTTTATAGAAATATTTACTGCATTATTTTTTACATGAATATGATTCTTAGAGACATTTCAACTTTCTCGTATTTTTACTCATTAAATTCAAAAAAAAAAAAAAATAATAATAATAATAAGCCATGTTCTTTATCCTAATTACAGAACTACATTGTTCATCTGAAAATTTAAAATTTAAAAAATTCTTTTTCAAAGAAAAAAGAAAAAATGAAATACCCTTTCGATCAAGGAATATTTCGGAGCAAAGCGGTTTTTCCACCGAACATCGAAATATAGCACCGCCATTTTTGACACCTGGTTGTTTGGCACCACTATTCGCTTTTGGTGAACCAACAAGCAAACTATAATATTATTTTCGTGAAAAATTAATGATTAGAATTTCATTTACAAGAATTCTGATTTGTTCAAATTAAAATTTATTAAAAAATTTCATATGGTAGGAAAAAAATTGATAAAATTCTTTTGCATAATTAAAACGAAATTTACAATTTCTCTACTTAAACTATTAATTAATTAAGTCGCCTAAATTTACCATTATTAGGCTATAAGAGTAAATTGAAAATAATTTCCATAATTAATTTTAATTCAAACTTAAAATTCGAGCAAATGCTGAATTTTCTAATTGCTATTAGAATTTATATTCAGTTTAGAGTAATTTGCTATTACTAATGATAAGATGAAAATACTAAATAAATTTTTATGATAAAGTGATAAAAAAATAGAAAACAATAATTGTTTACTTTCTCATACGTATTTTTCTTATATGTATGGAAAAATTTTTAAATTTAAATTAATATTTCATAAGATTAGTATCTCATATGAATGCAAGAAATTTAACTTATTGATAATATATTTATCAAATAATTTTATTGATAATATGTGATATATATATATATATGATATGGCAAAAATCCCAAAAAGGATTCAGAATTACGATCTATAATTAATTGCATGCGATTTTAATTAATTGTATGTGATTTTAATTAAATCATTTGAGATGATTAATTGTATGCAAACAGGTTGAAAATTTTTTCTACTTTTTACCCTTCACTTCAATTTTGATCTAACCATATTTATTCATTCATTCATTCATTATTATTTGTCATCGCTTATTTCTCTATCAAAAACTGGTTTATTTAAAAAAAAAAAAAAAAAAGAAAGAAAGAAAGAAAGAAAGAAAAATGGATTCTATAACAACATATTTTCTTCAAATATTTGTGAATATGACTAAATACCGATGACGAATTGATTATTTGAAATGGATTCAGTGAAATGGATTGAGCAATTCGTTGAATAATCGAGAATTTAGATTGTTATAAAAATAAAATTTATTAAAATATTACTTTATATTATAAATAAATTTTTTCTAATCTTCCTTATCGTATTATTATGAAATAAGCAATTTTGATAAAATGGTAAATAAGAAATAAAATATATTTAAAATTTATTTATTTATTTATTTTTTTGGATTATTGAATTTCCACGTTTTTAAATACTGATTTCAAAAGAAAGAAAACATATTTCAATACCTATACATCCATTTCACTTCATTTCAAGTTCGTTTATCTTTTTAATATCTGCTTTAATTAATAATGTAAATAAATAGCAATTTATTGCAAGTTTTTAGCGACGACTAATTAAGATGGTCTTTTTATTTTCACTAAATCAAATGTTAAGAATTATTTTTATTATCAAATATTTTAATCAAAATTTTACAATAACTTGATATGAATAATTTCTTTTTTTCGCAAATGATAAAAACAATGATATAAAATTTGATTATAAATTAATCAATTCATTCGAACTAAACCAATCAATTTTAATTTGTCATTAATTTTAATATACTTTCTTCAAACGATAATTCATGACAATGATTATTATTTGTTTATTTAAAAATTGATATTATTTATTTTGTCATCAATTTTCATCGATTTTTTTTTTTGCCTTACTTGTCAAAATGGAATTATTATTTGCTAAGATTGTTATGAATGATTTTTCAACAAACAAATATCATATGGATAATATTAATGGTATCGAAAAAATTTTCAAAATAAAAATTTAACTATTATTTTTAAAATTAACAATTCATTGCTGTGAAAGAACTTTTCAAAATTTATCAAATTTATCAATTAAAGCGAAAAAAAGTGAAATTTATTCAAAAAAATGTTTTAAATTTTATAGCTAATTTTAAAATTATATCAATATTGATAAGACAAAATTATATTAATATTGATAAGATAAAATATTTACTTTTACTTACAGTGTCATTCCATCATGTTGATAAAAATCAATTGAATAACCAAACATTGAATTAGCGCTACTTCGATGAATTATCGGATGTCTAACATCGATATTAAATGAAATGATAAGCGTTATCAGATTTAGCAAATAAATTAGTTGAAAAAATATGCCAAATCGAAATGATAGCATACTAATTAAGTCGAAATAGCTTTTACCTGAAAATTCAATCAATTTTTTTTCTTCCTCCTTAAAACAAAAAAAAAAAAAAGAAAAGAAAAATGACAAATTAAAACGATACAAGATTGATAAAATTTATTCTCGAAGTTGATTTATTCTCGAAGTAAAATTTATTCTCTAATATTCATTTCATTTTATTGGTTATTTTGATTTATGGCCATTTTGATTTAAATAAATGTATCTATAGCACATACATTTATCAATTTAGCATAAAATGAGTCATTGCGAAATGCGAAATTCGTATCGTCGAAATTTTAACAATCAAATTATCGCAAATATATTATACTGCATTCTTACTAAATTATCACACAATTGTATCAATCAGTATATCATCCTCTAACATTTATTTGCAATCAGGATGTAGAAGAAATGATACAATGAGATATTCAAATTTGTTTCTAACTAACGAGACAGATATATTTGATACTTTTTAAATTGACTATCGTAATCAATATTTTAATAATTGTGAAAATTTGCTAAATAAAAAAAAAAAGAATTTCAAATATTCGAATTTATTTTTCCAAAAAATGCTAAAATTTCGAGATTTTCGTTTTTTTGGCTAATTTTATCAAATTAATTGCAATTGATAAAATAGAACGTAAAAAAAAAAACTAAAATGATAATTAAAAATATTTCGAATTTAATCATTTAATAGTTAGTTATTGATTTTAAAAAAATTATAATTTCTAATTATTTATTTAAAAGAAATTGATATGTTGAAAATTATTAGCAATGGTATTTTAACAAAAATAAAATAAATTTATTTACATAAAATTATCAAATAAAAAAACAAAACAAAACAAAAAAACAAACAGAAAAAAATTTCAAATTTTAAGAAAAATGCCAAAACAAAAAAAAACCTATGACAAATATTTAATATAATCAAACAATACAACAAACTGATAAAAGTAAAAGAGAAATTAAAACATAAATAAAAGTAAAGAGAAATTAAAACATAAATAAATATTCATAAATTATAAGAAACAAATTCATAATAATGAAGTAAATAAAAATAAAAAAAAAGAAAAGAAAAGAAAAGAAATGACGAAAGAATGGGATATAACAATGAAAGAAAAGGCCGCAATATCCCATTCATATCCATTTCCGATTTTATTTCATTCAAATATTCTTTTTTCATTTTCGATTTTTTTCAACAAAAGAAAAAGAAAATATTAAATAGAATTTTAGGTAAAAGAAAAATATAATTAATAAAAAAAAGGAAAACTTTTTTAAAAGTATATATATTAGCATAGAAGTTATTTTTTGAATTTCTCTCTTTTTTTAAAAAAAAAACTCTTTCATTTCTCTCAGACTAATCGATTTATCAAAATGTATTATGTATTATTCGTTGCTGCACTTTTCATGTTACCATTAGTTGCTTGGTAACAAAAAAATAAAAAAATGCTTCTAAAATATTTCAACTTATTCAAAAACTTAATTTCTCAACTTTGTCAAATATTTCTCAAAATTAGAATTGAATAATTTGTTTGATTAATTGTTTTTTCGACTCTTTTATAATATATATTATCGAGAATGATGCGCATTATCATTTCTATAACGAAAAAAAAGTTGTAAGATGATTAAACTTAATTTTTGAACTTTATCAAACTAAAAAAATTAGCAGTTCTTTTCATCCTATCTTATTATCATCGATTGTTTCTCAAAATGATTGGCAAAAAAATAAACTTTTATTTTTATTGATTGATAGTTGTAAAAATGCGACAAATTAATTGTACAATGAAATTATGCTATCACATGATTTTGTTTGAAATTTGTCATCATATGGTCTTTTTTCCTTTTTTTTTTTTTAAATTTATCATCATTGTTATCAGAATTATCAATTCTTTGCTTTCTTGCTTAAGACTTTAAGACTTTAATCTATCCTAGCTAATTAGGCTCCTAAAAGATAAGAAAATAAGGATAATATAAGGCTAACAATATAAGGCTAAACACATGTTACTCTGTCATTAAACTTTCATTTTACTTTTTTTCTTTTTCGAGAAATATATTTTATATTTTTAATTATTGGATAATTTTTACGATAAATGACTTCGTTTCTTTACTAAATACGGGCTAAGGCTAAATATAAATGAGCCAATATTATTAAACTTATTATGCTTATTACTGGCCTATATTTTAATTAATTAAAACCTTATACGTATAATTAACTTGTTTGTACGTACTATTTTCATTTTCATATTAAAGAAATAAGTAATATCATAATAATATGTAAGATATCTTTTCAACATTTTATTTTTATCTTTTATTTTTCTTATCAATAAAAAGACAAAAAAAAACTTTTTTTTAAAAAATCGATAATTATAGAAAATAAAATTTTGCATTAATAATTTTATTTGAAAAAATTCATAGCCAATGGAAAAAGTTAAGAGAAGGGAGAGGGAAAAATAACAGTTATAATTAATCAAAATGCATCAACAATAAGTTGTTAGAAAATTTGGTGAGAGAAAGAAAAAAACGATGAATTATTGAAAGCTTAATTTTGAATTCGAAAATTTCAAATTCAACAATAATTTATATATGAAATTTTTCTCCAAAATTTTTAAAGTTTATAATTCTAATTTTATTCGTTTTCATTTTAATCAAACTGTTATGGTAAAAAAAAGTTGAATTCTTTCTTTTTTTTTTGTTTGTTAAAAAGACTTGCAATAATTCCAAAATCTTTTCAACAAATGTTTTCGAAAATTTCGAGAAAAAAAGTATTGGAATAAATGTGAAAGTAAATTTAATGAATGCAAATAATATTGTGGAAATGAATTAATCGATTAATTAAAAAAATAAAAAAACATAATTGATGATTGAGTAAACAATTATGCTATTAATCATATATTATTATAATTCTATAATTAATCGTGTATTATTATGATTAATCATGAAAAATCAAAAAATTTCAACGAAAATGATAAGATTAATTATGATAAATCATTATAAAATTAGGGAAAAAATAAGTAACGAATTGATTATTTATTGACTTAAACTTGACGCTATTAATAGTCAATTGCAAAAGAATAAAATAAAAAAAAAGTTGAAATTTTATGTGGGTAGTTGAAAATCAACATCTCTTCCATCTCTTCCATCCATCCATCCATCCATCCAATCATTCGTCCATCCATCCATCCATCCATCCATCCATCCAGTCATCTATCTATTCACATCAAATATAAATTGACAAAACTCTTTATGCTTTCTCTTCAACTTCTAGTTTCTCTATTTTTTATTTTGTCTAGTGATAGACTATTGAAAGGTATCGAAGAAAAGTTCATATTGAACTTTGCAGAAAAAAGTTTTAAAATAGATCAACAAATGATTAGCAAATAGTGAGCAATGAGAATGTGATTAAACTAAGTTCAAACTTTAAACTCATCAAGTCAATAAATTCAATCTTGAATTTAATATCTTTACTAGTCGAGAAATTTCTCCTCTATTGTTTCTGTCACCTGGTTGAGTTTTATAATTTACCATTATTGATTGATCAAATATTGATTATGCATAAGAAATCATAGAAATAATAAAGAAGTATAATAATAAATTAGTGATTTGAAATAAACAGCATACATAAGCATAACGGAAAAGTATCAGTATCAGCAACAGCATCATCAACAATTAGTAATCAGCAATAGCAATAGTGATAGCAGTAGAAAATGAGAAGAAATATTGGTTGTAGCAAGTTGAAGGAGGAAGGAACGATTGATCATCAGTTGTTGAATGGGAATATCGAGGTCGGATCGTCGGATTATTAGCATTCGAAGCAGCTGTTCATCAAAAGTCTCTATAAATACTTCTTTCTTTTAAAGCTTATTACAAAATACTACCTTATGATGACGCATATGTAGAGGAAAAAATAATTAATATCGAGATCGAGAATCTGAATTCTATGCAATGATAGATCATGAAGCAAAAATAAAAGGCTTAATTCTAAAATCATTAGCTTTAATCCAATCTAATTTTTTTTTGTTTTAAGAATTTTCTATATTTGAAATGTTTATTGATAGCAGTGATATTTAGCAGTTCAACAACTGATACTTTTTATTCTTTCTCTTTTTTTTTACCTCTTTCCTTCTCTTTTTTTGCTTTTCCCACTATGTGATAATTATTGATTATCAAAAGTGATAATTTTGATTAGCAAAAAAAAATAATTAGAAATAAGTAAAAAATTTTAGTTTATTTGAGAATTCGAAAAAGTTCATTATTTTTCTAGCAAAATTTTACCTTTGATAATTAAGAAAAATTTTGCAATAATAATAGAATTTCAATTATAGCATTTTTAAATATATTAAATTAAAGTACATATATTAATTCTCAAATTTATAATTAACAAAATAATTATCATTTATTGATTAAAATTTGAGGTATAATTAGAAATTATCACTTTTGATAATCAATGCGTATTACTGTAATTTAGTCTTTAATAAATTACTAATTATTTTGTCTAACATTTTTTTAACAGATTGCTGTTTATTAATAATTAGAATTGAAAGATAGGTAATTTTGTATTAATTAAGATAATTTGAGGAAATAAAGAAAACGAATAAAATGATAGGTAAAAGTATGAAATTAGGTAGATGAATAGAAATGATGAAATATGAAATGGCTTAATTTAATTACATCGAAAAGTATTTTGAGAAAAGTAATCAAAAATTGTTTTTGACAAATTTTGCAAAAGCTAATTAATCAATTGAAGAAGAAAAAAATTCGTGTCTTTTTAAAAAAGAAAAAAAACAATCGCAAGTCATACATATCGAGAATTGGTCAAAATAATTCACATGCAAATGCATGCATAATAATTGCGAAGAAATAAAAGACAAATGGAAAAAATCAAAGGATGTAAAAATTCAAAGTAGAAAGAAATGGATTGTATTCAAGTCACTGATTCAGAGATGAAGTAAGAAATAGGAATCAAAGAATGTAAAAATTCAAAGTATAAAGAAATGGATTATATTCAAGCAGTGATTCAGCGATGAAGTAAGAAATTGTATTTAGATAGATTCATGATGGAGTAAGAAATTATATTCAAACGTTAATTCACAAAGAAGGAAAAATTTATATTTAGTTTTTCTGATTTATGAATCTGATTCATGAAGAAGGTAATTTTCCGATCCATCTAAAAATCAAAATTTTTTACAGAAAATATTGATAGAAAATGTTAAACCATGATTATTATTAGCTTGAATATGTCAAAAGAATATCATGTGCCTTATCTTATCTTATATGATTATATATAATTTTTAGCCTAATTGATTGTATCTGATAAAATCATTTAGAAAAGCTTACAAACTTGACAAATTTTAAAAATGAAATCAATTTTTTTACAAAAAAAAGAACCTAATTTTTGTCATTTAATAAATTCGAAATATTAGTAAGAATAAATTGAAATTTTCATAAATCAAAAATAACTTTCTCAATTTATCGATTGATAAAAATTTATTTTGAAGCGATCAATATTTATATATGTTTTGCATACGTATATGAACCTGAAATTGCATATTAGTATACAAATAAAAAGCATATTCGAAATGGTTATTGTTTTGGAAGTATAAAATAATAAATTTAAAAGAAAATAAAAATAAAAATTTTAAACTCATTAAAATTTATGAAAACAGATGGTACATGAAAAGCTTGGCTACAGGAAATAAAACCATGTGGCCAAAAAAGATTGCCGATAGAGATAATATGGCAATTTTTTTTGTTTGGCAAATTAAAGATGCAAAATTTAAATGATCCATTGAGCCCCTGTATTTATATCATTTTATCAAAGATTAGTAGTAATTTAGCTAAACGATGACATCAATGAATTTAAAAATTTTTGTTTAAACTTTAAAAAAATTATTAATTAAAATTTAAAAATTCAATTAAAATAGCTCTTTGAATTATAATTAAGTATTTATATTCAAATTTTAAATTCAAATTTAAATATTATAATAATTATATTCAAAAAAATTTAATTTTAAAGAAATGAATTAAAAAATTTAGCAAATTTCATAAAAGATTTTTTTAAAAAAAAAAAACGAAAACGAATTGTATGATAAAAATGATTGAGAAAAAAAATTAGGAAAAAGTTGTAAAATTAAATTGACAATTTTCCACATCAGTTGGTTGATGTTTGAAATTATTTTTAAACTAATCAGCTTTCTCGAGACAATTTCAAATAAATCGATAAAAATTGAATAGTACAAGGACAATTTAATCAGTGTAAATTGATCATTAATTTTACCCTTCTTATAAAATACTTCTCGTTTGACCTACAAACTTTTCCATCATTTTTCGGATTTTTAAGATGGTAATCGAAAAAGTTTGCACTTTTCTTCATTTCATTTTCAGGGAAAATGAAAGTTGCGAAATAAAAAAAAAAAAAAACGAGAATAAGATATGAAACAATGATTAATCATATCATTTACTGATAATTTTGATAAATTTTCATATCAGGTTATTCCTTCTAAATACTGTGTAAAGTTTAGATATGTAAAGTTGGTAAGTGTGAAACATTGTTAAATTTAAAGAAAATATATAATATATGTATAAAGTTTGGTAAATGGAAATAATAACTAATTTAAATTCGAATTTCAATTTAATATATGATAAAGATAACATATAACTAATTTAAATTCCAATTCCAATTTCATCAAAATAAAAAATACCGTATAACTGATTTAAATTTTAGTTCTAATTTAATACAAAATAAAAAATAACATATAGCTAATTTTTTCTGATATTTTGATAAACTTTTTTTAATTGTTAAATTTTATCAGAGAAATAGGTAATATTAAAATGAATTATTTATAATACAATTATTAGCAAAATTATCTGTAACAAATATCATAATATTATGACGAATTAATCCTAATTTTGCATTTCAGGTTGAATTATTTTCAATATCAAATTGCCTTACTTTGTTTACAACTTTCGCTATGAATACATTGCCGGCGATATTTGAAATATCTCCATCTATTACGAAGCTATCTTAGAAGTAAAGGTCAATAGCAGGTCAAATATTGACCTTTTCTTTTCGTCTTTCACATCTTTCATCATAAGCTTTTAGATTCAAGTTTTCATCATACTATTTTTAAAATAAGCATAAAATTAAGTAATTTTTCAGATTTCTGAGAAATTAAATGGAAAAACGAAAAGTCAAAATTAAAATTGAAATTAATTTAATATTCAAAAATTAATTTAATAATCCAAAAATGTCAATTAGTAGAAGCCAAATAAAAATAATTATACTCAAAAAAATGCTAATAATAATAATATAATCCAATATTTCAATAATTTTAATCAAAATGATGATAAACGATCAATCGATCAATCTGCATATGATATCTTTTCATATCTAATATCATTATCATTTTAATTAATTTAATAATCGAAAAATATCAATTAATAGAAGCCAAATAAAAATAATTATATTCAAAAAAAAATTATAATAATATAATTAGGCCCAGGCTTAGGCTTAGGGTTATTTCAATAATTTTAATCAAAATGGCTGATGAATAATGATCGATTAATGATCGAACAGTTTGATATAATATGATGCATATTTTATCCTCATTTTGATCAATCTGATATAATATGATATATGTCGTATCTTTTCATATCTCATTATCATCATCATTTTAATTATCTGATGCAAAAGAATCAAATTGGCCAATAATAATACGATATAGCCTATTTAATCTATTATTAAAAGAACTTTTTTCTCTCGTCAAAATTCTATTTTTAATTTTCGATTTATTTTAATAACAATAAATATTATTATCACATAGAAATCATTCTTATCTCTCCCTCTCCCCTTTTTCCAAAGAAAATATGTTTAACAATTAATTAATTAAAAAAAGGAAATCAATGAAAAGAATAAAAAAAAAAAAAACAAAAATGGAAAAATACATTAATTAATATTAAAATTAAAAAAATAAATAAATAAATAAAAACGATAATCAATTCCTATTTTCCACTTTTTTTTCGCTTTAAACAGGTTTATACAAATAAAAAAAAAGAAGAAAAAAATTTATGAATGCAAAAATAGGTTATTTGTAATAATTGAGCATTTAATAATTAATCGAAATAATATTTATTTCAAAATTAAAATTACGCTAAAATCTCGAGATACCTTTTACATATTATGTATGTAAAAATTAAAATGTATATTTACTAATGATAAATTATCAAATATTTTAATCATTTTTTATCTGATAAAATTATAATTTTTTTCGTTTTTTTCATAAAATTTTTTAAGCAAAGAATTTTTAAGCAATATTATTGATAGTGAAAGAAAATGATAAGATAATTAAAAAATGGATTTTTAATTATCTGATAATATCATTTGATAAATCATTTTAATGATTGTATTTTGGACTATAAAATAAAATAATGTAGTATATTTGTGGCATAAAAATATTTTATGACATTTTCAACAACTATTCGTTATTTTCATTATTAGTGTTTTTTAGTATCGTAGTCGAAATTTTCTGCGCGGAATATTCGGCACCGAAATTATTTGTCGCGGACGAAAAATTCTTCTATCAAAAAACATTTGAATAATTGCATCAAAATCTTTACGAGAATATCGCAAATGCGAAAGCTGCATTTTTCGTCGCATATTTTTACGATCAAAAATTGTATGAGTAATTTAAAATGCTCATTCTTCATATGATAATAAGATTTATCAGTATGATGAAATGATAATTTTTCAAAGTTATAAAAGAAGAACGATAATTATATGTTATCAGATAAGAAATAAAAGATAATTGATCGATATTTTTCATTAATTTCGAATTAAAAAATATAATGGAAAAGAAAGATCGCAAAAGTTCAAATTTATTTGAATAAAAATTTAACAATTTAGTGATAATTTTTGCTCATTAATTTCTCATCTAAGTATAATATTTATCAAATCTTTTTATTTATTTATGATAATTTTCCTTTTTATTCTTATCAAATTTTTAGTATCAAAATAATTAAGATAATAATTTAATTTGCTGAAATTATCAATTTAATTTTTAATATCATATCAATATTCATAGCTAAAAAACAAAAAAAATTGTTAAATTTTAAAATTTCAAATATTTTCGCTCATTTTCTTTCGCTTCTTTTATTTCTATCAAAATGATATGAGAAAATTATGCAAAATTCTGATAAAATTGAATGCAAATTTTTGATAATATGATAATTGCTGATTGTTGATTATTGAAAAGAACATAATAAAATATCATCATCAGTTTATATTTGCTGAACTGGCAAACAGATGATGATTATTCTTAAGTCGCCAGAAATAACTCTTCAGTTTTGCGATTCGATTATTATTTTTGCAAGATGGAACAGATTTGTGATCGTCAATTTTAATCTTAGATTATCAATTTAGAAAATAAGAAATTTGTTAGCGTTAAAATTGTCAAACTTATACATCGAACTTCTTGAGCTATTTTATTTAATAAACAAAAAAAATTTGTTGATTAAATTTATCTAAAATATCAATGAATAATAGATGATAAATATAACTCATCTATCGGCAAATATACCACCTCTATTTATCATAATTTTACGTCAGATTCAAGCAGAAAAACGTAGAAATTTTACGTCAATAACTATAATTATTAAATTGGACAATCATTTAAATATTTAATATTATTTGGAATGTTTTGAAATTTTGTTAATTTTTCAAAATTAAAATAAATATTAATAATTCATGTAACTGAAAAAAATAACATTCACGTAACTTTACGTTATGATAAAAAGAAAAGACGTAAAAACATATATTCATAATTATAGCTAATAAATTGATTTACATAATTGATATTATAAAATTCAAATTTTTATCAGTTGAATCATCATTAAAGGAGATTTGAAGAGATACAACTCGGTTGACATTTTTACGAGATCTATTTCAGGGTCAATTTCACCAGATCTATTTTAGGGTCAATTTCAACAATCAACAGATCTATTTTAGGTCAATTTCAACAATCAACAGATCTATTTTGGGGTCAATTTCAACAGATCTGTTTTAGGGTCAATTTCAACAGATCTATTTCAGAATCTCAGGGTCAACTTCAACAGATCTATTTCAGGGTCAACTTTTGGAGTCAATTTCAAATAAAACAAAATAATGTAACGATTTTTTAATTTGAAAAAAGATTTAAATTTAAAAAAATTAAAGTGTTAAATAATGATTATATTTAGTGTTGATTCATAAATTTCGAGAATTTCATCAGCATTTGAATATATTCATCATTTTTAATCTCGATATGTTAACATAAGTATAAAATGTATTGTTTATAAATTTGATTATAAATAAATAATAATGGTAATAATAATAATCACAATCACAATAACAATAATAATAATAATCACAATAACAATAATAATAATAATTATTACTGTTATTATTATTATTATAATAAATAATAGTAGTAATGAAGAAATGAATATAATACTTAGGTAAAAAAAAGTATGAATTCAATCGAAATATGAAGAAAAATGATAAATTTTATTAAAATTTTCAAAAATTTTGAATTAAAAAATATAATAACAATACTGAATTAATAATTAATAATAATAAATGATTAATAATAATAATTAACGATAACGATAATAATTAATAATAATTAATGATATTAAATAATAATAATAATAAACGTATTAACAATAATTACTAATAATAATAATTAATGATATTAAGTAATAATAGTAACAATAATAATAATAACAATAATAATTAATAATAGTAACAATAATAATAATAAATAATAATAATAATAACAATTATTAATAATTGATAAGAATAAACAATAAGTAATAATAATAATAATTAATAATTAATAATAACAAATAATAAAGTAATAATAATAATTAATAATTAATAATAATAATAAATAATAAAATTTTTTTATCAAAAATTGAATTTAAAAATGTTATAAACTTTCTTATAAATTAATTAATAAAATTTATCAGAAATAATCTTATAAACTTATCAATTTGATTTCTTTTTGACTTTTATATATGATATAAAAGAGAAATGCTTGTTATCAGTAATATCAGCAATAAGTTAAATTGATATAATTATATCAGCATGAAATATAATCTCTATTTCATTCTGATATTTCATCATAAAAGAAATTGAATGATCAATTGAATATGCAAACTGATTACCAATCATTCAAATTTGCATCCCATTTTAGGCTACATAATTGATCATTGAAGACGAATAAATTTAGTTATTCATAAAATTGCAATCTTCTCCATGCGTAATAAACTTCATCTGACATTACTATACGATAATCATTACATAGTCATTCTCGATCTCGAGAAACGAATGTCTAAATTGCTTCCTGATAAGCTATTTTAGGTTACAATTAATGAAAATTTCATCAAAAAAATTCTCTTTTCCGTCTTATCTATCATTTGATATTAGCTTAAAGTATTAAATTGAAAAAAAAATTTGAATATTAATAACATATGTTTTTATTTGAAATTTATCGATTATTTCTAGAAATTTCTCGAATGTTCCAACAAAATGAAGTAGAGTTTTCGGCAGTGGCGTAAAGCCGTAACGGAACAGAGACCACTGGAAATTTCTAGAAGCATATAAGTTACGTAGGTGTATGATAGAATGGTTTATAGTAGTTAGGATATGGTGTTTCTTTTTTTTCTTGTTCGATTATTTAGTTACTATTTGATGTTATCGATTGATATGTCGAGATTTATCGGAAGATTATCTTTGAATAATTAGACGACTGAGCCATAAACGAACTTCTTCTTTCTAATTAGAAGGAATCTTTCATTCTAATTAGAAAGAATCTTCATATATATAACTTCTGATTCATCAAATTATTATGCCTTAATAAAGACTGAAAATGACGTGGAATATGACATAAGGAATTCATAAATTATGACAGTTTCTCCATAGGTATACGACGTATATACGTATACGTAAAATAAGTGAATTACGTAGGATAAGGTATAGATGAAGTACGTAGCATTCAACAGAATCAATCTGTTATGAAAATGAAGAAAAAAAGTTGAGATATAGATGAAAAATAAATTTAAAAAGAAATGATCAATCGATTAAGAATATTTTGCAACAATTTTTCTACTATTATCATTTTTCTTCTTCTTTTTCATGATTGGAAATATGTTCAACATATTGCTATTTTCTTAATTAACGGTATTTTCTACAATCGATTTTCACGTTTTTCTTCCTCACGTATAAATACGATTTTCACGTTTCTCCTCTTGGAAATATATTCATTATATTGTTATTTCCTTCATTGCTATATTTTCTACAATCGATTTTCACGTTTTTCTTCCTCACGTATAAATACGATTTTCACGTTTCTCCTCTTGGAAATATATTCATTATATTGTTATTTCCTTCATTGCTATATTTTCTACAATCGATTTTCACGTTTTTCTTCCTCACGTATAAATACGATTTTCGCGTTTCTCCTCTTGGAAATATATTCATTATATTTTTATTTCCTTCATTGCCATATTTTCTACAATTAAATTGATTAAGTTTGAAAATAATTACACAAAGAAAAACAATTTATTTATACACGAATTTATTCGTAGATATAAAATAATTTTTTAGAATCAAGTCTAATCGATATGACGTAAATGACGTGCTAAGAGTAATTTTATTTTATGCATTCTAAATGTATCTCATATTATTAACACTCTAATGCAGCATTTCCTTGTCGTGAGCAAAAGTTTAGACAAATAAATGCATCATATTTTATGCATAAATACTTTCGTCATCTTTTCGGTCTTTTTTTTTATTTTAGGTTGAAACGCATTGAACGCATGAAATTATGGAATGGATTGAGAATATTACGCCACTTATAAATAATCGGTAAAATTTCATCTAAAATTTATAAATTAAAATTTGAATATTACCTGCAAGGACCCTGTGGCCTAATGGATAAGGCGTCTGACTTCTAATCAGAAGATTGCAGGTTCGACCCCTGCCAGGGTCGATCGAATTAAATATTGGCTTCTGCCGCATGTTTTGTGTCATTTTTCATTGTTATTATGCGAATAACTAAATTAAGTAAATCTTGAATATTTTTAGATTCAGACATATTACCTGCGTTAGCGTGCAAATTTACAAACTTGAAGGAAGCAGTTGGCGTGAAATTACCAAGGATTTTGTCCTGCTACATATGTACTATGATCAAGAAGATGGCGAAGCAAAATTGATCGCTATTGATGGCATTAAGGTATACTTTTTTTCAATTGTAGTTTTTTATCTTTTTATAAATGTCATTTTCATATCTTTTTTCTTTGTATAATCATCAATTGTAATTTTTTATCTTTTTATAAATGTTATTTTCATATCTTTTTTTCTTTGTGTAATCATCATGTTAATGCTATATTAAAGATATGCTAAAATGGTATTAAAGCTTACATATTAGATTGATGTGACATCCTTAATCCATAATATACTAGATTTAATCTATTTCGTTGATGCAATTTTTGTCTGATTGAAGATTAGATGAGGTAAAAACTCAAAGTATAATTTGAAAATATTTTCAAAAATTTGGAAAAATTGCAGCTGATTATACGAGGATTTGTTCTTTCTGCTAATCTTCAGTTGATAAGACCGACAAAAAGTTTGTGCATTTTACTGGCTCCAAACAAAGAAGGTCAGAGATGTACGGTTTTGGTTTCTATCAAGTTTCTGAAGTTGAACAGGTATCAATAGCTTTTAAACTTTTGGAATTTTTTTGCGAGTGATTTTATGTTTTACATGCTGCATATTAGCGATATAGTAAGTGAAAAAGTATTTCTTATTAGTTGAAAATTTTTCTGAATTCTTTGTGAATAACAAACAGACGAACAAGCAAATTTTTCTCTTTGTAAGCGAAATTTTGAAGAAATTCACCGTGAAAAAATCTCAGAATTTGCGTATCGTTATTTCTTTAGAAGTTTTGCAATGAAACTTTAGCACAGTTAGTAGCGATATACAAACATATGTAAAGGTTAAAACTAAGGATCGAAATCATTAATTTTATTATTTCAGTTCTTGCGACTGTTTAGTTTTGTCTATAGAATACTGCATTTGTCATCAAAAACCGCAGTACAAAGTAGATTCGAATTGAACAAAAGGAATCTATCGATTTCATCTGCAAAATCACAATCGCCATGTCCACCACCTTCGTCTACAGCAAGCAGTGAGTTGATTCAAGTATATTCCGTAGATTACTAATGATCGGTACAAACTATATGATCTAGTTGTTTTGAATGGTTCATCTCTTGGAACCGAATTTTAACTTAGATATCTTTTAAAAAAATCCACTGTGAATTATGTGGAATTCAATGAAATTAATTCAACCAATTTGAAATGATAAGATAGCAGTTGTTTAAATGGAGATAAACAGCTTACTAATGCACCTATCAGTAGTAAACATAATTTCACGATGCATTTTTTAGCTCCTAAGAAAGATGCGACTGATATTCCAATCTTCTTCCCGGAAGATTCTCCGCTACAAGAAGAAATATCACAAACAGATGTTAATGTGCAGCACATCGAAAAAGGACTTCAAGGAATGTCTTTTACTTCAGATACTTTTGTCACGACTCTGAACTTATCTCTGGTAATGAAAAAGATCAAAGCAATGTGTACGAATAAGTTAAATTTAAATTAAATTTAATCAGTTTTGAAGTTTCTTATAGTAAATCTTCGTGAGTTTTATCAAATTTTGAATTTTATGAGTTCTATCAAATCTTCTTTCCTCAATTATGCTAAGCCTAAACAGTCAGTAAAAATGGTGAATATGGTTGAGTTAACCATATTTTCTATTGGATTTCAGATACCTTCCTTGTCGGCACAGATTTCTGAAGATGCAACCAGTAGTTTCCATTCCGTTAATTCTACTACCTTCGATAAGCAATTCATTAGTACAAATTTCTTTCATTAACTTCTTTTATTTTGTACTTTTTTGCAAGGAATTAGCTGATAATTAATCGCATCACTTGATGTTTATATTTCTTCATGTTGTTGTTTTCCTCAACAATAGCTAAACAATTTCTGACAAAGCAAACTATAGCTTGCTGAAGAAGTAGCAGTTCGATATTTGCTGAACAATTATGAAATTTGTAGTTATCTAGTTTGAGAATTTCTCAATTATAATTGAGATTCTAAAGATCTTGCTTGACTAACAAATTCTTCGTTTCAGACCCTAGTTCGAAGCTTCTCAATCAGTTGAGCAAAAACAGTATCAACTTTGGAATGTGCCACCATGGAATGCTTTGCTAGAACAGGAATTTATAATAATCCAGCAAATTTTACTTCTCCTTGGAATTCACTTTTTAACTAATAAGAAAACAGCTCAAGTAAAAATAGGATTTCCATATATTGCAAGAAGTTCAATTGAATAGTGATTCAGTGATTCAAATGTTTCCTCTTTCTTATTCTTTGGGATACAGTGATATATATCATATTTCAGCTCTTTTTAGAATTTCTTTGATTATCTAAAATTGGTTTGTTATTCATTGAAAATAAAATTTTTGCCATTTACATTATAAATATTGCACGCAATACCTTATCATCGCTAATATGAATTTAGAAAAATCTTTCAGATTTAGCAAATTTCGTTCAATTTTCGAGGCTGTCATCCGAAAATTCTTGTTTACTGATTTCCAAGAATAGTTCAATGTTAAAATTCCTTTTTATTCTAACAGTAGCTACAAGTTTTTTTTGTGATTTGCATGTTTTATCAAATGAATCAGAAAAGATAAATTGTTCTTTCATCCTTTGGCTGGAAAAAAATTTCATAGCTTTTTTGGATCATTTCATTTATAAAAAACTCTTCCTTCTGATTCACATCTGAAACTCAAAAAATTTATTAAAAGAAATTACAATTAACAATAAAATTTTTTCCTTGCAACTTATAAATTACAATGATCTTCAATCCTATTACTAATTTTCGTCAAAATGTTTTTGGCATTAGAATTCCACAGGTAATATTGAAGTTCTTTTAGTTTTAGGAATTTTAAAGCATTCTTAATGCTTCTAATAACAAATGTTCAATAGAGGAAATTATCCAACTAGAACTAAATTTTATAATTAACTTTAAAGCATTTTAACAATTTCAAATATTCGAATGCTTGTTATCGGTAATAATATTTATGAGATGCTAGTTGAAATTTATGTTTCGTTGCTAGGCAACTTAGATTTTCAGAATATTTTTATCAATATTTACTTCTTGATTTTGGTACTATTTTTGTTTACCTTATGAAATTTTAATAAAAATTCTCACTAATTTTCAGTTTGTTTATTTTTAAACTTATTTTACATCGTTTTTTAGTCTATGTATATGCGATCAATGGATTAGGTAAATGAAAGTTTCTATTACCTTGAATTATTTCAAGATTATCTTTATTCTGATTACTAATCATCAGTTAATCAGATTCGATCATATAATCATTAAGGATTTTTCTTTTCATTCTCTAAAAGTAGCACTTATGTTCGGATAAATATCGTTATCAATATATGCTCATATTTAGTCAATAAAAATAGTAAATACATTTGCAATATTCACAATTATTAAGAGAGATTGGATGAAGAGTTATCAGCTTAACTCATATAATCTTAATTAGTAATAATTGATAAGGTGAAAAAACGGCCTACTTGAACAAGATTTAAGAATTCATTATTTTTACCTCAAAAATAAATCTAAGCTAATCAAAATTATTCTAATTAAGTAACTTCAATCATAAAATCGATCGGTTGATTAGAAATTATCAAAAGAAAATATGACAAATATTTATCAATATCAGATTTAAAATGACAAAGTTTGACAAAGAGATAATGGAATTTGATTGCCTACTCGCTTGCAATCTATTTTATCATCTACAAGAAGGTTATTACGGTACAGCATTGATAATTTGCGATGAGCAATTGGATAAAGTAAATGATGCTGGACAACTTGTATTATTTCGATCAATTGCTTTGATGAAACATGGTAGTATTCCTTTTTTTTTTTTAATAATTCTAAAACTGCCAATTCTGATGGTAACTAATTTCTCGTCAAATAATCTTCATCTCAAGAAACTGAATTTACATTTTTCATTACTTTAATCTTTCAATGAAAAATTTATTAGTTTAAGATCAATATATTGATGTAATACGGTTGCTTCATTCATATCGTCATGATACAATTATTGGCTTCGCAGTATCAGTGATTCTTCGAATAGCACATTCTTTATTACAGAATCCAGGTTTTTGATGCTACATCTCTTATGCTTTTATAATTTAAATAAAATAATCATTGCATTGAAATTAGATTAATACAAAAATATCAAATGCTGATTGATTAAAAGTTAACTATTTTGATAATAAAAACAAAGTTTAAATATATATAATTGATTATTGAAAGGGAATTGAATTAAATGAATCTATAAACGATTGATAATACAATCATCGTAATCAGAAGTGAATATTTTATGATTAATAGATATTGGAAGAAGATAGAATTGAATTAAATGATAATTTCCTAAATATCTATGAACGATCAATATTACAATCATCATAATATTTTATTTTAAGAGCTATTTGGAGGAATAAGATAGAATTCTAAATTTTTTTGTTATCTCTTCTAAAAGACAGTAAAATTTATTCATCGGACATGAAATATAGATTTAATAAAATCTAATGTTAGTTTTTAACAAAGATCGAGAAGAAATATCAGAATTGGATCGAACTATCAATGAAGCATATAATGATGCGAATGTCGAGAGTAGATATAATGCAGCAATGGCTTATATATTACTTGATAATAATGATAAAGCTCGTTCATTGATCGAAAATTTAAATGATTCGAATAATATTAAAGTATTTGCTTGATACATTTTCACTGTTCTTTTTTCTTTTTTTTGTTGCATATTTATTTACAAACATTTTCAATTGTAATTATAAATCAAAAAAAAAAAGTTTTTAGTTTATCGTTCTTCAAGGTTGGATTGAATATCGTCTTGGCAATGATATGAATGTTGCGCAAAAACTTTTTAAAAAGGCATTGCAGCAGGTTTATTTAATTTTTGATAAAAATTTTTTCTCTTTAATGTTTTGTATTTGAAAGATTGATTAAATTGATTCGGGAAAATTGATTGATAAAATAGTTTTTGGAAACAAATAAATGATAAAATTTATTTTTTTCTAATCAAAGTTTTTGTTTTTTTTCTAATTTATTATATGCTACGATGAAATTTGATAAATTTTTTTTTACAAAAATTTCTATAAATTTGATAATTTTAAAATTAAAAAAAGAGAAAGCAAAATATTAATTTTTAATTTTCAAATTATCCAAATGCATATATCGGAATGGCTCGTATAATGGAAGAACGACGAAATTTTACGGAGTTACGTCAAGTTCTTTATATTTTGATGAAGAAATTTTCAACATTTCTACCTGCATATATTGAGTATTGTAAAGCATTTTTGGTTATTCCTGATTGGGAACATTGTATCGAACAGGTACAACGAACACTACTTTTACAGGTTTTTTTTTTTTTTTTTAAGTATGCAAATATCATTTATTCATAGTAGCAACAATAGAGTAATTTAAATTTTTGTATTTTGACATTCTCGATGAAAATTATTTTATCAGTTTTTTTCCTCTACTACTGTTGCTGCTGCTGCTGTTACTGATAATTAACTTGCATATAAATTTTAAAATATTAATGATAAAATTATTATTAAAATTTTAGAGTGATTGTTTGCAAGCACGTTTGTTAGAATTAATTTATCAATTAATCATAAAAGGTGATGCAAAAGGGATTGAAAATGCATTGGAAAATTTGATTGAATCAATCGAGAAAAATGAATCGAAAAATTATCAGTTACATTATAAAATTGCACAACTTCTCATTCGAATCACACCATTTGATCATCCAATCACTAAATTTGCTAAGTTCATCAATTTACTTCATTCATCGATTTTTTATCATTTAATATTTGTATTTTTCAATTTTTAAAAAATATTTTAAATTATTGCTCTTATCATTATCATTTGGTAATTTAATGACAAAAAACAAAAAAATTTTTTGTTTTTTGGACATTTATTGATTTATTTTAGTTCGAAAGTATTCATTCTGTTTATATTTTTTAAAAACAATTTATATAATTTGACCATTAATGACTTGTTTCATATGAAGCAAATTGATAAAAATCTTATCAATTAAATCATTCAATTTTGAAAATAATATTAGAATAATTTTGCATGATAAAATTGACAAAAATCTTATCAATCAAATCATTTAAAATAGTGTTAGAATAATCATGCATATTTATCATATATGTATATTTATTTTCTTTGCCTTTGTTTTTATTGATTCGATAAGAATTGATGATAATTAAAAATTATTTTTAGCAAACTTCTTGATCGTGCAATTTCGATGACGAAAAATCAAAATTATTTATGCGAACAGATACGATTATTATTGCAAGCGAAAAATTTTAAAGCTGTTGAAAAGATTACTTTTGAAGTGTTAAAAATGATATCACTCCAAATGAGCAAATATTAATTGGTAAAACTTTTTTTTTTTCGTTTCTTTTACGCTAATTTTTCTTTTCCTTTTTTCTTTCCCGATTGATTATCAATTTTTTGAATTTTTTTCCCCTCCAATAGTTTATTTCTTAACAAATATATTTTTTATCAATCAAAAATAAAAC
Source organism: Dirofilaria immitis (assembly GCA_024305405.1). NCBI lineage: Eukaryota > Metazoa > Nematoda > Chromadorea > Rhabditida > Onchocercidae > Dirofilaria > Dirofilaria immitis. Next base: position 402,489 of record JAKNDB010000068.1, read on the forward strand.
TTTTTCACATAGATGATAGCGCAAATGTTTTTATTGCAAAAGGTCAAATAGATGTCACCAATCAATCATAAATAAAACTTTTTCGCCTAAGTGTAGCACAATGTTTTTTTATTGCAAAAGGTCAAATAGTTATCGCTAATAATTTATTTCTTAACAAATATATTTTTTATCAATCAAAAATAAAACTTTTTACACAGGTGTTGCACAATGTTTTATTGCAAAAGGTCAAATAGATGATGCATTTGCTCAAATGGAATTTGTAAAAGCAACATATCCGAATATTTGTCAAACTACTGTAAATTTTAATTCATATTTTTTTAACAGCATTTTTTAAAAGAAAATTTTTATTATTTTCAAATTTCAAATTTCAAAAAAAATGTTTGATAAATTTTTAGCTATACATTTATATAATGGCAACATTGGATAAGGCGAAGGATAAATCATTTGAACAATTTCTACAAAAATACGAAATGCAATGGATGTACATTTATCAATGTTACAAGTCTATTTTTTTTCTTTTATTAAATTAACAATTTTATCAGTTTATTTTTATATATATGCATATTATAATTATTATTTTAATTACTTCATTTTTATATTATACAAAAATTGTGAAAAATATTTGATCGCAAATAAGTAACTTAAAGAAAAGCTTAAATATTTTATCGCAAATAAGTAACTTAAAGAAAAGCTTAAATATTTGATCACAAATAAGTAATTTAGAAAAAAATATTTTATCGCAAACAAGTAATTTCAAAGAAAAAACTTAAATATTTTATCGCAATAATTCTATGTTTCATAATTGATCACTGTTAGAAATTGAAGAAAAAAATTAATCGAATGATAGCTAATCATTAATAAATATTTATATATATATGTTGTGTTACTTGAAGTAATTTTGTATTTAAATTATTAGCTAAAGATATATTTGAATTCCAATTTTATTACATATTATTTTTCGGATGCATAAAAAAAGGAAGAATAATAATTTTTAAAAATTATTTCAGAAGCATATTTTGGTATGGAATATTTAACATTGTTAGATCCAAACTTATTAATTGATATTGCATCGCAACTTTATGAATTTGCACCAACAACGGTAAAAAAATTTCAAAAGATTATTTGAAACTAATCAAATGATAGTTTGATTAATGTTAGAATGATAGTTAATCATTGAATATATGATATTGAAGTATTCAAATGAATGATGAATTTCAGCCAGTAAATTCTGATAATGTTGTACTCAAAGAAATTGATAGAATCTTATCATTGATTTGGAAATATTGTCCTGGTATGTATTTTTATCATTTAATTTCATGGACTATATCAAACACATGATTCAGCCTAGTGCAGATATTTCAAATTTTAGCAAATTTTAGCAAGTACTCTCTCTCTCCCTCTCTCATATCATATAGTTTACGAGGAATAAACAACTTATCATATCTATCCTATCTATCTGAATAGTTTATCACCTTAAATTTTAGCAATTATAACATTATTATTATTACTGTAAAATTTTATTTCAGCATTGTTAACTGTTGAATATTTGTTAGCTAAAGTAAAATATCTTTCAATGGATTTTACGGAAGCTGAAAGATTACTAAAAGTTGCACGGATAAAAATGATACACCTGCTGAAGCTTATTTACTTATGGCACAGGTAAAATAATTATTCAGCAATTAACAATCACTTTTTGTAAGTTTTTTTCTTCACGAAATTTTTTTCTTTATTTGAATATTTCAGATTTATCTTCATAAAAGTAATCATGAAGAGGCTGGGAAATGTTTGGATATTGGACTAAGTAATAATTTTAAAGTTCGGGAACATCCATTATATCATCTTATCAGAGCAAAGGTACAAAAACGCCAAACAATTTGCTGCATCAATACAAACATTACAGAAAGCAATTGAACTACCATTATTTAAAGATGGTATGTTTATTAAAAAAGTTTTTGTTTTTTTTTCTGTTATATATTCGTTAAATTATTAATGCTTATTATTTTACTTCATTTTCAAAATTACTAAACAATTAAAAAAAATTTTTCTTACATTTTAATTTTTATTTTATCATCAAAATTAAACCATATAATTTTCATATTTTTATTTTATCATCAAAATTAAACCATATAATTTTCATATTTTTATTTTATCATCAAAATTAAATCATATAATTTTCATATTTTTATTTTATCATCAAAATTAAATCATATAATTTTCATATTTTTATTTTATCATCAAAATTAAATCATATAATTTTCATATTTTTATTTTATCATCAAATTAAATCATATAATTTTCATATTTTTATTTTATCATCAAAATTAAATCATATAATTTTCATATTTTTATTTTATCATCAAAATTAAATCATATAATTTTCATATTTTTATTTTATCATCAAAATTAAATCATATAATTTTCATATTTTTATTTTATCATCAAAATTAAATCATATAATTTTCATATTTTTATTTTATCATCAAAATTAAATCATATAATTTTCATATTTTTATTTTATCATCAAAATTAAATCATATAATTTTTTTGTTTTGATAATTTAAAATAAAATATGAGAATTTATCAAGAAATGTATAATTCTTTTGTTTTGTATCTTTGTTTTCTATTTTTTCACCATACGAAAACATAAGATAAAATAATTATTTCAAATTTTTACTTAAAGTTTTTTTTTCAATCGAACATTTCTCATTTTTTAATCCATTTTTCTTTGTTTTTTTCTCATAATCTGAATTTTAAAAATAAAATAATTTGCTTAGATTTAATAAAAAGATTTCTATGTTGAAATAACATTCCCGAATAGTTTCATTTGTATAGATCAATCGATGAAACATGAAAAATTGGAAATTGTTGATGCAGATCGTATTACAATCTATTTGGAATTGATGGATTCTTATCAGCAACTTGGACAACTTGTATATTTTCTTATTGAATATATAAAAAGAAAAAAAGAAAATTTTAATGATAAAAATTTATTAATCTAATTTTGAAGGCAGAAGTTGATACAGTGATCAAAGATGTGTATAAACGTTGGCCTGATAAAATTGATCAGCAACAATTTGTATTAATTGAAGCAAATTTGAAATTACAACGCAAAGATATTGATGGTGCATTAGATGTACTTGCGTCGGTATCACCAACAGAATCTAATTATCAAGCAGCTCGTATTAAAATGGCTGAAATTTATTTGAATGAAAAAAAGATAAGCGAAAATTTGCTACCTGTTTCAAGTATGGATTATTATTTTTAACTTTATCATGCTAAAGAGTGAAATTTAAAATTATTACAATTTTTATGAAAATTTTTGATATGAAAGATTATCTCGAGATAAAGAAAAAACTTTTCAAATCACTACAGTTCTTGTGGAAACTTTTGATATAACGATTGTCTCGAGAAAAAGAAAAAAACGATCTATTTAAGCTTAGTAAATCCGTTCATTGAATATATGATATGTTAATGAGGTATTATTTTATCATTTAAAATTCTTCGTTACCAATTAAAGAATGATTTTAATTTAAAAAAAGTAGCATTAACAGTATTCAATAAATAAGATATTAGAAAAATTTTTTTAGCTAATTTAGCTTTTAATCTATGTTAATAATTAATTGAAAAAATTATTCGTTATCATATTACAATTACTATTATTTATTTTGAATTATTAATTCGATTAATTTGTTAGCTAAAATTAATATTTATATTTGTTTATTTTAAAATTTGTATTAATTAATATCATTTCAAATTTATCATATAAATAAAATACAACATTATTTTAATTAATTTATTAACAAGAAATTTTTCTCTTATTTTTGCCATTACTCGATATTTACAATATTCGAGATTATGATAGATTGGAATTATTAGTTCAAAAATATCTCGAAATTTTCTTCTTTCTTCCACTACTTTTGCTTAACTTAATTGATCAAATATATAACTTGATCAAATGCGATTTTTTTGAATTTATACTTGATCAGGTGTGATTTTTATTTGAATTAATACTTGATCAAGTGTGATTTTTATTTGAATTTATACTTGATCAAATATAATTTTTGATAAAATGATCATTGATGAAATAAAACTGTTTTCAGGCGAAATAAATTTTAGGCAAAAATTTTAACCCTTTTTTTAAAAAATTTAAAATTATATTTTTAGACAACTTGCACAAAACAACCCATCACCGATGGCATATATATTACTTGGTGATGCTTATATGAGCATACAAGAGGTTTTTAATTTTAATTTTTCAACCTTTAAATTATTTTAGCAAAATTCGATCCATTTTAAGGATATTAAAATAATGTTATTCTAGCCTGCACAAGCAATTGAAGTATATGAAACAGCATTGAAAAGTAATCCAAAGGATGATATATTGGCTGAAAAAATTGGCCAAGCATATGTTCAATGTCATTTTTATATGAAAGTAATTTTTAAATTTTTATCTTATATATATATATATATATATTAAGAATAATATCAATAAAAATGAATAGGAATTTTTTTTGAAATTTGAAATTTTAAAAATTCAAAAATTGCTTAGAAATGATTTAGACGAAAGTTGAAATAAATCATTGCAATAGTTTTAATAATTTATTGCAAATTTTTATTTTACACAAAACAATAAATAAATGATTAATTGAACAACAAATAAGTTAATGATTAATTAAACAATAAATAAATAAATGATTAATTAAACAACAAATAAATAAATGATTAATTAAACAATAAATAAACAAATGATCAATTAAGCAATAAATAAATAAATAAATGATTAATTAGACGATAAACAAGTAAATAAATAAATGATTAGAAATAATTGCAAGAAATCAATTAGAAAATAATACCGAGAAAAGATTAAATTTCGTAATTTAATCAACTGTTTATGCATTGAATGATAAGATCTTAATTTTTCTAAAAGAAAAAAAAACAAATTTCAATATTTTTTTTTTTAGGCAATCAATTATTATGAAGCAGCATTAAAAAGTGGACGTAAACCAATAATGAGAATGCGTTTAGCAGAATTATTATTTCAATTGGAATATTATGAAAAATGTGAAAAAGTATTACGTGAAGCACTTGATTCTGATCCAAATCCGATCGGTAAATTTATTCATTTCCTTTTTTTTTCTAACTAATTTAGAAATTTAGACCTAAAAAATATAAGTTAGAAATTATATGTATGATTGATAATGATTAAAGTTAGTTTATATGTATGATTGATAATGATTAAAGTTAGTTTATATGTATGATTGATAATGATTAAAGTTAGTTTATATGTATGATTGATAATGATTAAAGTTAGTTTATATGTATGATTGATAATGATTAAAGTTAGTTAAGATTAAAAAAATAAAGATAAAATTAAGGAATTATTTGTTTCATTAGCTATTGTTACATATACGACAATCATTAGTTTGATAACATTAATTTCATCGTACATTGCCATTTTCAGACCGTTTTTTTTTGTTTTTTTTTTTCAATTATCTTTTAGATGTCGTACGAATGAGCGATCATGTATCGTATTGGTCGTTGTTATCAAAGTTGCATTTCGAGAATGGTAATTGGAAAGAAGCAATTACAGCATTAGAACGTGCACGAGAAATTCAATTATCAATCGTTGCAAAACCATCAAGTGAAATTGAAAATTTTATCGATGAGAAGAAACTTGCTGCAAAGTATAACTTTTTTTTCTTTTTTGTTTTATTAAATCTTTAATTTAATTATATCATTTTTTCAGAACTTCTGATATATATTCATTTTGAAATATTTTGAAGCATACGATTAGATGATAAATAAACTTTAACGAATATTTTTAAAATATTAATATTATTGCAACTAATGATAGTAATAAAATAAATAAAAGTTAAATTTTACGAATGTTTTTTTCATTTTACTTTAAAAATCAAAACGTCTTATATCACAGAATAATTTGTCAATTAGCCGAATTATATTGGAATCGACGAGATGGTAATAAAGCTATTGATCTTTATCAGGAAGCTATTTTTTAGATAATACAGATATTAAGGTAAGAAAAATTTTAAAACAAAACAAACAAAACAAAAAAACATTTTAGCAAATAATTAAATTGAAACTTTTTTGTAATGTGAAAAAGTAACAAAAAAAAAGAAATTTATAAAAATAAAAAATTATTATATCGAAATTTTCCAAAAGAAAAAAATTTCAAAAATTTCTGATTTTATAAAGTATTGAAAAATAAAAATTTGAATTGAAAAAAATGTAATTTTCAAAAAAAAATATTCAACAAATGATAATATAATAATAAATTACGGTAAATAATTTACAGTAGTTTATCTTATACTTTTTAACTATTATTTTGAAATTATAATTTTATTCATTTCTTTGTTCAGCTAAATCTACGGCTTGCGTTGTATATTCGAAATTTAAAATATAAATTAATATTTTAAATGCAAAAAAGAAATTTAGATAATGACAGCACTTGCAAATTTATATCTATCATTGGGTAAATTGGATGCTTGCAATACGCAATGTCAATTGATCTTAAATATTGATCGTAATAACGATGATGCTACATTGGTATCGTTAAATTTTCTACCTTATCCTTCCATATCTCTTGAAAATTATTCTATCAGAAATATCTAAAATCACTATATTTGAAAATTATTTCAATCAGAATATCCAAAATCACTATATTGAAAATTATTTTACTCGTAATATCCAAAATTAATATATTGAAAATTATTTTACTCGTAATATCCAAAATTAATATATTGAAAATTATTTTATTCATATATCCAAATTAATATATTGAAAATTATTTTACTCGTAATATCAAAATTAATATATTTGAAAATTATTTTATTGAAATATCGAAAATTGCTATATGTTTATATACTTTTGACTATATATTTATATATTTTTGATTTGATAAAGTATAGAAATAGAAATTTGAGTTGAAAATGTTTTATATATTTACAAGTTCTAAAATGTTTTGAATTTTTTCTTTTATTTAATTCAATTATTCCAAAGTTTTTTTCTTAAGTCCTATTATTTCTCTTTTGAAGTAATTAGTCAATTGAAGATAATATATATTCAAAGTATTATATATTTAATTAGATATTAAAATTTTGGAATAATAAAATTAATTTAATCAAAAAAATTCTTAATTTTTGAATTACGGTGACAGTTTATAGGTTTTTGTTGCTGAAAAATATTAGTTCCATAATTATTATCAAAATTACAATTATTATATATAATTATTAATTAATCTAAAATGCAAATATTTCTAAAAACACCCTTAAAACACTTATAATCTTTTGAACCAAAAACTCAAAACGGATTGTTTGAAGAGTTGTCGGAAATAAATGTAATATTTTTAAGTTTTATGTTGTCAAATCTAATAATCGTAATAATAATAAAAATTGATTATAAAATATGATAAGAATTAATATAGATAGATAAATTGATGCATTGAAACATTTATTATATTAATTCCTATTATAATATACAATTGTTATTAATTATATTAATTCTTATTATAGTATATAATTTTAACCTCTATATTAATCAGTATTATATTAATTCCTACTACGGTATATAAATGTTATTAATTATATTAATTTTAATTATAATATATAATTTAATAACCTATCAATCAATTATTTATGTATATTAATTCATATTATAGTATATAATTGTTATTAATTATAATATATAATTTAATAACCTATGCATCAATTTATTTATCAGATGATGGCCGATCTACTGTATCAATCTAATGAAGTTGGTAAAGCAACAATTCATTTTACACAATTACTTAATAGAAATCCAAGTAATTCATTTTATTAATACCTTTTTTTTTTTTCTTCCCAATCTATAATAAATATTCAATTGAAATTTTGTTATATTTATAATTAAAATTTAGTACAAAATTAAAGGAAAAAAATGAATTTCAAATAATTAAAATATTATCAACGATTTTTGTATAAAATTTGAAATATTCGCTTTTTTTTTTTTTTTTTTTTTGTAATATGAAATGAATACGATTTGATCCGTGCAGTATAACATTAATGATTTTTTTTTTAAGAAAAAAAAATCATTTGATGAAATTCGGCAAGTTTGTTCGAACTATCTTATGAATCGTTATAGTTGTGTATTACAATTATTTTTATTTTCTTCTAAAAAAAAAAAAAAAAGAATGAATATTTAATTGATACTTTGGCTAGCGTTATAATAATTTAAAATTTTTATAGATCAATATTATGCATTAGCACGATGTATTGAATTAAATTGGAGAAGAGGTAATGTGAAAGAGATTGAAAAATATCTAAGAAATGCATTGAATAAGAATCCTCGTGCAACACTTAATGCTGGATTCAATTATTGTAAAGGACTTTATGAATGGTAAATAATAAATATGTATTTGATAAAATTTTTTTTTAAAAAAAAAGAATCGAAATATTATTCGATGATGAAATTAACTGATAATTTTGATAAAAATACTTAGGTATACCGGTGATCCAAATACAGCATTACAAGCATTTAATCGTGCACGACGTGATTTGGAATGGGGTGAACGAGCAACATATAATATGATTGAAATATGCCTAAATCCAGATAATGAAATAATTGGTGGTGGAACGATTGATGATTATAATCAAGAAGGCAATATGTTCGTTTTTGAAAAAAATTTCTTTTAGAATTTCTATAAAAATTATTTTATACATATGAAGACTATGATAAGCTTAAAATTGAAGATTATGATAAGCTTAAAATTGAAGATTATGATAAGCTTAAAATTGAAGATTATGATAAGCTTAAAATCCGAAAAAATTGTATTTAATGAAAATGAGCCAAAATAAGGTTAGAGGTTATTAAATTTTTTTTTACCAGGAAACAATAACATAGTTATTTCAGAAGTAATGGAAATGATAGAGAAGTGGCCGCGAAAACAGCGGAAGGATTTTTGAAGGTAAATGCTTTTATGAAATTAAAGATATTTAATAAAGTTTGTTATTGTAAATATTAGTTTACATTACAAATTAATCTAAAAATAATGTGAAAAAAGAGAAAAGAAAGAAAGAAAGTTAATATTTACTAAAAATTTTTATTTAAAAAAATGAAAAAAAATTTATATTAAGCTTTATAATAAATATTACGGTCCTAGAATGTAATATATTACGGTCCTAGAATGTAATATATTACGGTCTTAGAATGTAAAGAGGAAAAAATGATTGATACTAAACTTTTGTAGGAATATAATAATGTAATGAAATACATCGTTTAAATTATTCTCGATTTATATATTAGATTTTAATGATTATTAACTTCTCTTATTAGTAGCATTGATCAATTAAATATGCAAATTAAACGATATGATTTTTCAATTTAATCTTTCAAAAAAAATTTTTTTATTATAATTCGATTATTTGATTAAAAATTAATTGATTATTATAATTTAATTATTTAATTAAAAAATTATTTGATTAAATAATATTCTAATATTTCTTTTCTTTCCATTAAAAATAAATAAGAAAATTTTTACATTGTATAAATCTTTTAGCTTTACATACTCAAATATATTTCTATTACATCTGTTGCAATAATTAATTTGCATTTTAACATTACGATAATTTATTAAATAAGAAATTTATCAATTAGTATCAAACTTCTATCAATCATATATATATATACCAGAGAAATAGATTATAAATGTAATGATATGATAACTTATTTAAATATATACATATACCGGATAAACAGATTATAAATGTAACGATATGATAAATTATTTAAATAAAAACTTATCAATTACTATCAAACTTCTATCAATCATATATATACCAGATAAATAGATTATAAATGTAACGAATTATTATCAAAAAAAAAAAAATGTTGCATTAAATTTTTTAAAAACTTTTTTTTCTACAGGAATTACGATATAAATCTGGATTAAATTATAAGTATCAATTGATGGAAAATTTCATCCTATTAATGAGTAATAATCGTGGTAATGTACAACAAGCATTAACAAATTTTCTTAGTATGGCTGAAACTGAAGATTCTGTTTGTTTTCTTTTTTTCTATTTGTTTGTTTGTTTGTTTGTTTTTTTTGCATATTTTAATTTAGTTTTATATTTGATGAATTTTTTTCTTTTGGTTAATATTTATTTGTCTTTTTCTTTTTAGGGTGTGATAAATGTTGGTGCATTACTTGGTTCAGCTCGAGCTTATCTAATTTTAAAACAAATGCCAAAAGCTAAAGCTCAATTAAAACGTATCCTTTCACATACATGGACATTAGAGGATGCTGATTATTTGGAAAAATGTATATTATTTTCTTTATTTTTTTCTTCCCCAATTAGTTTTATTAGCATTTTCTAAAAATTAAATCGAAATTCGGAATATAAATTGATTAATTGTTAATAGTATTATCATTTAGTGAAAAATTATAAATGATATGATATGATATCATCAAAATTTTGTCAACATTTTATCAACAAACATATGCTCATTGATAATGCAAGAAATTGATTGATTAATTGTTAATATTATTATCATTTAATGAAAAATTATAAATGATATGATATCATGAAGCATTTTAATATGCCTACTGATGATACAAGAAATTGGTAGGAATCATATGAAATAAAAAACAAAGAAATCAACGAAATAACTCCATGAAATTTAATATTTAACTAGCATAATTAAATGATCAAACTTTTCAAAATCTAAATCGCAACTTTAAATTACAACTTAAAATTTAAATAATTTCTAATAACTATTTGCAGGTTGGTTATTGTTGGTTGATATTTATATCAATCAAAACAAAAATAGTCGAGCATCTGAGATATTGCGAACCGTTTTACAGCACAATGCGGTAAGATTTTAAAAATTTAATATGGAAAAAATTGATCTGCAAAATCATTAGAACTGATATAACGATTCATAAAATCACTAGAACTGATATAACGACTCACAAAATCTAAAATGATCTACATTACTAGCATTAATCATTACTAGAATTGATATAACATCTGCTCACAAAAATTTTCAACATTTAAAAGATTACTTGGAAAAAGTCTAATTTAATTATTGAAGTTAGAAATAATCTAAAAAAAAGAACTGCAAAATAATAAAAAAATTTCCAGAGTTCAATGAAAGCATTTGAATATAGGGGATATTTAAGTGAACGAGAACAAAAATGGGATGAAGCAGCAGCAAATTATGAACAAGCTTGGCGCATAGGCAAATGCAGGAATCCATCCGTCGGTAAGATTATTTTTGATGCATCATTTTATTGAATCTGTAGTAACGAAGGTTTTAATGCATCATTCTATTAAATCTGCAGCAATGAAGATTTCAAGATGTGAGCAAAGAAATACGGAAGAAAAATTGCGTCATGTTAAAAATACTTTATAAATTATGCCGCTTATTTGATTAGATTAACTAAAAAAGAATGCACAAATAAATATAGGTTACAAATTGGCCTATAATTATCTGAAATGTCGGAAACCGTTTGATTGCATCGAAATATGCCATCGTGTATTGGAGCTCTATCCGGATTATCCGCGAATTAAACGTGAAATTATGGACAAAGCAAGAGCGACCATACGCGTATGATCAATTGAGCAAGTTTTATGAATTGCTATACGACATTATAAGTTACCTGTACAGTACCATACTTTTATTTATTTTTTCGCAAGAAAAAATGTATTTTTGCTTGTACGGATTAAAGTTAAAAGCGAACTGAATTTAACTGCATTCAAATTTGACGACAAATTAATTTTATTATAATCAGCGATGAGAATATTATGGTTTAGACGTGGTTTTCAAATCCATTTCATCAACGTGAATTAGAAAATTTAAAATTTCATCGCTTATTGTCGTTTTTTTGTCGTTTCATATTAATGGTATCTGAAAAATGATTGATTATTTTTCAATTTCTTCATTTGTCTTGGAATATTATCCAATGCTATAATTATTTGATCATTTATCCTCATGAAAATACAGTTGGAACACTCACTTAACAATGAAGATTCTTTTGATCATATTCAGAAAACTTCAGGCACTGAAAATCTTGCCACAATTAGATCACTTCCTTAAACGTGGTAGATTTTCCAGTTTGGTGCATTTTTGAAAAATCATGCACTTCTTTCTGATTTCATTGGTCACTTAACAATGAAGATTCTTTTGATCATATTCAGAAAACTTCAGGCACTGAAAATCTTGCCACAATGAGACTTAAAAATATAAACTCATTAATAATTTCTTCCAAAACACCATTCCATACTTTATCTTGGCATCAAAATAAGTCTTAAGATATTATTGTAAATATCAATCTCACTTTTGATTTAATTTATTTAACGTCGCATAGCCAAACGCTCTTTTCATGAATGATCAATGAGAAATATAATACTTACTACCTTCAAGATTACTTATAGCCTTCACGCCCTTCGTTTACAAAGTTCTCGAAGTTACACTTCACCATAAAGGACAAGAAAAATTCTCACTATCTATGATTCAGTATCACTTTTTCTCGCTAACTATGTTGCTGTATCACTCTTTCTACCATTAATAACATTTAGGCTTATTATTTAATGAAAAATGCAACTACAAATAATTAAAATCTAACTTGGAGGAAATCTCTGATCTGATACATATTATAGTTATATATGGAAATAATCAACTTATCATTGTTAACAAACTAAATCACACACTTTACTTTTTTGGTGATTATGACGTCACAAACAATATATTTCTTGTATGTTGGACTAAGAAAAAAAAATTACACAACTTTTAGAAATTAGTGAAATAAATTTAGTATTACTGAAATAGATATAAAAATCTCACCTTCAATTTGATAAGCGGTTTCCACGAATAAGATAACGTAGTTACACCACCGCATTCATTAACTACGTGAAATGCAACACGCTTAATACAATCAACTTCATCGAATAGAAGTGAACGACAACAAGATATAAATCTGAGAAGATAAGAAATCAAACTATACAATATTCAAAAGCTAATTTTTTGAACATTTTTAACCGCAAACATAATTCAAACCAAAATCATTTACAATTAACTGCTAGCTTTATGTATAAAAAGTACTTAAAAATTCTATAAAAATGCAGAAAATATTTTGGATAATATTGATAGATTATAGGATTAGTTTAATAAACTTGTTCATACCTTTTTTTTTTTAATTTATCTAAATCGTTTGGAAATATATACTATAATGTATCGATATTAATATAATCTATTTTCTTTTATAATATTATCAATTAAAAATTAACCTGTATCGATAAGATACGGAATGGTGTAATATATTGTATGAAGTACGCGAAAGTATCAATAATGCATAAGTGGCATGCAATCGCCATAATTCTTTTGATGAATAAGCATATTTCTCAATTTCCGCAAGTAAAACTCCAAAATTTTCCAAACAAACAAAACAGTTTTCAATTAGCATTTTGTGAGTTTTTTGAATTAAACTGGGCAACGAAGTAATAGAGTGTGAACAAAATGAATGAAATAAGTCAGATGGTGAATCCAGGAATTCCATTCTAAAATAACAACTAATATATAAGAAAATAATATACATTTAACATCAACATATTGATTAGATCAATTTTGATTTCATAAAATTAAAAATTACAAATTTTAGTACATGAAATGTAATGGCATATTTGAAATATTTAGATCAGTTTTGATAAATTTCATAAAATTAAAGATTAAAAATTTTATTACATAAAATGTAATAGCATATTTGAAATATAAAACATAGTCAAACAATAGACATCTAACAGAGAGATCATCAATTAAGCCTAAAAATATGCTCGAAAAGCAATTACGTAGAAAAGTTTCATAAGTGAAAAAAATTCAAAACTTACGCCTCTAATTCTAAGATAGCAAAGTTCAACGTATTTTTAATATTCAATGGTAATTTATGTTCCATAATTCTTTTCAATCGATGTGTTAGTCTTCTTCTACATGGTACTAGATGCAATAAACAAGATACCAATAAATGATTAATTCGTAGATTAGGACTCGTCGTGAGTAACGAAACAAGTTTACTTACCATTGATTGCAGATGTCTGCAACAAGAATTCACTTTATCTCAATACCAATTACTATATAATGTCCTACTAACATTGGGAATGAAATCTTAATAAGAAAAATCTTACTATAACTATTAATTTTACTCGGTAACCAATTTTAAAACAACTGCAGCTAAAGATAAATCAACTATGTAAGACTTAGTTTTTCAGGGTTCCAACACCGCTATATAATATTTCACTTATTGCAAAAAATTGTAAAAATTTGAACTTCTTTAAGCATAAAATAACAATTAGCAATTCAAATTAATTTAACAATAATTTGATTTTATTAGTGATAATTTTCACAATTTCAATTTAGATATTTTCATACTAAATTTCTAAAAACTATGATATGCATTAGCAGATTCAACCATCTGTTATTTTCAACAGTAGATTTATTTAAAAAGTGTTTATGACATACATCTTTTAAAATTGATAATTCAAAAACTTACTCTAATTGAATTGCAGTGTAAAATGATCCACTCACAAAGCGTAATTTCTCGAGCAAGGAAAGTAGCAATATCAAAGCTGGATCATGTATCGTTGTCTGTTTCAACTGATTGTAAAATTCATTCCACAATATATCGTATTGAAAAATAAACATGAAAAGGGGAATCCCATACTCTGTGTCATCTATGAGTTTGTGAACCAATGCAGCTAAAAACATCTTATGAATTTTATTATAATCTTAAGGTAGTTTTTTCTTTTATTATTTATACATACATAGCTATTTATATTTTCATCAATGTGTCCCTCATTTACAGAATTTACTCCCTTACTGACAGATTTAACAAAATAGAATAAAAACCATAGCAGTGGCATGCTGCATTTCGTACCATACTATTACTTCTTCGATAAAAATCCAAAACTGATTTGAAAATTTTCAAGGCACAATAAGTCATATCTGAAAATACAAAAATTTATATACAAAAGTATGATGTAATGATTCAGGAGATACTTCATTATCAAAAAACTTTGATAAAAACTCTAAAAAAATATCTTTTCTTTCTATCCTTTTCTATTTCTCTCATTTTCCATTTGTAGTAACAACGGTCGCATAGTTATTTTTATTTTAAAGTAGCATATAAAAAAATTATTCTATTCCGAAACTGTATTTTCGAAATAAATTGGTCATAATCCAGCTTATTCGTATGAATTAATTTTAATCTAGTTTCAGAAAAAGATCGTATCAATTAAAATTGAATATATGAACTGTTTGTTTTATAATAAAAACACAGCTAGCTAGCACTTAAAATGGATCTAAGTGATGACTTATAATCTAGGAAAAATCTGACATACCAAAGTTTGCCATATATAGAAAAGTTTTTACTACTTTCATTGATCGTACAGCTATCGGTGGTGTACGTGCACGAATATTTCCAAACAGAAAATCAACAATGCTATTACCGATGCCTAATACTTCATGAAATATTTTAAACATTGAGCAAAATGCCAAATTACGAGTTGTGCATTCGGGATCGATTGAAAACTTTTTCGTCTAAAATAGATAAAAATAGAATGAAATTTTCAAACCTTTTGATTTCTCGGATGACATCATAAATATCATATATCTTATTTACTGCAATTTCTCACTCAGATTTCTTACTATCAACCAATGAACTTTTTTGGACCTATCGATTAAATGGCTGATCATGAAAATTAGGGTCTTCATTTTATTCAGAAAACTTAGGTATTAGTAAACGAATGTGGTTCGAGAATAATCAGCATTAAATCATTAACAGCAAAAACTCATATACAAGATCTCGTGGCTTTACGACGTTTATCACTAAATTACTTGGATTCAGTACATTTGTTACTAAAAATACTGGTAAATCAAGTCTTTGTTCTTTTTCTTTCCTTTCCTTTTCAGTTTTAACTATGCAATCCCTGAAATTTCTATTTACGACCCACAAACTTTAATATTATCCTACTGCACTATCTATGATGATAGATTCAAAGTATTATTATCTTGAGTAGGAATTTCATTGAAAGAAATTGAAGAGATGATTAACAAAAGATGAAAAATTATCATTCTATGTGTTGAATTAATCAGCGATGAAAAATAAAATAATTCTAGCCATGATATCACATGATGATTTTTTAATGATTGTATCAAACTTAATAAGAGTATTTTGCAATGGATATTAGCAAGTTGAAAGAAATTGAAAAGCCTTAACTTCTCGACATATTGCTCTACTACATCGAGTAAACCATTCTTCACGCAGCAGGCTGTTATTCGACTAAAACAAATGGCACAGTCATCGACCACAGCTTTATGACGACTTCGCATAAGTACATTCCATACTGATTCATATGCATCATTAATAATATTCTTCGTGCTTATCGTTTTACATAAAGATGCTAACATTTCGCAATTTATCTATAAATGTGAACAAAAATAAATATTTCATAGAATTAAAAACTCAAAATACAGCTATAAGAAGTAAAGCTAATAATATTACTTTTAATTTTTTGCACGATTTCCTTCAAAAAGAGCATTAATCAATTATAACAAAAGTTTTATTCCGTTTTATTGTATGCGCAACGTATTATACTAAGGCGTAAAATTAGCAAATTGGATTATGCTACTTTCAGATCAAGTAACTGGTAGTATCTAACAACCAATTGGATTGAAACATTTAAATTTCATTGGACTCTATCATTACAAATAAAGCTATCAATCATCACAATTATTCCGGTGAAATGTAGGAGAAACAAAAAGAAGTAAAGAATAATTAACCTTTAAGGTATGGTAATATTGATCGACTGCATTACGCTGTTCATCACTTATCATCAGTGTAGGAGAAACTGAAGGATATAGCCTTCTATACAATTCAGGAAGTGATGCACAGTGACCGCTATGTTTACTGCCACTGAATGAAATTAAATTACTATTGGATTTAATACAAGCGTCCATCCAAAAGAAAGATCAAGAAAGGATTCAGTCGGAAAATTCTCCATCAGTGATGTCAGTGTAAGCTTCACACCTGGAAAAACATTAATTAAAAAAATCTTATATAATATCAAAATTAACGAAACTTCAAAAAAATTTCACCATTCCTTATTTCCATTTATGCTTATTTTACATTAAAAAAACTTGGCTTATTAACTGTTAGAATTGCCTGAGAAAAAACTTACTATTTGAATCTTTGTACTTAGATTTCTTTATTAGGTTTAAAATCTCTTTCGGCTCTTTGAATTGCAGTATCATTTTTATAAGATAGCTTAAACCATCCGTGTTATTATTATCAAGCATTTCCATAAATTTATCTGTTAGAAAATTTTGGGAATTAGATTCTGCAGGCGATAAACACATCAGGAATCTTGTCCTGCAATTTCGTGATATGTAAACAGAACTCATGTAATACACTGATTCAGTCTGATAGTTTCATTTTAATTCTTTTAAACTCTCTTGTTGCAAATAAAAATTAAAAAAAAATATGCTAATTCAAAATGTTATATTCAGTAAATGAATAATGGTGGAGAATTGTCAATACAATTATCAAACGAAATACAATCAGTGATTACGTATTGATAGAGTAATTTGAATTCCATGACCAAATTTTTTCATCGATGATGATTTTTTCATTACTTTTTATCATATAAGCTTAAAAATTCAATGTTTCTATCTAATTATACATCTAAATTAAATTAAACAGATAACAGAATTCTGCTCACATTTCACAACTCGGTGATCTGAACTTTTTAAATTATGAATCAAATTCTAGATACTTTATCCATTAACTTCACTATATTGTTTTTTTTTTCACATGTATTAATGTGAAAAAAGAAATTTACAGAAAAATAAAATCGGTAGCAAAAATAAATAATTCACTAACCTTATTTCAATAATGTCACTTTAGAAAGTGAGTCCATCAACGGCATATCAGTTAACCATTCATTAAAACCGCATTGCTTAAGAAGTTCCAAAATAAACGCAACTTGAAATGATCGATCTCGATCGTTTTGCATATCATCAAGCTTTTCAAGTAAAGCTATTTGCAGACGTTTACGCGTTTTTGCATTTGAGCTTCTTACCATGTCCAAAAGTGCGGCACGGAAATTAGCATTATTAACATCCAAGTTTTGCAGCACAAAAGATTTGATATTTCCGAACTGATGAGACCAATCGAACTGAATAAAATATAAAAATGATAAAAACTAATAAAGAGTAAATCGATCATTATATTGTCTGTGTTATATTGATTTCCGCAATGTTTACATCATACTATTCTGTTAATAAAATTGATCAATTATTCAAATAAAACGAATGAAACAGTAGTATTCCGAATAAACTTAACCGTAGATCAATTAAAAGAAATGTTTAGTATTACAATTAAATTATCTAAATTCATTTCCTAATTAAACGGTAAGCTATTTTGAATCTTATTTTTAATATATTCCAGTTTTTCCGAGCTTTTTGAAATATCAACAGTTTACTTTACCTTATTCAACTACGGCTTTTTCATATTATTAAAAAAAGTCGAAATGTTGTAAGAGTTGTCTTCTGGTATTTCGTAACGTAATCTTAGCAGACGAATAATAATTATAAAGAATAAATGAAGAATCAGGTTCAATTAATTCATAAAAATCTACCAGTTTCTTGTTCATCAGTTTATTTGATAATTCAAGTGCATCTAGACGTAATATCGAATGGTATGATGTCAGGCATTTGCGTAATAAGCCAAGTTCATTGCTTTCCAGTGCACGAATAAAAAATTTTTGAACAGAAATCCATCCATATAGGAGACGATCGTAACGCATCCAAACTAATTCTTCTTTTTCTGGATTCCAAAAATAATCGACGCATGCTAAATTACACATTTCCTCTTCAGTAAGGTAGCAATTCTGATTGACTTGATTGGAAGATCGATTTTCTGCCAAAATCATTTGCAAGATGATTTCAGCAGTTTCTTTCATTATCAATTTAGATTTCATATTAGTATTCAATTTCGCTAGCCAAAATCGTGAGCAATTTAAGCGACGCATTCTGAAATAATTATACTTTCTTTCCTAATTGTATTTCTTTTTGTATGGAGTAACAAAATTATGAAATGCTTTTAAATATAAGTCCAAAAAACAAGCTAATGAAAAAAAATATTATAGTGATTATTATGGTGATAATTTTTGGTCAAAAATAACGGATAATATAATCAAATATCTTAAGATATCTTTTATTAATAATTATAATAACAGAAATTCTGCTAAAATTCGTGCCAGATCATAACAAAATCTTTGACAATTTCACGATGAAGAACAATTATATATATTTTTTTCTTTTAATTATTTTGCTTTGAGCAGTTTTCAGTTTTTATACTTCTAACGTGAGAATATACTGCAAATGATCAAACAATATTGGTAAAAATTTCAATAATTTGATTCACATAAAATTACTGAAACTGACCGATTGGAAGATGTCAAGCAATTCGCCAAAAACCGTGCACAGTTTTTACAATCACTATTATCACTAATAAACCATGCAAGCAAACATTCAGATGTGACAGATCCACTAGAATGACGCGTCTGAGCTCTCCAAAGAATTGACATCAGTATATTCTCATTCCTTTCATAAATCTGTAAATTTTAAACTTTTATATGTAATGAAAAAAAGCAAATTCCGGTAATATAGTTGAGTAAAATATGCAACCTTAAGGCAATAGGTATCGTGTAAACAGTATAAATTTACATTAGATACGATTACGTATCAATCAATTACTACTATCCGTCATTTATTAGATTCCTGGTAATTAAAAATATTTGATTTTAAGTATTTGGTAGATGTTATAGCTCTCGCCTTCTGTTTGAAACTTATTTAAGCATGTTTGATTTTATTTCAATGTTAACATATCATAATTATTATGTTAAAGAGTATAAGTAAGCGTAATTATTATGTTAAAGAGTATAAGTAAGATTTTATGGAAGCTGAAATTTTTCTATATTCTTCCACTTATATGAAATAATATCGGGATTTATTTCAAGAAATCTTCATAGAAATTACGATTTATAATGGACATACTTCTACCAATTTATTAACTTCTATTAATTAATTAAGAAAGAAAATAAGCAATTAAAGTAATGATTACTCATGCATTAACTAATTCAATAAAAATAAGTAAAAAGAAATACCTCATCATATTTCATTACAGGTATTACTGATGCAAGCAAAGTCCATTTCTCTTTCAAAGCATTGGGCAATAGGCACAACCATATGAACTGCTTTAATTAAATGAAAAATTTTAGAACATATAGCTAAAATTAAAAAGAAACGATTTATAATTCTTAAAGAAGTGAAATTTCATAAAATTTTATGTAAAATTACTCTAATATCATAAGCAATATAATTCCAACCTGATCTGCTGTAATACCAAGTACTCTCTGCAATTCCATTAGAATCTTGAGAATTTTCAGATCTATTCCTGATCGCTTCGTCAGTACACCACGAAAGCATTGCTTTATAAATTTCAATAACATTTCTTCTTTTTCTGGATCATTTATACTGCTCAATTCATGAGCAGTTTTAGCTAAACGTTTTCCAACTATTCCATAAATACTTCCATCCAATATCTCATCTTTTGCATAAACCATTCTGCTATTTCCTGAACTTTGATAATTATTTCAATATTTGGAAATAATTTAGAGTTAAAAAGAACTATTATTACAATCAATCAGTTCCTAGCAGATCGCTAAAATCATTAAGTAGAATAATTTTCGATGAAACTGAAAATGTATAAAACATCTTAAAGATTTACAAATCTGACATTTTAGAGAAATATGAAAAATGCTATCTCTTTGGAACATAAGAAAGTAAACATGAAATATGTCGTATAATATTGAATAAAAGGCGATCCAAAACAAGTTACTCAAAATATCTTATATATTTTACCTTAGAAAAAAATTATATAAATCTTATTCACTATAAATGAGCATACCATAAAGATAATTTGGAAACAATCGTATGTAATAAAATATTTGCTTTTTCACTGTGAATATCTTTATCAACGCAAGAATTGATTACAGCTCTTTGCGAAGAAAGTTTGCACTGAAATTTGGTTTAAGTTTAGAATAAATTTATCATTAAAAAGTTTTAAATTCGAAAGCTATGTAAAGTTTAGTATAAGCATTTCATGAAGATGTGAAAGATTAGTTGATAACGACGAACTTCAAGCGAATCTACTACAAGTTTGTGTTGGTAAGAATTTAATCTGTACATGGATTACATCAAATAAATTTGAAGAGCTGATAAGTATATTTCAGTTACTGAAATAAAATCGCAGGATGATGAACAGAAGTAATTCTCATTATTCCAGTGAACATAAAAATAAGTAAGAGGCATTGGAAAGATGCTGCTCTTTTGTACGTTCTAATTTATTGATATGCTCAAAAAGATAATTATTGCCACTTGCTAAATTTAACTTCAAAAGAATATTGTATAAATGAGGAACTAATTTTACGTATAGGGAAAAACTTTAGAATCAAGAAATTTTATCTTTCAAAAAAAAACAAATTTATAAAATTTATTTATAGAAAATAAATATTTCAAAAACTAATTTACGCACTTGCTCATTTGTTGTATGTTTATAATAGGATTTCAGATCGGAAATATCAACCGATGAGTTTGAACACTGAAAAAAAAATTTATCACATTTAAAATATGAAGTGGACGTTCAACGAAATTCATTAAAATTTCGAAGAATTTATTAAAATCATTTTGCAATTCTAAAAATCCATTCTGCAATTTTTACATTTTCCTTAAATTCATAAGCCAAATAATTTAAAAATATGTAATCATTTATATTTCATAAATTAATTCACATTTTTTATATGTTAAAAAATATTAATTATGCTCTTCAGAAACAAATTCAAATTGCATATTTCAATTTTTTTAATTTAATAAAAATATTCTTTCTTCGAAATATTTAGCAACAATAACATTTATAAAAACATAACCTTTTACGGGAATAAATGCAGATGTTATTTAATTGGTAAAGTAATTAAAATGAATCATCTAGATAATCGTAGTAATATAACAAAAGTTTACCTCTTGAATTACTTTCATCGCTATCGAAAATATATCATTGCTTTGTGTAATTTGCTAAAGAAATAATATTTATGAAATAGCAATTGTATAAATCGCTCCCTTCTCTCGATCATATAGATTTGATGATTTAAAATTCAAATTTCGAAAAATAATTATTTCAATTTTTTTCAATAGCTCCGGCCATAAAATATATTTAATTCTTCCGTAAGATCATTGCCATTATTGCATTTCTATAAATTCTTTTTAAAATACTATGTATATTGCCTTAATCAAATGACAAATTTCTTTGCTTGGAATAATTACGATCGGAATCAATCGATAATTTATGCGTAATTATCATGTATTTTCAGAATGCTACATAAGGCTTCACGATGTTTGCATATATTACTCATCAAATCTAAATCTTTGATTAGGCCAGCACGGGAAAACCTGATCTAATAATTGATCTCGGAATCGAATATGATGAACGATTCGATAAATCATCATATAATTAATCACAGGAGTTCATGAATTGATAGTGATATGTACGAAATCGAAATATCCGCGCTATATTATTGCAGAATCTAATTACCTCACCAAGCTCAATAACACAAATCCTATCGGAAGAGAGGAATTAAGTAAGCAAATAGCATAGGATTAAATTACTTGCAAGGTTATGGAAAATGAATGAAGCATTATTAAAAGTAACGTGAATCCGTAATACGACAGAAAAGATCCAAAGAATTTTCAACCATTATTTTGATAGCATTATTTACATTTTAGAAAAAGTCAACGAGAAACAGAATAGCAACCCACCGACTCAAAATATTTTTATGAGAAATTTTTACCTTTTCCAAGCTATACTTGAGACACCTGCGTTATATTATGACGAAATATACCATCCCAGTTTAACTTCCTGCCTAACACTGTTTTTGATAGAAATCATTAGAATCCGAGATAGCTCAAACTATATCACAAATTTTAGAACATATGTAAAATGCTTCAATTCCCGTTTTACCGAATTTAAGTAAAGAATGAATGAATGAAAAAGCGGACTGATATGAGATGATTTACTGGACAGGTTGGTATATGTTTACAAAACATATTGGTAGGCAATGGTACTGAAGAGAAACATCCTGAAACATCATTATTGATTTATGTTGAATCAATATGAAATTAAACTCATGAGCTAATTTCTCATTGTAAAATTGAAGCGAAACAGAATGTGTTGCTTACCCCTATTCATATCAATTAATTATAGCGAGATATACATCTTTTCCAGATTGCATATCTGACCCAATAGGATCGAGAATTATCATTTTTACTTCATTAGAGAAGGCTTTAGGTTTTATGCTATCTTCTTGTAATGAAGAAAATATACATTTAATGTTTTTCTTCTTCATCATTTTTCGTAGTTTTATTATACCTCTCATAGCTATGTAAGTATTCTTCTTCCATAGAAAAAATGGCATTTGGATGATTTAAGCTAAAATATTTTTCAAAATGTCTTGCCTTCCCTAGTTATATCAATTAATTCTATCTTTCTCTAATTTCACCTATATGGATTCTATTTTTGTTTGTAATATTTAGCTAAGCCTTAATCATCTGTTCATTATAAAGAATAGAATATCATGCATGGATTAATTTTGCATATGTTATCATATGATAATATTATTTATAGTCTTCAAATATGTTATTTATATTATAGCTTGTTTAATAACAATTATTGCAAATACGATGATAATAATATATGAAGCATATCTAATAATAACCAATCTTTGGAATCAATAATTTGTTAATAATATCTCCATGATTAATTGCTGTTTATATTTACGTGAATCATTATCACATCTCGCTAAGCATAATAACAAATCACATATGAAATAAGTTACATATAAAATATAGAATGATATTAACTTATTATCATCACTTCTATCGTTCTGAATCTTTGATACCGAAAATCAAGCAATGCTAGAAAAAAATTCCGCGAAACAATTGGTATAAGAACGATGAAAAATAGAATAGATAGTGATGATATTACAATTATCAGCAATTATTTTCTACCATCATCTGGATCAGCTGGATCATCTGGACCGTGTTCACAATGATCACCACCATAACCGAATTGACACATGCAAGTAAAGTTTGATGATGTACCAATACATAATCCTTTGCCGTTACAATCCTCGTTGAATCGCATGGACCTAAAAATTAATGGTTTGAAAAATTTATAAGATTTCTTGAAGTAGAAATTTGCAAATAGAATCAAATAATGTTAAATGGGGTTTTTGCTAAAGATTAAATATATCGTAGGATTCTTATTTAAATTGCATCATTCTATGTTTTTCAAAAGAATAGATAACTAGCATTTACAATATTGAAAATAGATAATTAATATGAGGATAGAAATCTTAAGAGCATCAGATGGCGGAAATATTTTGATTCAAAATCTGAGATGAAACGAGGATATTGTAAAAATGCCCATAAAATTAGTTTCTTTTCTTTTACAATGAAAGATGGATAAGAATTAAAGGAATAGTCTAAGCCAATGATAAAATAAATAAATGAACGAACTAGTCTCGCAGTGTAATCCAGTATAGCCAAGTTTGCAAATACAGAAATTAGTATCTTTGGTACCAAGACATGTGCCTCGATTATTGCATATTTCATCATCACAAATCTAAAATGTTGTCGTTATATTATTAAAGTAGCAAAATAAAAAGCCATAACTATAATGCGTTGAAAATATGAAATTAAAAAAAGCAAAAAATCTTTGTAAAAAAAAAAAAAAATTATATGACTAAAACCATCTGATCAATCTTAAGAAACAAACTGAGATAAGAAACTTGAGACAATAGTAAATAATGTAATTTAATATAACAAATATCAATTGTAAGACTAATTTCCTTTCAAATATTAATCGATAATCGATTGTGAAATTATTTATTAGTGAATTTTTGTGGAATCATTTAATGTTGCTTCTGCATTATAATATCATCAAAATACAAATAATCTCTATCCTTAGTTATTTTTGATTAACCATTTTGATTAATCATATCTGCTACTTCTTAATTTAAAATATTATTAATAATTTATATTAACTTTGTGAGAATAATTGTGAATACA
This sequence comes from Dirofilaria immitis, assembly GCA_024305405.1. Classification (NCBI taxonomy): domain Eukaryota; kingdom Metazoa; phylum Nematoda; class Chromadorea; order Rhabditida; family Onchocercidae; genus Dirofilaria; species Dirofilaria immitis. Next base: position 427,719 of record JAKNDB010000068.1, read on the forward strand.
AATTCGAATAGATGATAATGAATGTATGATGCAATAAGAAGAATTATCTAAAGATGAGCATAAAACAAAATAAAAAAAAAAAACATCATTTTCATTCAAATTTCCAGCGATACTGTAATTTCATTCTAATTTGAAAAAAAACACCGTTTCAAGAAAATAATTAAGGCAAAGATATTGCAACTAAAATAAATAATATTTACCGCTTCATCGTCAGTTTTGATAACAAAACCTTTCGTTGGTGTCTGCAAAATATTTTGCTATGTTAAATGTTCAACTATTCCTGTAAAAAAAAAAAAAAAAAAAACTTTGCAGAATTAAAATTTTATAAATTCTCGAATATTCGGATTTAGGAAATTGGAATAAAAGTATATGCTGAAGTTGAGAAATTTTAAAATATCCTAAGCAAGGATATTTCAATGAATTATTAAAGATATCCATAATCTTGCTTACCTTATCAGTTACCTTGGCCATCATTTCTTTCATTTCCTTCATTTCTTTCGTACTTTTTGTGTTGCCTTCTGAAATTATTAGTAATGAGCATATTTCGGATTGACTTTTGTATTTTTCATTATAAAATTTATTACTGATAATATCATGAATTTAATTTCAAATTTAATTTAGATCAAATTTGCTCTTATCATTTATTAATTTATCATTTGTTTTTTTTTTTTTTAAGCTGATGAGAAAATTTTTATTGCTTAATTGAGAATGAGAATTTACCTGTGGATATGCAATCGTCCCGTCGAATAGGATGAAAAATATAGTAAGAATTGAATAATAAAGCATTGTTTAACAAATGCAGGTGAAAGTAATACTATTTACACGTCTTGAGAATTTTATATTTATCTAAACTGCGTTGTTGTTGTTGTTGTTGTTGTTGTCCTAAAATTAAATTCCGCATATAATTACCGAAAATTTTGGCATTATCTATCAACAATTACTTTAAAAAAAAAAACACGTTATAATTGTAAACAAAATAATCATTATTGATGCATGTTAGTTTAGAGATATTTTATATATGAGGCAATCATCATCACATTATAACATCTTCTAATTGACCTCGACGAATATGATGGATGTATGGCAAGGTAGTAGTGTATTCAAAAATTTTTCATTTATCTATTTAGTGATGAAATGAATTGTCCTATTTTCAAGAATGAACATTCTTCTCATTTCCGCATCCTTCCAATAATTTCATTTCACCATCATTGCTGACCTTATTCTGTTTTATTGTCTGTTACACTTCAACTGTTAATAAAATCCTTCAGAATCTGGGTTATTTTTCGTTAATATATGATTGCTTTCCACTGAACAGATGAACATAATTCACGGACGATAAACAATTGATTTGATTATTCATTCAATAAATGATATGATACATTGTAAATTTCGAATTCGTCATTCCAAACTTAAGTGTAATTTCTTTTGACTACAATGTGAGACGAAAATCTAAGATTGTTATTTGAAATTTTAAATTGCTTGCTTAAAAATTAAATTAACGAAATGCATTTCTTCGTTATATCATGAAGATTTTACTTAAAAAAGGTTTTCGTCTTAAATCAGAACGAAATCAGGCTCTCCATTCTTTATTATAAAATATAAATCAGAACCAGATCAGGCTCTCCATCTTTCATTATAAAATTTAAAACAGAACCAGATCAGGCTCTCCATCTTTCATTATAAAATTTAAAACAGAACCAGATCAGGCTCTCCATCTTTCATTATAAAATTTAAAACAGAACCAGATCAGGCTCTCCATCTTTCATCATAAAATTTAAAACAGAACCAGATCAGGCTTTCCATCCTTCATTACATCATGAAGATTTTAGTTAGAAAAGATGAAATTTAAATCAGAAAGAAGTCAGGCTCTTTAAAATAATCAAATTTTGGAATTTTGAAGAAAAAAAAAGAATGAAACGAATTTTTCATTGTATTATGAAGATCTTAGGAAAAAAATGAATAAATTTTGAAAAATTTTGAAGATTTAAAATTCTTTTGATAGATAGATCAGATTGATCTAAAATTCTTTAATTGATAGATCAGTCAATTCTTTAAATCTGATTTAAATCATTCGAAGGAAAAAATTTCGCATTTGATAGAGTAGTTAATATCAAAAATAGCCAAAATATATTTTTATTTTAAAATTAATAAATTTCATTCAATTACAATTTATCTCATTTTTCATATTGCATCAATTTAGAAAATATATATTATCAAATAAAAATAAATGAAGGAAAAAGCAAAGAAATACGCATATAGTATAATTAAGTAATAATAAAAATTAAAAATATATTATATATATGAGAAAGAAAATTTTATAAGCATAAATGAAAGAGTTATTAGAAACAAATATTTATTTTCATTTAATGAAAATAAATATTTTCAATAATAAAATATACCTAACACAATAATAATAAACATATACATATTATATTTACAGGAAGATTTTATCTTATCTTATAAAGAAATATTAAAAATGTTAAAGAAATGATCTGTTCTGTTTTTTGTTTTGTTTTGTTTTTTATGTAAAAAATGAAAATAACAGAAATGAAAGAAAAAAAAACAATAACACAGGTATTACTTATTTAATAACAATTTTCTGATAATAATATTTTTAAAATTTGAATTAAAAAAATAGTAAATTTTAAAATTTCAAATAAAAGAAGAAAAAAACCAAACAAACAATCAAAATGTTAAAGCAATTTTTATATAACGCATTTAGTGATAATATCAAATATCATTTGATAATGAAATGAATGAATGAATGTGTAGTAAAATTGATGAACGTTAAAAATTTATATTTCATGAAAAAAAAAAATACAATTCTGGAAGATGACGAATTTCTCGACCTTCTCATACATACATCAGCAAATGAAGTGTATGAAGATTTTTTAATAATACAAAAAAAAGGGACATTTTTAAAAATCGACAAAAATTGGCAGAAAGGAATAATAGTACGAAAGAGAGAAAAAAAAAATTTAGCTTTCAATATATATCTTTAAATTTTTTTTTTTTTGTTACAAAGTTTTCGACGATAATTTCAATTTGTTTTTATATAACTTCTCGTTGAAAGAGAGATTGAAAAAATTTTTATAATTTACTACTTAATATGCATAAATTTTTAAAATAATTTTTTGTATCGATTTATCATAAAGAAGAAATTTAAAATTTTATATAATATAAATTTGGCAATAGTTGCATTTCAAATTTATACCAACTCTTTCATAGCACAAATAATTTTAGATCATATTTTGAAATACTTACAAATATATCAAAGAAAATTAATACAATGAAAATTCTTACATTTATATATATATATATTCATATTATATCAAGAAGAGAAGAAAAAAGCATAAGTAAAAAAAAATGAAATTATTTCGAAAACTTCGAAAGACTATAAAATTTGAAAAAAATATTAAAAATTCAGATTGCCAAAAAAATGATTCCATAATTTCTTCTAAATTAGTGTTATTTTGAAATTTACAAAAAAAAAATATTTATTAATAAATCCTAAAGAAAAAAAAAAGAGAAAAAAACAAGATAAATCAAAACAAAACAAAAAAAAAAAAATAAGCTCATAATTGTTCATCGCCGGATGAAGGTAAAACTTCACCTGGCGATGTCATATCATCATCATCATTTGTTCCGGTTGATGATGATGATGATGAGCTTCGATCAATAGGTGTACATGTTGTTGATGGTGTTACTGCTGCCGATATTACTACAGATGCAATTTTCTCACGGTTACAACAACAATTGTCCCCATTTGTAACTTTCACTCCATCAACAATATCATCTTCCATAACTATGGCTGAAGAATGTTGAAAGCTATTCTTTAACCATCGAGCAAATTTATTTACTTTAATACCAATATCCGAATGGGAATTTTTGATATGCGAATTGAATGATGCATTATTTTTCCATTTCATTTCTTCTCGTAAACTCTAAAATATTATATTTTATTACAAATATACGATAAATTTTTATAAAATTATAGAAGTGATTAGTTTAGAATTAAATATTATATCCATCTATGCTTAATTGAAAAATCATTTTTCATTTTCAACAAACTAACAATACATAGTTTCTTTTGAAATAAAAATAACAATTTATTCATCTGAAATCATTTAGGCGGGGTGAGGGGGAGGGGGAAAAAAAAGATTTATACATTATGAACTTATTACAATAGTTTGAAATGAATTTTTCAAATTACATGAATTACGAATACCTGACGTATAATATCTATATCGCTAAGTGTATGTCTCCTCCAGAGCTCTCGTCGAGTTCATTTTAACACGTGCTTTTGCCTTTATTTTAGATCCATCAAAAGATGAATTCTCATCATACTGCGTTAGTGGAGTTGATGCTTCGTCCGCCATTTTCGATTCCGTGAATGCCATATGGGATTGATGATGCTAAAATATAATTTACAATTATATTAAAATTTCCATGACATTGAGCGTCTAAAATAAATTTAGAATTTGAACAATTGTTTCATAACATTTTTTCGAATAATCGATTCAGCATAATTTCAGTTTATTTCGAAATTAATTCATAAAAATCAAAATTCTTTATCCAAATAGGTATTTCTTGCATTATTTGTATCACATGCATTTGATCGAATATAAATGAATTCATAGCATTGAATACCTTTGGTTGACTTTCCGAACATTTCTGCTCATTTATATGTAAATATTGGCATGATGATGATGATACGGCATCATCCGGATCTCTTGAATCACTATAACAATCTTCACCATTTGATAATATTGCTCCTTGATGCGATCGTTTCAAAAGGCCAGAAATTTCGGAGGAAAAATTAAGTTGTGTTACCTAAATTAAAATATTAATTATTGAAAATAAAATTTCATTAAATATTAACAATCATTAATTGCAATACTAAGATTATGATATTATAATTAAATCAATGAATTTCTATGCAATAATTCAAATTCAAATTAAATGATTAAAAAATATTCTTTCTATTAAATAATATATTAATTATGCATAATACCAATTAATACTATGATAATATCAATTTCTATTATTTGCTTTATTTCGTATAAAATTCGAAATTCATTAATAAATAATATTAACGTAATATTGATTGATATTGTGATACGGTTTATTTTGTGATATAAAAGTTAGAAATTTTCGTAAACAAATTTACTTCCATAGCTTCTGAATCAGGATGTCTAGGTGATGCACTAGCATTACGAGTATATGGTGATAGATCACTAGATGCATAATCGCTACTTGCAGCAATTAGATGATCAACACAAGAAACGGTAACAGGAATAGTCAATGGTGCAGATGATGTTGTACTGTAATCAGATGTTAATGATAGAGCATCTGTAGATGAAAAATCTTCCATTGTTGTCTTCATTATTGGTGTCGTTGATTTCTGAAAAATACAAGCATTAATATAATAAAGTTTGTTATTTAACTTTAACTGTTATCAAAAAGATAATAAAATTTGAAAATGAAATTAATTACAAATAGTAATACAAATACTTCAATAGGTGTCTTTTGTATAAGAGAAGATTTCGTCTTCATTCCCATATCAATATCACGTCTTTCGAGTGCAGTAGAAGCCCATCCTTGAAGTTGTTGTAGACGTCGAATCTTTTCACGTGTTTCAGCGCTTAAAACATCAAGAGTTGGCGAAGATGCTAAATTCAAATGTCGCGAATGATTAACAAGATCATCCAGATCAGCATCATCATCTAGATCTGCATCCGTACCAGCGATAAAAATTCGTCGTGCAGAGTAAATTTCCTAAAAATTAAATTGATATAACAGAGCGATCGCAAATTTCAAAAAATCATATATTAAAGTGTAAAGTAAACTATGAAAAAACTCTTCATAGAATCATCATCATCTAGATTTTTTTTAGAATCTACATTCTCATCTTAATAAGAATTCCGCAATGAATTCAATAGAATCTTATAAATATAAATTTTCTAATTGCTCATCTACTATTCAAAAAATGCTCAAAAGATCATTTAATTATAATCAAAACTAAAATTTTTATTGAAATAATTCAACAATATGATATTAATATGAAAAGGACTTTTGTCTTCGACGTCTCATTTCATCCGCTTCGGAATAATTCTGTATATTCGGCGTATTTTCATCTTTTATTTCACATGAATTAGAGTGAAAGGCTACTGTAGGAGTTGTAGAATCATGAGATGAACCAAGTGAAGGTGAATGATCCGCTGATGAACTGGTACCAGTATATTGTTGCGTAGATTTTACGGGAGTTTGTTGCTGACGTGAAGCTATTTCAGCATCAATATCACGTTCCTATAAACATTGAGAGACGTAACATAACTCGATAAAATACAGATTATTTAGAGTAACAATAATAAATAATATAAAAGACAAAAAAAAATGGTCAATATTCCATACTGATAATTTGCGTTATACACCAAATAATTTTTAATTAGAATTCAAAAATTATATCAAATATCATCTGATCAAAGAATCTGATAAATTAATTGATACAAACCTGATAAACTCCCGTAACTGATTGTTCACATGTATTGGTAGCGCTATTCGAAATAGTTTTACTTTTATTCGGTACTGATGTAATATTTGTTGCATGAATCGAATGATCACGTATTTTCTTTCGCTTTTCACGTTTCGAATTACGTCGTACATTTAAAATTTGTTTAATCTAAAATTGATAAAACTTCCCTTCAATATTTATAAATATCGCTATCCTATATCAATTGTTATTTATCAATTTTATCAAAAATATACATCGTAGTCAAAATTTCTTCATATCAATGATCATCTAAAATGGCAACATTTACCTTTCCACTTTTTTGTGTATCCATTAAAGCGATAGCTTCCGCTTCATTAACCCGTCTAATTAAATTATGCATATTATTGAATGATGTATTCATAACGGTAGGATCATTTTCATTAACACCACTTGCAATATTACTTCCTGTAGCAGAATCATTTGTTGTAAGAATTTGCGGTGGTACTTCATCTTCCGCTCTATTATCATCATCGAACAACCAATTATACTGTAAATGAAATTTTAAACTTCTAACAAAAATATAATCAGAAAAAAAAGGTAAGTTGAAATGGATGTAATAAATTAATTCCATAATTATGAAAGCATATAATTGATAAATAATATGATATGATTGATTAGTTTTTTTTTTTTAATTTATAAATTTTATATTAATTAAAATGAAAGCATACATATGTAATGAATGTTTCAATAATTTTGCATTGATCAGACATATGTGTTACCATAGTAGCCATATTATCATCACTAGGCCTTACAATTGATGGGCCAAACATTAATGCTAAATTACGTGCTTCCATCTGCAAAAATGCTTGCTTATGTATATATATATAATTAGCATATCATTCAATGGAAATATTTTATAATAAGAAATTAATATTCATAATAATTAATTACAACAATGAGGTATTATTTAATGGAAATATTTTGTAATAGGAAATTAATATTCATAATAATTAATTACCTTAAGAAATTAATATTCATAATAATTAATTACAACAATGAGGTATTATTTAATGGAAATATTTTGTAATAGGAAATTAATATTCATAATAATTAATTACCTTATTAATAGCACTATGCTCAACAACATCTTTTAAATGTCCCATCAAATATTTCAATGTTTCGTAATGAGCAGAAGGAAGTTTACGAGACTGTAAAAATAAAATAAAATAAACAAACATATGTAAATTCAATATTATTTTATTTTATTCATACAATAAATTAATTATAATTTTTTTTTTCAACAAATATATTTGATTCTAATTTTAGGAAAAATTATTATTCGTTGTTATGAAAAGATAATAAATGAAATGATTATAGGATAAGTAAAATTTTAACAAAAATATAATTTTATTTACCAAATAGCGAAGTTTTCGTAATCGTTGTGGATGTGAAACAATTCGATTTGCATCAATAAAAATGGATATAATTTATCTGTTAGCAATGGTTCCGGTAATTTACGTAAAAACATTTTTAGCAAGCTACTAACAACATTTACATCATTCCAGCGTGAATCCGTAAAATCAATCTGAAAATTTAATTTCATAAAATTTTTGATTTATAAATAAAAAATGGAAAAAAGTTTCCATCATGAAAACCATAAAATCAATCTGGAAATTCAATTTTACATATATCCTATCTATTTCGATGAAATTAAAACTACACATAATTGTATGTGAATATTAATATTTGGAATCATTGACTCTATCATCAACTTTATCGAATATCATGATCAAGCATTATCTTGATTCGATATTTAATAGCATTATCATCAATTTTTTGAATATCATGCATGATCAAGCATTATCTTGATTTCGTTTGATACTCAGTAAAATTATCATCTATTTTATTGAACATCATGATCAAGCATGGTAAATCATTATCTTCATCTGATATTCAATAATCATCATCTACTTTACTGAATATCATGATCAGACATGATAATTCGTTTATGATTGTTAGTAGTTGAAAGAAATACAATTTTTCCTATTTTAATTTAGAAGGAACTTTGATGGCAAAAATAAATAAACTTTTATCCTAAAATCCTAGATCGTATTACTTTATATATAATAAAAAGAAAAGTGATCAGCATATTGAAAAGGTCATATTTTTATTTGACCTTTTCATCTGTTTTTTTAATTATTCATTCATTAGAAAATGATATTTTTGATTATTAATACTTGAAGGGAATTCTCTTCTTTTTTTGTTAGATGTCTTATTCGTTATAAAAAATAATTTGATGAAGCGTTAAATGATATTTTGTAATATATCAAATTAAAATTATCCATTATCAACTAATGATTGATAGATTGTAAGATCATATCATATCATATCATATGATATCATATCATACCATATCATTTAACTTTTATCATCAAGCCATTTTATAGAGGTTTTTTTCAAAAATTTAAAATATTTACATTTTCAAAGCCATTATTAAGCGTTTCTTTTAATGCATTAACAGCAGCTGTATTACCGGGAATTCGATAAATACCAATTGTATCCATACCATTTTCTTCCACAACTTTTACACATAATCGAATAAGTAATGGAACCATCTATAAAAAAAAAAAGAAATTTCAAATATTAAATTTGAGTGGGCGTAAAAATAAAATGAAATTAAAAGAAAAATTTATTTTTAAATAGAAATTTTGGTTATATCCTAAAATTATTACTAAAAATTATCCTAAAATTATTTTCTATTAATTTCATATTTTTAGTAGTAAAAAGAAAAAGAAAAGAAAAGCAAAAAAAAATTTGAGAGAATTTTCGAAAATGCAAATTTTTATTTAAAAAGAAAAAAGAAAATCAAATTAAATTTTAAATTATTCTTATCATAAAAATTATAATAAATCAGTTTATTCTTATCATATCAAATGTTATATGATTTATTGCAATTAATTATGATTACTTTTCTAATCTATGTTTTTATCATCATTGTTCAATAATCAAAGTTAATGATAATAATTGTTTGTTAATCAAAAATTTATGATAATATTGGTGAAAAAGATAAAAGGATGATTAACTATCATAAAAAATTGAAGTATTTATCATTATTATTATAACGTATTTTTCCTTATATATATCTTCTCATTTTCTATCATTACGTTTGGAACACGTGTAAACTAACACGTGAATGAATGAAATTTATAATCAGATGAGCGATAGAATGAAATAATAGAATTAAAATGAAGAATTATTCCTTCTACTGTTCCTATTTTATTGAGCTAAATGAATCTGGTGGAGCTAGGATTCAAGAAGGAGTCGATTCTCTTGCTGATTATGGGCAAAATTTTTCAAAGAAATATTGATGCATCAGAAGTTATACCATAGTAGCTAATCAAAAAAATTCATTCATATCATATAATCTAAATATGAAAAATAAATTTCATTCCTAAACCTTAGAATAATATTGCAAAAAAAAAACTTACATCACCATCACCACTTGTCGGATAATCGACAATTTTTTGACCTAATGCTGATGAATGTTGCGATGGTATTTGATCAGAACGACTGGTTGATGAATATTGTTTTAATGTTTTTGTTTTTTTCCATTTACGAATTGTTTTTGGTGTTGATGTACTAGCAGCTTGATCATCTAATGTCAAAACAAAACAATAAACAAATAAATAGGTAAACAAATTTAACAATTTCCTTAAGGAAAAATTATGTAAGAATTTTGTTTGTAATGCAAAAATAGTAAAAAATAAATAAATAAACAAATAGTAAACAAATTAAACAATTTCTTAAAAAAGCAGCTTGATCATCTGATGTGAAAAAAAACAATAAACAAATAAACAAGTAAACAAGCTAAACAAATTTAACAATTTCCTTAAGAAAAATTACGTAAGAATTTTGTTTATAAATATTTCATTTTTTGAATTAAACTTTTTGTAAAAAAATTTTTTTGCAAAATAATTATAATCGAAAAAAAATTAAAATTTAAAATTGCTTCTTTTTTTCTAAAACTATTTTTTCTATCAATCAATCATTCATCAAAATACATATTCTTTCATATTATTTAAAATTATTTGTTAAAATTTCATTTAACTAACAAATCTTTCATTTTGATGAAAAAACAAAAGAAAAAAGATTCAATAATTATCATATCATATCATTTAATCATTTACCATTCGTTATTACTGCTGCTGTTTCATTGATACTAGTTCCGGAATCAATGGAACTTTCTGCTTGTATACTATGATCCATAGATGTGGCACTAGAATGTTGTCGCTTGTTTACACCTGGCGATGGATAATGTGATGATTTGATTTTATACCTTAAGAAAAAAACAAATAAACAAAATGAAACTTTTATATTTCAATTGATAATGATTATAAGATGATTATTCGATATGCTATAATAACATTAATTTAAGCTTTTTGTTAAATCAGAAATGTTTCAAATGATAAAAATTGGAAGTAAAAAAATCAATAAATCAAATATAGAAATGATAATAGAATTAATCATTTTAAAATAATTAATTAAATTTCTTAATTAAATTTCAATCGTTAAAAAAGGAAAAACATATAAAGATACCTTTGCATAATTAATTTAGTTGTAGCATCATTGGCATTATGATTTATATCAGAAATATTTCTTATAATTGAATTATCAGTAGGATAATGTTCCACAACTTTTGTTAGGCTACGTTTGATTGGTAATTGATTTAGATCACTTCGTGAACTACTACTTAATGATGATGGACCATCATCGATTATTTCTTGTGATTCATATTCATGACCCGTATTAATTTGATTAGAAGAATTTGAAAGAGTAGAAGGTAATAATTGTTGTTGTTGTTGTTCGTGCTGTTGTTCGTGTTGTTCGTCTACTGAATTATTCAAAAATTCCTGAAATTTAATTCAAATAATAATTTAGAATTTAAAATTTCAATTAAATATATTATATTTAGCATTGATAAAATTTATTTCGCATTTTTCAAAAAAGAAAAAAGATATTTAAAATTAAATAAAAATAATTATCAAAAAAATTTTTGCATTATCATCTAATATCTAAATTAATATAATTTAATTTTATCCTAAAAAGCTTAGCAATTTAAATTAACTTTTTCAAATAGATCAATTGAAAATTCAGTTATTAATTTTAGATGAAAATTTCCAATAAAATAGAAAAGAATTCAAAAAAAAAACAAGAAAAGACAAAAGGTTGCAAGCTAACAAAAAGGTTTTACAAGATAACAAGAAGGTTGCAAAAACAAGATAAATTAATCAAAATGAGATAATTGTGAGTAGAAAATTTCATTTCTAATTTTTTCTTTCTCGAGCTTCTCGATTAAATGATCGATATGAATATCAATATATATCGACATATTTGATGTATTAATTTATTATTTCAAATAAAAATTTCATTTCTAATTTTTCCTTTCTCGAGACTCTTGATTAAATGATCGATATAAAATATCAATATATATCGATATATACTTAGTGTACTAACTTATTATTTTCAATTTCTAAAGGATTGATGATTTTATTGAAGTAAAAGTAAAATTAAAAATTAATAAAAGAAAAAGAGACCCTATAAAGTCCCAATTATATTCTAATAATAATAATTTAAAATTTCGAATGAAAAGATTTAAAAAAAAAATTCATCAGAAAAATTGAATGAAAAAAGAAACAAAATTTCTCGACCATTCTTTTCAAAAGAAAAAAAGAAAAAGAATATATAACCTTTGAACTATACTATCTAGGAATATACAAATTGCTATAATTTTATTGCTTATATAATCAATATCATTTTAAATAAACTATAATCAAATGCATAACTTTTTAAGTATGTAAGAGGAAATATGTTGAATAATAATAATCATTTGGCAATATTATATTCCAATAATGATTATTACTTGTCTCACAAGTACCTATTTATAGTTTTCGAGAATTTCTCAAATCTTCATTGTCATCAAATGAATGGAGGAAAATAAAAATTTATAAACTATATACATACATATACATACATAGATAAATAGAGAGATAAATAGAGAGAGGAGAGAGAAAGAGAGAGAGAGAGAAAGAGAAAACGAGGGGAGAAATCAATAGGAAAAATATAGATGTAGGTAATAATCATTTGATATGGTTATATCATTTGATTATATCAAAAAAATAATAGATCGAGAATGTATTATGAAATTTAACAGATGCAAACAACATAATACAATTGAATATAAACTTATCGATGTTTTTGTTGTATAACAAATATTTCCTAATCAGCATTTGAAATCAATACTTTTATCATATCATCATTATATAAACACATATATATATATATTATATAGAAATTTATTTTCATAAATTTTTATCCATTCCTATTCGATGTCCAATTTATCGTCGTGCATATTTTAAAGAAACGCCTGAAACGCCTGAATCCTATCGATATAATGATACATATATACATCAGATACTCACACATACATACACTCAGGCAGGCATCTTATTTTGAATATTGAATTCATCTAAATGTGCATTCAAGGGAATTCTTCATGAATTCTAATTTATATCAAGCATTATATCCAATTATATAATTTCCTTCTGAAATATCGAATCCGTTAACATATGTATTCTGAAGAATTGCTTGCATACAATTAAAGTCATTTTCATAAGTTTTTTTTTTTTTAACCTATCATGATTGTGTATTCTGGAAAAATTACCAGAATCACATTTATGCAATAATAATATACATATATAGATATATACAGTAGATCACTGCGAGTGAATTCTATGTAGCTATCATGGACATCAAATATTTTTTTCACCTGTCAATGATTGTGTATTCTGGAAAAATTATCAGAATCACATCTATGCAATAATAATATACATATACAGATATATACAGTAGATCACTGCAAGTGAATTCTATGTATCTATCATGGACATCAAATGCATCTCAATATGTATTCTAAGATAATACATTGAATCATAACTATATCGCTTGAATCTTATTCATATATAAATGCTATACATGAAGATCAAAGATAATTTGATCATTTTATTTGCTAACCAACAAATCCATTTCAAATATATTTTTCTAGCAAAATATTTTCATATATTTCAATCATTTATAATTCATTGCAATCTTTCGTTTTATTTTTTTCAATATAATATTTTATTATCAATTTATTTGATAATTTTAAATTTTTATCAAAACGAAAATTAAAATTTTTAATCAAACAATAAACTGTAATTTATCACTTATTCGTATTAATTATTCGAATAAAAAAAGAAAGTTGTTTAATAATAATAATAATAATTATAAATAAATAAATAAATAAATGAAAATTAATAAATAAATAAATGAAATACTCTTAACACTGTAAACAAATGTAAATCGTATATTTTTAATATTAAAAATGTCCTTGATTTTTATTCATAATAAAATGTATTTATAATTTAACAATGATCGATCAAGGATATGAATATATAAACAACACGAAATATATTATTATGATTATTTACCACTAGTCTATTATTATTAACCTACTACATCTATATAATTATATATATATATATATATTAATGGGTTAGTAGTAATCTAAACAACAACAACATCATCATCATCATCATCATCATCATCATCATCATCATTATCATCAATCATCATCATCAACAACATCATCAATCAATCAATCAATCATAATCAACATCAATCATCATCATCATCATCATCATAATATAAGTAGTAAAATGGTATAATTGAGTTCTTGTCCTACCAAGATACAATTAGAAAATCATATTGCGATAACCTGAAAATTTTATATTCAATCGAAATATATATACACACACACACACATACATATACATATACACGCATACTTATACATACATACATACATACATAAATGCATGCATATACATACAAACATACATATAAGTAAACAAATGACATACTTTAAAAGAAATAAAATAAACTTATTCATTTCGAAATTTAAAAATTAATGATTATTTGAGCAAAGGAGAAAATGAATGATAAAAATGGTAAAATGGAAAAATGAGCGATAATGAATTTTAAACGTACCTCTTCTTTTCAAATTCCAATTTAAAATTTTGAGCTAATTTATTCGGAATGTTGAAAATTGCCATAAAATTATCATCAAATATACATTGCATACATACATACATTACATACATACATTACATACATACATTAACATGCATACATTACATACATACATTACATACATACATTAACATACATACATTAACATACATACATTACATACATACATTACATACATACACTAACATACATATACATTAACATACATACATTACATATATATACCATTAGATATAAATTTTGAAAAATTTTCAAATTGATGCCAATTTTCGGTAATAAAAGGAAAAAAAAGAAAAAATTTGTCTCATTCTATAAATTCTCTTCATTATTCGCATTATTTCATTCATAAAAATTATTCTTTAAAAAAAAAAAAAAATTACTAAAAATTTTATTTTTAATTTGAATGAAAAAGAGAAGAAAATACATTTGCAATAATTACTATCGAAATGGTTTAATTACTTTTATTCGATTTTTAATATTAATTACTTTTTCAAAATGTAATTAAAAATGAATTTAATTATTCGATTTATTATTATTTATATTATTATTCAATGAATTTAAGCATTCGATTTATTATTATTATTATTATTATTATTATTATTCAATGAATTTAAGTATTCGATTTATTATTATTTATATTATTATTCAATGAATTTAAGCATTCGATTTATTATTATTATTATTATTATTATTATTCAATGAATTTAAGTATTCGATTTATTATTATTTATATTATTATTATTCAATGTTCAATGAATTCAAGTATTCGAGTTATTATTATTTTTACTATTACTATTACTATTACTAATACGATTTATTATTATTAATATGATTATCATAATGATAGCAATAATTATTGAAATGGCTCGATAGTAAATATATTTTTAATTAAAAATATAGCATAATTTTGTAAATTATTGTTTGGCAATTTTTATTTTTTATTTTTTAAAAAACACTTTTATCTTACATACATACATATATATATAGATTAGGTAAGAAATAAATTTTATAAAAAAAAATTTCAACCAAAAAAAAATTGAATAAATTTGGTTAATAAAATATCCAACAAAACAGTTAGATATTACGAAGCAATTTATTTTTGAATAAATTTGAAATAAGTTATAAACATATTTATTTATGAATATATTTTTTTATATGATATTTTCGTGTTTTCGAAAATATCATATAAACTTACTTTTATATTTCATGTATTTTTGGGATAATAGAGAGAATATCCTAAGTGATAATAATTTAAGAGATAGACTATCTGTTAGCAGTTAAATGATAATAATGGATAAATTTAACCATTATCAACAGCTAACTGATAAAAATAATAATAAATTAACAGCTAGCTAACTGATAATAATGATAAATTAACAGCTAGCTAATTGATAACAATAATAAATTAACAACTAAGTGATAATAATAAATTAAGGCTAGCTAACTGATAATAATAATAATAATAAATTAAGAGCTAGTCAACTGATAATAATTAATAATAAATTAACAGCTGACTAATACTGATGATTAAATTAACAGCTAACTAATTGATAATAATAACTTAACATGTTGATTAAACAAAGTAATTTGCTAAAAATACTAAAGTTTTAACAATCCGATAACAATAAATATACTATATGATTATTTAGAAGTAAATAACAAAAATATGTATTATCTTTTGAAGTTTGAAAATAACATTGTTAGTATTATTATTATTATTATTGTCGTCGTTAGTATTATTATTATTATTGCTATTGTCATTATTATTATTATTATTTTTACTGTTTATTATTATTATTGTTATTATCATTATTATTATTGTTGTTATTATTATTGTTATTGTTATTATTACTGTTATTGTTATTATTACTATTGTTATTATTATTGCTATTACTATTTCCTATTAATGTTAGTATTATTATTATTATTACTATTGATTATTATTGACTATTGTTATCATAATTATGAATCCGTTGTTATTATTATTATGAATTTGCTATTATTATTATTATCATTGATACTATTGTTATTAATACTAATACTATTTATTACTATTATTAATAATACTAATACTATTTATTATTATTATTGTTGTTGTTATTATTACTATTTGTATTAATTATTATCATTATTGTTATCACGAATCCATTATTATTATTGTTATTATTATTATAAATCTATTATTATTACGAATCATGTGCATTGAATTATATTAGCCTTAGCCAAGATAATGAAAAAGATAAGCAATAAATTGCCAAGTAGAATGAATAATGATTTGTTTTGCAAAAATATTAAAGTTACAAACAAAAATCAATAAATAAATAAGCCAAATTAGAAAAATATATTTTCTTATTTTAAATAGAATTAAAAATAAAATTAATGAAGCCAAGAGAGAAATATAGCTATGCTTCTCTCTTGGCTTTTCCATTAAAATGGAATCATTAAAAATCTCTCTTTCCTCTCCTCTCTTTCTCCCCTCTCTCTCTCTCCCTTCGTCTATCTATTTCTCTTTATCTCTTTCCCTCTCTCTCCCTTCTATTCTTTTTATTTATTTTTTTTTATTCAATTTAAATATCATTTCACATTGAATATAATCTTTCTTATCTTCTGTTCCCATTGATATGCTAATAAGCAAAGCCAAAAAAAAGTAAATAAATAAATAAAAAAAATTATATTTTAGCGAACGCAATGAGAAATATGGACGATAAAAAAACGATAAATAAATAAAATAAAATAAATAAAAAGGAACGAAAAAAACGCCCAAAAATATTATCAATCGATAATCGTTAAAAATGTATGTTTATCATCGAAAAATTTATTCAAAAATTTTAAAAGAAAAACTTATGAATAAATATGAATGAAAATTTTTATTAAATGAAATATCTCGAGAATTAAAATTGAATATTTGAAAAATTAGAATTGAATACATCGAGGATTAAAATTAAATGAGTAAAAAAAAAAACCATAGAAAATGAATTATATATCGAAATTATATTTACCAATCTTTGTTACTTTTAAAAGAATCTCGAAGGACTCTCAATCAAACTTCAGCTTAAACTAGACTATTATTACATTTATATTTAGGAGCATTTCTACAAATTATCCTTATCATTTTCTATAAATTATCATTATCATTTCCTATGAATTATCATTATCTTTCCTATAAATTATCATTATCATTTCCTATAAATTATTATTATCATTTTTAACAAATTATCATTATCATTTCCAATAAATTATCATTATCATTTTTAACAAATTATCATCATTTCTATAAATAAATTGGCACCATTTTCATGAAAAAAAAGGGAAAAAACAAAATATGATTTCTATAAGTTTGAAAAGAAGAATTGTTGGTAACATTTCTCATTTAAATCTATCTTAAATTTAATCTAATAAATTTCTATACTATGTAAAATACTCTTATCATTCGCACAAATTATCCTTATCATTTCAATAAATAAACAAGAATAATTCCCGAAAGTCATTCTTATCACACTGCTATATAATTATAAAAGCTCAAAAAAGAATCAATAAAATATTTCTCGATATAAGATAAACATAAAAAAGATATTATCTTTGCAATAAAAAAGTAACAAAAATAAAAATAAATTATAAAACTATAAAAAAAATATGAAATCCTAAAAATGATCATATATTTTTAAAGCTTTTAATATGGTCAAAGTTTCAGCTAAACTAATCATTTCTCGATTATTTTTAAACCATAAAGAATTGGAAGGAAATAAATTATGAAAGAAAAAAAAAACAAGTTTTACTCGTTTTTTTTTGGCTTGAAGAACATAATTGTTTTGATATTTTTCATGAAAATATATAGCAACACAATATAGCTATTAAAAACAGGAAATAAAATATATGTTATCTTTTTCAGATTATTTTTAAATTACAATTTGTGAAGTAAACAAAAATTGATATAAATATAAAAGAAAACTTTTCAAAAAAAAGTTCTTTTTTTTTATTTGAAAATGTAAACAAAATTTATGAAATTTTTTTCTTTTTTTTTTTGAATACAATAAAATTTTCCCACATAATATATTATGTTGTCATTTTTGAAAGAATAAATGTTGACATTTATTTGATATGATTGATATATGGATAAAATAGGCAAAAATATCGACGATAAAACGGATACATATAGTATGTCTCAATATATGACAATATAAAATATAGAAGTAGATTGGAGGAAAAATTGAGGGATAAAAAGTTGTATACGATGTTATCAATAATGATATATTATCACCCAAATATCTATTCTATCTTTCTTTAAGCATAAAAAAAAGTTTTAGAAATTTAAGTTTAATTTAAGATTATAAATAATTTTAATTTTGTCTAATATTTCAATTAATAAACTTTCAAAAGTACAGCAAAAAAAAGAAAAAAAATTGTACTTTTATGCTTTTTTTAAAAAAAAAATTATTATTATATAATATTAAAATTTTTCAGCTTTTAGCATTCTTTTCAAAATCTTTTTGTTATTAATGAAAAGAGAGAGAAGAAAAATTGTTTTAAAAAAAAAGAAAGAAAAATGTCGAAATTTCAATTAAGTTAGGCCAATTATATAAATACTACGGTATTTGCTATTTTTGCTTTTTCCAAAGTTGTAAAAGCAATTTGCATAAAAGTAATAAGAAAAAAAATATGCTTTTCTTCATATAAAGCAATGGATGAGTGTTAAAAAAGAAATTTCAATTTTTAGATATGTAAAATATATATATATATATTTAGGCCAATTATATAAATACTACGGTATATATATATATATATGAGTATGGTAAAATATACGACTATGGTAAAATAATGTGTATGGTAAAATATATACGAATATGGTAAAATATACGACTACGGTAAAATAGTGCGTATGGCAAAATAATATAAGAATATGGGAAAATATGTATGAACTATGGTAAAATATGCGAGATGCGTTGGTAAAATAACGACTATGGTAAAATAATGCGTATGATAAAATATATATACGTATGGTGAAATATATATATGAGCATGGGAAAATATATGAAGTACGGTAAAATATGCGTGTGGTAAAATATATGTATATATGAATACGGAGAAATATATATGAGTACGGTAAAATATACATGAGATGGTAAAATCCATATATATATACATATGGTAAAATATACATGCCTATGATAAGATATATGTGGAATGTGGTAAAATGAATATATATGTGGTAAAACATATGCCATTACGGTAAAATGATATACAAATATGTTTAAAAAATATATGAATATGATAAAATATACATGAATGTGGTAAAATAATGCCTATGGTAATGTATATATGAATATAGTAAAACATATGAATGTATAAAATATGAATACGGTAAAACATCTATGCATATGGTAAAATATATATATGAATGTAATGAAATATACATGAGTACGGTAAAATATCTATGAGTGCGGTAAAATATGTATGAATATGGTAAAATATATATGAATATGGTAAAAATTATATGAATATAGTAAAATATATATAAGTATTTGATAAAAATTCTTTAACAAGGGAAAGAAAAAGGAAATATATTTTATATTTTAAACAATTTTAAAAAGAAAAATTTAGAAAAATCAAAATTGAGCAAATATTTAATTAGATAATATATTGAATGCATTCATCCGTATATGCTCGTATATACATTAATTTCGTTTCCATTTATTTAATTTAATTTATCTAAACTTCGCATATATTTAATCAACAGTTAACAAAAAAATTTCTGTTCATTTATAATTTTTAATTTCAACTGGTATGGATGAAAAAGTATGAAATTTTAGCATTAACAAAAATTATGGAATGTCTGCTATTGTCTAATTTTAAATAATTGATCGAATGGATGAGTAAATTTACTGTTTTGCTAATTTATTGGAAAAAAAATTATCATAATATTTATTGAACTGAATGAATTACAATAATTATTAATCAATTGAAAGAATTCGTAACATTATCGATCAAAATATTATCGTAAGTTTATCACAATATAATTGATCAGACAAAAGTTATATGAAATGAAAATATCCAATTTCATAAAAAAATATTTGATAATATTGCTTATTTTACTAAATTAATTTCTTAGCATAATCTATGTATGGATAACAAAAAAAAGCTTACTGATTAAATTTCTTAATGAAAATAGATGAAAAATGATAATCAATTAAATGAGCAAAACTGATATTGTGCTAAGATTTTAATTCCAAACTTATTATTATAGAAAAATGAATAATATAAAAATAGAATGAGAAATAATTACTAAACTATTTTGCATCATGCATTTCTCATACTAAATTATAAAGATTGTTTTTTTATGAAGAAAAAAATTTTACAAAAAAAAAAGACAATTAATTTTGAGTGAAAACATATGCGTTGTTTATAGTTATCCTATTTGCTTCATTTCACAAAATAATTACTTTGTATTGCATCATAAATTGAATAGAGCAAAAACTTAGCTAAATTATTTGAAAAGAAAAATAATAATACGATAAACAAGAAAGAGAGAAAATAGAAAATTTTAAAATGTAAACAGCAATGATAGAATGAAAAAAAAGAAAGAAAGAAAAAGAAAAGGAGTAAAACTATTCATGAATAACAATAAAATGATAATATTTGATAATAATAATAATTATAAATGAAATATCATTCATATCATATTATCAAATAATCGATTGAGATCGATTAACAATTTCCAATGATACTTAATTTAATTAGCATTAAGTTTTTATTATTGCTACTACATTAAAGATGATCAATTTGCAATTTTCCATAGAAATTATTCTCAATTCGGGACTTTTTATCAAAATAATCAGCTGACCAATAATCGATTGATCGATTGATCAGTTTGCTACGATACTTGGCTAAATTAACACGTTGCTTTTACTATTATTATTATTATTATCAAAAACTCCACGGATCAATTTTTATCTCACACAGTTATCGCGATGCTCTATCAATCATCAATGAAGGAAATTTCACAGTATCTCGAAGTAAATGTTAGAATAATTTAGTGATATTGTTTAATCAAGCAGTAATCAAATAATCAATAGAATTTTTTATGAAATGCTCGAAGCTACTTATTGATCAGTAAAAAAAGCATAACAATTACTTGTTCTAATAGTTAAGAAAAGAGAAGTAAAATTTTCGTATATTATTTTTGAATATAAATATCATTGAAAAAATTTCTGATCGACCAATTTTTTTCAAAAGTGAAGTTAGAACCTTATCATATCAATTTAAACTGTATCGCAAAAGGATCAAATTATATAAAACTAACTAGTACCAGACAAGTTATTAATGATAATGGAAATATTTAGAAATGATTAAAAAATTCTGTCTGATCTGAACAATTATTTCGATCTAATCCTAAAGGAATCTTAGCAAAAAAAAATGATTCTTTAAATTCTATCTATCCTATTAAAAGATTAATTCAGGCAAACTTGATATACCATAAAATAAAAATATAAATTATATTATTTCAAAGCTACATCATAAACGAACGATGATGAAATAAATGGAAGGAAAATATCAAAAGAGATGGAAGGACAAAATGGGACTGATTAAATTTTAATGGCCAACATTCCCATACGATGTATTGAAAATTGAACGGCAATGAAGCATATAACAGCCAATTTGCTGATGCTGCTTCTACTGCTACTGCTACTACTGCTAAATATAATGTATTTAGTGGCCAAAACAGCAGCAATAGTAATAGCAGTAAGCGGATAACTAGGCTTTAGGAATAGGTTCATCGGAAATAATCTTATCGCTAATTACCTGTTTAAAAGATCTGCTCTTATTTTTCAAAATGAGAAAATACGAAATACATTTGAGAGGAACATTAAAAATTAGAGATAGCATTCATATTTATGTTGCCTTGGCCATAATCGTTTCGTTACACTGAAATGAACCAAGCCTATAAAGCGATGAAATGTTATGAATATTTTGATTAATTTATCGCTAAATATCACGAAAAAATACATTTCAACATTGACAATATTCGATAAAAAAAAAAAAAAAAACATAGACTCTTTTAAATATTAAACAAGCTTTGAATCCCTTTCTTCGGATATCTAAATAGCCTATTAGAAAAAGAGCCTTAAAAAAATTGATCATTAGCCTTTTCTTGATTATTCATTTTATATAATTATTTTTTATTCCTATATATATATATATATTTCCTTTTTCTATTTTTCAACCTCTACTTATAATCGTATTAAGCAAAAGATTCTGAGTTCTAATTCAGAAACCTAATTATCTGAGATACTATTAACGAAAAAAAAAAAAGAAAACGGTAACGTTTTCATACATACTGATAATATTTCGGGAAAAAAAAATATAAAAAGTCATATGATCAAACGAGAGATTACGTCAATGAATCAAATGACGTAGTATTACGCAACGCTTCTTAACTATAAATTACACTGCTAAAATGTAATGAAAAAGAAATGAGTCAGATATTATTTTATATTTTAGTAATTCAATAAAATTAGTTTTATTCAAATAAGTCATTTTTATTAGAAAAGCTTTTCATTCATTTTAATTTAATAATTTATTTATTCAAATTAAAATGATAAAATTTGATTAAGCAATTGGAAAAGCCAAAAAAGGAATCCTTATTAATTCTTCAGTTAGCAATTAATCATTTACCAGTGATAATATCAATTTAATCATTGATTAATTATTTAATTATTGATCGTGATATTGGTTTTAGAAATTTTCCATACCATGCAACAAATCAAACAATCAATTAATAAAGTTTCGTTCTTTTGGCTTTTGAAATTGTTCAACCAAATTTTAGCATTTTTTTCTATCAATAATTTATCGATAAGAAATTGATCATTTTCATTTCAAATTGCATCTCAATTGCAAAAAAATCTATTCTGATTGAATAAAACACAAAAAACGAAAGGAGATGCTAATCCATGAGAATAATGTGATATTCAGAATTCTAGAAATCAATTCTGACTTGTGCTAGAATTCTTTACTGTTATTAGATTTCAGAAAAAATTCTGAATTAAATTAAACAAAAGTTTTACCATAAAAGATGATAAATCAAGATTTTTTGAAAAGTTATTTTGATTGCATAGAGCTGCTGAATTAAATCAAACATTTCAAATCAATTACGAAAGAAAATCAATAGCAATTTCAGAGGTTTATTCTAGTTGTATGAATTAAAGCAAATGAAAACTAATCGAAGAAGATACCTTTATCATAAACAAGAAGGATATGGGTGAAATAAAATAGTAACATTTCAATGATTTTATCGTTAAAATAACAAATATTCATTCAAATATCAATTATTAACAAATATATCTTTTACTTCAATATTCTTACAATTTTTCCGATTGAATTCAATTTAATTTTTAAAATGAATAAATTAAAAATTTCTAAACGAAATAAATATTTTTAATTATTTACTAATATCATGTATCAATAAGATAATATGCTAATTTTTGGTTAGGTTTATTGATTAGTAAACATTCTACAGTAATAATTATTCAGCAAAAATCTTTCGACCCTTTTCTTACTAAGCCTAATTTTTTATGGCCAAAAATGAAATGAATAAAATTTGAAAATGCCATGGCTTAAATATTTCACAAGTAAAATATACGAATATTTTATTGAATATTAAATAACAATAGTTAGTAATAAATGTGATAATAAAAATGATTAAAAATAAATGAAATTTTCATTCCCACCTATTAGATCTTAATTAACAATAGTAGCCTAATGTTGAATATATAAATTAGAAAAAAAAACGAATATGATAAAAGCAGAAATAAAACGAAATTGATACTTTAACGAAAAGATAGACGACTTTTTTGTATGTAGGCATTTTAGAAAAAAAGAAAAAGAAAAACCAATCGGTAATATTATTTTCTGTCAGACGCAAAATTATTTGCATTAATCAAAAAATAAAATTTAAAATAAATTTTGGTAGTCAGAGTGAGGAAGAGATAAACATATGGAAGAGTGGAATGTTCTAAATAATCCCGAAAAGCTATTCTGGAAACAAATAAAATTTAAAATAAATAACTTTGAAAGAGAGACATATATGTGCAAAAAAACGGAATATTCCAAATAATCTCGAAAAGCTATTCCAAAAAAAATGAAATTTAAGCAAAATTTTCTAGCTAATCCCGAAAAGGCAATCCGAAAAAGTTTGTTTGAAAAACATAAAATTATGAAAATAATTGATGTGATTTAAGCAAAAAAAAAAAGATGCCGAGTGCTTCAATTTCTAATTTTCGATAATATTAAAGAAATTATGAAATTTTAAAAATTAATAAATATATTCTAGTAAAAGCTATTCTGTAATGATATGATAATTTTTGAATATGTCATTACAACTTTTCTTTTCTAAAATTTCAAAATATTACAAAATAATCCAGAAATAATCGTTTTGAAAATTCTCGAAAATAATCTTTGAAAAAAAATGTCATTACAATCAAATATAAATTTTTTTCTTCAAATTTTAGAATATTACGAAATAAGTTATGAATAACTGTTTAAAAAAATTCCGAAAATATTCTTAACAAATAAGAATAAAAATTTAATAAATGGTTCACTAAAACTTCTAAAAAAATTCACAAATATTTTGATCATTTTTAAATTCTCGCACATAAATTTAAGCATAAGAAAAAGAAGTACTAACCGAATTATTTAATTTTAATCTTGTAGAAGTTGGCCGATTGTTTGAAACGTTATAGGATAAGTCAACATTATTTCTAATACCAGCAGAAATAGTACCATGATCACTTTGAGAATTGATCAAATTTGATGATACGAGTCGAATAATTTCAATCCATTTTAGCATATCACTTTCACTACAAAAAAAAAAAAATATTCCGATAATATCAAAAATATCAAAATTCCTGCTAAAATTAATACGAACTTTGCAAACATCAAAGTTTCTTTTGAAATTAACAAAAATTTTTAACAATAACCAAAAATTCTCGTAAAATTGATAAAAATTTGGACAATAGACAAAACTTTTTCTGAAATTGATGATAAACCTTCCTAAATTTAAATACCTTCTATCCCACCTCTATCATTCCCACTCTTGTTATTTTAATAACGATTAGCAAAGAGATAATAAAATTTTCAAAACGAGCTAAATCTCTCCAAATATTTAGGTCATTAAAAAATTGCGTGAAAAATATTACAAGAAAAGTTCGATTCATGAAAATCACTTTTCCTATGCTGTACGTTTATGTTTGTATTGATTAACGTTTGTCGATAGATTAAATATATAAATCAATTTTTTATCAATTATCGAATAACAAAGGAAATAATTATTTAATAGATAAAAACGAATTTTAATTTTAATTTTTGAATAAAATAAAACAACACTAATATATCTATGAGCACTGGTTTGTTAAGAAAAATTTTGAATAATTAGCTATCATAACTATCACATACTTTTATAAATTGAAAAGTGAAATTTTGAGATAAAAATTCACATGCATGCCAAAGCAATAGAATGATGATATGATTAGATCTCAGAAGCATATGATCGTAAATTTGATACTTCTGATAGTAGTTATTTAGGTCGTTAATTTTGAATTGAAATTTCAAGATTTTCTTTCTTCAAAAGAAATCTTACCAGTAGGTTTGAAAATGATGTTCGGTTTGCTGTTGTGTTATCACACGAAACACATGCGCTTTTTGTTATCTTTTGAACGCCAAAATTCATATGCTATATCAACTATAGCTGATTTTAGATCAATTTCACGAGCATCCGGTGGAATGTTTAACAACTATAATCAATAATAATATCATTTAATACAATAATTATCAAAATTATCATTTATTCAATTTTCTCTTAAAATTAATCATTCATTCAATCGCCTCAATTTCAGGATTACAAAATAAAAAAAAAAAAAAACAAAATAAAATGCAAGAATTCGAAGCTTATATTATGCAGTTTATCAAAAATATCATTGCTCAATTTTTTGAGTAATGATATTTTTAGTTCAATTTTTAAAGTTAAAAATTTTATGCTAATAAAATCTACAAATTCACGGCTTATATACGAGTCAATCGTTAATGAGTGATAATTTAAAAAAAAGAGAATTATTTAAATGATAGGAAGATATAAATCTTATTAGTGAAAAAAAGAAAAAGGATTTAAAAATATAAAGAAAATTCATTATATTTTTTGTCTGCTTCTTCAACTAAGCCTAATTTAATATTCATTCAAGCTCTAATTCCTTTTAATATATATAAGCTATTTTCTTTATTCCAATCGATTTGTTCAGTTTTGTATATTAATAAGAAATAAAATTATATTTAAAAAATGTATGCGATAATTATTACAACAATAATAATAATAATATATATATATATAAGCTTTTTAGATAATCATATTTAGCTGAAGAAAAAAAAATAAACTTTCTACCGTAGTTAAATAATAACGTTTAAATTTGCATTTTAAATTAATGGAAATTAAAATAAAAACTAATCCGATAAAACTGAAGATAATAGAAAATAAATTTAAAATTAATTTCATCATTTTTCCACAAAAGTTCATTGAAATAAATTTTATATTCACATATTTCACCATATGCTACTATTTAAATAAATGTTGCAATAAAAAAAAAAAAACCTAATTAATAAAAAAAAAACAAACAAAGTTAAGCTCAAATGAATGATACAATTTTTAGAAGTTTATTGTTGCTCTAAAATAAAGATAAAAGCTTGAAATTTTAGCACAAAAATTAAGCTTTTTGTGTAAATTTTGGAAAGAAAAAAAGAACATAAGTATTATCTAAATTTACACTCTAAAATCAAAATGTTTTAAAATAAAATAAAAGATATTCAAAAGTTTCGTTTTTTTTCGCTTGCAAATATACATTTAAATGCAAAAGTTAAATATCGAAATTATATGAAAGTATTAATTAATCTTAGGATTATTTTTAAAGGTCAAACATAAAAAACCTTCCTACATTCATTA
Source organism: Dirofilaria immitis (assembly GCA_024305405.1). NCBI lineage: Eukaryota > Metazoa > Nematoda > Chromadorea > Rhabditida > Onchocercidae > Dirofilaria > Dirofilaria immitis. The sequence goes on from JAKNDB010000068.1 coordinate 455,318, forward strand.
TTAAGCTCAAAAGTTTGATGTAAAAATTTTTGTAAGTATTAAAAAAGAAAGAGGAGAAAACAAACTGAAATGATGATAGGCACAGTTTTGAAGAATACATATCATTCATACTAGTTATGCTATCATGATATATCAGCGTTAAACAACTAGTAAAACATTTGCTAAAGATCACTTAGCTTGAGGGCCTATTATTAGACAATAAACTTCTTCAAATATAAGCCAAAGTGCAAATTGGCACATTTGTGTATCTTAAATATTCTTGCATCTTTTTTTTCTCTCTCTCTCTCTCTTTAGTCTCTAATTTTAGTAAACATTCAAACATCAATTTGTTTATGCGAATTATGTTGTTGGAAACAATGAAATTCATTTTCCAATCATCTCGCTTTTAATTTTCCCCAATATTCTTGTTATTCCTATTTTTCACCTTTTCTCATTCTCAATATATCAAACAATCTTACCTTTCATTAGGCTACAATATGTTATTATGAAAATATTTTAAATTGAAGCAATCGAGAGCTAAATTTTTCTATTTAAATGAAAACAATTATGATAAATATTTATCAAAGGCATGAAGTTTTTATCATTTTCATTTACCTAATGATTATCTAAAATTCTAATCATTGCAAGAATTAATATATTAATTGATAATTAATATCAGATATTAGCATTTTTTTAATAATAATAATAATAAAATCCAAAATTGCATATAATAATTAATAAGTAATTTTAATATTTAAAATAAACAACGAATAGATTTGTTTAAAATTAAAAAAAAAAATATTAAATAATATTTTAAAAGAAAAGAGAAATTGCTACGAAAGAAAAAAATTAGTTGAAAAAATAAAAATTTGTAAAAATAAAAAAAACTTTTTCATGCGTTTCATCGCTGGTATGTGAACTTAGTTGACAGCAAAGATATAATTTTGTACCATAAAGTACTGCCCAACAAACTGACCATTTGTGACGGTCATTTTTTAATGGTTCTCCCAATGCCATTTCCTACAAAAGAAAAAAAAACTATAACATATCATTCTTGATATTGTTAGTTGAGAGACAAAATTGCTAAATTATCACTTATTATCAGTAATTATTGCTAGCTATATTTTCTTATCAGTAATTAAAATTAATTTTGTAATTTATAATTGACAATAATTACGATTAATTTGCTCCAATTTAAGCTTTTATGCATAACAATTTAGGCTTAATAAAATTAGAAAAAATAAATAAATGAATAAATTGCTAATTATTAATAGAAAAAAATAAATTTTATGATATTTTAATTACTATTAATGAATAGATTAAAATACAATTTCGAATTAAGTCTTTTTAAAAAAAATTAATTTCATTTTTACTTCTTTTAACAATAATAATAATAATTTTAAAAAGTAATTTCTTTTAATAATAATTATTAATATAAAACAATTATATATTACAAATATATGCAATTTAAAGAAGTGAATAATTTAAGAGAAAATTATTCAAGATTAAATCGAGAATTCGATAATCGAATAAATATATATATATATATATATATATATATATATATATATATATATATATAAATCAATAATCAATAAAGTCAAAAAAATTAAAAACAAAAAATAAAATTACTAAAAAAATTTAAAGTTCAAAACTAACTTGATGCATAAGTTGACCTTGTTTTTGAACATCATCAATACGTATCGGTGAAACTAATGATGATGATGCACTGATCGGTGTAGTAGTTGCTGTTGTTGAACGTTTCAAACGACGTCGTGATGGAAATCGTATATTTGCAGATGATGATGATGATGATAATGTTGATGATGATGGTGTTGGGATTGTTGATTCCCAATTTTTGTCTAAAAAATAAATAATTTTTTTTATTTTTATTACATAATTATAAATATGCAAGAGAAAAAAAAATTCTTTATGCAATATTTTTCATAAATTTATCATTTATTTTCTTAACATTGTTTGATAATAAAAAAATAATATATTTATTACTTACTTCCTTATTGTTAGTACTATGTGATAATAAAAATAAATATTTATTATTATTTACTTCCTTATCATTATCTGATAATAAAAATAATAATTCCTTATACAATATTTTCACGAACTTATTGCTTACTTCCTTATCATTAACTGATAAATAAAAATAGTAACTCTTAACACGTATTATTTTATCAGTCACAAAAAAAAAAAAAAAAGAATTTTTAACAAAATTAATGACTGATTCTAAGTTTGATGCTCACAGCTGTTAATGATTTATTTGAAAAAAAAAAAAAAAAAGAAAAGAAAGAACAACATAAAAGTTGATCAACAAAGTTTTTCGTTCTTTTTTTTTCTTTTCAAAAGGAACAAATCGTACGACATTTATCTATCCTATCCTATCTTATCATTTTAACAAATTTTTTTTTTTTTAAAAAATCTGAAGACTGAAAAATATCGAAAGCATCGTATGATTACTAATATATTTTTTTTTTTGAATAATAAATCATATAACAAAATAAAAATGAAGAATACATGAAGAATAGTATAAAGAATAAATTATACAAGACGACTGATATGTATGATATGATATGATATTTAATAATTAATTATATCTGTATAAATTATACAAAACTATTGATATATACATATATATGATATGATATTTAATAATTAACTGTATCTGTAATATTATTAATTACTGTAAAAAATATATATTATCATATATATCAAAGTATCATATACATATAGTAGTGATAAAATAATCTGATATCTCATGATATAATTTAATGATATTGATAAATTTCTTGATTGCTAATTTACAAATGCGTTATCTTTATTGATGTTACATATATATATTACGTGAAATATTTGTTATGCAAAAATATTTTCATTTTACATTATTATATTGTGTAAAAATAAAATATTTCTTTTACGTTTGTTTTACGTTTGCTATACAACACACGTACGTTACATAAATATTTTTTTAATTTATATTTGATATAGCATATACATTTGATATATTGTTCATATTTATCAGAGATAAATAATAATTCATATTCATATAAATAAGGCTCAAATAGTATCATTTAAATAAATTGAAATTTCATAAATACCTGATTATCATGAAGAGAGAAAAACTGATAAAACGTTGAATTCGATGCGTGGTTGCTGGTACGTGAACGCTTTTTGAAGCGTTATTATCACAAGTATAAAAAGTTGAAGATGTTGTATCAGTTGGTATCGATGGTAGTGGTAGTGATAATGATAATGATGATGATGATGATGATGATGATGGTGATGACTCTCGACAACTACTATCATGTAATTTGTCCGCTGATAAGACACGCCTGTAAAAGTATTATTTTTTAGCTAAAAAAATACTTTAAAGAATTCCTAAAAATTAACAAAAAAAAGTAAAAAGAAAAGAGAGCTTTTGTTAATATCTTTTATCTTTCTTATCATATGATAAGAAAGATAAAAAAAATCATCCAGAAGTTTCGAAATTTTGTTTCATAAAAAAGAAAAATCTTTTAAACATTTATTCGATGATAGTAACATTATCTTAATCTTTAAATATAAATAATTATCTTAATTAATTATTTTCTTAAAATCAGTAACATCAATGATATTTTGATAAATCTATGCTAAATATTATAATAAAATTCTATTAGATGATAAGATTAATTTTTAGGATTTTATATTTGAACTTAAAAAAGGAAAAAAATTATTCAATTACAAAATGAATTATGCAAGAAATTCATTGCTATTACAACAATTAATTTTTAATTGGAATTTAAAAGATAAACAAATTAATTTATCAAAAAATATTTTAATGAATTACTACTAAATATTTGAATAGAATTTTGCCAGCAGATTTAATTTAAATATGCAGAATTTATTGCTATTATAACAATTAATTTTTAATTGAATTTAAAATGACAAAGAAATTAATTGTAAATTAAATTATACTTAAATATAAAAGAATTATATGTACATATATATGAGATTTTTATACCTAATTTTATAAAGTTATAATAATTTAAAACAATTAAAACTTTTTTGTTGCATATAACGAAATGCAATAAAAGTGAAGTGTGAAATTATTCTCGAGAATTGTTATTCAATTTATAAAATAAATGAATTTTGTTTTGAAAAAAACTTTTTACGCGATAAAAATTTTAGATACGAAAAATAATAATTAAAATAGACAAATCGATTTATTCATTAAATTTTAATTAAATTTAAAAAATAATAGCAATTTAATAATAATTTTATAAAAGCCTAAATTCGACTAAATTCAAAAATTTATTTTACCTTATTTTACCCTTAAAAATGGCAAAAATTTTCCGAATTTTTTTCAAAAGAAAATTTAAAAAATAATTTTTAACTAAATTTTTGTTTTGATATAATTTTTAGCAAAAAAATAATAAAAAATTTTGATATAAAATGATAAGAAAAATTGATAAAAAATGATAAAAATATTTTGATATAATTTTTAGCTAAATTTTTGTTTTGATATTTTGGAACACAAATAAATGTAAGATAGATTCTTAAAGATTTCAAATATTAAATTGAGAAAAAGTAGATGAAAAGAAGGAAATAAATGTTAAAATTATTTAAATTTTATTTGAATAAATTATTCAAAATATTAAATTAAAATTTAATTTAATTTAATTTTTTTAAAAAGAAAGCTAAAAATTATTCCAATCTTTTTCTTTTTCAATCAAAAATTTAAATAATTTTTAACAAATTAATTTACAAAAGAAAAAAATGAAAAGTGAAAGGAAAAGGAAAATCTCAAATTCATTTAAACTGAATTATTCATTTTACTCTACGGGAAAAAAAAAGAGAAAAAAGGAGGAAACTTTTTCTTTTAAAATTAAAATTTAAAGAAAAGGAAAGAAGATGATGAGGAAAAGGAAGAGGAAGAGGAAGAGGGAAAATGAGGAAGAGGAAGAATGTTTGGAAAAAAAAAAGGAAAATTAAAAAGATATTGAAGTTCGAGAAAAGATAATGATTGAGTAGAAAAATTGTTTATGATAAAGAAAAATTGAAAATTGGAAGGATAAGTGAAAAAAAGAAAACTTTTTTTTCCTTTTGTTGTCAAATTTTAAGCAATAAAATTTTACAGGCTAAAAGCAAAGCGAAAAAAAAGAAAGAAAATAAACCTTTTTTTCAAATCGATCAAATTATAAACAAAAAATTTTTTTTTAATGCAAAATTTTAAATAAAAATTTTTGATCCTATTCTATTCCTCTTCCAAATATATTTTTATTCTTTTATTAATAGCAAAAATTTTGATTTGTTTTTTTCAATTTTTTTGAAAAAAATAAACAAATAAAATTCGGAAAAAACAAAAAAACTTTTGCTTTTTTCTGATAAAAATATTGGCAGGAATTTCTTGGAATAAATTTGTAGCATTGACTTTTCTTCTTTTACTTCAATTCTTATTTTAAATTTTTACATTTAATTATCAAATTTATCAATTAAATGATCTCATCATTATGATAATGATAAAAGAAGAAAAAATTATGCGAATGAGTTTGTTAATTCTTCAAATTTGAAATAAAACTAATCGATAAAACTTAGAATTTTCTGAGAAGGAAAAAGAAAACAACAAATTGTAAATTGGAATTTATTAATTTTATTTTTTTAAAAACCTAAATTTTAAATCTATTAACTTTTTCTAAATGATAATAATTATCAATTTTTCTAAATGATAATAATTGATAATTAAAAGAGGGAAATAATTTCAATATTAATAAATGTTTAATATCAAAACAAAAAGCGAAAGAAAAGAATAATCAGTATTCAAGTATAAATTATTATTATTCGAATATTAAATATGAAAAAAATTATTGTTAATTTGATTAAATAAATTTATATTCAAAATAAATTACAATACTTTAAATAATACTACAATTCCTAATTGATAATAATTAATTAATCGAATTAAAATTATGCTAATATATATTTTTCAAATTATGCTTATCAATTATAAATGAAATAATAATATCAAAAAAATTGATATTATCAACTTTTAAAACAATTTAAAAAGCCATTACAAAGTTTAATTTATAATTTAAAAACTTAGATGATTAATTACTAACAATTAATGTCAAATTGTTTTTGTAATATAAAACTTAAATAATTTGAAATATTCTTGAAATTCTCGATAAATTATCAGACATAATTCATTTTTATTATTATAATAAAATTGGGAAATAACTTTGCAATATTCTCGATATTCTCGAAAAATTATGATACAACATTTTTTTTTGCTTTTTACAATAAAATTAGGAAATAATTTTGGAATATTCTCGAGATTCTCGAGAAATTTTTGAAAGATTTTTAGCAAAATTTAAATGAAAGTTTAATAATGAAGCAATAATTTGATGAAAAAAAAAGAAAGAAATATTTGAATGAAATGAATAAATTATAAAAATATAATTTTATCTATTTATACAATTTAAATGATTACAACTTATCAGTGTTCAATTATATTATCAGCCTTAACAATAATTTCAAATACATCTAACAATCTAACAACTTTTTATCAATTTGTCAATCTATTCAATAAAGCATTTTTCAATCGCAGAAAGATAGATAACAATCTATCAATTTATCGATCTATTCAATAAAGCATTTTTCAATCGTAGAAAATACTAGATGAATGAATGGATGAATGAATGAATGAAAGGAAGGAAAGGTAAGAATATATAATGAGCTTAATTTAACCTACCTATTCATCATTTATTATACCTGTATCACCTGCTCATTCAATTGTCAGGATGTCTAAGAGTGACAAAGAATAATTTAAAAAATCCAAATGTATTAAATATAGGTTATCTTATATTTTATTTATTATTTGAGTAGAATTATAGGATTTTTCTTTTTCAATTTTGAATTTTTATCACCTCTTATCTTGCGAAGCTTATCAGAATAACGCATTTGCGAACTTTATTAGAGTAGCGCATTTGCGAACTTTATCAGATTAGCGCATTTGACAACTTTATCAGATTAGCGTATTTGTGATTTTTATCAAAATAGCGCTTTGTGATCTTTATCAGCATAGCGCTTTTGTCTTTTTGAATTTTGATCAAATTGCGCCCCCTTATCTTGTGAATTACGCCCTTTTATATTCTTATCAGAAATTGAATTTTTATCAAATCACGCGATCTATGAATTTTATCAGAATAGCGCTTGATGAATTTTGTAAGATTAGCGCTTTTGTCTTTTTGATCAAATTAAGCGCTCTTATCTTCCAAACTTTATTAGAATAGTGCTTTTGTGACCGTTATCAGAATATTGTTTTTGTCTTTTTTGATTTTTATCAAATTGCTTGCTCTTATCTTATGAATTTTGAATTTTATCAGAGTGGCGCTTTTTGTTTTTAATGAATTTTTATCAAATCACGCGCTCTTATCTGATGAATTTTATCAGAATAGCGCTTTTGTTTTGCATAAATTATAAAAATTGAAGACAAAAGAAACTTTAATTAATAAATTTTAATTTTATATTTTTTAAAATATTTATGGAAAAAAGATTTTTATTTAAGCAATTTTTTTTTCCAAAATTATCACTTATATTGCTATTTTATTGAAATCAATGATTTATTATCATTGATTATCACTTTTTTCATCATTTCTTATATCACATTTTAAATCTTTTAGGGAAAATTTTTTAATGGAAAAGAAAAAAGAAACTATAAATTTTTGGGCTTCAAATATTAGTTTAAATTGGGAAGATGAAAAGATTAATAGGAATGAAGAATTATAAACAGAGGAAAGAGAGAGAAAGAAGAAAGAGGGAGAAGAGGAGAGAGAGGAGGGAAGGAAATAAATAATTCGATTAATTTAAATAATTTTTTAAATTTCTGAAAATTTTTGTTTTGCAAAGAACCTTACTGAAATAATATTTAAAAAAGGGAAAGAAAGTTTTCGTTTCTAAATAAAAATAGCTTTTAATTAGCAAACATTTGCATACAAATTTTAACGAATTTTTGATTACATTAATATGCTGGAATTTTCGAGAATTTTCGAGAATAAGTTATAAAACAAAAACTTTTGAATATTTCGCAAATTAGTGATTATATATAGTAAAAAGTAAAAAGTAAAAAAAATAGAAAAATGAAAACTTCAACATCTTCTAAGAATCTATCACGAAGAATCGTCGAGAATATCCGCGAATAAATTATAGAAGAAAAATTATTGAATATTTCGCAAATTAGTAATTATATATTGTAGAAATAGAAAAGTAAAAAGTAAAAAAAAATAGAAAAATGAAAACTTCAACATCGCCTAAGAATCTATCACGAAGAATCGTCGAGAATATCCGCGAATAAATTATAGAAGAAAAATTATTGAATATTTCGCAAATTAGTAATTATATATTGTAAAAATAGAAAAGTAAAAAGTAAAAAAAAATAGAAAAATGAAAACTTCAACATCGCCCAAGAATCTATCACGAAGAATCGTCGAGAATATCCGCGAATAAATTATAGAAGAAAAATTATTGAATATTTCGCAAATTAGTAATTATATATTGTAAAAATAGAAAAGTAAAAAGTAAAAAAAAAATAGAAAAATGAAAACTTCAACATCGCCCAAGAATCTATCACGAAGAATCGTCGAGAATATCCGCGAATAAATTATAGAAGAAAAATTATTGAATATTTCGCAAATTAGTAATTATATATTGTAAAAATAGAAAAGTAAAAAGTAAAAAAAAAAATAGAAAAATGAAAACTTCAACATCGCCTAAGAACTAAACCATTTGGCAAAGATAAACGAAAGAAAAATGAATCGATTCGATAAGTTTTAAAAATATTTATGAAATATTGCAAAAAAAAAAAAAAAGCAAAACAAAAAAGTTTTGCAAAAATTTTAAGAATAAAAATGCAAAAAAGCAAAAAAAAATATGCTAACATTAATCTTTCGTTTGTATGAAAAAATTTTATGAAAAAAAATCACAAAAATTTGCATAAATTGAAAACTGCCAAAGAGAAATTGTAAATTTCAATTTTCTAAATTTACTTTAATAAAAGCTTTTTTTTCCTTCAAAAAAGTGATTAAATGCTTCCTTTGATTGATTTATATTTAAAAAAAAAAGAAAAAGATTTATAGATAAATGATATATGATAAGTGATAAAATGTCATATATGCAAGAATGAATCTGAATTTTTATAATTAATTTAAATAATGAAAGTCAATAATTTAGGTTGAACTATTTGTTGTTGTTGTTTACTTGTTTTTACCTAAGCATTTTTTTTTCTTTGTTTTGCAGAAGATAGTAGACATAAAGGAGTAATAAAATAAGCATATTGTAAATAATTATAAATTTCTATGCGTAATATGCGTATAATATACGTGTATTTATGCGTAATGTGGGCGTGATATACGTGTGTGTGTGTGTTGTGTGTGTGTGCATGTATGTGTGGTGAGTGGATATGTGTGTGTGTGTGTGTGTGTGTGTATTTATGTATGTGTATGTATGTAGATGAAAGAGAAAATATGACGCAAAACAGGTGAATCAGATAATGATAAATTCCTATTGATAAACAATATATCATCTGAACCGGATAATGATAATTGGTATTTGATACACAATTATCATTTATTTAATTAGCGATAATTTCTTAAGAAGCTAGAAAAACCACACTTATAATCGAGAAAAATTGGAAAACAATTAAAGAAATTAACTCCAAGCATTCATTTCATTCTCGAGAAAAATTCTAATCAATCAATCAATCAATAATTTCATAAAATACATTCATTTCCAATTTTCTATTCATTGCTTTGGAAAAATAATTTTAAAAAATTTGTTTAACTAAGCAAAAATATATATGTATACTTTTCATATTTTAAGGAGTTTTTCTCAGGTTAATTAATAATAGCAATAATGATAATAACACGAATAAAATGATAAGAACAAGAATAATATTGATAATATGATAATAACAAGTGCAATAGTAATAATAATAATAATAATAGCAAAATATATATGTATACCCTTCATATTTTAGGAAGTTTTTTCTCTCAGACTAATCAATAATAATGATAAATAATAATGATAACAACACGAAAAATGATGATAATAATAATAACAATAACAAGATATATTTGTATATCTTTCATATTTGAAGAAGTTTTTTCTCTCAGACTAATTAATAATAATACTAATGATAACAGCAAGAATAATAATGATAATAATGTAATAGCAAGAGTAATAATAATAATAATAACGTTGAAATCTTCATGCTGAAAATTTCTTCACCATATCAATACTCAGTTTATAGTGATATAAATTAATGATAAGTTTCTTAAGTCATTATTTTCTCGAGTCATCATTTTCTCGAGTCGTTATTTGCGAAAAACTTGGAAAATATGTCAACTTTTTGCATAAACATTTTAGGCATAAATGCAACTGTATGAACGAGAAAGATATGGTGAGATATTTGAAGATTTTTGACAATGACAAATTTGGAGATTCAGATGACGATATATTTAAAGATTCTAATGATGAGACATTTGGGGATTCTAATGACGATACATTTGAAGATTCTAATGATGATGCATAATAAAGAATTTGTCATATTTTTTTAGTTTAGATGAAAAAAATTACAAAAAAGATGAAATCAATTATTTGATTGTTCTAATGATGGTGCATTTGAAGATTTAGATAACGATATATTTGAAGATTCTAATGATGAGACATTTGGGGATTCTAATGACGATACATTTGAAGATTCTGATGGTGATGCATACAAAGAATCTGCCATATTTTCTCGGTTTTAGATGAAAAAAATCACAAAAAAAAAGATTCAACTAATTATTTGATTGATTTATTGAAGCTATTGTTATAAATACATACCAAAGAAATAAACAAAATAGAAGAACAATCTTTTTAAAATATGAAATTTAACTTTGCTTTTTTTTTTTTTAAGGAAAAACATTCAACATATTTTCATTATCATCTCATTGCGATGTTTAAATTATTTCAATTTTGAATTTTGAATTTAAAAAAAAAAAAGAATACTTAAATTCAACACTTTCGAAGAATAAGAAGAAGAAGAAGAAGAAAAGAAGATCTAAGAATAAGTTTAATTTTATCTTTTTCCACTATAATTTCATTGCGATTTTAGAAACTTTTGAAATTATTTCAGTATTGAATTTTAGGAAAAAAATTTTTTTGAACTGAAATTTAGGAGAAAAGAATTTTTCGAATAGAAATATTTCAAATTAAATTTTAGAAAAAATTCGAACAAAGAAAAAGAATTGTGAAAAAAATTTTAAAACTTCAATAAGTAATGTTTAGCAATTGAAGCTAATGCATTGTTCATTTTGCCATTTCTTACATAATTACTAAATTCGATTAATTGATATTTCATTTCCAATATGCAATTATTTTGACTCTTAGAATTTAAAAAATTTTAACTTAATTTTAAAAATATTGCAGAGTGATTGGAGACAAAAGATTGCCTCATCAATCTATTATCGTTAATCAGAAATGAAAAATATTCGTTTTTTTTTAGTTACAAAATTATATCATCTAATTATTGATTGTCAGATATAAATAAATGATAACACTCTATCCGATCGATTCATTTATAGATTATACCAAACGACCAGATTTAACTTTTAATGATTCCGGAACCGGTATTAACAAGGGAGCAATAAGAATAGATAGATGAAAGTGGTAAATCTTTTTTATCAAAATAAACATTTGACAGTTGAAAGAAATTCCTTCGGCCCATTTACGGATCTCATACAAACGGATTTAACTTTCTATGATTCCCGATCCGGCGTCATTAAAAAGCAAAAATAACAGATAGCTGAAATTAGTGAATCTTGTTTTTTTTTACGAGAATAAAGATTTGACAGTTGAATGAAATTCCTCTCGTTTATTCATTTATGAATTATAGGCATACAACCGGATTTAACTTTCAATGATTCCGATTCCGATACTAACAAAAGAACAATGATAATTAGTGGTAAGAGGAACATCAAGCTATATGAAATTATTGAATCATTTTTTTCTCTTTTCAAAATAGAAATTTGATGATTTTCAAAAATTTAACAATTTGATAATCTTTTGGAATAATACAAAATCAAAATAAAATTAAGTAAATTGATAAGAAAGTAGAAATTCGGGCATCTATTTTTTATTATTATTTTTGTATAAAATTAAAATTTGGAAAAAAATTTGTAATTAAATTTATTTCTTTTGAATTATAAAATTTTTAATTATAATTTTATTTAAAGAAATTTTAAATTTTTGTTTAGTAAAATTTGGAAATATATTAGACTTAATTAATGAAATTTATTAAAAATAATATTTAATTTATATATTTTAATTTCCTTTTTTTTCATAATCAATTTATTTTATATTAATTTTTTATAATATGAAAATATCGTAAATATATTTTTGTAAAAATTTTTGATTAAAATTTTATTCTTATAATGTTGATAAAAGGTTGAAAGAAGAATGTTAAAATGTACTATAAAACATTCATGTAACTGATAAATCAATTTAACGATATGCTTAAAAATTTCAATATTATAATAATATATTATAAAACGTTCACGTAACTGATAAATGAATTTAACATCTTATCATGAAAATGATATAATATTTCAAAAAAGGAAAGAACTATCAGAAATCAAAAGTAAGAAATTAAAATTTAAAAATTGAAATAGAAAAAAATATGATGCGCAAACATTTAATCCGTTCCTTTTGATTTATTGATCGTTAAGTTACAGGTCAATCAACCAATTAACATATTTAATCCGTTCCCTTTGATTTATTGATCGTTAAGTTAAAGGTCAATCAACCAATTAGTCAATTAATAATCAGTCAATCAATCGATCAGGTAATCAATCAATCAATCAGTCAGATAATCAGTGAATTCAATCAGTTACAGTTTAGTGGACGAAATTGAATAAAATTTTGGAAAATGAAATAAAGCGTAAAATTAAAGGCTTACATCGATGTGATTCATTTATTCCATTTTAAATGTAAATTTACTCAAACCACCGCCTCATTTTGCCTTTTCCGCCTTTTGTTATATTTGGAATGGATGAAAAGAGTGGGCGTATTAGTAGTAATAATAATAGTAGTAATAGTAATAGTAGTAGTAATCATAGTGTTAGTAATCTGCCATCTTTGCTCATCAATAAAATGCACGAAATTAGACCTCAAACTAAATAAGCTTAGGCCAAGAAAGATTCGTCTTCTTCCTCCTCCTCCTCCTCCTCCCTATCGTCTCAATCTTTTCCAGCTGAACAAATCTAAATAACAAATATTGACAACAATCACAGTTTTGTCGCTTAAATATGTATAAATTTAAATTTGCTGCAAAATTTAAATAATCTCGACAAAATGCATCAATAAATCAATCAATCAATCAATCAACCAACTGATCAATGAATCATTTGAAATTGGTAGAAAATTTTTGAAAAATTATTAATTAAAAAGAAAAATTAATCAATAAATTAATATTATATAAATTATAGAGAAAAAAATAATTATGTTATTAAGAAAAAAGATAATAATAGTAATAATAATAATAATAATAATTCAGGCCTGAAATGAACCTTTAATAGTGAATGATGCTAATTTCAGGTTCAAATAAATCAATGAAAATAACCATGCTCTCGTGAAAAATTCAATAGTTTCAGCAAAATAATGAAAAAAAAAAAAACCTTTTTCTAGGCTACAAATAACTTTTTTAAACCATAAATGGGCCATAAATAACCTTTTTTAGGCCATAAATGGCTTTTCCAAGGCCATAAATAAGTTTTTTAATAGTATTTGATGAGAATTTAAGATTCATTTTTACTAATTGACTTATTTCTTAAGCGAATAAATAAATTTTTTCATACCAAAGAAAAAAGCCAAATGAATTTCTGATCTGTTGTCCTAAATGCCAAAAAGAAGCCAAATGAATTGTTGATTTGTTGTTATCGTGAATGACAAAAAAAAAAAACAACCAAATAAATCTTGGTTTGTAAGAGCCAAATGAGTTTTGGCTTGTTATTCTAAATGTCAAAAAGAAGCCAAATGAATTGTTGGTTTATTATTCTGAATGCCAAAAGAAGCCAAATGAATCTTGGCTTGTTATTATGAATGCCAAAAGAAGCCAAATGAATTCTGTCTTAATCCAGAATTAGTAATGAGTATTATTCATATGATTTGTTACAGTAGTATTTATGTATATTTGAGTTTAAATTAATTATTAAAAATATATTATTTAATTGAATCTAAGAAAATGAATGCTTCTTCTCTTTTCCCTCTCTTATCAATTTAATCATATCACTTTAAATTAGATCAATTTATTAAATTAGCCTAAATTAATTTGTAATTTATTGAATTAACTAATCTAAGTGTTTTTTTCTTAGCTAACTGTAATTAATTTAATATCAAAAATTTCATTTAAAACTTTTATATTATAGTAGCATCTTTTACGCTAACTAATTTAGCGTAAAATTTTACTCGATAGTTACCATATTAGCATCTTTTAGGAGCAATCAACTAACTTGATGCGTAAAAATTTACTCGAGACTTCTATATTAACAGCTTCTATACATAAATAACTAAGCGTAAAAGTTTATCGAGAGTTACTGCCATATGGATAGATCTTTGCTCGAGAGTTCTACATTAACAGCTTCTATGAGTAAATAACTAAGTGTAAAAAATTAAGCGTAAAAGTTTACTCGATACTTACCATATTTAGCAATATCAAGCATAAAAGTAAAATTCAAAGCTTCGATCGATAAAGATTTGTCACAAGTCTTTATCGATCGAATGATATATGATAAATGCAATATGATAATAAATGCCTTTCAAGAAGCAAATACACATAAATTACATAAACATATTGCGATAGTATTTTCAATTATATGATCTCGATCAATATCATATTACAAAAAAATAGTAACTGCCAACGAATAAATTATTTTTATGAAAATTTCATAGTTCAAAGAATAAAAGTTTTTTTTTCATTTCATCTGATCATCAAAATTTTAGGAACAATGAGATTTTATCAAAGATAACATATATATATGCATATGTGCTAATTTCAATTAATATGCTTTTAAATTAAACTTTATAATTTGAAATGGATCATTAATTAAACTTTATAAATTGGAATGGATCGTTTCTTCAATCATTAAAAACTTTTAATAATTAATTTTTAATTATTTTGATGAAAGAAAGAAGCTTAAAAGATTTTGATTTTAGATAATTTTATCGATTTGTTTTATTTGAAAATGTAGAAAAAAGAATATAAATTATAGGAAAAATTATTTTTGATTTATTATTTATAATTAATGATTATAAAAGAAAAATAATTTAATTGATATGAACAGGTAAACTAAAGTGTTGATATGAACAAATAAACTAAAGTGTTGATATGAACAAGTAAACTAAAATATTGATATGAACAGGTAAACTAAAATATTGATATGAACAGGTAAACTAAAGTGTTGATATGAACAAGTAAACTAAAATATTGATATGAACAGGTAAACTAAAGTGTTGATATGAACAGGTAAACTAAAATATTGATATGAACAGGTAAACTAGTAAAAGTCTCATTTTCTAAATTGTCAAAAAAATGCCATTTATTATCATATAATTTTATTAAAAAAGATATTGATATTATATTTTTAAAAAAAAAAAGAAATCGATAGGAGAAGGTAATTTATTTATTTCGAAATTATCAATAATCTAATCATTTATTTCCAAGAAAAATTATCAAAAAAAAATGCTAATAATCTTATTAAAAGGAAACTAATTATATTTTACTTTTAAAAGAAAAACGAAAATTGATATCGACAGGTAACTAATTATTTCTTAATTATCAATAAGATAATTATTAATTTGTTAAAGAGTTATCAATAATCTAATCATTTATTTCTAAAAACTGCCAACATTAAATTACCAAAAAAAATGTTAATAATTTAATTAAAAAGAAACTAATTATCATATTAACAGGTAATGAATTATTTCTTAATTATCAATAAAAATAATTATTGAGTTGCTACAAATTATCAAATAATCTAATCATTTATTTTTAAGAAACTGAAATTATCAAAAAATTGTTAGTAATTTTGCAAAGAAATTAATTATGATATTAATAAGTAACTAATTATAATATTAACAGGCAACTAATCATTCCTTAATTATCAATAATCTAATCATTTATTCCTAAAAATTATCAAAATTAAATTATTAAAATAAGAAAAAAATGCCATTTTATTGTCAATAATTTATTTATTTATTTTATTTTTATTTTTTTGTTATTAAAATGAAACGGTCAAATGAACAAACAAAAATGTCAAAAAATATTTTAAAACGAAAAGAAAAAAATTTCTTTTTTTTTTGTGTACTAATTTTAAACTTTAAAAATAAAACATTCGAAGAGAGAATGAAAGAAAAAAAATAGCAAAATCTTTTTAGATTAAACAAAATGTAAAAATTTTTTTTTAATATTTCAACAAATCGATTGATCGATTGATTGATTGATTGATTTTTTTGTTTTTTTTCCTTTTTTTCTTTTCAAATTGGTTGATTAAAGTGTTTTAAACAAATTTTTTTTCCGTTTTTTTTAAATTTCCTAAAATACGATAATATCATTTTGTTGAAAAATAAGTGAATTAATTCTTTTTCTTAAAAAAAAGAAATTACAAAAAAATTGAGAGAAATGATAAGAGATATAAATGATATGTATGTATTGAAAATGATATCAAATTGTTGTAAATAAATCAAAATTTCATTGTTTATTTATATTTAAAGTATAAATTGTAAATTAAATCAAAATTAAAACTTATTTGATATGAAAAGAAAAAATAAATAAACTTAGAATTATGATTCATATGAAATTGTTGTAAATAAACCAAAATTTCTTTCATTGCCTCCTTGGTATTTCATTCTTTAAAGAAGTTCAAATTTTAAAATAAAATTTAAAAAAAATCAAAAACTTACTTAATATCAGAAGATTGTTCATTTGATATTACGATCGATTGATGATCACTATTATTAGCTGATAATAATTGGGAATTGGTATTTGTTGTAGCCATTATGTATGATTTGGGCCGTTGTCGATGTTGATAATGAATGCCATTGAAACTATCGGTGATATTGTTATCGTTGTTACGATTATTGTTGAACAAATACGATAATCCTTAAAAATGAAAATAATTTAAAATTTATAATAGAATAAATATATGATCAATGGTTATCAAATATTAAATGACCATAACGAATGATTGACCTGAAAAATCATTTTCAAATCATTTCATTTCTATTTTATCACTATTATTAATATTATCCAAAATTATTTTCATTGCATATTTCATCATTCATCCCACTGCTATAGCATTATCATACCATTGTCATCATCATCATCATCATCATCATCATCATCATCATACACCATCATCAGTCATTTCAATACTATCGTATTATCATATCATCGTCATCATCATCATCACTATCATCACCATTATCATCATCATAAATTATCATCATAATCATTATTATACATCACCATCATCGTATCATCATCATCATCATCATCATCATCAGCCATTTATTTCAATATTCAAATTTGGTAAAATAAAATAATCGCATAACTTCCACTTTTTCTCTCTCTCTCTCCTCTCTCTTTTCATTATAATTTTTACTTAATAAATTGAAAAATATTCAAAAAAGTTTCAGTTTTTTTTCTTTTATAAGAAACAAAGAGAGAGAGTGAGAGAGGGAGGGAGAGAGGGAGAAAAATTAAGAAATGTAATTTTTTTTTGGAAGAAAGAAAGCTAATCAACACGAATGATATATTTATCAATGAGATAAAAAAAATTAAAGTAAAAGAAAATTTCATCCAAAATGAATGTATCAATCAACAAAAAAAAAAGAGCAAAAGAAACAAGTTTGATTGCAAAAAAAAATTAAAAGATTTCCGAATTGATTTATCAAAAAGAAAAAGAAAAAAAAATTTGCTTAAGTAAATTATTTTAGGATAAAATTTTTTCATTTCAAATTATATTTTCTCTTTCAACAAAAAAAAATTAATTAAAAATTTTTCTAATTAAGCATGGCATAGAATAATAATAATTAAGCAAATATACTTACATATATACAAATGTATTCTAGTAATTCAATTTCATTATTACAGTCATTCATTATCATTATTACAGTAATTCAATTCCAAAATTACGGTAATTCACTTTTATTACTGCAGTAATGCAATTTCATTAATACGGTAACACATTTTCATTGTTACAGTAGTCCAATTTCATTATTACGGTATTTTATTTTTATTATTACAGTAATTCAATTTCATTATTATAATAATTTCAAGACTGCGTAGCAAAATAATCGTCAAAATACATATTATCGTAATTTGAAATCATTTGCTATATTAATGAACGATCATAGATTATAATGAACATAAAATGGATACTGTAATTAAGCAAAATATATAAATTTTTACAGTATATAGGAAAGTATGTTTAATATAAAATTTAAATTGTAAGAAATAAATTAATTCAATGCCAATTATTATTATTACAATTTTTTGATAAACAATATAATGCCTATTGAAACATTTCGTCGATAAATTTATTTTTGAAAGATTTTTTTAAAAAAAAAAGAAAAAATAAAAATTAATTAAGAAAATGGAAGAAAAAAATCGTTTCGCCACATAAGCTACAATGATAGGACGAAAAACCAATAAATTAATTTAGTTCTAATTACTGAAATTTATCAATTAATTTTGATTTTTTATTTTTCTTTTCTTCAACACATCAAAATGAAAATTCGAAAAATTCATTTCTTCCGAATTAATTTAGGGAAAAATAATTTTTAGTATTTTCATTTTTTTTGCAAAGACAAAAGATTTTTCTCAAAAAAAAATTTGATAATAAAATTGTTAAATGTTAAATTTTTAATTTTAATTTATTTCATAAATTTTGAGAATGAAAAATTTTAATTTTAATTCTTTAAAATATTACATTATTCTTTTTATTTTATTCTCGAGAAAGCAAAAAAAAAGGTGGAGATGTGGAAAAGAAAACAAGCAAAATTAGTAAGATTAGTAAGAGAAAATTATTCTCGAGTAAATTATTGATAAAATAGAAAAGATTCAAAGTAGCATAAAATTTGAACTATTATTTTAACTTTTTTTTGCTAATTTTTTATTACTTTTAATTCTCGAAAAAAAACCGAACATAAAGATGAGTTATTCTTGAGTAAATAATTATTACCGTAAGATAGCAGCTAAATTTTTTTTTTTAAAAATTTTCAACATTTATTATTTTAGGAAAAAATATGGTGATGATGAAAGGGAAAGATAAAATGAAATGCCTCCTTAGCTCTTCTTATCGATCGTCATATTTCATTATCATCAATAGATAATATTATTGATTTTCGTTTATTTAACGAATGAAAATTTTAAAATTCACACAATCATAAATCAGTGTAAAATTTCAAAATTCAAAGAAAGCTATATATCAATTGGAAAATTCGCAAATTTTAACAGCTGCAACAATTCTGCAAACCAATGTTATAAAGAGTTGTTAGTAATAAATAGAAACAAATCATTTCTTAAAAATATTTCTTATCGAAAAAAAAAAGAATTATTATTTATTTCAATAAGAGATAAACAGAAATAAACGAATGTACTTTTTTCTTTGATTAATTAATTAAAAAAAAAGAAAATAAAATTTTTAACAAATTAAATCGATAATAGATATGTTTAGAAGAATGAGAGTACTTTGAGAAAAAGTACTTTTTTTTTTTTGTTTTTATTTTTCTTCTCCGAGAGATATACCGAGAAATTTATTTAAGATTAAATGATCAAATTGAATTATAAAGCGAAAGATTGTTCTTGAAAATGATCATTGCTTTTTCTTCTCCGAGATGTACCGACAAACTTATATGAGATTGATGGATCGTTTGAATTCAGTTTTTGTTTCCTTTTCTTCGAGATATACCGAGAAATTTATTTAAGATTAGATGATCAAATTGAATTATAAAGCGGAAGATTATTTCTTAGAGTGATCATTGCTTTTTATTCCCGAGATACGAGAAATTCATTTAAAATAGATAGATCATTTGAATTCAATTTTCGTTTTTTTCTCCGAGATATGCCGAGAAATTTATTTGAGACAGATGATCAAATTGAATTATGAGCGAAAAATTATTAGTGATCATTTTTTTCTTCTCGAGATATAGTGAGAAATTTATCTGAGGAAGATAATGATCAATTGAATTGCTGATAAAAAATTATTCGTGAGAAAGATCATTTGAATTCAATTTTCTTTTTTCCTCCCGAGATATAGGAGAAATTCATTTGAGATAGATAACAATCAGTTGAATTGCTGATAAAAAAGATCATTCCACAAAGTGATCGCTTAAATTTATTTTTATTTAGTCATCAAATATACGATCAACTATTTCAACTGTATGATTATTTGATGCAAAAATTATGAATACTTATTCGATCAATCATAATTATGATAATTTGAAATACTGATAAATCATTATCAAAATAGTGAATGATAGTAATGATCATATCACATCGTCTTTATAATGTTTTCCATAAAAATTAAAATTAAGTTATTAAATCTTCTGATATTTATAAAATAAATTTTCTGCAATAAATTAGAGAAAACGAGGCTAGCAGCAAAAAAGCCCAGAAAGATTAGCAATAAATTTTAATATCTTCTAAGCAAAATCTATGAATAAAAAAAAATCTGCAAGCAAGGAAATTTAATAAAAAAAGAAACAACAAAGTGATGGTTAAAAAATCCTAGCCAAATAATTTGGCTAGGATTTTTTAATCATCTAAGTAAAAGATGCCGAGTTGAAAAAATATAATTTTAATTGTTAAGATGAATAAAAAATTTGGCCGTAAATTTGCTATAACCATTAGGAATTTCGATAAGTCTCGAGATGCTTTTCGTTAAATTCGAAGAAAATTCTTGAATTTGATTTAATTCGAGAATTTGACTAATAAGCATAAATTAATAATAATTGTCAAATTTATATAAATTTAATTAATTAATTAATTGAGAATTAAAAATTTATAAAGTTAGAAATTGGAAGTCATTTTCGAGAATTTAATTAATAGAAATAAGCATAAATTGATAACAAAATCATTTTATCAATTTGAACTATTAGATATGCCAAAATTAACTTAATTTTAGAATATCTTAGATTTCGGAATAATCGCCCTATCATCGATTCTCGACTAAAATTAATGATAAGCTTGGAAATATTTCTGAATATTTCTATAATCTCGAGAATACTATGGCATCATTTGGTGATAGTAGTATCAGTCTTAAATTAGACATTTAATATATGAATAAATGAGTAAATGGAAGTTGTTTTAATTTAATTGGTAATTTCAAATGTCAATGTTAAGAGTTTGAGATAAACGATCAAAAGAGATCGAAAAGTTGGAGTGGTAAAAATGAAACATTTTTAAAAAAGAACAAATAAACGTTAAGTAAACAATTGAAGTGTAACTTTTAAAGCATATCATATCAATCAACAAAAATCTTTTCGTTGTATCGATTAGATCAACTTTTCATCTTTTTTTTTTTCGATTTTCTCATATATCATTTATCTAAGATACTTCCGTGTTTATACCAATCAAAAATATGATAAAAATGATTGCATAATAAATTTAAGTTATAGAAAAGAAAAAAATTTTATTTGCTTATCTTTTCAGCAATTAATTAATTAATTAATTTGTTAATTAGGTCTTTTTTCTCGAGAATGAATTAATGAATTGCTAATAAAAATTATTACGACATGCCATTAATTTGTTAATTACGTCTCTCTTCTCGAGAGTGAATTAATGAATTGATAATAAAACTTATTACGATATGTTTTAGTTTAAAAGATTACAAAAAAAAGTAAAATGTTTCAAATATCAAATTTCAAATAGAAAAATAATAGCAATGAAAAAGAAATTTGATATTTAAGCATCAAATTTTCAATATTATTCAAATTTTTCAAAATATTTTCAATTCTTTCCAATTTTCAAAAATATTTTTTTCAATATATCCTCCAACTTTTAGTATCGTTCAAAATTTTCAGAATATTTTCATTATCCTCCAACTTATGGTATCAGTCAAAATTTTCAAAACATTTTCATTATCCTCCAACTTATGGTATCAGTCAAAATTTTCAAAATATTTTCATTATCCTCCAACTTATGGTATCAGTCAAAATTTTCAGAATATTTTCATTATCCTCCAACTTATGGTATCAGTCAAAATTTTCAAAATATTTTCATTATCCTCCAACTTATGGTATCAGTCAAAATTTTCAAAATATTTTCATTATCCTCCAACTTTGAAAAATAATGACAATATCTTCCAATTTTGCTATCAGTCAAGTTTTTTCA
Organism: Dirofilaria immitis; assembly: GCA_024305405.1. Lineage (NCBI taxonomy): Eukaryota > Metazoa > Nematoda > Chromadorea > Rhabditida > Onchocercidae > Dirofilaria > Dirofilaria immitis. The sequence goes on from JAKNDB010000068.1 coordinate 477,714, forward strand.
AACATTTTCGATATCCTCCAATTTTTAATATCATTCAAATTTTTGCAAACATTCTGAATATCTATTTTCCAATTTTTGGTTATCAGTCAAATTTTTCAAAATATTTTCATTATCCTCCAACTCATAGTGTCATTCAAAATTTTCCAAACATATTGAATATTTTCAAACTTTCAAAAATATTTTCAATATTCTCCAACTTTTAGTATTATCCAAATTTTTCAAAGTATTGTCATTTATCCTCCAACTTTCAAAAATAATGTCAATATCTTCCAACTTTTGGTATCAGCCAAATTTTTAAAATATTTTCATATCTTCCAACTTTTGGTATCAGTCAAATTTTTCAGAATATTTTCAATATCTTAAAACTTTTAGTATCATTCAAATTTTTCCAAACATTTTATCAATCAATACTAATGTGCTTCTACAAATATCTAAATTATTCGATTTTCCAGTTATATTTTTATCAATCAATCAATCTTGACATTAACTTTAGGCTCTATAGAAATCATAAACATACGAGAATTCATTTAATTTTCATGACACTATATTATTTGATAATAATATGATTCGAGATATTTGATTATAAATATCTAAAAATTTTAACAAATCAAAAATGCATATTTAATAAGAACTAATAGTATTTGAAGAATTAATCATCAGTTACGCAGGTATATCATGATTATCAGAAACTTAATTTAATTTTGCAAAAAAAATATCACATTTTTAACAAGATAAATCGAGAAATGTTTAGTAGATAATTGAGAAATATTTGGCAGATAATCGAGAAATGTTCGGTAGATGATCGAGAAATGTTTGGCAGATAATCGAGAAGTGTTTGGCTGATAATCGAGAAATGTTTGGCAGATAATCGAGAAATGTTCGGCAAATAATCGAGAAATGCTTAACAATTATCAATAAACTACAATTTAAAGAATATTCATTTGGAAAAATAAAAAGTCTGTAAATGAAATTTACATTGTAGGTGCTTTAGCAAAAACAAAAAAATGAATGATCATAGATCATATATTTATTGATAAGAGCAAATCTTATCAGTTCTAAAATTTATTTTTAAATTTATTATACTAAGCGATGATATCACTAGCTAAAAAAATCAAAGGCACAGAGAGAGAGAGAAAAAATTGAGTATAAAAAAGTAACTAAAAAAAACTTGTTTATAGAAATAATAAATAACTAAAGAGAGAGAGGGAGAGAAAGGGAGAAAGAAGGAGAAGAGAGACAAAAACTGAACATAAAAAAGTAACTTAAAAAACTTCAACGAATTTATTATTTCTACAAATAATTAAAGGGAGAACGAGAGAGTGAGAGAGAGAGGAAAGAGAAAGACGAAAAACAAAAATTGAATACTAAAAAAGCTTCAACAAACTTATTATTTCTATAAACAATTAAAGAAAGAGAGAGAGAGAGAGAAAGAAAAAGAAGAAAAAATTGAATATAAAAAGTAACTAAAAAAGCTTCAAAAAATTTAATATTTCTATAAACAACTAAACAGAGGGGGAAGAGAAAGAAAGAGAGAGAGAGAGGGAAAGAGAAAGGAGAAAAACAAAAATTGAATACTAAAAAACTTCGACAAATTTATTATTTCTATAAACAATTAAAGAGAGAGAAAGGAGAGAGAGAGAGAAAAGAGGGAGGGAAAGGGAAAGAAGAAAAACAAAAATTGTTTATAAAAAAGTAACATAAAGAAAAAAATTTCAACAAATTATAAGTGATAAAATGATAAGAAGTTAAAATTTGGCAAAATTATTTTTCAACAAAATGCTATCATATAATCTAGCAATTTCGTTTCATTTTCTTTCATTCATCTTATCAATTATCAATTTTTCAGATTGCAAACTATCAAATGTATTACGTTATTTTCACGTTAAAAATACGTACACTTCCGTCATGCATTCGTAACAATCGAATTATGGTTGAAGAACAATACAATTTTCTCGACAATGCAGCAGCAGCATACTTATTATCAATGCTTAAAGGGATGACAATGATAATCATAAAAAGAGATGATTGATATAAATATTTCAAAGAATTTTTCCCGACAATTAAGCATATTATCTTTGATTGAAAGAATAAAAATGATAATGATATGAAGAGATGATTGATATAAATATTTCAAAGAATTGAAATGAAATCAATTTCTTCGCAGCACATTTGAAATAATAGATAAATGAGAATGAATTGATAATTTTCAACAATATCAAGAATGTTAAATGATAATATATAAAATGAAATGGATTTATTGAAATGCATGAAATCTTCTTTTATCTTTTATAATTTTCTATTAAACTTTTCCACACATATAAAAATAAGAAAAAGAAAATAATTTTATAATCTAAAATTTAAATAATTAAATACTTGAAAAAAATGAAATAAAATTGTCCGAAAAGAAAAAGTTCTAATTTTATAAAAGCGTAAATTTTTCAAAATTTCATCCAACCGCCAAAATTTTTATACCAATTACAAATGATCCGAATTAATGATAAGATATCAATTGTGAAGAACTTAGAAAATAAAGTTTAACAAGATATGTAAAGATTTAAAAAAGGAGAGAGAGAAATAAAGAGAAAAAGAAAGAGAGAAAAGAATAGTCATTTTGGATTATCTGAACGGAAAGATAAAATTTAAAAAAAAGAAACAAAAAAATTAATTATTAATTGTCAATCGGTATTATCACTCTATCTTATCACTTTCCATAGTCTATCAAATATTTCTAATTACAAAAAAAAAAAAAAAATTGTCCTTTGACCTAATTTGATATATTGTTGTCAATTCGTGTAAGAAAAAATTCTTGCCATCTCTTCCCTTAACTTTTTGATCAATGAAATCATTATCATTTATCTTTTGAAAATTCCGCCTTATTTATGCTATCGATATAGATATTTTATCAAAATTCAAATTATGGAAAAATTACTTGAATATGATAATAATTCAAGAAGTTTTGTAAATATCATTGATAAGAATATGATCAAAAGTTAACAGAATTTGATTAAGGAATTTTCCTATTGGAATTATGTAAAAGAAATAAGCTTTTGATTAAAGTCAGGTAATCAATTAATAAAGGTAAATAGTTTTAAAGACTGATGAAGCAAATGACAACAACACTAATGATAAAGACCTACAAATGTTAAATGGCCACCCTATAGTTTACAACCTTTCACCTTTATCAAATCTCTTTTGCTGCTCTTGCAATTGTAAAGATCATCTAAAACAGAGCATAGCTATCATCACAATTACAATTCTTCCTGATATTATCGTTTATCTTAGCATCACTTGTTGTTATCATATTTGATTACTTTTATCACTTTCTGATTGGCACAATTATCATTACTTCATGATTAGTTATTCTTATTTATCATTTCAAATTGTCCTTATGTCCTCCTTAAAAATATATAAGTTAAGCACTTCTTTCATAGTTACACCAAAAAAATAGAAATTAAGAAATCTTCCTTAGTTACAGTAGGAAAAAATACAAAACGAAAATTTCTTTTCATACAGAAGATCATAGTTACAGTAAGCAAAAAAATGTAAAATAAAAATTGGTGTCATAGTATAGCTAAGTAAAAAGTGCAAAAATAAAAATTGGTATCATAGTTACACGAAGATCATAGTTACAGTAAATGAAAAAGTACAAAATAAAAATTGGTTTCATAGTTACAGCAAGATCACATCAAAGTAAGCAAAAATGTAAAATAAAATTTGGTATTATAGTTACAGTAGGATCATAGCTACAGTAACTAAATTAGTGCGAAATAAAATTGGTTTCATAGTTACAGCAAGATGAGAGTTACAGTAAATAAAAACAATGAAATTTCCTTTCATACAGCGTGATCATAGTTACAGTAAGCGAATGAATGAAAAATAAAAATTGGTTTCATAATTACAGTAAGAAAAGGGTGAAATTAAGAATGATTACTAAATAAGTTCTGCATAGAAGACGGAAAATTCTTAAAAAAAGAATCAATCAAAAAAAAATTCAAATGAATTCATAGAAAATAAAAATTATACAATCTCAGGTAAAAAAAAAGAAGAACAACAATTCTAATAAATTGATATTAATTAGGTACAAATTCAAAAATCTCATTTGCAATAGTTGAAAGTTTTTCAAACTTTTCCAAACAAATTTTTCCTATGAAAACATTTCTCGCCAAAAAACTCAATTACTACAGTAATGCTTCTATAACAGCGATGTATGAATATTAAGAATTTAGAAATTTCATTGTTTAAAAAAATTTTTTACAATTTAATAATTATTTTAACATATTTCAAATTCAAAAATCTCGAAGAAAAAACCAAGTCTCGAAAGAAAAAGAAAATGAAAATAAGCAAAAAATTTGCTGCAATCGATTACCAAAATTTTAATATTATCACTGACTAGGCTAATTTAATCAAAATAAAAGCCAAGAGCGAGAAAATTCTCATTTAGTTTGAAAAAGAGACGAATGAAGTCAAAGTTAGCAAATATTTCTGGAAAAAAAAAGGAAGAAATTCTTTTTAAGAAACTTAACTGAAACCAATCAGAAAGGAAGAAGAAATTTTTGGCCAAAATAAAGCCAAAGCCAAAGCCAAATTCATTGCTTTGTTAAATCGTTTTAGGATGAAAAATAGCTAAAGTTTAAAATTTTAATTTTTGAAATTATTTCGAATAATTTTTTTGCCAAATAATATATTAGATGAATTTCTCATCCTTTTCTGTTCCAAATAATGAAGGTAATAAATTCGTTATGACAAAAATAGCCTATTGCTAGGCTTCTTTTTTTCTGAGTTCGAAAGAAGAAAGAAACAATTTATTCTTTAAGAAGAATCTTTTCCTTTTCCCTGATCAAATCATCGAAGTTTTTGTTTTTGTTTTTTTTAGAACTATTATTCATCAATTCATATCAATCAACCAATATTCGATTTGTTTCTCATTTCATAACTGTCATATAGGAATAAATAAAATAAACTTTTTTATTTCCAATTTTTTTAAATTTAATTTTTATTTAATTTCAATTTTCAATATCTTATTGAATAAATAGATTTTAAATTAAAATATTAATAGAATAATTAAACAATCAATAAATGATTTTATCAATTATATTGATAAATAGTAGAAAGATAATGGCTATAGGATTAAAAATTGAATTTAAGTAGCAATTAATCCATATCTTACTAAATGAAAGAAATTAAAAATTAAATTACTAATTACAGTAACATGACAGTATAGGTACAGTAATTAAATTAAAATGTTTGTAATGAAATTAAAAATTAAATCAAAATATTAGCATAAAATTAAAAATTGAATTAAAATACCAATAACGAAGTGTAGGAAAAAGATGAAACTAAATTAAAAAGTACTATTTGTTGAATCAAAAATTAAATTGAAATATTGTCAATGAAATAAAAAATTAAATTTGAACTCAAATAATGAATTATTATCAATTGCCAATGACGTATAGAAGAAAGACGAAGCCAAAATTAAAATGCTAAGAGTGAAATTAGAAATTAAATTAAAAATTGAAAAGGAAATTAAAAAATGGATTCAGAATTGCTAATTGCCAATGACGTATAGAAGGAAGTTGAAGCAAAAATTAAAATGCTAAGAGTAAAATTAGAAATTAAATTAGAAATTAAAAAATCGATTTGAAATACTAACAGTGATTGCTAATTGCAATGATGCATAGAAGAAGTTGAAGCCAAAATTAAAATGCTAAGAGTAAAATTAGAAATTAAATTAGAAATTAAAAACGAAATTAAAAAATGGATTCAGAATTGCTAACAATAATTATTGCTAATTGCTAATGAAATGAAAAACGATAAAATCATACTGTACATTTATTTTTTTATGCTCATATCAATTTATTTCATAATGGATATAAATAGAAAATGGTACGGTAAATAATTTTTTAAAAAACAAAAATTGATATTTGATAATTAAATTTGATTTGAATTAATTTAAATATTTCAAAAATTCAAAATATAAAAATCATAAATGAATTATGAAATATTTATAATATATTTTATGGTATTTTTTTGAAATTATTTTAAAGTATTCAAATTCAATTTTTAATTATCACTAAATATAGCAAATAAAAGAAAAGGCTTTTCATTTTTTTCTTTTTGAAATTATTGTAAAAATATTTTATGCTAATAAAATAAAGCAAAAACTTTCAATCGATGGAATTTTTTTCAATAAACAAATATGATGCATTTCGAGAAAAAAAGCATAATGCAATGAAATCTCGAGAAAATGAATACTTTTGTCATTTAACATTTCATGTAAATAAAGTAGGAATAAATTAAAAGGTTTTTTCCAAAAAAAAAAAAAAACTAATAATCTAAAGATTGTGACAACAAATTTTGCCAATATAACTTTTTCAATTTTCATAAATAAATTCTCGAGAAAAATCATAATAAAATGGAATAGTCGAGAAAAATGAATACATTTTGTTAATTTGTTGTATTTGAAATGATAAATAAATATATTTGTTAGTTTTTATGTCACAATTTTTCGCAAAAAAATTTAAAGAAATTTTAATCAATCATTGTTTGCTTCGTTTTAAAACTTTCTTTTTCACTCATACAGAATAACAACAACAGAAAAGTTTGGCAAAGTTTAGGAAAAAAGTTGTCTACTTCTTTTTTTTTTTCAAACCTGTCTACATTATTTCGTTGTTGTTAGCGATTATTCATCGAACAAATTTTTTGTTTAGAAGTTAAATCAAAATTGTCGAGAGTCGAGACAAGCAAGTATATGCTCATTTTTTTGCTTTTTGCAACTTAAACTTACTAAATTATAATTTGCTCAAACTTTTAACAATTTTATTTATTCGTAAAATTAATTGAAATTTTCGAAAATTTGCAAACATTTGAATTTTATTGCTTCCTTTCTTTACTAATAAAGAAATATCATTTAAATAATAATAGCACACATATTTAATCTTATCAAATTTTGATAATAATAACGATATCATTATATCATATATTCGATCTTATCAAATATTGATAAGAATGATAGCGTACACATATATATACATGATTTAAGATAATGATAGACATAATGAAGAAATATTATTCAAATAATAATATATATTTAATCTTATCAAATTTTAATAATAATAAACGATATCATTACAATATATATTTAATCTTATCAAATACTGATAAGAATGATAGCATACGCATATATACATATATGATTTAAGATAATGATAAATGTAATAAGTATCATTCAAATGAAAATAACATATTTAATCTTATCAAATTTTGATAATAACAAGATATGATTAAAATATATATTCAACCTTATCAAATATTGATACCATAAGTATATATGAGATTTGAAATAATGATAACGGTTATTTGATGTTGTCAAAAAAAGAAAGTCGAATTCTGATCTTAAAAAAGGATATGATATAATCGTAAATAAAAATTTAAATATTTCAATAATAAAATATATTTTATTCTCGAAAAGATTGTCTCGAGAATTCTTATAATTTTTTCGAATAGTCCATTTCATTTATTTATAAAATCTTTTTTTTATTTTTTTCAGTGATAATTTTTTGATTATTTTAAATCATTTCAATAATAAAATATATATTACTCTCGAGAAGAACATCTCAAGACTTTTATAATTTTTTTGAATAAACCATTTCATTTATTTATAAAATAAATTACTATTTTTCTTCAATGATAATTTTATAATAATTTTGATTATTTTAAATCATTTCAATAATAAAATATGTATTACTCTCGAGAAAAACACCTCGAGAAGAACATCTCAAGAATTTTATAATTTTTTTGAATAAACCATTTCATTTATCTATAAAATCTTTTGCTATTTTTCTTCAATGATAATTTTATGATTATTTATGATAATTTTAAATCAAAATAACTAAGCATTAAAATGAATAAATAAAGTAAAAGATACTAAGAAAAGAAATACGAAAGAATAATATTATTTGTTCGATTAGATATTTATATTTTTCAAATGGCATTTGATGGCACAAAGTAGTACATTTTATCCATCCATTTATCCATCCATCTATCCATCTATCCATACATATATTTCAAACAAATAGTTGAAAATTGTCAAAAAATCGATTTTAATTTTTTAAAAATTAAAATCTTTTGAGAATGGATAAATTCATAAAAAAATTTGATCAAAAAAATTTCATACATTCCTTTTCATTTTTTAATATCCAAACAATACTTTATTCCCTTTCTTTTTGCCTTTCCTTTTTTTAAAAAGAAATATTTGAAATATTTTATCAAATACAGGTAGGTTAGTATTAGGTTAATATTAAATCAATTTGACGACAATTTAAATTTAAAGCATTCTCGAAGGAATTTCATCTTAGCTCAAAAAAAGTTAAATAAATTTATTATTATCGAGAAATCATAATAATGATAAATAATATTTTCGAGAATGAGCATATATACCAGATTTAAATTTAAAGCTTTCTCGAACGAATTTCATCTAAGCTCAAAAAATTAAGTAAATTTATTATTATCGAGAAGTCATAGTAATAATAAACAATATTTTCGAGAATGAGCATATATACTAAATTCAAATTTAAGGCTTTCTCGAAAGAATTTCATCAATACAGGTAGATTAGTATTAAATTAATTTGACAATTTAAATTTAAAGCTTTCTCGAAGGATTTTATCTTAGATCAAAAGAAAAATTTGAACAAAGTTAAATAAATTCAAAAAAGATTTATTATTATCGAGAAATAATAATAATAAAAGGCATTTTCGAGAATAAACATACATACCATTTTTCGAGAATGCTTCAATGGATGTTGCTCGTGTAAGACATTTTTTCGTGATGCAATCTGTCATTTCAGTCTTTTTATCATCGGTGATAAATTTATATTAGCTGAAAAATAAGATAAGAAATTATATTTATTGCAAGAAAAATTTGACATTATTAGTAAGACAAAGAAAATTTATTAAAATAGAAATAAGCATAATAATAATTACAAAAATAGCAATTAATGATAATGATAATGATAATGATAACAGCTGTGTCCTTTTCATTGCATCTTAAATCATAATAAAAAATAGTAGTAATAGTTATCGTTAATCTCATTAATCCAGAATGATTAATTAATGATAATGATAATAGTAATATTACAAGATCTTTTTCACTATCTGTTAAGATCAAATAGCAATATGAATCGTAAAATAGGCGATTAGCGATAAATGATAGTGATAATTATAGAAGTAGCATCCGTGGATTTTTATCGCTTCTAGATCCAATAGTAATTATTAATCATAGAAATGGTGATTGATTAGTGATAAGAAATGGTGGTTAAATAATGATAAGAAGTGGTGATTAATTGATGATAACGATAACAGTAATATTAAGAGATCCTTTTCACTATCCGCTACAATCAAATAACAATAAAAATAGGCAATTAACGATTTCTAGATCCAATAGTAATTATCAATTATGGAAACGGTGATTAATGATAATGATAATAGTAGTATTAAGAGATTTTTTCACTATCTGTTAAAATCGGATAGCAATATTAATGGTTAAAATTGCGATTAATGATAAATGATAGTGATAATAGTAATATTCAAAAATTTTTTCACTATTTGTTAGATCTAACCAGCTATCACTAATTGTAGGAATGGCGATTAATAATTAATGATAATATCAATGATAAACAGTGATATTCAGAAATTTTTGTTTCTCATATATTTGATTCTAACATTTGATAAGCTTTATCAACAATATTTGTTCCTGTGATAGGAATTTTATAGATAAATTGAGCATGAGATATCTGAATTAACTGCTTACTAGACGATTAAAATATAAATGGAAAAAATTGAAAGATAATAAAATGAATGAATCATTATCAACATCTGTCTAATCCACTGATGGATTAGATGAGATGGCATGATAACAATGATATGATAAAGAAGTTTTTAGGGAGTTTTTTCGATAGAAAAGTATATATGATTTGTAATATTATGCTTTATTCAAATGATATCATTCGTAGATAATATTATCGATAAAAATAATTCTTTTTACATTTTTCAAAAATATCTAAAATTAATTAATTAATTGATTAAAAATTAAATTATTTATTATATCTAAAATTATTTCGATATTTCTTGAATAAATTACTTTTTTGTTTCAAAATAAATGAAATTTATTAAATTTTATCAAATTTTTTAAAATTTGATAAAAATTATTTGTTACAAATTAATTTTCGATATTTCCATTTATGTTCTATAATTTCAAATATTTATTTTTTTCTAATAAATTTTAAATAATATTTTTCATTTTCATATTTTTCAAATATTTTAATTTTTTCTTTTTGACGAACAAAAATATCTGATAATTATCATTTTTTCCGTCTTATCTCGAATCTTATTCCGAATTCTCGAATAATGGCATTAGAAAAAAAAAAGAAGCATTTGATAATTGTCATCCTTCAGTCTTATCTCGAATTCTCGAATAATGACATTAGAAAAAAAAAGAAAGCAGCTGTCTTACTTGTCACGATATCATAATTATTGATATTTTCTTTTTCTTTTTTTTTCTTAAATTTTTATCATCAAATTTTTGAAACAAAAAAAACAAAAGGAGAAGATGATGATATCATATCATGTGAGAAGGATATTTTTAATTTTTATTTTTCGAAATTTATATAAAATTATAAAAAAGACATATATTTACCAATCAATCAATCGATCAATTAATCAATCGATCTATTAGAACGATGAAAGAAATCATTAGCCCTGAAAATTATTACCTTTCTAAATTCTTTTTTTTTTTAGCAAATGAAAAAAAAGAATCGTTGAATAAAAACTTCATATTTATTGCGTATAATTCATAGTACTATCATCAAATTCTTTCCTTAAAAAATATTCATACTATTATTATTAAATGAGGAAAAAGTATTTGTTATTACAATAGAAAGTCTTATTGTTTATTGTTTATAATTATTTTTGATGATAACAAATAAGGAAAAAGAACTGCTAATTACGATAGAAAGCTTATTGACTATTGTCAGCACTTATTGTTGATGATATACTGAACTCCTAATTACGATAGATTATTGTTAATATTTATTATTGATGATACATTAAGGAAAAGAAGATTTAAAGCTTATTGTTTATTGTTAAAACTTATTTTTGGTGATACATTAAGGAAAAAAATTGCTAATTACGATAGAAAGCTTATTGACTATTGTCAGCACTTATTGCTGATGACATATTAAAGAAAAGGAATTTCTAATTAGGATAGAAAGGCTTATTGTCATATATCTATTGTTAATGATACAAATAAGGAAAAAGAACTGCTAATTACGATAGAAAGCTTATTGACTATTGTCAGCACTTATTGTTGATGACATATTAAAGAAAAGGAATTTCTAATTAGGATAGAAAGGCTTATTGTCATATATCTATTGTTAATGATACAAATAAGGAAAAGAACTGCTAATTACGATAGAAAGCTTATTGACTATTGTCAGCACTTATTGCTGATGACATATTAAAGAAAAGGAATTTGTAATTAGGATAGAAAGGCTTATTGTCATATATCTATTGTTAATGATACAAATAAGGAAAAAGAACTGCTAATTACGATAGAAAGCTTATTGACTATTGTCAGCACTTATTGTTGATGACATATTAAAGAAAAGGAATTTCTAATTAGGATAGAAAGGCTTATTGTCATATATCTATTGTTAATGATATATTAAGGAAAAGGAAACTAATAATTACGACAGCTTATTGTTAATATTTATTGTTGATGATATATAGAGTAAGGCAAAAGAATTTCTAATTACAACTGAGAGGATTATTGTTAATACTTATTGTTAATGATACATTAAGGAAAAGGAACTCCTAATTACGATAGAAAGGATTATTGTTAATACTTATTGTTGATGAAACATTAAGGAAAAAGAATTTCTAATTAGGATAGAAAAGCTTATTGTCCATATATCTATTGTTGATGATACATTAAGGAAAAGGAACTCCTAATTACGATAGAAAGGATTATTGTTAATACGTACTGATATATTGACGAGAAAAATTTTTAATTAATATAAGAAACTTGTTATTAACATTTTATCACTATTGATACTAACATATTCTGTTGATGATAATCATTAAGGCATGAAAAAAAACTTTCGTCTAAGATAAAAAGCTTAATTGTTAATATTTTATCAGTAAAATACATCCATTAATAAATTTCAACTAAAAAATATTATTTGCATAGAAAAATAAATTCCGAACTTTAACCTTTTTTTTAATAATAGAAAGTTTTCTTAAATCAAATAAAGAAATTGAAAAAAAACTTTGATAACAGAATATTATTTATTTGTTTAGAAAAACTATTATCATATCACACTCAGCTATCACATTATTAATTTGTTAAAAAGACAAAATGGAAATATGATGGAAAAATTAAAAATTAGCAATTACAAAAAATAATAATAAAACAGGCTGATTTTTTAATCATTAAAGTCTTGCCTTATCATTCTTGCTTTATCATAAGTTTAGAAAAATGATAATAATAGTAATAAATAATGATTTTTGATGAAGATAATTTTCACAATAATAATAAATAATGATTGTTGATGGAGATAATTAATTTTCATTATATATTATTCATTCGTGATTCATTTGCCAACCTATTCACAAACTTTTTAATCATATAAAACTCTTCCTTTCTCTTTCTCTCCCTCTCTCTTTCCAAGAAAAAAATTTCAAATAAGATTTTTAATCATATAAAACTTCCCTCCTCTCTCTCTCTCTCTTTCCCTTTTTCTTTGTCTTTTCTCTTTCTCTTTCTTCTTTCTTCGCTTTCAAAAATTTGAATTAAATTTTTAAAGCAAACAAAAAAATTTTTGTTTGAATAAAAATCAAACAAACCATTTGAAAAATTTGAATTATTTTTAATAAAAGCAAATTGTTTATCGATTGGAATCGTTGATTTATAATTGATATCATTGATATGATTTATTTTTCCAGAAGGAACAATTTTCGAAATGGTATCATCATTTATAAATGATGATGATGATGATGATGCATTATTTATTGTCGTTCCAATTATCGGTTCCATTATTAAAGTGGAATTTTCATTGCACTGTTCTTGTTGCCGGATATTTGATGTATCAGATGATGATGATGCTGATAATGATGATGATGATGATAATATCTTCATATCGTACTTTTACAATCAAATAAATTATTATTTTGAATTTGATTTTGAAAATTATTTTTGATTGAATCTGAAATGAATAATAAAATAATAATTAAAATATTTAAAAATATAATAGTTTAATTGATATTTCGAAATAGTTAAATTGATATTTCTAAACAAAATAATTTGAAATATTTTTAAGAAAAATTATTGAAAATTTTGAAATTCATTTCTTCCTTTTTCTTTTCCTAATTTTATCTTAAAAATTAATCCAAAAAAGAAATAAATAAATAATTGTAATTTAAAGTAACATTTAGAAATATAAAAAAATCAATAAATAAGATAAGAAATGTAAACAAAATCAATTTTTTAAATTACTTACATGGTATGTTGAATTTCGTCGAATATTTGAATAATTTTTGATCTCATTATTTAAAGAATGTTGTACACCTGCTGCAGATGATGATACATTTGACCTTGTGATATTGTTATATGGTGGGATTAAATGAGTACTACTACTAGTAGTAGTAGTAGTAGCGGTAGCATTTTGCCATTTAAAAGATTCCTTCGAAAAATTATTATTATCCGATCGCAAATCATGCGTAGAAATCGATCGCGTTTCTGAAGAAATGATATTGACAATGGAAAAGTTATCATCATTGATAGAATTTTAGAATTATTATCAAAAAATTGAAAATTATTTTTAAAAATTAATTTGTAAATTATGAAGCAATCGATCAGCTAATTTATATCATCAAAAATTTCATAAATTAAATTTATTATAATCAACAATTTCGATTAGCATTTACGATATCGCAAATTACCTACAGTAAATTAATGATTATGGTATAGAAGGTTAACAGAATCATTGAGATCATCAGGACATTATTAAATTTAAATTTGTAAACATCCAAAATAAGTTCAAATGACTGTGAAATATGCCTTATGCGAATAATGTAATTTCTATTAGCATTATGGTACGTCGAATTCTTACAATAACGACGATTACGGTATGAAGTTAACAGAATCACTTAAATTATGGGAACTTCATTAGATTAAATTTATAAGCGATGAAATATATTGAAGTTATTATAAAATATAAACTTATTTCAAATAGTGTAACTTCGGTTAGTATTTATAATACTTTAAATTTCTACAGTAATAACGATTACGTAGAAAAGTTAAAAGACTTTAAATTTTTACGGTAATAGTGGTTACGGTATGGAAGTCAACTGATACGAAATTGACTTTATTTCGAAATTGATTTATAATACTATCATTATTTTCTTTAAAGCGATTTATTTGACAAAATACTTAATTGATAGAAATGAGTACAGAAGATGGGATGAAATATTTATACTAAAAAAATAATACATCTAAGTATTATTTTTAAATTAAAGTAAACTAAAGTATAACTAAAGTATAAGTATATATTCCGTGTAATTTGTAATTAATTTATAAAATTTAGATGATAAATGAATAATAAAAGATAAACAATGATTCACAAATATAATAAACAATGATTCATAAATAATGATAACGAAAAGGTATAAAACGTTAACCTTTTTTCGATACGAATTATTTGCTGAAACAGCTGCTAAAAATGATGCTTGTCGTGCGATATGTCGTTTAAAAATTTTTCTAAAATTTATCAAAAATTATTTTATATCAAAAAAAAGGAAGGAAAAAAGTTTTTGGCATTAAATATTTTCAAATTATAAATAAAATAAAAAAATTTTGAAAAAGAAAAAATAAAAATAAATTATTTAAACGATAAAATATAAATTGTAATTTAAAATATTTTGATGCAAAAATTTTGCGTAATTTTTCTTTGTTTTTATTTCAAAATTTTTTAAGAATTTTTATTTTTGTTTTTGTTTTTTTTTCATACTTACCAGAATTTTTATTTTGATCAAAGTGATTAAAAGTTTGTTTATTACTATAATCATTTCGTGTAGTTCCCTGAAATTGATAAAATTATTTGATAAAGATTAATTTTAGATTTTCAAAAACAAAAATTATATTTTTATTCAAAAGAAAAAATAAATAAATTATTATTTTGATATGATTTTTTTCTCGAAAATTTGCTACTAATTTTAATTTTAGGTTTTGACAAGAATTTGCTAAAGATTTAATTTCAGGTTATGGCTAATTTTTTCCATTTATAATTTAAAATGTATATATTAGGCTAATTTTATATGTATATATCGATTCGATTCATATTCCGATTTTAGAATTTCATGCAAATATTATATTTTCATCTTTGCTAGTTACCGTAATTAGATTGACGAATGCTTGGCAAAATTCTATTCATATTTCAATTTTAGCATTTCATCTAAGTATATTTTCATCATTGTTAGTTTACCGTAATTAGATTGAAGAATGTTTGGCAAAATTCGATAAAATATTTTTGGCTAAGCCTAATTTGATCTTATGCAATCTCATAAAATTTCCAAATTTTGCATTTACTAAATTTTAAGTATAACAAAGATGCTATTGTTATTTTGATGCAAAAATTTATTGCAATTTTTTAAATTAAAAATTATTTCAAAATTTATTTTGTATGTACAAAAAAATCAATAAATAAAATTACATTAGAATGATAAAATCACAAATTGAAATCAGAATTTTAATTTTTATTTCTTATCATTTGCAAAATTATCGCTTGGCTCTGATCTTTTAACAAACATAAATCTCGAAAGAAAGAAAAAGAAAGATTAAATTAAGAAAAAAACTAATTTTAATTTTATGAATGCAAAAATCAATCAATAAAATTATGAATCGATAAGTAAATAGAAATTAAATTTTAATTCTAAATTCCTATTCTTATTCGTTGATTATAAAAATCAATCACAAATGTAGCATCATTATCTTTTTAAGTATAGAAAAGAGCGAGAGAGAAGATTATGAACAAAATTTAAGTAATTCTTAAAGGAATACAAAATACCTCTATTTTATAGATGGACGAATTGTTGGGGTGGATAGGTTTGAATAAGGTGGTAAACGTTGTAAAAATGAACGATTTATTGTCGTTTGCCTTTTTGGTGCTATACGTAAATAATTATTATTACGTAATTCTCTGCTGATATCACTCTTATCATTTGTTGCCGTAAAACTTTGCGACATTTGATTGAAATTTATCTGAAATTTTAATAATTTTTAAATATAAAAATGATAAAGTTTTATTTTTCATTTCTTTTTTATCGATATGATATATATATAAAACTTTCTTAAATAAAAATTAACAATTTGCTTACTTTAATTTAAGTTCTATTTTTATATACTTTATTCAACAATTATTTATACTTAACAACGGAGGGAGGAAAAAAATGATTTAAATAAAATTATCAAAATTTCTTAAACTTTTTTTAAAATTTTGCTTAAAATTTCATCACCTTTTTTCCAAATGAATTTGTCGTTGTTTTTGATTGCAACTTTTTCCAATCAACTTTTCACATCGCTCAACATTTCGACTATCTTCATATAGTGATGGTGATGATAATGATGATAATGATGTTGATTGTAGCGAAATTTGCAACGCACTATGGGTACGAGTTAATGATGCAGTAGGATTTGCCAGATGTTTATAATCAATAACCGTTGGTGTTGCAATCATTTTATGCTCCAATTCGTAATGTTCATTTAAATGATAAGTTGATAAATTGGAACGCCCAAAAAAGAATACATTGTAAAAATTTTTGTAGCATTTTTTTATCCAAAATTTCCATTCAAATTTTAAGAAGCATACTGTAACGTACAGTAAGAATATCATAAGACGCAGTAAGTATACTGTAAGTTATAGTACTCCTGTATAATTAGCTATTTAAAATATTCAAAAAAGCAAGAAAAATATCGAATGAAATTCTAATTTTTCTAACATTTTTTATCCAAAATTTCTAATCAAATTTTAAGAAGCATACTGCAAGGTTCAGTAAGCATATCGTAAGATGCATTAAGTATACTGTGAGTTATAGTACTCCTGTATAAATTAGCTATTTAAAATATTCAGAAAAAACAAACAAATATTAAATGAATCATTGTAAAATAATAAATCAAAAATGATTGATTGCTATTTATAATATGATAGGAAAAATGATTTTACTTCAACAATAAAATTCATATTTTCCAATTTTATAGAAAAAGAAAAAAATGTTAAATTAATTGTTAAAAAAAATTACCTCATATCATCCTCGTGTGCAGAAATATTTTGGCAATGTAATTTTCCATTAGAGAAAATATTTTCACAATTATAATCATTTCGTTTCAACGACTAAAAATTTCTTAATTTAATTTACCAAATATAAAAATAGGTTAAAATTTCGTAAATTTTCAATTAAAAAAATTAGATATTGTCAAGCAAAATTATAATTTTTATAGTAATACAATTTTAGGATTAAAAAATTGATAATTTTCAAAAATATGTATCTCGAGTTAAGAAATTTGATAAAACTTTAGAGAAAAAGGAATTATCATTAAGTCAAAAAAATGATAATTTTTAATAGCATTATTATTTTCGACTAAACAATTGATAATTTTCCAATAAAACAAAGCAAAAGTTTTGTAGATAAAAAAGCCAAGCAAAAGATGATCGATTATTTGTAATCCAATAAACACAAAGAGTTGATAATTTCCCGATAAATGAAGCAAAAGTTTTGCAGATAAAAAAGCCAAGCAAAGATGATCGATCATTTATCATTCAATAAAACATATTTTACTAGAGTCGAGACTATTCGAACGTAATAATAAGCAATAAAAATTTAACAAAATTAATTGAGAGAAAATTCGGAATTTTATAAAAAGCTCAAATAGTTTATCGATGCAAATATAAAATTGTAAATGAGAAAAAATAAAAAGTAACAAAATTTTTTTCGATTTGTTTATTTAGGGAAATTTTTTTAAATCAATAACTCATAGATATATCAATTCCGATGATGAATTAAAATCAATAACTTATAGATATATCAATTTCGATGATGAATTAAAATCAATAACTTATAGATATATCAATTTCGATGATGAATTAAAATCAATAACTCATAGATATATCAATTTCGATGATGAATCAGTCTTAAAAATGATGGCTCTTTTTTTGTTGGCTTTTGCTTTTGCTTTTTTTTCTTTTAACAATAATCGATAAAGGACATAA
This sequence comes from Dirofilaria immitis, assembly GCA_024305405.1. Lineage (NCBI taxonomy): Eukaryota > Metazoa > Nematoda > Chromadorea > Rhabditida > Onchocercidae > Dirofilaria > Dirofilaria immitis. The sequence goes on from JAKNDB010000068.1 coordinate 496,028, forward strand.
AAGATGAAAAAAAAGAGAGAGAGAAGAAATTCCAAAGCTGAGAATTTATTTAATTTACGATCGTTACACGTTTACGCATCATTTATCATCAAACTGTTACTGATAGTAATCATATTTAAAAAAAAAAAAAAAAAAACCTGCCAATATATATTCATGTCTTAATGGTTAGAAATGATAAACTTAAATTGAAAGTTTTTTTTAAGGAAAAAAATTTTTATAATAAATTATAAAATATTATTATTTTGAAAAGTAATATCAAAACATTAATATTTTCGATGATTGAAAATGATAATTTTAATTGAAAGTTTTTTTAAAAATTTTCTTTTAAAATTGCTATTTTTTTTAAAGAATGAATCATAAAATATTTGTTTGAAAGTAATTTCAACCTACAATAATAAAAGTATATATTATAAAAATAGATGAACAAAAATTTAATACAAAAAGATAAAAAAAAAAACAAAAATGTCACGATTTCATTGGTAAGAGAGATGATAAATAAAAATTCAATATGATAAATGAAATGATATATGGAATGATGGATAATATGAAAAGTAAAAATTGAAAATGATAAAAATAGTATTTGAAAATAAAAATTTATCTCTATTAAAATTTCATTCACATCTCGTAACGATATGTTAAATGCGTTGATTTATTTTAATACGCAAAATTAAAAATAATTGTTTATAACTGATAATATGAAATGATATGAAATGAAATGAAATAAAATAAAATAAAATGAAATGAAATAAAATGACATGAAGCGAATTGAAATAAAACGAAATGAAATGAAATGAAATAAAATAAAATGAAATGAAATGATATGATATGAAATAAAACGAAATGAAATTAAATTAAATCAAATGAGACGAAATGAAACGAATTGAAGTAAAACGAAATAAAATGAAATGAAATGAAATGAAATAAAATAAAATGAAATGATATGAAATGAAATGAAATGAAATAAAACGAAATTAAATTAAATTAAATTAAATGGGACGAAATAAAATGAAATTAAATAAAATAAGATGAAATAAAATAAAATGAGATAAAATAAAATGAAATGAATTGAATTGAAATGAAACGAAATGAAATGAAATGAAATAAATTCGTAAAAGGCCGTATATATACATATATATATTTTTTAAATATCATTAAAAATACGAAAACGAAATTTCTCTTTCCTATTTTAATATTTTTATTGTCTTCGAGAAATTTTTTTATAATATCAAATCATTTAGGATTTTAGTAAAAATGAAAAATTTGCTTAAAAAAATAAGATAAAAGAATTGAGAAAGAAATATTCAAAGATTCAAAATATTCACTGATAACAGTGGGCTTAAATTATCAATATTCACTGATAAATGATGAATTTAAATTTTTAAAATAAAATTTCATTTTTCTTTCAAAGTTTTTTTCCTTCTCTCAAATTTTCTAATAATTACTTCTATTTAATTTATTGATAAATTAGAAATTAATTTAGGCATAATGCTAAATTTAAATTACTAAAAATTCGCAAAATTAAAATTCCATTTTTTTGTAAAATTTTTCAAAATTTAAATTTTAAATAATAATTATATTTCAAATTACCTATAACAAGAATGAATATATCATCATTTTTTTTCTCCCATCTTCTTTATCTTATCATTTTCTTTATCTTATCATTTACATCCCAATCTTTTTCTAAAAAAAAATTTTTTCTCTTATCTTCTTTATCTTATCATTTACATCTCAATCTTTCAGAAATTTTTAACTGTGCTTATTTGCAAAAACAAAGAAGAAAAAATAAAAAAATTTTTAAAATCTAAAATTTAAAAGGGCAAAAATTAGTCTTAACGAAAAATTTTCATTAAATAAATAAATAACGAAAAGTTTGTTTGTTTATTTGTTTGTTTGTTTTTTTCTTACTATGATATTATCAAATCTTTTTTTTTTTTAATGTACACCTTTTATATAAGAATATTTTTGGATGAAATTCGTTAACTCTTTTTTGTTAACAAAAAAAAACAAGTTTTTCTTTCCTTTTATTATATTAGAAATAAATTGGTAAATAAAAATTTGATAAAAGAGATTGTTGAATAAAAGAGAGTAAATAAAGAAAAAGTAAAAATAAACAAAAATAATCGTTTTTATTTTTGTTTATATTCTTTGATATTTTAACTTATTTTTTCATTGTTTATTTATAAACATAAAATGATGCGTTGGAAAAATAAAAATTAATCATTGCTCAACAAAATATTCTCATCAAAATTTTAGTCAATCTTTGGGATTAGGCTAAATATATTTTATAAAGTCAAGCTTATAAATACACCTATCGATGTGCTTAATTTAGAATATAGATAAGTTTTATCAAATCATATATTTGCTTTATGATTTAACAAATATTATTATTAGTTCATACCATAGATCGGGGATTAGAGATAAATACTACGCAATCATATATGCACGATTTAGGATCAAATAAATATCAGCAAATCAAATGCTTTAATTTGAAATCACACTCAAGTATCAACAAATCATATATATGTTCGATTTTGGATCAAAGGCAAATATCACCAGCCCATATATAGTGGGTCAACGATTAAGAGATAAATATTATTGATCATTTGTTCAATTTGGGATCATATAAGTATCATCAGATCATATATTTGATTTAATATTACAGATAAGCAATCATCAAATCATGGACTCAGTTTAGGATCAGCAATAAGCAACATCCAATTCATACGTTTAGATAGTATCACACAAATATCATCGCATCATATGCTCATTTTGAAATCCGATAGGTATCAACAGATCTCGAATATTCAAGAATCGTTGGATAAAATAGTAGAAATTTTATCATAGTTTCAAAATTCATCATTTTACAACTACTTATTTTATACTGCAATTCTTTATAGCCTAAAAATATGTATTAAATTACTTATATATCTATTACTATTATTTCAATTCTGATTAATTCGAATTCATAACATTTCATAATTCATATAATTTACTTATAATATTATTTCTTAGGAATATATTATCGAAATATTTTAAACGAAATTTTACGGAATCTTTAAAAAATTTCTTAATATCTTATCTTTTGATGAACGGAGGAAAATTGTATCAAATATATTTTTATAAAATATGATAATATTAGAATATGATAAGAGAAAATAATGATAATGATGATGGAAGCGAACAGTAATTTATTTAGCCTATTGTCAATTTGTTGTTACTATTACTATTATTGCTGTTATTATTATTATCGCTATTATTATTATTTAGCTCATTATTAATTTAATATTAATATCATCGTTACTATCATTATCATCACTATTAACATTGTTATTATTATTATTGTTGCTATTATTATCATTGCTATCATTATTATTATCATTACTAATGCTATTACTATTTATTATTTACTATCACTATCGTTATCATTATTATTGCTGTTACTATTAGTCCTACATAATTCCTCATCGTTATCATTGGAAGATATAATAATTTATAAAATTATCAAATTAATCAATTTTATAAGCAAAGAAAAATTTTTTTCAATATATCAATTTCTTTAATTCATTACAAATTTAGCGAATATTATAAGCAATTTAAATTGATTAATGAAAAAGAATAATTATCGAATGATAATCATTATTATTATCAAATGATAATCATTATTATATTATCCATTTAATCAATTATATTATCATAAATTTAATATTATCAAATATAAAAAGATTAATGCAAAATTTTAGAGGATATTAATTTAAAATTATTTTACCAAAAAAAAATGAAAAATTTTTAATTTGAGGAAAAAAAAATTTTTTAGGACAATTAGATGGATTATATAAAAATGCTATAATTATTTCACGAATGATGACATTTCTCTCTCTCTCTCCTCTCTCTCTCTCTCTCTCTCTCTCTCTCTCTCTCTCTCTTTCTAATTTTTTTCAAATCAGTTCACTTACCGGACAATGGAATATTGTTGATGTTGTCGTGACAGCATGTTGATCATTTTTCAATGCTATTTTTGAATGGCCTTCTATAACTATCGATGATGATGATGATAATAATAATGCTGATGTTGATGATGATGATAATGATGATAATGAGTGAAAACCTTGATGATGAGGAAGAGAATCAGCGTATTTTTCGGAATATCGCAATTAGCATTTTTCATATCCATCGTTGTTACATCACTGATAATGATATTAGCGATAGATGATGATGATGATGATAATAATAATGGATCCTCGGAAAATGATTTGATCATGGATGATTTCGTATGTAATCGTGTAACAATCATCATTTCCAATTCCAATGCACTATAATAACAATAATAAATTTAAATTAGCAAATTTTTCGAATAGTTTTTTGCATATTAATTTATCATAACAAATCAAAAATATTTCACTCGAGAATTCTCGAGTGAAATATTTTTATAAAATATCTTTAAAAAAATCATATAATTTCCATACATTCGAACATTTCTCACGTAATTTACGTAAACAATCATTTTTACTCGCATATTCGAATTGATTCTTTTTCTACAAACTTATTACGCAACTTACGCAAACAATCACTCTTTTTTCCTTGCGTGTTCAAAATGTTTTCTTCTCTTCAACAACTATCACGTAATTTACGCAAATTTTTTTGCTTACATATTAGAATGTTTTTCCTGTCTGATAACTACTGTGCAATTTATGTAAGCAATCATTTTTTAATTAAATAATCAAGTTTTTATTGTCTTTCTTTCCAACATTTATCACGTAATTTACGTCAACAACCATTTCTTAACTGAATATTTGAATGTCGTTTTTTGTTCAAACTTATCACGTAATTTACGTCAACAAATCGTTCTTTATTTACGTCTTTGAATGCTTTTTATTTGCTTATTTATCTATTTGACAATGCTTATTTAAAGGATTAAAATAAATCCAAAAAAAGGTAATAAACAAAATTCGAAATTGAATTAAAATATTTTTATTTTTGGTAAAAATAAAGAAAGCTAATGGTAAAATGATAATTATTTTGATCTGATAAATTATCGATAAAATTATCATTTATAAATCGAACGAAAAATTATATATTATTTATTTGAAAATTTCAATTAACGAAAATAATTCATTTTCCGCTTCCGTTCAGTCGATCTGACGTCAAATAGCGCCCGGAAATATTTATGGGCGTTATCATTTATTTGGAAATTTTAATTGACGAAAATAATACATTGATGAAAACAATTCATTTTCCGCTTCCGTTCAATCGATGGCTCGACCGTCAAATAGCGCCCGGAAATACTTAAGGGCGTTATTTTTGCTGAATAATTTTTATTATATATATAAATATATTCTCCCACGTTTGAAGATATAAATCGATGGGAAATGAAGATGGCTTCTATTCTTATACGAAAAAAAAAAAAGAAAAATTGATGCATAATTATCAGATCTTTCTCTTCCGATCAAACTGATATTTCATTTATAAATTAGAGAACAAAGGAAATATTTTAATTTATTTGTTGAAAAATTTGAAATGAATTATTGATTTGACTGATAATAAGATTAGATAATTTCTTTTCTTTCTTATTTACCTATAATTTCGTCGCTAATTTATTTAGCAAATATGATATTATTCATAACATTAAACAAAGGGAACTTATTTACTTGACTAATAAGATTAGATAATTTCTTTTCTTTCTTATTTACCTATAATTTCGTCGCCAATTTATTTAGCAAATATGATATTATTCATAACATTAAACAAAGGGAACTTATTTACTTGACTAATAAGATTAGATAATTTCTTTTCTTTCTTATTTACCTATAATTTCGTCGCTCAATTTATTTAGCAAATATGATATTATTCATAACATTAAACAAAGGAACTTATTTACTTGACTAATAAGATTAGATAATTTCTTTTCTTTCTTATTTACCTACTTATTTACCTATAATTTCTTCGCTAATTTGGTTAGCAAATAGAATGAAAAATTGATTTATAAAATATATTGAATAAATTATAAGTTTCTTAAAATTTATTGCAATACATTATCAATTAGTATTATCAAATTTTTGACTATCATCTCATCCTTTGAAAATAAAATTTTATTCAACAAATTAAAAATACATTTTGTATTTTCAAATGATAAGGCTATAGGTCAAGCATATATTTTCATATTTTGAAATGATAGATCAAGCATATATTTTCGCATTTTGAGATGATAAGGTCATAGGTTAAGCATATATTTTTATATTCTGAGGAGATAAGATTATAAGTTAAGCGTATGCTTTTATATTCTGAAATGATAAGGTTATAGGTTAAGCAAAAGCTAACAATAATGTCTGCTGGAAATAAATAATTTCGTTTATTCAAGAATTTCATTGTGAATTAGCTGATGGAAAAATAACAATTGGCATTTCTCTTTGATCGAATATATATTTTAGCTAGTAAACAAATGTAAATCGAAACATTCAAAATTAGCCTAACTGACAACTGTCCAAGTATTTCCTAAATACTCAAAATTAGCCTAATTGACAACTGTCCAAATTTCTTCTTCTCAAAGTGCATATCTCATTTCTTTGTAAACAAACGCAAGTCGATACATCCAAAATTAGCCTAATCTGGTAATTATCCAAGCATTTCCTAAACATTCAAAATTGACCTCGTTTAACAGTTGTCCAAGTTTCTTCTTATCAGCGTGCATATCTTCTTTGTAAACAAATGCAAACCGATACATTCAAAATTAGCCTAATTTAACAATTATCCAAATTTGTTCTTATCAGAAATGCAAGCATATCTTCCTTGTAAACAAATGCAAATTGAAATGTTTAAAATTGACAAAAGCAAATGTAGGTATATAGTATATACGTATCACCAATATCAATATATAAATGGTTTACTTGAAGTGGAAAGGATAAGTATTATATGGGTAGGCTCCGTATAATCGGCTTAAAGAATCCAGTTATCATTGAATACCTTTCCTAAAATTATCCCTCTTATCAATGAAAGATTAAATTCCTTTAATGTTATTGATTATACTATATCATTTTCTATTAATCCTTTAGCAAAATTATTTTTATTAAATTCATTTCATTTAATTGAAATTAAATAAAATTCATGGAATATTTAAATATTCTTTTAATTCATTCACATATTTATTTAGTAATCAATTTCCAATAATTAATTCCAATTTTATATTCCATACATAACTTTCCTTCTCTCTCTCTCCTTTTCTCTTTTCTCTTTCTTTTTCTTTTTCTCTCTTTTATTTTATTTTAATCATAAGTTCACTCTCAAATTTCTATTTAAATATTCTTCAAATTAATTCACATATTTGTTTTCAATAAATAATTAATTTCCAATAATTCCAATTTTTTATTTCATACATAACTTTTTCCCTCTCTCCCTATTTTCTCTCTCTCCCTCTTTCTCAATTTTCAATAATTAAATCCAATTTCATGTTTTTTTAAAATCAATTTCCAATAATTAATTCCAATTTTATATTTTCCTAAAATGAATTTCCAATAATTAATTCCAATTTTATATTTCTGCATAACTTTCTCCCTCTTTCTGTCTCTCCTCTCTCTCTCTCTCTCTCTGTCTTTCTCTTTCTCTTTCCCTCCTTTCATTTAGTCCAATCGTTGCTATTATTATATGATTCCAATCTATGCGAAATTTCTAATAAATTTACGTTTTATGTTGAAATAAATTCTTCGAAATATTTTTGCAGAAAAGTTCATTTTCGAAGAAACTTTTCCTTTTCTTTTTTTTGAAATTTAAAAATGTCAAAATTTTTGAAACAAAGAAATTTTGTTTGAAAATTTTTCGACAACCAAAAAAGGAAACGATAAAAGACAAAGAAAAGACGAAAATTTTGATTGATAAAATAAAATTTCTATTTTTAAAAATTTATTTCTTTTGTTTGATATCAATTCAATTTGAGACATTCCAAAAATAAATTCTTTTTTTTCGGGAAAAATTTCTTCAAAATCGATGTACAATTTATTCATTTACAATTTATACAAAAGAATCAACGAATAAAAATTTCAATTAAAAAAAAAATTAGCCAATAAATTTTCCCTAAAGTTTGGCCATTAGATGAGCTTATTTGGCCAATCAAAATTAATTCTTACCATCTTATTGATTCTTTATTTTATTAATAGATTTGAAGAGTTTAAAATGAATTCTTATCGGCAAATTTTATCGATATTTTAATTCAAATTTTCTAAAATGATAGGGACTGAGATATTTTTTTAAAAAATTTGTATTAATCTATGGCAATATCTCACTGGATATTTAATTCCAATTTTCGATATTCAATTCGAATTTTCTAAAATAATGGGGACTGAGATATTTAAATTAGTCTCTTGCAGAGTCCTATCAGATATTTTAATTCCAATTTTTTGAAGTGATAGAAATTACATAATAGATTCAAAAAATTTAAAATAATCTCTTGCAATATCTCATCAAACATTTAATTCCAATTTCCGATATTCAATTCCTGATATTTTAATTCCAATCTTCTGAAGTGATCGGAATGAGATGGTTTTAAAAAAATTCAATTAATCTCTCGTAATATCTCATCAGACATTTAATTCCAATTCCGATATTCAATTCCTATCAGATATTTAATTCGAATTTTCTAAAATTTTTCCCAATCAAAATTTGTATAAAAGTTTTGCAATTTTAACATTTTCATTTTATAATTTATAATTTCATAAAGTAAGATTCGGAAAATATTGCACGATTGAAATTATAGCTATAAAATTTTTATGATCAATAATTATGAATAAAAACGACGAATTATTAAAGAGAATTTTCGAATTAATATATCTTTAAATATTTCAAATATTCATTCCAATCTAAAGTAATTTCATTTTAGTAATATTATAATGAAAACGATGAAATTTATACAGCAAAATAAACTAAATCATTCAAATCAATGATATGAAATGGCAAGAATTTGTCCTTCCTAATTCAATTCAATTCATTTCAATTCAATTCAAATTTCATATGAAATAGATTTGTAGAAATTTTTAATCGAATTTTTGATATCGATAATTTTAAAATATCATATCGTATCTAATAAATGATTCATTTGCTCGTTCAATTCAAATAAAATATGAATTAAAAAATAGATGATAAAAATACTGTATTGGAAAGTACGGTACTACTTTTACTTACGGTACTTTTTTTATCGTGTTTTTGTAGCACACTGTATAACATCAATTCATTACTGTTATTGATATAATAAATTTATTTGAATATATCATAGTTGAAGTAATCAATAAGTGATTTGAAGTTTTATTTTTTTATTTAATTTCTAAATAATTGCTTTAACAAAACTAATCATTAATTATCAATAATTTATCAAGAATGCTATCATAACTGAACTGAATCCTTAATTATCAATAATTTATCAAGGATGCTATTATAACTGAACTGAATCCTTAATTATCAATAATTTATCAAAAAAATTATCAATGATATTTTTAAAATTTGATTGGAAAAAAGATGTAAATATAATAAAATTAAAGATTATTTATTGATAAGCATAGTTTTGATTTTTGAACAAAAATAAATTGATCATTTAATTGCCAATTTCTCGAATGTAAACAAACGAATAATAATAATTTTGTTAAAGCATTTATTGAAAAATCAATAAATAAAATCCAAATTAGCAAATAAACAAATAAAGTTTGAAAATTCATACGGCGATAGTCATTTGTTTATAAATGATATTTGAAAAGATTTTTTTGGCATTCTTTCAAAATTATATTAATTGAATATAAATTGAATATAAATTGCTAAACTAAATCATTAGTTATCAGTAATTTATCAAAAAAGAAGACTAAATCATTAGTTATCAGTAATTTATCAAAAAGAAGACTAAATCATTAGTTATCAATAATTTATCAAAAAAACCCAAATCATCAGTTATCAATAATTTATCACAACCGAATTAAATCATTTGATAATTATTTATAATTATATTTTTAATAGATATAAAATAAATTTTAATTAAATTAAATTTACGAAATAGAAATTTTATTATTTATAAATATAAAATTATTAAAATTTCTTTGAACAATTAAATGAACTTTAAAATCAAAAAAAAACTTATCAAAATTTAATGAAACAATTAATTGCAATGGGAAATTTTATTGAAAATATATAAGAATTATTACTGAAACTTTTTTGAACTGATTAAATAAATTAGATAAGGCATAGATTTATTTCTAAAAATTGTTTACTAGTAATGATAAATTCAAATTAGAAATATAATTATAGATAAGTCGAAAATGATCAAAAAAAAATTTCCGAACATTAAATGAATCAATTAGAAAACTTATATAATAATAGTTTAAACTGATCAATTTTTGTTTATCAATTTCTTTATCAGTATACGATCAATAAATGAATTCAGGTTAGATTATTTAAATTTGAATAAACTGATCCATTTTTGTTTATCAATTTCTTTATCAGTACATAATCAATAAATAAATTTATGATAGATTATTTGAGAAAATTGAACAATTTTTATCATTTACTATTTCAAATATAAAATTATTCTAAAAAAAAATCAAACGATCATATCTTGAAGAGTTAAAAATACTCAAAGAAAAGAAATTCCCTTTTTTAAATTAAAAATTAAAAATTTTAAATTTAAAATTATCATCAATATGTCAAAGGTCATGGGAAATAATCGAGGGAGAAAAGGATGAAATAAAATAATCCTATGCATATTGAAATATAAATTCAAATAATTCTCCCTCTCTCTCTCTCTCTCTCTCTCTCTCTCTCTCATTCCCTCTCTTTTTCAGTTGTTAAATGACCATTGTGGTGACTTATATATTATGAAGCGATATGTATGATCCTTGGCCTGTTGCTATGTATGTAAGGTGTTTGTTGAAAAAAAAAGATGTGCTGAAGGGTAAAGGTCAAAATGAATAAAGATGCTGAAGAGGTCAAAATGAAAAGAGAGATAGAGAGAACGGTCAAGATGAAAAACGATATAATGAAGAAAGGAGGTCAAAAAAATCTTGGGAGAAGATAGGAGATCAAGATATGATGAAGGAAGGAGGTCAAAATGGAAAGAGATACAATGGAATAAACAGGAGAGGTCAAGATGAAAAAAGATACAATGGACTAAACGAAAATGTCAAAACGAAAAAAGATATAATGAAGAAAGGAGGTCAAAAAAACATCGGGAAACGATGAGAGGTCAAAATGAAAAGAGATACAATAGACTAAACAGGACAGGTCAAGATGAAAAAGATATAATGAAGAAAGGAGGTCAAAAAAAAACCTGGAAGAAGAGAAGAGGTCAAAAGTAAAAAAGATATAATGAAAAGAGGAGGTGAAAAAGAGCTTTGCGAGAAGATAGGAGATCAAGATATGATGAAGGTCAAAATGGAAAAAGATATAACGAAAAGAAGAGGTCAAAATGAAAAGAGATACAATGGAATAAACAGGTGAGGTCAAGATGAAAAAAGATATAATGAAGAGAAGAGGTCAAAAAAAAACTTTAGGAGAAAAAAATTTGAACTTATAAACATTTTTACAAAGTATAGATAAAGAAATGAATATGAATGAAAGAAAAGATTAAAAGAATGAATGAAAGATATATGCATTAAAATAGATAAATAGATAATAATACAAGGTGATATAGAATGATAACATAAATAATAATTATTGAAATAAACATCATCCTCATATAAATCAATTAATAAACTAAAATATAAATATAACATAATGTATGCATGTTTGTATGTGTGTGTGTGTCTGTGTGTGTATGTGTGTGTGTGTGTATTTTGCTGATCTATTTGTTTACTTTATGTTCGATTTATTTGCTTATTATTTGTTGGTCTATTTACAAATCATTTATTTGTCACTTTTTGAAAAACAAAAAGATCAAAATTTCTTTAGAAGAGAATAGGAAGAGAATATTATGATCATTTACAGAACCGTTATCAAAAACATCGATAAAATTATTCATAAACAAAATAATCAAATTTTTAAAAATTTATCATGTCAATTATTTTTTATCAGCAATGCATGAATTATTTGTCATTTTACCCAACTTTACCCAATTTGCTCAATTCACCCAACTTTACCCAATTTGCCCATTTTACCCAGTTTTAACCAATTTTACCCAATTTTCTTTTTCAACTACTATTTATCAAATCTCTTAATTTACAATTTAATTTTATGCCATTTAAAAAAAACGATTAACGATCATTTATAGCTCAAAATAGTAGTGCATAATCATTATTGAATTAATATATAAAGGCATTACTGTAATTGATTACCGTATCCATTCTAATATTTACAGTTTAATTATGCTAATGGTAAAAAGATAATTTAAAATTTATTTAGATTTATAATCAATTATTTACAATTAAAAATGGTTATTAGATTATCGTTTGCTGAACTTTATATACGATATAATTACTATGATTGATTATCTTATTTGCTGTATGGATAAAAAAATCTTTACCTTTCTTCGAGAATATATATAACAAGATAAATGATATTAACAATACTAGTAAATTGGTTACAATTCCGCTTAAGTAAAAACATATTATTACTGTGGTTGATTATCTTATCTGCTCTCTGGATAAGAAAAAAATCTTTACTTTTCCTCGAGAAATATTTATCACAAGATAAATGATTACGATTTAGCTTAAATAAAACTAATATACGATATTATTACTATGATTGATTACCATATCTGCTACATGGATAAAAGGAAATCTTTACTTTTCCTTGAGAAATATATATCACAAGATAAATGGTTATAATTTCACTTAAATAAATTGCTTACATAATTTAGTAAATAATAGAAATTAATAATTAAATTACACAAAATATTTATTTAATAAAGTAATGTTAATAAATTAAATTTGACATTGTATTAATTAAAATTACAAAAGTAAATAAATAAAGTAAATAAATAAATAAATTTAACAATTTCATAATAAATCTTAAAATTTTACAATTTCATAAATTTATATAATTAATTAAACAAAATTATTTACTAATAAGAAATGAAAATATATGACAAATAAAAAAATAAAAATAAAATTTAATTAATTTTAATATTAATTATTTATATGATAGAATTATTGATTATCGATTTATCGCAAGAATTATTGATTATAGATTTATCGCAATTATTAAAGTTATTTTCATTTAATAGTTTGACAATAAATAATATTAGTTCCATTTTTGAAGAGCTTTTTTAATTTTGATAATTCCTTTAAAAAACTGATTAGATAATTAATTAATGTAAGAATTATGTGATATTAATTTTAACGCTGTTGATTGATTAAAAATTTAACATCTGTTTTTTTATATGATTCGCGATATTGATGGATATTGATAATGTATTTATTATACGATTCACGATATTGCTTTACTGATCATTTCGAATGCCTTTTTTCTTCTTTTAAGACATTGAATTAATGGCATAGATGTTGATAATGTAATAGACGAGCCTAGCAAGAAGCAATAGACGAGCCTAGAAAAAGGCAATAGACGAACCTAGCAAGTCTAAACCTATCAAAGACAATCAAAAAAACTAGTCGAAATTCATTTCAAATATTTTGACTAATTTTTGATGTTACTCTTTATGTTATACTGTATTTCATTCATTTGCTATGAAAGCCTAGACCTTGAGGATTTATTTTCCTTCTTTTTATTGGCCATAAAATTTTTGGCTATAATTTATATTTTTAAAAAAAAAGATCCCAATAATAAATTTTGAAATTTTGTACAAAAATTTCAATAACCTTTCTGTAATTTTGCATACATCACTGTAACTTAACGTGTTAACATCTTGTCCATTAATTTCAATAATTCGATGACCAGCCTGAAGGCCTGCTTCATCTGCTGCACTTGATGGTTTTACGCCAAGAATTGCTAATGCATAAAATGGCTTCTCTCCACGTTTTATTGCTTCAATTTCGTAATCCTAAAATTAACAGATTTCAGGCATCATCAGATTTTAGATATCATCAGATTTCAGGAATCATCAAATTCTCTAATTTCTAATTTTCATTTACCTAGGATGGAATTCAATTTAGTAATCCTGAAATTAACAGATTTCAGGCATCATCAGATTTTAGATATCATCAGATTTCAGGAATCATCAAATTCTCTAATTTCTAATTTTCATTTACCTAGGATGGAATTCAATTTAGTAATCCTGAAATTAACAGATTTCAGGTATCATCAGATTTCAGAAATCATCAGATTCTCTAATTTCTAATTTAAAAATAAGTTTATTTATTTGGAATGGAATCTATGGATGGTCAAATTTTTAATTTTCTAAAATAGCATTCTAATCTTTTATTTATCAAATTCAAAATAGAATAATTTATGAAATTCAATTTCTCGTACCACCACTTCATTATTTATTTATTTAAATTTAGAAAATAATTGCAAAATTCAATCATCCAAATGAGGAAAATATTCGAGAGTAAGAGTAATATTCGAGAATGATAATGATGGAATTTGATAATTCTATCATATTATTTAATGATTTCATTTACAAAGAAAAAGAAATGTATAATAATGATAAAAATATCGTAATAATAAATCTAATAATCAAATTGAATTTATTTAATTACTAAAAGTAAATTAGCAATTAGCAAATTAATCGTTAATAATTAATAAATATTATTTTAATATTTAATCAATTTATTAAATTATTATTTTTGATTATTTTAATTTTAGATATATTTTAAATTCGAATTCTATGAATAAAATTTGATAATTCAAGAATTTTTATTCAATTATTTTCGAATTTTTATTCTCGAATCTTAAATAAATTCTAAAATTTGATTAATTTTGAAAATTTATTTTTTATTTGCTTGAATATTTAAAAAGCTAATCGCAAATATACCATTAATTGAATCGTAATTAAATGATATTTTAAAGATATGATTAAAATGATAAAGAAAAAAATAATATTCCAAACAATTAAAGAATAGAGAAATGATTTTGATAATTCTAGATGATTAAAAATAATTTGAATAAATTTAAAAAGAACAAAAAAAAAAGAAAATGATAATGAATAACCTTTGATGGATAAAATGATAAATGTCGTATGATAAAACCATATGGTATATTAATCGATGATCGTTTTAGGATTAATTTATTTTTTCCCATTATAACATTTCAAAAATATTTATCGTACTAAAATATACAATCGTTAGTAGTAAATATTTGACAATAAAAAGAAGACAAAAACAAAAAACAAAAAAAATATTATATAATTAATTGAAATGAATTGATATTATCATATGGAATTGATAATTATTTATCAATAAGTAATTCAAATGAAATAGTGTTATCATATGGAATTGATAATTGTTTATCAATAAATTAATTTTTGAATTTAAAAAATCAATAAATGATAGAAATTGACATTCGATAATCCATTCAGTTATATAATTAATTGAAGTGAATTAATGTTATCATATGGAATTGATAATTGTTTATCAATAAATTGATTTTTGAATTCACAGAAAATTATAAATAATCGGAATTAAATTAATTTTTAAATTCACATTCGATAACCTATTTAGTTGTATAATTAATTGAAATGAATTGATAGTATCATACGGAATTGATAATTATTCATCAATAAATAATTCAAATTAATTAGTATTATCATATGGAATTGATAATTGTTTATTAATAAATTAATTTTTGAATTTAAAAAATCGAAATTAAATTAATTTTTAAATTCACATTTGATAAGCTATTCAATTTGCTAGAATAATCGATGAAAAATCGATAACCATGAGATTAATTATCATTGAACGATCGATTGATATATTCAAATTAACACTACAAATGATAATTTAAAAAAAAAAAGGAAAGAAAAAGAAAAATATCCTAAATTTCTAATTCCTATTTTTATTTTGATACATTCGGCAAGTTTAATTTTAAGTTTAGTTGATGATTCATATATATATATTTATAATATCTGAATGATATTATGCTTTATATCACAAATACCTCAATCAGTTCTATGATATGCATATGATAATAATATCACAAATATCACATTTAAATATGATATATTTATAGCTTTCATTAATTGTTATTTCAAATAAGGCTTCTTAGCCTATGAAATATTTAAAGCAAAAAGAGCCTAGTGCCTGATACTATCATATTAAAGCAAAAATAGTGTCTAATACATAAAAATTAATATGTAAGGAATAAAAACTGAAATATTTGAAACAGGATCTTTTATTCCTAAAATTTTTTTTTTTTTTTTGCATAATTGTGGGAATGAATGAATGGATGAAATCAACATGGATCAATCATTCGTCGATGCAAAAATTTATTGTCAAAATCAATACGATCAATCAATCAATCAATCAATCATTTGTTGATGCAGAAATTTATTATCAGAATCAATACGATCGATCATTAATTGATGTAAAAAAAAATTCTAATTATTCATCCTCAAAATTAACAAATATTTTTATAGCTGATCAATAAAATCAATAGAAAAAAAAGCGCACTTAATTGCGGTATTTTCAGCATTGCAGTATTTTCAGCAATAGGCAAAAAAAAATTTTCTTCGTCTTCCAATATCAAACTATGATCGTATCATGCTGCAAACGCTCTACATCTTCATATATATATATATATATATATATATATAGGTATTTATGCGATATTATATTGAACATTAAATTGCTACGTTATCGATATAATGGTTTTCTCGATGATAAACGATAATAATTTACCAGTCGATGATAACAATTATAACCGAAATTTCATTTCTCCTCTTCCTTCTTCGTCGTTTATCAAATGACCTTTTGCGGTTACTTTTAAGGTCATACGGATTTATTAAATTATATATATACATAATACGGGTAAAGAGAGGCAAATATGATCGATGAAAAGAAATAGCCAATTATGGCCAATTATTGATTGAATGATTAAAAGATTTGATAAAATCGATAAGCCATTTTATCAAATCTTTGTTAACTGATAAAAAAAGTTAATGATAGAAATTATAAAATTAAGTAACTTAATGATTAAATAAACTTAGAAAGAACATAATTTATTTTATGATAAATGAAATAAATTTTTAGCAAGTTATCAAAATAGAATAATATAAATGTTTGAATAATTTGTAAAAGAGAAATTAATAGATAAGAAATTTCTTTACAAGCTAGATGATAAAGTGATAAAGCCAAATGATAGGGTGATAAATGTAGAGATGCACAATTCTCTGTATCTGATTAAAATGAATAAGAAATTCTTTGTTTTAAAGTGATGAAGTGATAATGTGGAGATGCACAATGCGCTATTTCTGATTAGAATGAAAAAGCAATTTCTTTAAAAAACTGAAGCGATAAAGTGATAATGAAAAAAATGCACAATTCCTCTTATCTGATTAACGGTAATAAGAAATTTCTTTAAAAAATTATAGTGATAAAGTGATAATGTAGAGATAAGCAATTCGTCATGTCTGATTAGACAGAATAAGAAATTTCTTTAAGAAACTAAAGTGGTAAAGTGATAACATAGAAATGCACAATTCCTTTTACCTTCATCACCGATTAGAATGAAAAAGAAATTTCTTTAAAAAGCTGAAGTGATAAAGCGATAATGTAGAGATGAGCAATTTGCTATGTCTGATTAGAACAAAAAGAAATTTCTTTAAAAATTTAAAGTGATAAAGTGATAATGGGAAGATGAGCATTTTCCTATAAGATATAATTATCATTTATTAATTGGTACTAATTAGTCTTAATTACGAATGATAGATATTTGTTAACATTGCTTATCGATTAATTTTTTTTGGATGTTGAAAATATGAACTGATAAATCGATCGAATAATTTTTTTTTTTTTGAAAAGATAAATAAAATAAACAAGAAATTTCGTTAAGAAATAAGAAAAAAATTACATTTGCTTTAAACAAACATACTAGCAGGTAGCAATTGAGAGTTTTTCATAGTACATCTGTTGTAGGGTCAAAGGTCATTTGTCTTTATCGTTGACCAATCTTGAACAATTGAAACTAACTACTATATACATATATATATACTATTGCCAATGAATTTGCATTTGCATAATGCTAATTGATCTGTTGACATAATATACAATTTGAAAAATTTGCATAAATTTTATTGATCTGCTGGCCAATATTTATTGATCTGTTGGATGATCAATCATTTCAAATAATTTTAATTTCAATTTCAATTTTGAGAAACAAATTGAATTTAATTCTAAAATTATTCAAATTTCTTTGAATAATTATTAATCAAAAAGTAAATTAAACCAAGGTATAAGGTTAAAGTTCATCATTCTAGCATAACTTTAATCATAGAAAATATCAATAATTGATAAATTTTTAACGAAATAGATTAATGAAATTGATTTGAAAATTTAAAAAAATTTTTTTTACAGATAATACCAAATGATCGCAAAACTTTTTCGTTATGCTTCGATAAATATTGATCGCTAATTTTAAGCAAATATTGTTTTAATTATTAATTTCCTATAATATCGAACTTCTTTTATCCAACATTTTTCATCACAATCTTGAATTAGCATTAATTAAATATTTATCAATTTTTAAACGAATATCGCAATTTCGATAACAATTTATGAAATATATTGCGAAAATCGCAATTTCGACAGCAATTTTTAAAATATATTACGATTATCGCAATTTTGATACCAATTTTTTGAAATATATTACGAATATCGCATTTTCGACAGCAATTTTTGAAATATATTACGAATATCGCATTTTCGACAGCAATTTTTGAAATATATTACGAATATCGCATTTTCGACAGCAATTTTTGAAATATATTACGAAACAAAAAAATTCATAACAAATTTGCTTTTCGAGTAGAAATTAAAAAAAAAATTTTTCTTCATATTTATGTAAATATAAATAATAAATTATTCATATATCTGATATCTCATAATTTATAGTTCAATTAATTAATTATCTAATATGAGTAATGATATATTGTGATATAGCAAAAATTAAATATAATTTTAATCAGAGGTCAGCTAAGAAGATAACAAAATGTTACTGATTAGATTTAAAGTATGATAAATTAAGAAAAAAAATTATCAGCTAACTAACATTTGTGATAATTTAAATAGTTTTATTGGTGTTCCAAAATTCATCGTTTATGAAAATTATATAATTTTCATAAACGATGAATTTTTAGCGTTAATTATTTCCAATATATCTAATACAGGAAATTCGAAAATGAATAAAAATTGATTCAATATATTGAATATATTGATATATTGATAATCAATTCAATGCAGTGATTAACTGATAATATTAGCAGTTAATATTCTAATATTTGCAAATAACTATTATCAGACAAGAAAATAGAAACATTCAATAATCAATATATTGAATGCTGTTTAATTTACCAATAGTCTGCCATTAAAATGATAAGAATGACCTATTAGCATTAAAGATTTGATAACAATAATAATGATAATTGAAATAGAATACTCGCATATTTATTGAAGTAATCTTTGCTTTAGTTTTATATACACATCCCTATAAATATTTAGTTAATTGATTTATTATTCATAATTAATTATTCAATTTAAATTCATCATGTTTTCGCTGATATGATTGCATATCAGATTCGGCTATTCTAAATAAAGGAATTAATCGTCTGATTAAGCCATTATCGATGGATCATACTAATAATGAATTCAGCTTCTTCTTATCCATGTTAATACTGACTCTTCTGATAAATTTCCTATTCATCGATCATTGCAAATGTCCTAAATCATCAAGTAAAAAAAAGTTTTTTTTTGATAACCTACAATATGGAATATAGAATGAAATTAGTTAGCATATCAAACTAATTTAAATAATTTTTCATCAAAATTTTGAAATTGCTTTTCAGTTTTTGAGAGTTTTCCTAAAAAAAAAAAAAAAAAAAGGGAAGGAAAATTGAATCTAATCGCAAAATGGCCAATCTTTCGCTGTAAAATCAATGAATATAGGATATTTTATCATAAAATAAATTGATAGCACGCATATCCTCGTACCAAAGTTAATCACATTATGTATTACATTTGAGATTGATTCTTTGAGAAATGCATGAATTTAGAAATTCAATACAACATGATAATGTCTTCTCGTTTTAAACGGAAGATTTACTTATTTCTATCTCCATGGAAATAAATAGGACACTGAGTTTTAAGGTAAAAGATAATAGAAATTTAGAAATATATCACAAATATAACAATACAACAGAAAATTTTGACTTCCGTTATGATTTATCTTTAGAAGATTGTGATTGCTGTTTTTTTATTTTAGAATTTTTTTCGGTGGTCTATTCCACCTATTCGGTCCTGATCTTTGCCAAAGCTTTGGTTTTTCTGGTCGTGATCCTGACCCGTTTGACATTGTCCTAGCAGTACATGTAAATCCTGTTGCTTCAACAGATGAATCCTGAAAGCTAAAAAACAAAAAAATTATGAAAAGAAGCTGTGATTACTCGAATTTATCAAAAAATTGTTTCAGAAAAAAGAGATAGTAATGAAATAAATAATTTATATCATGTTGAACGAAAATCAAAATGGAATTTTCATCTGCGCTATATGTAACAAAGGCTTAAAAAAATGTACAAAATAAAAACCTTTCATCGATAAAGTTTTCTGGAAAAGGATCTCTCGAAATTAAAATATAAATCGTTGGAACATCAACATGTACAAGTAATCTGAAATATTAATAGTAAAATTCTTAACTATTACAACTGATTCTTTAATAATAAAAATTAAGCAATGAGAGAAAATATTTAGCATAACATAATTTTATTTCACCATTCCAACATTTGATAATCAACCAATCAAATTGAAATAAGCACGAATGAAAGATTAGTAATACTTGGTGATACTCACTTATTTAGATTATCAGTGGTCGGTGACCAAGAATCTGTTCGTCGTGTGAATACTATTTTGTTCCATTGATATAATGTTCCATTCTGCAAATATTCATGATAATAAATTATAATGCTTAAGAAAAATTAAAAGATGAAAACTGTAGAGCTTAGAAACAATTTGAAATAAAAATTTAGAAATTAAAATAATTTCGAAAGTGATGCTTAGACTTTTTAAATAGTAAAAATAATAGAATAAAGATTAAAACAAAAAGAATGTAGGCTATACTTCTAAAGATAGGAAGTAAGAAAGTGTGCGAAAGTTAAAATTAACCTTATAATTCCTTTTAAACACTTCTACACATGAAATACATTTTGCCGTAGCTTCACCAACTCCTTTAAAAATTACCATCCGGCAATTTGCATCCTTAAATAATTAGTGAAATATGAATTAAATAGGATGCATCCTAAAATAATCAATGAAATATGAATTAAATAGGATGCATCCTAAAATAATCAATGAAATATGAATTAAGTAGGATGCATCCTAAAATAATCAATGAAATATGAATTAAGTAGGATGCATCCTAAAATAATCAATGAAATATGAAAGTTTAAAAAATTCTTTTAAAAGAATTTCAATCATCAAAATTTCCCTTTATCAGGAAAATTTTTAGAAATATTTTACCTATACTTCATCGTTTTGGCCTAATAAACGTAAAATTAAAATATCATAAATTAATGAGAAAAAAAAATTGAAAAACTAAAATATAACAAAAACAACTTAAAAAAATTTATAATAATACTGATAAATATCATTGAAAATCAAATTTAAAAGATAAAATCATACCTCAAAAAGTTTATCCACAAAAGTGAGAATATTTTTGAATTTTGTATTTTCCTTCACTATCATCTCCTTGATATCAGTTGTTAATTCAGTGGGAAAAGGTGGTGAACATGGTATGCTTATTTCGCTTTCTTTGACATAATTATCCATATGAACGATGATTATGAAGTAAATCAAAAATTGTTGAAAATATTTTGAGTGACCGATATCACAAATTTGAATATGCTAATTCATGACGTGTCATACAGACATATCAATCAAACCGATAACCACTTCTTAATGGCTCGCTGATAAACAAATCTGAATGACCGATTGATCGGGCAGATAATAAAGATAAGGGAAGGAAGAGAAAAAGAGAAAGAAAGAAGAAAAAGCCAACATGCATAAATCGTGAACATCTTCACCGGTGGCGAAATGATTATTTTCATATCACGTTGCATATTAGGATTATTGCAACATATTATCATTATCGCTCGCGTGGGCAGGATGACGTCAATGCCTCTTCACAACATCGGTAATGATTCGGGTGGTCGATGGTGCGGGGTGTAGGATTGGCATTTGAAGAGTGTGACATTTTGCATAGGAATATTCGAAATTATAACCCATTTTGATAGAATAAATAAATAAATTGATAAAAATGTAAA
Source organism: Dirofilaria immitis (assembly GCA_024305405.1). NCBI lineage: Eukaryota > Metazoa > Nematoda > Chromadorea > Rhabditida > Onchocercidae > Dirofilaria > Dirofilaria immitis. The sequence continues at coordinate 518,409 of JAKNDB010000068.1, forward strand.
AAAAGCATCGTTACGATGATGAGAAAATGATTAATTGATATTATAAGAAATAAGTGATAATGCGATGCTGAAAATGATTAACTGATATTATAAAAAAATAAATGATAATGTTAACAGTGATTAATTGAGTGTATAATTATCAAAATATATTTTATTGATATACAAAGCGAAATACTGTCCTTTCTTATACAAACTCGTTGCATTCTTGATTAACATTTTTATTTTTCTTATTGTTATCTTTTTCCTTTAATAATATTCTTATAGAGGTATATATGCATCAAAATTAGCTGGGCATGTTCGCATTAAATGATCCAATCACTCTATCATCTGACGGCCTATAATGGTTTGTTAATTTGTTAATTTGCACCTCTATAAAGTATCATTGAAATGAGCTTATTTGCTGAATTCGTCATAATTTTTATCATTGTTGATACTAATATTAATATAATTTTAGCTTTCATTAAATTATTATTATAAATATGGTTGTTATTAAATTCTTGAGTTGAAATAAAAGCCGTATTTTAATTAGGAGATATATTTTTATGTTTCTGCTAATTTCTATTGTTGCGCAATATTCCATTCTTTTTCACCATTTTTTGAAATCCTGAAAATGCGAGATTTAGAATCTTGCAAATGCGAATTTTTATTTCTGATTTTCATTTACCAGTAATTTTGTTTTCGGTCTAGAAATTTTGATGTGATTGACGGTATAACGTTTGTTGAAATGGCCTAATGTGCTACTGATAATTGGTGCATGATCTAATATATATTAGAAAACTTAAAAATTCTGCATTACGTAAGTTTTAGGAATACTCTGATTAAGATGCCACCATTAAAATAAGTGGATTCATTCGTGAATCTTGTGATGTTTTGCACATATTTTAAGTTGAGGTAATTTCAGTTATTTTGAAAGAAAACTTCGCAACCTCAAAGCGGTTGATGTACGGAAAGTCATTATTACGATTATTTAAAAATGATTAGTCGGAGCTGTCACTGAAATAATCGAAAATGAGGAAGTCAAAGTCATCACAACTTGGCCGACGTGAAGAATTTGAAATTACAGTGACCGATGTAATCTTTTTAGTTTGACTTCGATTCTTTAGTTTCGGAAATAGTTTTTCTGTTATTGCTAGCATGCGATGATAGGGATTCGTCATCAAAAGCATTTTTGTCAACCACGTCCTACTGCAAGCAATATTTTGATTTTGTTTTTGCTAAATTTGTGTTTTTAAAATTTTCTCATTCCAAAGTTATAAAGATCACTAAATAGTCCCTGCTAAGTTAAAGGTTATTTTAGTAAATTTGTTTTGCTTAGAAATACAGAATAGTTCGATTATACTTTTTATGTTTTGACATTAACAATAAATTGAGTAGAAAGATATGCGTTCATAATAAATTTCCACTATTATTGTAAAAACATTATTGTAAATGATCAAGCGATCTTCATAATAAACGTAACGAATTAATTTTATTATTTCCAGATGGATTCAATGGATAACCTAATCGTGGTGCGAGACTCTTCTGGACGCGGATCGGCTAAGTCTACGATTGTATGTTTTTGATTTGTTTTTAATCTAAATGTTTTATGTGATAATTTGGCTTCATTTGGTATAATTTGCAGTTGCAAACTCGTGCTTTACCAGTAATAGATCCAGTTAAAGAAGCAGAAATATTGGAAAGTATCGAAGCAGCGTATTTCATTGACGAAGGGTTCGATGCAACAGATTATGAACTCAAAGTGAATTTTATGGAAAATTTTTGAGTTTAAAGTTTAGATAATGGAAGAGTTCTGCAATTTCGAAACTTCGACTTTCGATTTCGATTTTTTTCGATTAATCATTATATAATTTAGAAAGTCATGAATAGAAGTATTTTGCCTGAAGACCTAACTGGAGAAATGGACAAATTAAAACAGCAATTACAAGTTGTTTCCAAACGAGTATCAACAATGATTATGCAAGACTGGCCATCTTATTCATCCCAGTTGAAAGATATCGATGAAATTCAAAAGATTTGGATAATATTCTTTCGGTAATTCAGACCATGCGAAGGTTAATTTTATTTCATATAACTTGTGTAATGTTCCGTACTATCAACAAGAAATTAATCTTTGCGATCAGTTAGTATTATGAAAGAAATAGAATTGCTAATTCACTAATTAAACAGTGATATTTTGATACCAATCTTTCCACAGCATAGAGTAGATCTTTATTTTGTTTACTGCCTTTTTTAGTATGATTTCTTAGTACAATAAAAATTAAAAAAATTTGATCATAACTATAGTTTTTCATTCGTAAGTAAAATTTGTTCTTAAACAAAATCTTTCATTTTTATTTTTATTGTAGGAAACTTGGTCAAGCGAAACTTGAAAGTCAGAATGGTCTGCAAATAATCGCAAATTATAGAAATCGAATATTTTTAAAGAAATTGTTATCGTCTCTTGAGACAATCAAAACATTATATGAAGTTCAATTCCAGATTAAAGATCTCATCCAGGTTTGATACTTTCTTTAGGCAGTACTTCACTATTCACCACTCTTCTTTTGGTTCTAAATATGCACTTATTTTGAGTAGAGAGATGGTTAACAGCATAGACTATACTATCTTGTTTCTGTAATTCTTTTAGGAGGAAAATTTTCCTGCAGCCATTAGCATGTGCTATGAAGCGCAGAAAGCCACAGTAACTTTCAATCGGTTCAGCTGCGTCAAGTAATAATTTATACCTGATCTTAAAAGTAAAAAATGACGGTTCCTTTATATTTATCTAATATTACCATCTCTTATCTTTAATTAGTTTTGAAGAAATTGTTATCTCATTGAAATTAATTATTTTTGAAGAAATTGTTATCTCATTTTAGATTACCAAAATATGAAAAGAAATAGAAGTGCATACTTTAGAATCGGATATTGAAAAATTTCATGCAGTATTCAAAATGTCCTTTCTCACTTTCCAAAGCAAAATTTATAATTTCTCTATATACTGATTTCTTAATAGAGACTTAATTATAGAGAGTTATCTGCAAAGTTGTGCGAAGCTCTGGAAGACATCGAAAATAATTTAGACAATTGTTTGGCATCAATGACGATTTTATTTAGCGTTGATCGTTATTCATCGATTTATGCTGCTTATAAACTGTTAGATAAAGTTGAGGTAATTGATCTTCTCTTTTATTTTCATGTAGAACTTTTTACCTTGAAACAGCATGTATCAAATAAGATTTTATCTTATTTTTGCAACATTGGAAATTTTATTGCTCTGCTCTCTTGTGAAATTAGAATATAACATTATTTGAAAAACAGCGATGATGGAAGCACTTATTTGAGAAGACGCGTCTTAATTAACATACTGGGAATTGCACTTGAAATACTACAAATTCGTAATGTTTGACAGATTTTTATAATAATTTTTGAAGGATTGCGCGATGAAAATAGTTGGTTTTACTCGTGCAACTTTAGAAAGTTCAGCGAGAACAGTTATCATTGATAAAATATTACCAATTAAGACTGAAACAAAAATTGAAGAATTATCGTATGAGCAGCTTTGCGAGGTGTGCCTTTAACACATTTGATTCCATTTAATTTTAATTTCCTAAAAAAATTTCGTCAGTTTTACGGACATTTTTTTGCAGGCTGTGGACATAGGGCAAATACTGGAGTGCGTGCGTGAGTTGGGATTTGTTATTTGTAAAGTGTTATTCACATATCACTCCATTTTGCTTTTCCATGTCGACGAAGATGAAAGATTGGAATGTACACACGAAAAATGCGGTGGTTTTTAAGTTTCATATGATTTTATAATTCAGATCCTAATGTTTTTTAGCTGTACTTTTTAAGTAATGACTGGTGGACGATTGGCGATTGAATGTCATTAGTTTTATTAGTATCGTTATGACTGCAGTTGTTGAATTTCAGATTTTAATTGTGTCTTCTTGCTTATTATTCATTTCTAGATACATTTTAGAAAATGTCGGTATTGTTCGTAAGATTCTCGTGGATTCCTTACATTCTATTTTCAAGACTGCATCAACGAAATTCAGCACTTTATTGTATTGTCATGATCTCTCGCTTTTAAAAATCGATCAGTTTTTGGATGTTATTGAAATGTCAAACAAGTTAGTTTCAGTTATTACTTTTCTGCATTTCTCTCTGTAAAATTTATGAAATTTTATGTTTCCAAAATTAAGCTACGTAAGTTTTAGTTTGAACGATTTGACGATATCATATTTTTTTGTCACGATGCGCGCATTCATTTATAAATTTTAAGATTCAAGCAGTTCGGTCGTACTTATTTTGGTAATATTTGTGGTGAAGTTACGATGTCACTGGAAAAACAAAGTCATCAGTACTTCAGAAGGTTTGTCATAGAATTGTAATCCAATCGAACATTTTTATATATGTTTTATTTAGATTCCATTGTGAACGAATGGATGAGCTACATATGTTTTTGGAAAATGAAGCTTTTGCTTTATGTCCTGTACCATTACAATTCACTTTATTCGATTTGCAGGTACAGTGTTTAATATTGCATTATCATTTATCTCAGACACTTGTTTTGTAACGTATGTTTTCGAGGCCAGAGGAGTTTTTATATAGATTATTTGGTAGGGTAAACAAACAGTTACCAATGACATTAAACAATATTAGTGCGTCAGCATGTAGCAATTTCAAGTTCCTGAATTTTAAATTTGCTTTAAATTTAAAGCTGTGATCAACAGAAGCACTGAATTTCAGAATTATTTCTTATTTTAAGGAATTCAGTTTCTTGAAAGAATCAAGAGAGTACCAGAGAGGATTGGATTGTTCCACACAATCCGAAACTGATCTAGAGCTGGTCGAGCCTTTAGACTTTCAAATTCTTCAACCGACAGATTTAAATCCTTTCATGGTACGGAATGAAAGCATGGATTCAGTGTGCTGAAGTCAGTGTTTTTATGATTTTATATTATGTTATTATTGATTAGTTAGGAATTTATTACATATTTCTTATTTCTCTTATGTCTTCAGGATGTAAATGTCACCGTTATAACAAGTGTAAAGAATTCGCTGAATAATGATGTAGAAAGTGATAGGTGAACTCTTTATTTTACACTCCCTACAACTCGCAAAAGTAAAATCTTCTAATTGCGAAAATAGCATATTTCATTTCAAATTCAGCTTTGTATCATTTTTCGTAAAATTAAAGTAATATTTACGAAATAATTTGTGTTCAATAAAAATAAATATAAAATAAGAAAACTGTAATGATATAAGTTGTTAATAATATTACTTTTCGAGATTCTACACCATGTAACCGCTTAAGTATATCATTGAACGGAACTTGATTTTCTCTTACTTTCATCTACTTTGACTTTTAGTTAGAATTTTTTTATTTTTTTGGAAGTCGTATTTATTTTGCAGTCAATTTTATTATTGATAAAGCATTTTTATTTTAGATTTCTAGTAATACTTTTTCATTCGCAGGTATGGTGTGGATGATAATTTCTCGGAGTTGGCTCCAATTCTTTGCAATACATCATTGAATCTCTTACGTTTTATTGGTTTGATTTTATTTCAAACTCAACTCCACAGTCATTTTTTCTGGTTTGCTGTCATGATTCCTTCACTTGAAATTTTTTTGTTTTTATCTATCACTGATAATTTAGGGAAATATATTCGGATGACCTACATGCTTCATTCAATTGCTGATCAAGCTGTAAATGGTATTTTTGAACTCTGCAGCTATTTCTTTTTTGTGGTAATATATTTTCATATTCAATTTTACGTGTTTAAATTGAGTTACTTGAATTTTGTTTTGCCAAAACTTAAGACATTAGTTTCTTATTCAATACTTTTCCCAGATGTATTCGTTTTTCGTGTCAAATGGAAATAACACTACCGATTCCTTTCGTTCTTCAAATTTAAGAAAAGTTATGGACAATTTAGAAAATGATTTATTCAATGATGATTCACCTTCAAATGGTGCAAATGTGAGTTGAATTCCCTTTTACTAATTAGTGAGTTTATTTTTGCTTGTGCATTTGTTATGTAGCGAACTCTGCTTGTTATTTTCATCGTTCTTTTTTGTTTCGATACATTGTTAATTCCTGTAACAGTGTGCTGTTTTTTAGATAATTTATCTTTAATCGTTAGAGTTCACAAAATTCCATAAGTTGTGTGGATTAGCAAGTTTACTTTTTATTCGAATCCTACTGTATGATTTTTTTCAGAAATGTAAGTGTCTTCCGTGTACATTGTTACAAGATATTAAACTTCATTCAGGACCAAGTTATGCTTTACGCGAACGCATTATTGGCGCCGAATCTGTGTAAGTAAAGTCATTTTTAATAGCACTGCCCATCTTATTAAATATTCGATGTTTTCTGCTAAACTTAATTTTTGAAGATTTTCAGAAATTTTATTTCTAAGCAGCTTGACCTTATTCGTCCAGTAATTGAATCGCTTGTTGATCATGATATCGTCGAGAAATACTATACAGAGGTGATATATATTATGATTGCATTCTTCATACAAATCAGTAATTAATCGAAATTAAGTAATTGTGATTTTTAGTGTGCTCAACAGACTAGTTTTTTTTTTTTTTAAGTTGAAATTAAAAGAACTCAGGTACTGACTGTAATACCAGAGATGCGAGAATGCATATATGGCTGCGCAGTAAACTGTTTAATTGATTATGACCGATTTGTGAATGATGTAGCGACAACGAAGTGGGATATTGATCAACTTCAGTCGCAGCATAGTATCTACGTTGATTATATTTTACAGGTTCTTCTACTTCATTAATTTCATTTAGTTTTTATTTAGATGAATATAAAATTATCCAAATTTTTATCCAGCTGCTATGGCTTCGTAGGTTTCAGCGTTCTACAAATGAATGTTTGAAGAATAGAACTTCTTTCCTCTTTAATTATTGGTACTTTGACATAACTCATATTAATCATTTATTTGTATATATGTCTATTTTAATCAAATGCACGTATCTGTATGTATTAATCAAAATGTGTCTTTGATTCTATTCATTTCTTGTTTATCAGTCTATTTCTTCTTGATACAAATAAAATTAGTAAATTTTATCATTTGATCTGCAAGTTTAGATCTACTAAGTGGAATTATGACAAGGCTTATTAACTCATACTATATTCAAATTTCAGGAGCTTTCAAGAATTAAAGATTTGCTTTCGGAAATTGCAGAACAAATACCAATTACAAAACTGGTTCAAAAGACTTTTGGAGCACAGTTATATACTCTACATTTAGTGCACTTGTTAAAGGGTATATTGCTTTTCATTTAGATTTAATCTGATATTTACTATAGTTCTTTTTAAATATAGATATATCATTGTATTAATGCAAAGTAAAACAATGTAGTGGATTAAACTTCATCTTCCTTACTAACAGAATGGAAATCGTTGAGAATTTTTTATACAGAATTCTTTTTGAAGCTATGGTGAATTTGGGAAGAAATGTTCGAATGAAGGACGTGCATTAATGCAGTTAGATTTTCAACAGTTAATTGTAAAACTTGAACAAATTGTCGATTTCATGCCAATTCCACATAAAGCATATGTTGAAAGTTACATCAAAGCGTATTATTTACCTGAAAGTTCGATGGAATCTTGGATTCTCCAACATAGGGTAAGTAAAATTCATTGTTTTATTTGGGCTTTCATTACAGATTTGAAAATGAAAGTATGAATTTCAATGTTTAAGTTTTTCTCGGCGCAAGGAGTGAATTGGAAGTATTGGAAGTTTAGTTTCTTATAATATATTCTTAAGGTGTGCGTCTTTCTCATTTTGATGAATGTAAAGTAATCATCCAGTTAGAATATATATATAATTGCTTGCTGAAATTATTTCTTCGTCAAGAAAATAGAAACATAGAAGAAACAATATGCATTGCTTAAACAAAGTTTTGTTCTGAAAATTTGGTTGAATCGGTATGGCTGTGTGCAAGTTTCTACTATGACTTGATTGCTTCAACTTATTTTTTTACAGGAATATACGATGAATCAAATTATAACACTGTTGAATGTAGCGACACATATTTCCAAGAAAGCCCGGACTCGAATTATGATTGCACTCGAGGAATAATAATCTGTTACGATTTTTTTTTGCGCTTAATTTAGGTATCCAGTTTAAAGTCGCCGTTGTCAGCTTCCATTAGTTTAAATCATTGTTGAATTGTTTGAATATCTTTCAGTAATGTGAAAACATCTTTTAAAAATGTGATTAAAAATATATATATTAAAAATTACTTACCGCTGAAAACCATCGGGATGATGATTGAATTTTTTTATGTGCCTTGGATAGAAAAAGCTTAATAGTTGAGGCTTAGAAAAAGTAGTGCTTTCGATGTTTAGCAATTCATTTTTTCGAAACCTTTTACTTTCAGCCTTATACTTTGGCACTAAAGAGGATTTTTAACGGCAGTATTGCGCAAGGTTATATGTCACTTTCTATTGTTTTTAAATTTTGTCTTTGTTTTACATACTGTGAATTGCTTTTTCTATAAATAAGCTTGTAAACAGGAAAATTCGCTGGCGCTATTTTACTTTTTAGACATGAATTATGATTTAATTTCGGAACATTGCAATAATTCTAGTCTTTTTGGTGAAAAAGTGAAACTTTGGGAAACGAATTCTTTTTGTTTTTGAAATTCAAATAATTGATATTATTGTTAATGTGATAGGGGTGTTTGTTGCTATTTATTCTCTTTGGAAATAAATGTCGATCTCAACCTTTTGCACTGGTTAGTTAATCACTGTGTTAACTGGTTAGTTGTATGGTTAGTTTTCTTTTCAGACATTAAAATGCAATTGTACAAGACATTAAAAATTGACAAATACTTGATGAAGTATTCTCTCTTGCTAATGATGTCTTCTAAATATTGATAAAGAAAACTGGATACGAAGCAAAAATTGAAAAACTTTAAAAATCAAATAAAAAACGAAATTCTGAAGTGAAAAAATTAAAGAAGATTCATTATAAATTTCGATACTGTTTTGTACTTCAGTTGTTTCACAGCACGATTGTCGTTGTTTTTCCTCATTCCATTTTTTCATGCAGCATCATTCCGAAGAGCAGAAGCTGCGCTATATGAAGCTGAATTTCGCATAATTCATCGTTCAAATCTATATATTTATTTGTTAGTTTTCATAGCATGTCTTTTAATTTTCATCATTGTTTAATTGCTATTATGGATGAATAAATTATGCAACCATGCAAATATTACAGCCAAAAAAATTACGAGGAAGATGAATGAAGGATGAAATCATACGAATATCAGCAAAGCGGAATAATTCCTCTTGAAAATCGCATTTATCAAAAGCAAACATATTATCCGTTGTTAGTTATTAATAAACGTTTAACACTTTTTCAAAATTCTCTATCGACTATATTTGTCCACATATTCTTCATCTTCAGAAGCAAAAGTTTGTGGATAAGCTGATAATAGATGGAGCTTTTTTTTTATTTTTAAAGAAGATAAATTACATCATCAACAAAAGGATTGAGTAATATGCGACGAACTTCGAATATTTGACAAGACTTTAGTTGCGTAACAAATATTTGAATGTCTTAATGGGAAAAAAATTTTGCGGTATCTTCAATGACTCTCATGTCTTAGCGAAATCATTTTCTTACGTTTTTTTTTTTTAGAAATATGTTTTATCATATCTCTCTTATTCAATCGAATGATTATCTGCCTATAAGTTTTGTGTTTAATATAATTGTCTACATTGACGTAAAGGTATGATTTTCAGGATCATCAAATTGCGAACTATTTTGATTGAAATCTTACGATTCCGTTTACAAAATAAACTACTTAATTCTTGGTTCGATTGTAGTCTGGTTAGTTGAGGGCGATTATACTTTGAAATTTACCAAATCTGATCTTATTATTTGAAAAGCATGTTGAAACTATTGCTGCAAATATTAAAAAATTTCTTAACAAGAGATCCAATTGCTTCGGATCTCTTTTTCTTATTTCATTTATCAGTTTTGAGATTTCCAAAACGAATAATTCATTCCTTATCATTTCCTTATTTTCTTACAGTTAAAATTTTTTTTAACTTAAAAATATTCGAGAAAATCTCGAAAGCGTAAAACATCTCGAGATTTCTTCTAGAAAAGACTGAACTTTGTACCGTTATTTCTTTCGCCAAACTATACGATTGAATTTTCGCTACAACACAGCTTCACTTTGTCACTAATTGATATAAGTATTTGTAATAAATTAGCATAAAATTTGAAAATTCAAAAATAAAATTTTCCAGTGCAATACGAAAAGACTATGCAAAATATGGAGGTATCTTAATAATTTGTACAGTGTAACAGAGATAAAAAGACGGGGAGGGGTTGTTGCATTGCACAGAGCAATCCACTCGAAGTTCGATGCATGTCGTCCTCGAATGGGTGCCAGCAAGAGCCCTTAAACTAACCTTGCTGAGAGGCTTCTCGCGATCATGAAGGCGGGACCTCCATGGCGAGGCCCGGTCATTGCACTTCTTGATCGGGTTGACCCGTGTGGCAATCCCAAGTCGGGATTGGCCAGCAGCTTAATTTTGCGTTTGGGAAAGCGTTCGCGCTTCCCTGTGGTTGAGTAGCAATTTAAGATGAGTCAAAGCTATTGAGTACCAACGGTGTAGAGGAGGAGGTAGGGTACTTCTAATCCACATCCAAGTAAATACTACATTAAAAATAGGATAAATGATATGATACTGGAAATAGATTTCAATTTCATCTACATTTCAATCTAAGGATATCAGAAACTCCCCTTAAGGCCTAATACTTTATAAACGTGATTCTAATTTTATCCCTATTTGCAAAAATCGTAACTAGTATAAATCCAAAAGAAAAATTAGACAGAAAATTTAAGAGAAACTTGTGATTTTTAGAATAGAAAAATGTTTACTATTTAGATTCAAAGTTTTTTTTTACTTCGAGACTTATGGCTTCAGGCTGTTTTATTTTGGATCATTTATTTATGCATTTAAATAATTATATATGCATTTATTCTTGTTTTCACTTAATTTAAGACATAGGTTGGAAATATCAGTCGATAAACTGCTTTCATATGGATATCTATAATATAACGATAATGCTTTCATATGGATATCTATAATATAACGTTTAAGAGAAAATCTGTCAGTAGTTGCAATCGTAGAATGACAATGATGGCTTTCTACAAATTTATTAATATAATATATGGTTTAAGATTTCCTTCGCTTTCCTCATAAATTTGAGCAGTCATTGATTTTTTGCAGGAATGGTTGGAGATGGGAAGAATGACAACAACAGGAGACTTATCACTTATCAAGTAATTAATCAAATGCTTAATCAGACTCTCGATGCAAAGTTATCGTACCCGCGAGACGTGTGCCATGCACTCGCTCTAGGTCCGCCGATTCAATGTAGCGGGAAGCGCGTACGCTGTCCCCAAACGCAAAAATTTTGCTGTTGGCTGACCCCAACTCGGGATAGCCACACGGGTCAGCCGGACCGAGAAGTGCAATGGTCAAGCCTCACCATGGAGGTCCCGCCTTCGTGATCGCGAGATCCTCCCAGCCAGGTAAGTTTATGAGCTGCGCCGTTGATGGATATTATTCCACGACACATGAAACTCTGAGTGGTTTAACGTCGATTTCCTAACAATCATCAATATACGAAGGAATGTATAAGAGAGTGTCCAAATGAGGATAGACAGACAGTGATACAAATTGCTTTCTATGTACTAACCATTATGTTAGCAATCACAACTGCGTTTCTATTATCATCAATTATCAATCGATAAATTGGAATGAAATAAAACTTTAATCAAATTTAAAATTTGAAACTAATTCTAATTTGTGTTTTATTAATTTTAAATTATTTCAATAAAATAATTAGTTCATTTTATCCATAATTATAATTATAAAGAATAATTATGCAACGATTATAGTTACATATTATTTTAAATATATACTTATCAAATGATAAGTTAAATGATTATTAAAATTATTATCTTCCTAAAGTTTAGATTAATATGATTATAGCAGAATGATAAAAGTATGATGACAATGTTTTCATTTCATATCTTGCTTTATTGCTACATTTGTTGAACATGTTTCAAAGCAATCGATAAGCCACGATAAGGATGCAAAAGTCTTCTATTAATATGACGAACATTATATCAAATATCATTACTGATTAACATATTCAAATTACCCATTGAGCGTTGATAGCCAATGTTTCCAGGCCTTATGAATTAGCATTGATGGTGTATAATTAAACTTCAACTAACAACGAATCATATCAATGCCGAAAATTCGACGATATTTTTGAAAAAATCTCGATTCATATATAACTTATTATTTTGCCATCTAAATACTTTTCAATTATAATTTTATTTAAAAATTACAAATTAGAATGTATGTGAAATATTTAAAATTTGAAGAATCTCGAAAGCATACATATATAATAGTTTAAAATTTGGGAATCTCGAATACATATGTATATATATGTATGATGTGTATAATATTCCGAAATATATTTCTCAATTATGGGAATCTGATTTCGGATATTACTGATAATTATGATATATTCAAACTATTCATTCATTTATCAGTTAAATATGATAGGCAAAAAAAGAAGTCTTTTTCAAGCAAATTGCTAATTTAATTTTATTTTCAAACTGGTTTATAAAAACAATCATTTGGTATATCTGTGTATGCGTAATGTGGCATATGTATGTGTATGTGTGTATGGGTATATATGTATGTGTATATGTATATGTGTATGTATGTGTATACATATATATATATACATGTATGTATGTGTGTGTGTGTGTGTGTGCATGTGTGTATGTGCGTTATCTATTGGATGTATGTGTATGTGTCCTATCCTTCAATCTTCTGATATTGGACGTTGTGGTTGTTTAATGATTTTTTCGTTTATGTGTTTGAACAGAATGTCAGTTTAGAATCTATATTTTTGTTTTGTTTTTTTTTTTTTTTTTTATCATACTTTTAGGATTTTGCTTAATTTTAATTCCACTTCTGTATCATTTACGTTCAATTTATGTATGAGAGGAAGAAGATTCAGAAGGTTTAATCCAGCTAGATTCAGAAAATCTATTTCCTTCTTAATATTATAAGGCTTTATTCACTTGCAAACAATTTATGATAGATGAAAAAAAAAGCGATTAAAAGGATTTAATTTTGATAGATTCTCGAGAAGATCTAATTCTGATAAATTTTGAAGATTTAATTCGGGTAGATTCAAAAGGATCTAATTTTGATAGATTCAGAAGATTTAATTCGGGTAGATTAAAATTGGTATATTTTCATTTTCTTATTATTAAAAGTCTTTATTGTCATTAATAGCAATTATTTTCATATATTAGTATCGAAAGGAAATTTCTTACATAAAATAAACTTAGCAAAATAAGCAAAAATATTGGCTCATTTTCAAGAATTCTCGAATTTCATTGATTTTGTTGAAATTTTACGTTTTTTTTCTTTTTGATATAAAGAATTCTCGTCTTTTTCAATGCATTCATTTGAATCCATTGAAACAATTCAAAGTTCAAATTAGTTTAAATGATTTTTCATCTCATTGATTTTCTTTTTTTTTTTGTGTTTTAAACAATTTATTCTTTTCTCTTCTTGTTTATCAAAAAGGAAAAAAAAAAAAACGAAAAAAGTTCAAAGGTTGAAATCATACAAAGATAATAAATAAATAAATATTTAATGAATTTCTTATTTTACTTTTCTTTCCTTCTTTTTTGAATGTAAAAAAAAGCATTCATAAATTATTCCATTCGTCTTCTAATATCTTTTTAATTGAAATAATATTTAATTTTTTTTGAAAAAATTTAATAAATTACTAAAATTTATAAAAATATTTATTATATAATAAATTTAAAATAAAATTTTTTTTTGATAAATTAAATTTGAAAAAAAAGAAAGAAATCTATTTTTTTTCTATTTTTATTTCATTTTTATTTTTATTTTACTTATTTCTTTTTCGTAATAAGCAAAAAAATGAATAGAAATTGATTGAGCCAAGGAAAAAAAAACAATTGGACATAATTTGTCAGTTACTTATTCGAAATGGTAGATAAAGTAGAAAAAGTATAGCATAACACTTCGAAGCATTCTAAAAGATAAGAGTATAAAATATAGATAAGATTAAAGGACTAGTCATCATAGGATGGCATAACATGAGGTTAAAGGACTAGTCATAGAATGACATGAGGTAAGGATTAATCATAGGATGACATAAAATAGGATTAAAGTACTATTCATCATAGGATGGCATAACATGAGGTTAAAGGACTAGTCATAGAGTGATATAAGATGAGGTTGAAGGACTAGTCAGTCATAAGATGACATGAGATTAAAGGACTATTCATCATAGGATGGCATAACATGCCACTAACATGAGGTTAAAGGACTAGTCATAGAGTGATATAAGATGAGGTTAAGGGACTAGTCAACAAAATTTGTTCATTAATTTTTTGTTTGCTTAATTTATAATCTTTTAAATACGAAAGAGACAAATTAAAAAAAAAAACAATCTTTTCTATTTTTGAAAGAATTACTTTTTGATGAGTGAACTTTGTTTTCTAAAGTTTTCTTTTTTTTTATTGACTCTCGAATATTTTTTTTTTTTGAAATGAAACATTTCTTACTGTCGAATTGATGAGGTTCTTTTTGTTATTTAAAAAAAAAGAATTAATCAAATAAATTGAATGTTTATGCCATCTGTTTAAAAATAATTAGCTATAATATAAGAAAGATTATTTCTAAAAATTAATCCTATCCTAATATTTTTTTAGGTCACCTGAATTCTCTTTTTTTTAATTTTAAAAATTAATAACCCTTTTATTATTCTAAAGAAAAAAACGAGAATTATGAATCAGTAGTTGTTTTTTTTCTTTTTAAGCCAAATTGAACATATTGCAATGTGTTTCTTAAAATTCATAAATGTATTAAGTATATCTCGAGAATTTTTCTATTTTTGGAGAAATATTCGAGAAGAAATAAATGAATGTTGTTGATTTTGTATTCTTTTCCAGCATGTCAATATTTGCACTTTGTTAACATATTTTCTCGAGAATAATGCTTAATCGAATAGTATAAGAAAGTATAATTGGAAAATTATTATTAAATTATTATTTAGTAATTAATTTTTAATTTTAATTTATTTTTATATCCTTTTGAATATTTCAAAATAAATTTTTTTTTACTTACAAGTTTCTTTCTTCGATAGCAAATTTTAATCAAAAATTTAATTTTAAAAATAATAAATTATAATAAATGTTTTGTAATCAATTAATTATAATATGAATTAGCGTAAGGAGAATTAATTTTCTTTCTATTTAATTAAGTAATTAATTAAATACGAATGTTTCCTTTCTTTTCAGCTAAGTAATTTCTTCCTTTTAAACGAATCTTTTTTATCATTTGCTTGGAATTAGTAAATATATTCATCTTTAAGAATCTCGAAATAACATTTCATCATTAGAGTTCTAATCGGGATTTTCGAATATAGGTCTCTAAATATATTCATCTTTAAGAATCTCGAATTATCATTTCATCATTAGAATTCTAATCAGGATTTTCGAATATAGGTCTCTAAATATATTCATCTTTAAGAATTTCGAAATAACATTTCATCATTAAAATTCTAATCGAGATTTTTGAATATAGGTCAAGTTTAAATGTTTAATATGATAAAATAATATTATACAACATTGATTTCTGTTAGAATCTGAAGATGAAACAAAAAAAAGCCTAAGGATTTTAATTTCTGATATTATCTTTGAAGTTTTACTTTGAAAATGTAAAAGATTCTAGCCTATATAGATGCTAAGCTACGAATAAGATTTTTAACTTATCAAATGAAGAATTAAAATTAATGATAACTTTATATACTATACTATACTATACTTATCTATATCAATATCTATATCAATATCTATATCATAATATCTATATCATAACTTTACAGCACCTTACTATATTTCAATGCTTCATACAATAGAAGTTACAGTGTGTTGTATTAATGTTTTATTTTGCATTTTTTTTTTTCATACTATACTATTTTGCCTTAACAAAATGCCATATAGTTGATGAAAAAATGATGATTCATTGTTTTTCTTTTATTTACATAAAATGATGATTGATGAAATTGATAATGAAAATCCATTCTTCTTTTTGTTTTTCCCAAAAAAAAAAAGAAAAAATGAATTAACAATTTAAAAGAGTTTAATTAAAAAATAATGCCAATAATCCTCACGTATTATCACATTTAACACGTTAACAAATCATTTAAAATGGCTAATACAAAGAAAAATATTGTTAATTCTCACGTATTATTAAATTTAACACGTTAACAAACATCTGAAATGGCTAATATAAAGGAGAATGTTGCCAGTTAAAGTTGCGTTTTTTCTAACAAACTATCTTCAACTAATATAATATATTTAAATTTTATGAGGAGACTCAAAATATTCATTTCTCTATTTATCCCTTTCCTTTTTAATGATCCCTTAATAAAATACGACATTGTTATTTCTATTTTAAAGATGCAGACAAATTATTGATCATTTCTGTAAAAATGCATTCATTGTCTGTCAGGATTAAAATATAAATACATACACATGCATACACATACATATACACACACACACACACACATACACGCACACACACACAACATACATATACACAGACATACATGAATGAAAAAATTTTCAGACAAATTAAATTAATAATAGTCAGTTGAATAAGCATTTTTAATGCGAATTGCATTTCTAAATTTGCGACAGTTTGCGAAGAAACATTCTAAATTAGACAAATTTAGAAGTAATTGATAGAAATTTGATAAATATAAAAATTGTGATTGATTGCGAGCCTTAAGGCTATAATGAACAATATGGCATATGAGAAATCAATGAATCATTTATTTCTGGCCTAAGATAGTTAATGTTCATTTTTAGCTTTCTTTCTTTCTTGCTATTTGTTGTTGAAGCTTTTGCAATCTTTGATGGTAATTTTATGAATGATTCAGACGATTCTGAAAACTTATCTGTTTCTCGATTCGCAACTTTCCAACATAATTTTTTTGTTACTTATTATTTATTACAAGCATATTTCATCATTCTTCTATGATTTTTCAATATTTTATCCAATTTTTTTCTGATTCTATTAATCTAAAAATTTGAAACATCGTAACAGATAAATGTGTCATCAAGAATCTACAGAATATTATATTTCATATCTATTTTTGTAAATTAATCGATACATATATTAGGATGGAAGATAAATTTTTATGCGATTCAGAAACGTGAAACTTCGCCAATAAATTAGGCCATTTTCGTTAAGAAACGGATTGGACCTAATGAAGGCAACAGACAGAATCAATAATATTATAGCTAATTGAATAGCAAAGAAAAGAAAAGTGCACATCCCGAAAATGTATATCATATCATCATCAACATCCCAAACTATATTAATGAAGCATGAAGCATGCATGAGAAAGTAATCTCGAAATTTGATAAATTTATTTTTTTTCTTTTTCAATTTCTTTTTTCTTGAAAATTTTCATCACTAATTAGTGGAATTCCATAACATTGAATCATTTTATTGTATGGGTGTTCAGGTGATACTTCAATTCAGAAGGACTAGAAAATTATCCTATTTCATTATATCAAAGTACAATAAATATTACTCTTGACATTGTTAGTCTTGCAATCTAAATGTTAAATTTGAGTATCTCTTCTAATTAGATTCAGTATTTGAAATATACAATGATATCGTAGTTAATAAACTGATTTGCTAATTTAGAAGGTTAGTTTTTGAAAGATGAACAGATGAAAAAATATTGTGCAATTAATTGATTGATTTCTATTTCTAAATAATCAATCTTTCTTTATATTTTACATCATTGTATTAGAAGACAAGAGAAGAATTCTGAAACTTTTGTTATTACAATTCTTCTTCTTTTTTTTTTATTGAAGTTCTCGAGCAATTAATTCTAACCATAAATAATTCAAAATTTTCGATTCTTAATTAAAATTTCACTCTAATTAAGAATCATACTTTCAGAAGTGATATTTTGGTATTTCGAAACTTGCATGTAAGCAAACAAATAATACTAAAATAATAACAAGAAACAACCAATCATCGATCAATTATTTGTTATCAAATAAATTAGTGTGATATGATAATAACAATGTGGAGCATTTGGATACTTAGTAAGTTACTAATTTTAGCTATGCCAAAAATTATTATCATCCATATCAATCAATCATTTTAAATTCACTTGGCTTTTTAGTTCTCACGAAAAAAAAAGAAGCCCAGCTTGTTCGATGATATTAAATTTTACATAACAACTTCTTTTAGTATGTAAATTAAAGTTTCAGGAAATGTCATCCAACGTTTTACACCTCTACATCATAGCTAATTATCGTTAGCCAATTTATTTATATCTTGTATCACTTAATTACTATTAGCTTACTATTTAACCGTCCACGCATTATTTACGTCATTCATTTAAGTATTGTTAGCAGCAATCTATGGACGTGTACACGTAATCTAATTACTAGCTTATCACCCATGTATCATCTATTTAATCACTATTTGGCCGCCTATACGTTACGAAATTACTATTAGCTACTCATTCGTCATCTAAATATGTTACTTCCAATTTACGTTTGCATATTTATTTAAGTATACTATTAATTATCGCCCACGCACCATCTAATTACTGTTTAGCGGCCACGCATTATCTAATTAGCATTTGGCTGGCCACGATTTATAAACATATTAGATATAACATGAGTAGGAAATGGATATAAAAATAAAATATTTGAAAATTTTTCAAAATAGATTAAAAGAGGGAGAATGATTAATTGATTGATTGATTAATTGATTGATTAATGCTATATTCTTAACAATAAATGCCTTGCAGTTTTTATCATATTTGATTGATTAAATTTGTAATTTTTAAATTTTAATTAAAAATTAAAACATTATCGCAATAAGCAATTAATCCAATCTCGAGAAATCGTAAAATAAATAAATATTTAGTTGGTATTTAGTTGTGTAAAGTATTGTTTGATCACCGGTTGCAGCTATATATTTCGGGAATTTATCATTCTTGAAATTGCTTTCGACAGCGGGCAGATTGAGAGTGTTTTCTTTTCTCTCTTTTGAACTCGTTTTTCTTTTTTTTTTTTTTTTTTTAGCAAACATTTGTTTAAGAAAAAGAGGAAGAAAGTGAATAAAGCAAAATATTGGTTTCTTTGATAAAACAGTTCCTTTGTAGTAGTAATGTTTGTTTATTTGAGCGCAAATAGATTTGATGTTTTTTTATAAAATATTATTAGTAATGATGATATTATTCTGTTCTATTCTCTTCTAATTAAATATATTTTATTCTATTCTTTTCTAATTAAATACGT
The DNA here is from genome assembly GCA_024305405.1 of Dirofilaria immitis. NCBI lineage: Eukaryota > Metazoa > Nematoda > Chromadorea > Rhabditida > Onchocercidae > Dirofilaria > Dirofilaria immitis. Next base: position 537,856 of record JAKNDB010000068.1, read on the forward strand.
ATATTTTAGTCTATTCTATTGAATTATTTTGATAAGTTCAAAAAATCATCATTTTATTTGTTATATAATTGCATAAATGCTTTGCTAATATTTCTCTCATTAGGTATGCGACGATGGTTTGCCAAATTTGGTTCAACTTCGGTTGCTAGCACATCAAGTGTTACACCATCCATTCCAGCTTCTCTCGAATCATCATCCATCGAGCAACAGACGAATTCACCCATTCCTTCACCACCAACACCGTTCATCATTTCAAAATCAGATATTCATTGGAATGTTGATTTTGCGTCTGATCCATGCTCATGGGAGAGCTGCTTTGATACACATTGGGAAGCAGCCGAAAATTTATTGGAAAATGACGACGAAGTTAATTATGAAAAAGTTATTATTTAAAATATACTTTTTCACTTCGCGAATTTTGATTACAAATAGTTATAACTTAAAATTAATGATTTAAATTATTACAAATATAATTTATAATTTATATTGAAACATTTTAATAATTATTATTATTACTGTTATTATTGTTATTATCGTTGTTATTATTGTTATTATTATCACTATTATTATTGTTGTTATTGTTATTATTATTACTGTTATTATTATTATTATTATTTTTCTTAATTATATGCTTAAAATCTTTTTCAAATAGCATTTATTGCTCATTTCTTTCCTTTTTAATAATTTTATTTATTATTCACCTTTTATAAATATTATAAAAATTGATTAAATTTATGTATAATTTTTATAGGTATTAGCTATATTTCGACATTTAAGTTGTACAGTACAATTGTTAATGATGGAAGCAAATGCTCAACCAGAATCTGCTATTGGTCCTATATTAGATCGTCATTTTACTCATCAAATTATGGAACGAGTAGTTGATTGGGCAATTGCTGCTCCACATTTTCTAACACCAACATGTCAGGTATGCTAATTTATCATATATATTACTGATTTGAATAAAAAGAAAATAGAATGTTTAACATTAAACTATTAGAATTATATTATTGATTTTATACTAATAAACTAGCAAGAGTACCATTGTTGCATATATTTATCTGTTTGATTTTATTATAATATTAGCATTGAATGATGTGACATCGATGTTTTATTTGACATAAAACTAAAATTTTTTTTTCAAACAATCTTTTTCTGTATCATATAGATCAAACATTGGAACATTCATTTTGCTAAAATTTATCATTGCAATTGTAAGTTATCAAATTAAAATTAATAAATTTTATAGTTTCAAAATTTAATGATTCTAATGTACATTTCTAGAAATTTTGTGCATATCAAACAAATCAGGAGTCAATTAAATGAAACATTTTTTTTTGTTACTGTAAACAAATTACAGTATTGTGATTATTTATCTTAATGAAGTATTAATGCTGATAGTTTAAATTCTTCAGGTTAATCTGATTCATCTTTATGAAATCGTTGTTGGAGAAAGTCATACTCAGAATCATTGCTTACTCGTACATAAACCGATATTGCTTCCATTACTGAAATTATTGGATTGGTGTAAAAGAGTGCAGAGAAACGAAATTTTACTCCATCTAATACGGACAGACATTTCGTTTTACTTTTAAATCAGGTTAATATTTGAATAGATGGCAAATGATTTTGTTAAATGCATTTTCATGATTATAAGTGAGCTATGCTATAGTAAGATGTTCAAATCTTATTTATAAGAAAAAATAGCATCTTCAAAAACAGTATAATGAACAAGTATATAGTATATCTGCTGTTAATATTGTAGATTTACTATATGTATATTATTTTATGAATATGACTTGATACATTATTAATACACATTTTTGAAATATTTAACACCGTTACTATTTCAGAAGGCAAACTGAAAGAATAGTGGAAACAAACTGAGTTATCTCTTAAAAATACGATTTTCATTTTTCATTTGAAAACCATTTAGATATTTCAGATTTGCACAAAATTGGCAGAAGATGCGACATTATTGCATTTCTTTTTCGATTTTGACGATGATTGCGATGAGCAATTTCTGGTGTTCAACCTGTTAATTCCATATCTTTATGATTCCGGTGAGGTTGGACAGTTAGCGCGTGATTCTTTACTTCTGATACTTTCTGTTTCACGACGGTTGAAACACATCGGTGCATTTATTGCTATAAAGGTTTCTGGAAATTTTTAATTTATTCTTAACTTCTCTTAAAATGAATATAGATAAATTAAATCAAATCGGATGGCGCAATTGCAAAAATGTCAATTACTAGATGGAATAAAGGGAACTTCTTGCAAAAGGTTCATGAAAAACATGACTTGACCTTATGTTCATCTTAAAATAAGCTTTGATACTCTCTCATTTTGTTTTTAAACTTGAATTCGAATATCAGATAGCTCTTCAATTTCTGGAAGTTTTTTTCAAATTTTCAGATTTACTGAATCTAACATATTTTTGATTTCTTTGAAATCTGTCCTAATTTTTTCAACTTTTATAAGGAAAAATTTTCAAACGTTTCCTTTCGTCTGTTTTTTCTGTTTCGACGCTTTGGTCGAATTAAAATTTATGTAGAGTTTTTCATTTCAGTCAAACTTCTGTCCGGTGGTTGCAACGGGTCTTTCGGGTTGCTTTTCCCAATTATCACGTTCAGTTGGTTCGATGTTATATGTAAGCGATGATTGGCATAAGATAAATATCGATGACATCGATTCGTATTCTAGCTTATTGGATTTTCATTCATCATTAATTTTCTGTAACGCTGTTATACAGGTGATATTAAAGAAAATGTATTCTAAAATTGCAATTATTTTCTTCACTGATAAAATAAATCCTTCTTAGAAAAAAGATCAGAGTTATGAATTTTCATAATGAATCAAGATGAGAACCATTATTATCTTTTGAACAGTATATTTTTAGGTTGCTCACAGTTATGTCGTATCACAGGTTATTAATTATGTTTATCACGGGTTTTTACTTCCTGTTGTTCTACCTTCATTACTGCAGGTATTACATATACATAAAATGAACTGTTAGAAATGAGAGTCATTATCATCTCTTGAACAGTATATTTCTAGATGTTCTATCTGTCTTAAATTTAGAACTTAAGTTAATTTTGAAAGCATTTTGATTCTTAACATTAACTTCACTTTTTTTTATTTCAGTTAACAGAGTAGTTTCAAAAATTGATCATTCAGTAATAATTTTTTTTCAGGGTGGGCAGGATGAGCTTATCTCATCAACAGCCTATTATCATCTTTGTTTGGACAGTGTCACTGAAACTGCCCTTATACAAGCTATAGTAAAATTACTTCTTATTGAAAGCTGTGAAGATAACAAAAAGGTACTTGACGTTATCATCGAAAGGATATCTGCAGGAAATCGGGTTTTTTTATTTTTATTTTCATCAAATTACCATTCTTGCGTAACAAAAATTCTTATTTTATTTACCTTATTATTTTGGTTTATCCTCATCAATTAATGGCAAATTTTTTTTCGCAAAGCTATTCACAATTATTAATAAATAATTTTCTTTGCTATCTTTATTACGAAATTCTTTATCGAAGATCTGCTTTATGATGATGCTTATATTGTTTTTGGAAGATTAAAATGTTTAAATGGTTTATTTTACAGCTTAGCCAAGTCACTTTATCATTGGTGAGAACGCTGATTGATTTACGTTGCGAAGATATCATGTTCGATCTTATTTTCAAGTAAATTATTTTTCTGTAATTATTTTCTGATATGCTTCATTCAGCTTTTATTTAAGAAACACTCTTAATTGTGATTTGCTTTATTATGAACTCTTTAAACGGAATCAGTTTTTTTAGATATCTTCTGCCTTGCACGTTTTTACAACCTAACCAAGCGTTTCATTTAAAGAATCAAAAATATGTAAGGACGGCTGCTCAAACTTTATTAACATTTATTCCTGAATGTACATATAAATCTTCAGTAGTAAGTTTTTAAATCTTCTCTTTCAGATATGTTCGGAATTTTTTGATTATACCAAACTCCTTTTCTTTTTGTTTTTCCTTAAATTTTTCGTATTATTCACTAACATTTGTTTCAAATATGTTTAAGTTGTGCTCTCAAGAATCTCTTCATGTTTATCTTGCCGAATGTCGAAATTACGTGCAACAAACAACAGATGCCTGTTGTGAAAAATGGGTTTGGAATTACGATGGTCGCAATCCTTCGTTTGTTATGTCGAAATTAAGTTCTGATGATGAAAGCTCCACTAATTATAATGGAGTGAGTAATTTATTCTTTATATACTCAAACTTTTTTCATTTTCAATAAAACTGTAATTTTAGATACCGTTACGTGGTTTTGTGAACTCGATTGAGATTATTGATTTTTCAAACCAATTTTATTTAAAGATATTTGTTTCATCAAAAAATGTGTTTGTCTTTCCCTTTAGGTATTATATATTTATCCAGAAATGATTTTTACATGATGTTATCTTTTTACCAACAAATTTTGAGTTTGTCGATTTGGTTACATAATCTATTTTTCGATTAGATAGTAGAAACATTTTTTTTAGTCTTATTGCTGTAACATCATATAAAAGGTTCTGTTCATTCCTTTTATCTGTTAGTTAATCTATTTAGACATTTGTGCGACATTCTTCGGTACGTTCATCAATGGCTTCAGCACGAAATGGTTTGAATCGGTACTTTGTGAGCCGAAATGCTCACATTACTGCTGAAAGTTTACGACAGCATACTCCACTTCCAGAACTAGGAGAAAAAGAATCGTCATCAAGAAGCAGTTTTCCATATGATATTGCAGATTCTTCACCAGTTCCAGATAATGAAGACGATGAATTGATTATACCACCGTTAACGTTAGTTCCATTAAAATCTTACGTTATGCTGTCGCTATGTGAAGTATTGACAGATATATGCTGATTTTTATTTTTTTATGAACTATTCATCCATCACTTGTTGTAAATCACCAATTCGTCAGTTTTTTTTTTTTTGTAATGATTTCTTGACTAGCTGAATTTCTATTTATTTAGACCCAGATCGCTTATGATGATGACTTCGTCGAGTGATTATTTTCAATTCGCATACGGAGAATTGTCAGAAACTGATACCGAAGCGATCAATCCCAACGCAATTGGGATGAGTAAAGTACAATCACAAACAGTTTCAGACAAAGGAAGTTTGGCAAACACAAATGCAAATTGTGATACTGATGTTGAAATGGCACGCTCGTTCGTTTTGAGAGGTTGGGGACAAATCGAGGTGCTGTTTAATTAGAAATTTTTATAGGAATTCATTCTAAGCTTCTGATGCATCTTTGAGTCAGCTGATGGCGTGATTGTGATTTAATGTGATACAGTCTTACTATTCAGTAGGCATATTATTTCTTGAAGAGTTAAGTAGATTTGCAGTCTTTTTCTAGACTTCTTTTTACTCTCAAAAAATTTCTCAATAGAGTCTTTTTAGGAAGACAAGAAGCCCATTCATTTATATCTTAGAATTTCCAAAATGTTTATAAAGTTACTTGTGCATTCAGGATACGGAAACTTTTATGGCATTGATGGATAGAGTGCCAGCAACGAAAGTAAAGCATTCTCTGGAAGAAAATTTGGCTTTAATTGATTCACGAATTCAATATCTTGATGAACTAAAAGCTGAAATTAAGTCGTCAGAATTAGAAAATGATGAGTTTGAAAATGATACAAATAACAATGACGATGAGTATCATGCGCCATTAGGACAACCAATCGAGTGTTTTGAAAATCGAGGTAGTTTCAAAATTAATTCATTATTATGAGCTTGTTTTGGATTAACCGAAAGTTTGAATTAAAGCGTTTCTGGTTTAAATCTAACATATTTTATGTCTCAAAATAACATCAGAACGTCAATATTTATTTGGGATTTTGCGGAATTCACGTGTTTCTTATTTGTTATTCGTATTTTGCTTATATATAAACTCTTTCTCTATTTTTATATATAAAAAATATAATTGATGTCAAATTATATAATCTCTAATTTCTTTTGTTAGCAATATCAATTATCGTCTATCAAATTATATTATTTTTAATTTCTTTTGTTAGAACTATCAATTATCATTTACTTAAGATTGCTGTAGTTTGGAATATTTATAATATTTTTCATATTAGTTGTTATCCTATCTAAAATACTGGAAAAAAATTCTTCGTATCCGAAATATTAGTGATTTGCTGGACAACGGAATCATGATGAAAAAGTGTTATTTTATGTAAGACAGGATAATTTTTTTTTGTTTTTCATAAATTATATTTTTTTGAAATTGTTGATTTTTATAAAGGTGTTGGACCTTTCCTGGAATCTATATTACGTTCCTTCGAGAATATGCTGGATAATTCATTATATGTAACATTGCAAACAACATCGGTATTGGCGGCACTTGCATCATATCCACAACCGCTTATTGCTCATTATCTATTTGATGAATGCATGCTTCTGCAACCTAGTGTGAAAAATTTATTTAAGGTAGGTGAGAATATTTCCTCGAAGTTTAATTTTATTACAACATTTATCAATACTTTTACTTTATTTATTTTTTTCGAAGATTTTGGATTCGCTAAAGATGCGGATTGATGCATATGCATCGTCACTTGATGGTTTCGATGTTTTGCTGGAACGAGGAATCAAATTTCTGCGATCAAGAGCTGAGCGATATGAGAAAGTAAGTTTTCTTTCAATTGATTATTTTTTTGGAAAGATTTATAAATTTTATTTTTTTAAAAGTTTTTATATTAAAGGCTGTAGAAAGTAATCGACAACATACGCTGCATTTACGATCTTCCGGTGATTCGTTTTCACGAAATGATAACAAAGAAGGAGCGAATTCGTCAAAAGGTTTATTGAATCGGTAAATTTAAATTATCCTATCATTACTCTCGATCATCAACATTATTGCCGTAAACTTTTTTGATAGGTGGATATTGCGGTGTTTGTAATAATTATACTTATCTTTTCGGATGAAAATGAATTATGTGAAAAATGGTGTACAACTTCCGTTTCATTTGTATTGAGATTCACAGGAATGTTATATTATTTTTCAAGTGATTTGATCGTGATAGGTTGCTAGAACGAAGAGGAGAGAAAGATTTTGAGGTGTCTTCAGCGAATTACAAACATTTTGAAGAAGCTGGAGTCTAAAACTTTTTTAGATTCAGACCTTTTAGCAGTAAACGTCTCTATCCTATAAACGGTTCCACCCATCCACATGAATTTCGTATTTATACACACAAAGCAATGGAAAGTCGTGATGTAACACTAGACCATGCTCGAGCAAAGCAATTTGTTTTTGCGGCTATCATATTATCACAATTTTGTCAGGTAACTTTTTTCATTGAATGTGATGCACGACGTTTTTCATTGGTTAGAATTTGAATTATTTGTAGATATATTTAATATGTTCTCATTTTCTTGATATTGGTGTGACGATAGTCTTAAATTGTTCATGAGAGAAGCTGTAATATTTAATGAATAATAATGAATGTGACGTTTATCCGTCACATTCACCACTACTGATAGAAAGATAAAGTTTTCTGTGTTTTGAAAGAGCTAGAAATCGGTAGAGAAGATCATTGATAAAAAGATAAACTTTGCTGCATTTTCGAAGGGTTAGAAATGGGTAGGGAATATTTATAAGTTATTTTTATTCAAGAAATAAAAAGTTTCTATGCTTTTTTCGGGATTTCGTGAATCTTTTTCTCTGCAATAACTTTTTTATATATTTTTTGACTCAGCTATTTTTTTCATTGTCGTTGCAGGATAAAAGTTTTGTGTTCAGGACTTGTAAAATTTTTCGCATTTCGCATCCTGTAGTTGTTAAATTTTAAGAAATTTAACGATGAGGGCTTATTTAACACAATAGTAATTGCTGGAGAAAGTGAAAGTGAAGTGCATAAGTTAAACTTTAATTTGAAATTTCGAAATTGAAATTAAAATTTTCCTAACATATTTCTGAAATTTTCTTCTTACAGGAATTGGCTGCTACGGTATTACAACATTCCATCGTTGTTCCGCGGCCAAAAGGTTGTTTGAATAAAATGTGGTAGTTTGAAAGGAAAGCATATGTCGCATTCATGCATAGCTAGCCTTTAACGGCTAAATTTGAAATCTGATAAGATTTTGTGAAATATTCAACTGTGCCGGCAAAAGATTATCTAGGCGGGAGGTCAATGGAATGCTGTTAAGGACAACGAATTGTGTGCTGACTTTCCCGCTTCTTTTATTGATTATATGTGAAATGTTCTTTGCATAGTTGCCTCGTGTCATAATTTATTAATTTATGCTTGGAATTTTTCTTCTCTTCCAATGCAGCAATATTCTCTGGGAAAAAGATCAATTTCAAATATCTTGAAAGAAAGAGAAAAGATCGATTACATAAAGATTGAAAAGTTCTTGAATATCGATTGTGACGTAATCGTTGTAATTTGAAACCGTGAATATTTCAAGTGCAACTTATTTATTTGCCTCTTTAATTTAACTGTTAAATTTTATATTGATAGTAGTAGCAAATTTTAGAATGAATTATCAAAATATTTGTGCCAATATTTCAAAATATTCAAAAATTGAACTGTGATATCAATACAATTCTAATAAAATATCTATGAGCTTTTTCAACAAATGCATATATAATAAATAAATTATATTGTTATAGTATTATTCTATAAATTAAACGATGCATGGGTTTTTCTTCTGCTTTATTTTTGAAATTGTAAATATTGTTTATTAAATAATTGTAATTGATCAGTGCCTATTTTATTTACTTCAACTTTTTTTTTTTGAAATCATTTATGCTAAATATGTGAATAATAAAATTCTCAGGTACTGCATATTTGCATGCGTGTGTGTGTGTGTGTGTGTGTGTGTGTGTGTGTGTGTGTGTGTGTGTGTGTGTGTGTGTTTGTTTTTTTAATTTAACAGAGAAAAATATTGTAAAATTGCATTCTTCCATGATATCAGGATAATATGTGATAATTCCATTCTTCCAAAATATCAGGATAACATTTATGTGATAAGTTGCACCATTTTACTAAATAAATAAACAAATTTATTTTTGTAAAAAAATTTTTTTTTGCATAAATAAAATAATAGAATAATTTGTAAATTTTTAATTTTTAGTTTTTATAAAAAAAGTAGCCATAATGTTTAAAAATCTTTTTATAAATGTTTATAAACAAAACAAAAGAATTAAAATATCTTATAGAAAAAAAAGGAAATACAAAGATCAAAAAAAAAACGGAAACAATACCCTTAAATGTTTATCTGTTTAGTTGGTTTACTGTATTGGGCGTACAGGAAGAAAAAAAAAGGAAAAAAATTGAAAAACAATTTACTCCTAATAAACATCCCCTCCCTCCCCTCTCTTCCCCATTTTTTGATTTGTTCTAAACAATTATCGCATATACTGTAAACAGATCGTATCATATGCAATTTCCTATATACTCTCAATACTTTAATTATAAGTAAAATTGTCGTACAGTAAACCTAAAAATTTCGCAATTATAAAATTTTTATACTGTAAGCGTAAAAAATTTCGCATTTTATTTTGTAAAATTTTTTATACGGTAAAATTATTTTGCTTTTATATAAATAAATTTGTGGGGAAAAAAAATGTTCCCTATTAATCAAAAATTTGTTTTCGCATTCTTTGCCTTCCTCTTTTACAGTAGCTGAATGGAAAATATATGTAGATATATAAATGAATGGGAAAGTTTGGTAGGATCTTACTTTTCTAATGAGTTCTGTCATCTTGAGCAAAAAACGGATGCACTAGCAGTAAATAACCTGTGACCCCGAGAGCAAGTAACGGAAAAACTCAAATAACACGATGACGATGATGATTCATCGTTATCATTCATTCTGCAATACCAGTAAATATCGGCATTCCGATCATTTATTTTTTTTTCCTTTCCTTTTCTTTGCATCATCACATATGTCCGTTTTTTCCCTTTCATTTGTTGTAAATGTCTGTCGAGAGTTCTCTTTTTCTTTCCTTCTTTTTCCCTTCATTTGATATAAATGTCTGTCGAGAGTTTTCTTTTTCTTTTCTTTTTCTTTATTTGTTATGATGACTGTCGAGAGTTGTTTTTTCTTTATTTGTTATAATGTCTATCGAGAGTTGTTCTCTTTATTCTTTCTTTTTCCCTTTCATTTGACGTAATATCTATCGAGAGTTGTTTTTTCTTTTTCTTTTTCCTTATTTGATATAATGTTTTGTCGAGAGTTCATTATTTGATATAATGTCTGTCGAGAATTGTTGTTGTTGTTGTTTTAATAAATGAATGAAAAAAAAAAAAAAAACGATAAAATAAAAATTTCTATAAATCGTTGCTCATATTTGTCTCACCTGTTGCTGCTACTTATTATTACATAATCAACAAATATATATATGAAATATGAAAATGAGGAGAATTTTTTTTTTTTGCTAAAGCTATCCTCACTCGTGATATTTTCTTTTGCGGTTGAATAATGGAATGAATGAGAGTGAATGACCTGAGAAATGAGCTCACTACCTGACCTCAAGTGAATAATTATCCGCTACTCCTCTATCCCTCCAATCCTTTTTCTTTTTTTTTTTTACCTGCTAAAATTCCTACAATAGCTTTGCACATTTCACCTCACGTGCCATTACTATAGAGCGAACGTTGCGTCAAGTTGCGCATTTATATTACTTTTTTTCCTTTCTTTTATCATTACCGTTACCTTAACTTTACCTTACCTTTACCTTTACCTTTATCTTTATCTTTATCTTACCTTTTACTTTTACCTTTACTTTTACCTTTACCTTTGTCTTACTCTTACTTTTACTTTTACCTTTACCTTTAACTTTACCCTTACCTTTACCGTAAACTCTTATCTTATTACCTTCACCTTTACTTTTAGCTTTGCCTTTACCTTACCTTTACCATTACCGTACTCTTGTCTTACTTTTACCTTTACCTTCACCTTTACCTTAACTTCACTTCTACCGTATCCTTATCTTACTTTTACCTTTACCTTCACCTTTACCTTTACCTTTACCTTGCCTTTATGTTTACTTTACCTTTACCATTATTTTTCCTTATCTTACCTTTACCGTTACCTTATCATTATCCAATTTACTATTGAAAAGTTCATTTTTATGATAAAAATTTTCTATTATTTTTTAAAAAGAAAATCTTTCAAATAAGGAAATGGCAAATAAATAAAAGTTTGGGAAAAAAGTTTTGGAAAATAAATATAAATTTTATCATATCATAGTATTTTTCCTTTGTAAATTTAATGAATAAATCTATTACATCTAATTTTATCATTAATCATTCGGAATATATTAAATATTTTAATTATAACGAGAGAGAGAGAAAGAGAGAGAGAGAGAGAGAGAAGAGAAAGATTATTGAAAAAAAAAGAAAGAAATTTCTCTTAACAAGAATCAAACACGTAAATATTGTTCCATCACGTGATATGAAATTAATATTGTATTAATATTCAGACAGAGACAAGATAAATTTGTTAATTGCATATGAGAATTACGTAATCTAATTATACGTAATATTTAAAAAGCATATTCCTTTGCGCAAAGATTTTATCACGTAATATACGCAAACATTTTATCATGTAATATACGCAAACATTTTATCACATAATATACGCAATACCAAACATGTACATAATTATGTATTCCTAATTACATTTTGTCATCTAATACGGTAAAAAAAAATATAATTAGATTAACTTCAAAATAAACTTTAATCAATTGCAATAAATTCATATCTGATAATATGTAAGATAATACAAATTGATTGATTGATCGATGGATGATATTTTTAACAAAAAATAAATAAATAAATAAAAACTAAAATTCAACAATAATTAATTTAAATTATGCAAATATTAGTTAGCATTTAAAAAAAAAAAAAGAAATAAGTTGGATGCATGATATGATATGATCAAAATATATTTATTTATACAATTTGAAATATAATAATACCAAATGACAAGTTCAAATGATAAGTTCAAATGATACGTATCATATTTATCATACTATATTGATATATTTATTGATATTATTATCATTTAAGAAAAAATATTTTTAATTGTATATTTACTAAAAATTTTCAATTATTCAATTTTTTAAAAGCAATAAAATAATTCAATAAACTATTGATATTAATTTTTTTTCCGCATTATTTACCTTATGATACTACAGTATACATCAATTGTTTACACATTTTTCCTCCACTAATGATATATGATGTTTATGTTGTTGTTGTTGTTGTTGTTGTTGTTGTTGTTGATGATATCGATGATGATGATGATAATGATGATGATATCGATGATGAAAATGATGATGATGGTGGTATTGTTTTCAAGGATAATTAATAAATCGCTAAAATCATCGCATCTATTTTCCAGTCATTCCGAATGCGTACGTATATTTATATATGTGTGTATGTGTATGTGTATGTATGTGTGTGTGTGTGTGTGTGTGTGTATGTGTGTGTGTGTGTGTTATGTGTTGTTTTTCAACTATTTCACTTGTTGCAGTGATAACAAAAACCGAATTACAGTATGATAAATTATTATTGAAATGAGTGATAAAATAATTATAATTCTAAACAGTACAAAATAAACATCCATTCTATTCGCTTAAACTTTGACCTTTTAATAAATTTTTATTTTACACAAAGAAAAAAATGGCAAAATTTTGATTTGCTTAATTACATTTTTCAATTGTCTACGGTAGATGCATACAACTTCATGTGATCAATTATTTATTGATCGATAAAAGAAGATGACGAGAATGATTAAACCAATGTAATTGCAGCATTTTGTTTCTGCAACAGATTATTTCGGAGCTATAGTACATCATCATCATCATCATCATCATCATCATCATTATTATTATCATCATCATCATTGCCATTATCATCATTATCATTATCATCATTATCATTATTTATCATTATCGTTACATCATCACTATCACTATAATCATCATCATTATTTATTATCATCATTATCATTATCATTATCATTATCATTATCATCATCATTATCATTATAATCATCATAATTATTTATCATCATTGTCATTATCATTATAATCATCATTATTATTATCATCATCATTATCACCATCATCATCATCCTAAATATTTGTTTGGAGCATTTTACAATGACACAGCATCATAAACAAGTTACAGTTTACAATATGCTAAATTAATTTAACCTGGTTTTTTCTCAAAACAAAAATCATATTGGATAATTTTCACCTGCTTTATCAAATTATATTTTAAAATGATAAATGACGAAATGTTAGATGAATGAATAATCCAGATCATCATATATAAGCTGATTGTTGATGCAAAGATTAACACGAAATAATTTATCATAATTTTATCAATTTATCAAATTTAAATCATAGCTAAAAAATTTTTTGCAACGCATAAAATATTGTTATTTTGTTTCATTCATTTTCATTAAATACAAATACAAATTAATTAATTATAAACTTTTTGTCATTTTAAATGATAAGAAGAAAAAAGAAACAAACAAACAAACAAACAACAATATACTAAAATTATTTAAATTTAATTTCATATCAAGTATTTGAATTAAAATTTTTGATATAAAATGATTAATATAAAAATTAATAACAACAAAAAATTTATACAAAAAAATTTTATTAATTCAATGCATACAATTTTTATTGGATAATTTTCATATCAAAATTTATATATTATAATGAAAACATTTATAATGAAATAAATCATTTCTCATTTAAATAATTTAATATATTATGATAATCAATTATGATAACCAATATCAACTCTCATTTAAATAATTTAACATATTATGATAATCTCAATATCATTTCTTGTTTAAATAATTGAATATATAATGATAATTAATCAATATTTATGATAAGCGCAATATCTTTTTAGCTAAATATAATTCAACGAAAAGATTATCAAATTATGTAGTAATGTAAAAATTGAGAAATTAATTTGAAATTTCTACCGTAAATTATTTTGTAGTATTTGTATTATGGTATTATTTCTATGCAATCAAAAAGTATCATTACAATATTGAGATATGAAATGAAGAATATTTGATCGAACAAAGTAACTGTAATTACAACTAGAAAAACAATTTAAATAGAAGAGAGGGAGAGAGAAAAGGAAGGAAAGAAGGAAGGAAAGAAGGAAGGAAAGAAGGAAGGAAGGAAGGAAGGAAGGAATATGAAAATGACAAGATGTAAACATCGTTAAAAGACATCAGAAGGAAAATTTTCATTTGTGAAGAGTAAAAACTTATAGAATCTCTCTATGCATTCATTGAAAGTTGGATTCTGTAAGTTTATTTCCCTTCAGCAAATCAATTTTTTTTTTTTGGATCATTGTAAAGATCAAAAGAAGCAGAGATTGATTTGCTTTCGATTTGTTGATGATTTGCTTAGAATATCAAACATTCAAGTAAATAATTATATATCTCTCGTCCATATGTCTCATAAATATATATCTCTATATTCTTTTCTAATGTATCATCAATATCTATCTTATTGACATCTACCATATTCTTCTACAAATGACAAATGACATCAAGCAAAAATATACTGCAACACTGATTGGTTGACAAAATTGATGCATAAAAAGAAAATTTAGAAATTTCATTCGAGAAATTTGTTATTTAATTCGAGAAATTTTTTTTTTAAAAACTTATTTTTACATTTGATAATTTTATTATCATATCTTATTTGATTCAATTAGGCAAAATAATGAAGCAAAGTTTAGTAAAAAGTTTTAGTAATATTTCGAAAATTTGTCAATATTTATTGATTGAAGATATTTTAAAATTGTTCTGACTTATATCAGAAATAACAAATATTTTTTCGAGAAATTTCAAAAATTCAATCATATTCGAGAAATTTCTAAAAATTGATTTTACATTTATTAATTTTCAATGTTTTAATTTAACTACAAAAATGGATGGAAAGAAAAAATTTATGAAATTTTTTGAGATATCTAAAATGTTGCATTTATTGATGGTCTATTTTTAATCCTTCTAATGATATTTGAAATGTCAAATATGAATTGATAAAATTGATTGATAGAAATTTTAAAAATTCATTCTCGAATGCTTTCTAATATTTCATACGAATTATTTATTGATCAACTAATTAGTATTGTTGTTACTTTTATTTATTTATTTATATTATTATTATTATTATTATTATTATTATTATTATTATTATTATTATTATTATTATTATTATTATTATTATTATTATTATTATTGTTGAATTAGATGTTTGTCATTTGTCAAAGAATATGGTAGATATTCTGATTCGTCCAACGAGCAACGAAAGCGATGCATCAGAAGAGAATGTATAAGAGATGGATCGAAGATATATGAAGTAATAATAATGTTTACACCATAATGATATATGTAAATATATGGTATTCATTACGTTTATCATCATTTTGATTTCTTTTAATTACTATAAATTCCAATTATCATTTCTGATTATATTAACAAAGTAAAAAAAACAACACGGAATATTAATTGTTTACATTGATGGAAGAATATATTTTTAAATTCCCTCTTATTAATATTTAATATTAAAAATTACAAATAAATTAATATCTTTTCCTTTTTTTTTCATTCAATGAAAATATAAAATATTACAATAACAATTTAATTAATTATTTTTATATTTAATTAATTTGAATTAAATGAATTGAATATTTTCTGTTT
Source organism: Dirofilaria immitis (assembly GCA_024305405.1). Taxonomy (NCBI): domain Eukaryota; kingdom Metazoa; phylum Nematoda; class Chromadorea; order Rhabditida; family Onchocercidae; genus Dirofilaria; species Dirofilaria immitis. Next base: position 553,591 of record JAKNDB010000068.1, read on the forward strand.
TTATTTTTTTCAATTATTTATATTTTTATTTTTATCGTTGCAAATTTTTACTTAAAAAAATTTTTGATAATATTTTGTTCTTTTTTTTGATATGAAATTTAATTATTGTTTTTTGTAATCAAATTATTAAATATTTTTTTTCTAATATATCGCTTATCAAAAAAAGAAAATAAAAAATGAAACTTTATATTATAATGTATAATTTTATTTATACATAACTAATGATAATTATTGATAATCCAATACATGCAGTGATAATTAATTAATACGAAATTGTAGTATATACTAAATGAAATTAATGCATTTAATTATCCATCTATTTATTGCATTAAATGCCGAATGATATTTGTTTTTAAATATATTATCAAAAATGTTATCAGATTTAATTTGCATAAGATAAGAGAAATGATTAATGCATAAATTATTCAATACATCAATGTATATTCTATACATTGATGTATTTATAAGCTATAATAGCAAGACAAAATATTGACATAAAATGATTTATCAGTTATCAATTATTACAATATTAGTTGTTATCTAGGCAAGTATTTCTTAGAATCAATGATTTGTTATCACAATATCAGTCAGTTATCAGTTATCTTACAAAAGCATTTCATAAAATCAGTTATCCCTTATCACAATAACAATCAGTTATTAGTTATCAACGAAAGCATTCCATAAAATCAATGATTAGTTATCACAATATCAGTCAATTATCAGTTCAACGAAAGCATTACATAAAATCAATGATCAGTTATCGCAATATCAACCAGTTATCAGTTATCAACAAAAGCATTTCATAAATATAAAATTTTATTTTTTTTTACATCCTTTCTTAAATAACTAAATATCATTTTGCAAAACCTATCAAACGATGAATCGAAAAAAGTTTTCATTCTTAATTTATCATTTTGTTTGTTTGTTTATTTGTTTTTTTCTCTCTCTCAAATATATTTGCATGTGAATTCAAGCTTATCATGATAAAATGATTTATAGATGAAAAAAAAGACCAGTACAATGATAACAATAATAATAGATTTATTAAAAATAAATAAATATTAATAGTTCAATTTTTTTAAGTTTAAAATATGAACATATTTTTTGAAAAGTAAAAAAAATTATCTTTGACCTATTAATAGATTAATAAGTATTGTTATCATCTGAACTGATAATAAATATAAATTTTAGGTGTAAAAAGTATTTCGAGAATTTCGAGAATAATTTCTTTGCTTTATTATTTTTTCTCACGATTATTAAACTATCGTTATAGATGCATGTAAATATAATCAAGCTATTAGATTAGTATAATTTAATAATCTAAAATTTTATTTGACATATGACCTCTATTTTTTTTTGGTAAATTTTAGTTATAGGTGTATGATTGTAGCAACAATGATACCAGCATATATGGGTGAAGTTAAAAGTGATGGTGGAAATCATCATCTGTATTTTTCATATCCAACACCAGTAGCTACAAATATGGTACCAGCTAATTTTACCGCCTACAGTATGCAAATACCGCCACCATATGATGCTACAACGGTTGTTAATATTGCTAAACATCATGAGGAAAATTTTTCAACTATCACTTCCATTCCGTCAACATCATCTACCATTATGTCGTCCGCTTCAACATCATTATCACAACAACAACAACAACAACACCAACACCAACAACAACATCAAGAACAACAACAACAACAACAACAACAACGATTACATCAACGTCGATCAATTGTACCGGTGGATGAAGAAGCTCGAAAAAGTAATGAAATTTGCAAACTGCAAAATTGTCTCGACAACATTTGACAATTATTGAATGAGCAACAACAACATAAATATGCAAGAATGGAAATATTATGCAAATTGTTGCTGTATGCAAAAACAAGCAAGCATATATCAAACAAAACAATAAAACTACAATTAAAATGTTATGTCTTTTAATAATTTGTTTTTTTTTCTTTCTTTCTTATATATATAATTTAAATTTAATAGTTTTTAAATTAGACTTATAAATTTGATCGAAATATTAGCATAAAATTGGAAATTTTAAAATTAAATTTTTTTAAATTGCGAAATATTAGCGAAAATTGCGAAATATTTTTTAAATTGCGAAAAATAAATTGGAAATTTTAAAAATTAAATTTTTCTTTTGAATTGCGAAATATTAATTTTAAATTTGATTAAAAATACAATAAATGTAAGGGCAAAATGGGAGAAATTAATTTTTAATTAAAAAATTTAAAAAATAAATTTGTGTATATTTTTAAAGAAAAAAAATTTTGTATATTTTTTTAAATTATTGTTTATTGTTTATTGTTTTTGTTGTTGTTGTTATTGTTATTGTTGCTGTTGTTGCTGCTGCTTTTTGTTTTTAAATTTTCCAGGATTATATAATCATCGAAGGATTAATTCTAACTAGCTACAATACAATACAATACAGATCAATGGGCTTCAAATTATCGTTCATCATTTTGATAATGATTGGCAATTGAAAATAATTTCAAAAACAATCATATCTATTGATGATGATGATGATGATGATGATGATGATAATGATGATGATTATTGTTAGCTGCTTTTGTTTTTGGCCAAGCCAAAAACAATTATCGTGCATTGATAGACAAAACGACAGATGGAATAATATCGGGATTTACGAGAAAGAGACAATCAAGCCCAAATTTTTTTTTTCCTTTTTACTTTTTTAAATAAATAATTTTTGATTGTAAACAAAAAAAGAAAAGAAAACAATAAATAATTGTTTATTTATTTAGTTGATTTAATGGAAAAAAAATTTAATTTAAAAAATAAAATTAATTAATTATATGATTGTATTTACTGTAATGGTAAGGTAAATACAAATACAAAAATATATTTATTGTAGATATCGTGAACGACGAGATAAGAATAATTTAGCAGCAAAAAATCTCGAAGTAATCGACGAGAGCGTGAGAAGATGATGCAACGAAAAGTTGATGAGTTGGAAAAAGAAAATGAAGCGTTACGCGCACAATTAGCAATTTATACGCAACAATTAGATTACGTAAGTTGTTACTATTGTTGTTGTTGTTGTTAAATTATTATTTTAGATTACGTAAGTTGTTGCTGATATTATTACTGTTATTGTTATTGCTGTTGCCGTCGTTATTGGGTTGTTGTTGTTGTTGTTGTTATTGGGGTTGTTGTTGTTGTTTGTTATCGTTACTACTGTTGTAATATGAAATTAACCTTATCTGAACTGTTTATTACAGGACATTTGAAGACATACAAAACAAACATTCATCATATGATAATAATAATAATCATTAATTATTCATTTTATTTAAAATGAATGACTGATAAAATCTATCAATTATCTTTAGTCATTTTTTTCTTTCCTCTCTTAAATATTTTCGATGGGAAAAGAAAAATTTGATAATTTAAGCAATAATTTATAGGCACGAAAAGAATATGAACGACAATTATCATTATCATATACCGCTCAACAACAAGGAATGCTACTTCGTGATAATCCGACCAATTTAATACCAACAACACAATCAACATCCATACTCTATCCATCATTTTCTCAATCAACTGTTACCTGATTATTATTTTCTATGATTATTTGTTACTTGATTTTTGCTCTATATTTGATTATGAATATGAAGATCGGAAGAAATTAGAAAGATGGAAATTACTTCGCGAAATTACTTCAGAGAAATTACTTCAAAATCAGAAGAACGAAATGATAGCAATCAAATGATTCGCAATAATGATTGTTATGACAAAATTGATCATTGAAATCATTTAAATTTATGTCATCTATGAATGAAAGAAAATCATGAATCTTTTACTCCAATTTTAATTGTATTTTATTAAATTATGATTAAAATCGAGATTTAGGAAATTGCAACATCATTATCAAAAACTGTTTTAAATCTAAAGGGTTTTATATTATTCTTACCTGTTAAAAATTTAAGACTGTCCATATTCAGATATATTCGTCATCCATAATTGTTTTGTTATGTCAAGTTCTCGAGATTTTTTACTCCATTTATGCTTTCAAACAACATGAATCAATTTCATAAAATAACAATTACAAATAACTCAACATTGTAAAATATGTGGAAGCAAGAAAAGAAAGGATTTTACAAAAAGCACGATTAAAGACAATATTTGAACATTTCAATATCGAAATGTAAATGAATTTACAACCAGTTATGGCTTTACACCGAAAAATTGCTATTTGGAAATATTTCATATCTTAGAAAATCATATGAAATTTAAAAAAATCAAGTAAGGAATGAGAAATTTCATCAATTCTAATTACTTATTCAGTTTAATCTCTTCTTAATTAACACTGTACATCAATAAGAGTCACAGGTTAAATTATCTGCAAAGTGGCCCAAAAATAATATAGACCAAAATGAACATTATCTTCCGCATTGTTTTAATTTTGAATTTTGTTTTCTAAAATAAAATACTGAGAAAAGAAATGTTTTGTATAAAATCGAAATCTCACGAAAACAGCAATAAAAAGAAAGGTTCGAATATTTGAGTATTTACATTTCTTCCAATTTAGTTACTGCTTTCGTAAGTTCATCAATATATTTGTCGTGATTGACTTCATTAATATCGTAAACACTCCATTTGATTTTCTCTTCATCCTATAAAGTATATACTATCGATAGAGCATGTTGCAGTTCGAAAAAATATAATCGCGGTACATTAACGATACTAAAAATTTTTATAATACTTATCGATGAAAAAAAAGTCTTTGAAAAAATGATATTACATCCAACTCTGGAACTACAAAATATATTCGTTGAAAATTAAAATTATTTAAATAATTACATTATAAAATTCCGACTTAGCTCGAATGCGGAACGTATATTCACGAAAGCGGACTGCATTGAACACTTCATTATATTCATCAAGCTGAAAGTATTATAATTTAAAATCTTAAAATTCACTATCACTATACTTAATTCATGTTCAAAGAATTTTCATCTCTCTTCATTTCCTCGTTTTTGTCACTTTTATCATCAATTATCCACTATCGTATCTATCTTTTCTCTTAAATTTCCATCAAAAGACTATTATAGTAGAATCATTTTTCATAAATGTTCTTATATATGAAATCACAGCTACTTTTCTATAAAAACAATGCAGAAATTAAACAATAAATATAGGATCAAAATGAGAAGAAAATGGAAAGCTTGAATCAAACCAGATCATTATCGAGTAAATGCCCAAGCTGCTCTGCATCACTTTTCAAAAGTTTGGTAGCTTTATCCTCAAAGACCGTCACCCAGTGAGATCCCGAGAAATCTGATATTTCTATCTAGAATATTCTAGTACTAACAATGATAGCTTCTTATTAATTGATTGCGAATGATAATATTAAAGAAAAAAATAGAAGTGAAAAAATTGACCGTCATAAGAAGAACATATTTGTATTTATCCAAAGTGACATCACATCTTTCACATCGGTATTGGTTGTTGAGTTCAATTACCTTCTTTTGCATCCATTCGTACCACAGCTCTGTAATACAACATTGATTTTCGAGTATTCTAAGAAAGCTTTTTACGTGGAGAGTATAAAATTCATGTTAATTAGCCTGGAATGCGTAGAAATCCTCGTAGAATTTCGAAATTTTGGAAAGTGATAGACTTCACCTTGTAAAGAGCACCATCAGCTTTCAACGATGAGATCATAGCTGTGATATTGAAAAATACGGCCTTTTCTGAATCTCGTCCCAGTGCACCAAGTTCAGATAAACGAATGATTCGCAGGTCTCGTGCTATATTAATTTCAATAATTTAAGGAACTAAAAAAATAAAATTCAATAAAAGCATCTTAAAATCAAAAGAGAAAAAATCACCATAACTATCTGAAGTGAGACTAGTTGTTGTCAGATTACGTGCCTGGACGGAGGGCCTTGTTTCTCGGTACCATCTATACAAATTTGTTGTTTCAGCACATTCCATATTCAACTCTATTCGACTGGAATTTCCAATACTCAGACTCAGACTTCCTGGAATTTTAGAGATGAAAACTGCATAAAATTGCCTTTCAACGATTTGTTAGTTCATTAAATTTTCAAAAAATCATTCAAATCCTTAAAAAACAGTGAATTACTTGCCGTTAAATTCTTTAACAAATGCTCCTTTTATACCAATCGTCTGACCCTCAATTTCCTTATCATATGTTCGAGCTTGTTCACCCCAAAATGTTAATGTAATTTCTGTCTCCGACATATCGATCAGCATTATATCCCGCTTCTCCAAATGGGCTCCTGTACTACGTGCTGTAACCTGAAAAATGATTAAAGTAACAATAAAGTTGATTAATCATCGTTCTCTTCCCAAGAAAATTAAAAATACAAAGCTGATTATTTAACAGGAACAAACTATTAAATTAAAATTAAAATACTACTTAAGAAATTTCTGAAAAGCATTTTCACATTATCAATAAAAACTTTAGATATTTCATACAGTAGAAAAAAAACATACTTGCATAATATCATTGACTTTTTCTACTATAGCAATGATATCGATCGATTCATTGACGTGATTTGCTACATTGCAAAGACGAACAATATTAAGTATTAGTTTCGGTTGCTCAATTTTTTCACGATCCAAACATGGCATTACCTAAAACAGCATTGATAAAATAACTATTCGGAAACAAAGCATTACTGAGCAGGAAACTGGAAATAAATAAAAAGAAAGAATAATTATGTCATAATAATTTATTATCATTAATAGAGTAATCGATTAAATGAATACCTCAGAGTCATTCCTCACTGTAATTTCGTAATCATGTCCTGTCGTATTAAAACGTTTATTCGCCTGTTTGACGGTACCACCGGATACATAGAACATCTTAATAAATATATAAAATAATTAAGAATGCTGATCAGCCGGAAAATAAAAATAAATGATAATAACAAACAGCTTAAATATTTTTACATAATGAATGAAATAACTAAAGTTCGAGAAAAATAATGCATTAAATATGAATTATAATTTGAATAAAATAAAAAATATCTATACCAATCCTTTCTGGATAATTGAATAGAATTTTTCTGCAACATCATCAAATGCCGCAATGCGTATGCAGCCACCCTCTTCATCGGTTAATTCAAAATTGAACACTTTCATATCTCTTCGAGCTGTTCGAATATTTCGTAGATCCTCTTTTGCAGTTACTACACCACAAATACGCCATCTATAAGATATGATTTTAAAAAATCATCAAATATCAATAATACAAATGCAGTAAACAAAATAAAATATTCAGTTTTACGTTTTTATTTAAATAAATGCATTTTAATCGAGAAAGACAGAAGGATACGTCAAACTCCAATTTGAAGAATTACTTATTAACATATGGAGTAATCAGTTTAATCGGTGTTAAGTTCTGTCCCACCAAATTGGCCAAACGATGTGACGGCTGACCACCATAACGAGCTGAAAAGAAAGAATGTCATGTATTACATGAAATTAGTTATTTTATAATTAATACATCATTTCTTATTATTTTCCCTCATATACACTGTTACGATTTTGACATTTCTTTTTAATAGGTCTAATAATAAGCAGCAAATTATATGCTTCATTTTACACTATAATATAAAGATTAAATCTAATTCACTTTCTAAGTATGTACTGGAATAGAACGATAACTGGAATACAACGATATATAGAAATTCAATAAAATACAACATAACAGTTAGGAGATTGATTTCATAGCTGGAAGAAGAATATAATTTGTGAAATAGATATTGCCATCTTCCACTACAAGTCATTCATTCTCAATAACAATCCGATACTACTCTAGTTCATAAGTGATAAATATTAAAACTATGGAAAAACGATTGCAGTGCAGAGAGTTTCTAATAAAAACTTGAAAATAAAACGAAAGCAAAGAATTGCAGAAAGCATTTTGCCTCAACCTGAGCCACCTTTTGGGGCGATCGAAGTTCCGCACGTGCATTAACCATATTAGCATTTGGATTTAATCCACGATAGTCGTTAGGATTCCCGGAATGATGCACCGGATTCCTGAAAACTGGTAGATCACGTCCCAAAATTTCGTAATCCATAATTCTCAACAATGGCTTTTGAGCTGTTTTTCTAAAAAAAAAAAAAAAAGAAAAAAAAGCTGAAATAAAAGACGGAATGAATAACTCTTAGGAAGCTTTTTCAGAAAAAAGAAAGTAAAGCGGATTGATTTGAACCAACAAGCATGAATTTAGTTATATTTAGCATACAACTATCACTTACATAGTATATTTTATGCGTAATACTGGATTGCCTTGATCGAGACTGTCTCGTTTGATTCTTTCCGTTATATCCGCTTGATTTAAGCAAGCTATAAATCCAATAGAAATACTTCGTATGAATAATTTGATAAACTAAAATATAACTTTTCTTATTGCTTTTAGGCTGAATTTATATAAAAACTACTGATTATGATATTTTCATAAGAATTCAATTATATTTTAAATGACTACGGTGATAATAGCAATCAATTAATATAAAGAAGCACGTACAATTATAGCTGAACATCCCATCAGATATTCGAAATCGAAAATATTGAGCATTTGAAGTAGGTTCCATTTGACTACTGACTAGCGGTCTTGCTTCCTGAAATGAATTTTTTTTTTACAAGGTATAACTATAAGATTGTTGCATAAAAGAAAATAATATTATATTAAATAAATTATGAGAAATAACAAATAAAATAACATGCAAGAAGGAAAGGAAGAAGAATTAGGCAAATTAATTTACCAAAATTTGTACTACCGGTCTTTCTTCGCCAGTATTCGTTTCGCATATTTCTTGAATGAAACCTCGACTAAGATCACCAATACCTACCATATCTTTCTCTTTTTTTTACCGTTAACTTCCGCTAAAATATCTTCTTTTCTTTTCACTAAAATACTAATTTTAACCTGATTAAAAATTCATCCGAAAATTAAACCAATCTCTATAACTGCATGAAATAACAAAATCGCGCGTGTTTATTTGCGCGACAAATACAAACTAACAATTACAGCTTTATAATTAAATAAACTTATTGCAGAAAATTGAGATAAATATAGAAACGGAGAATGATTTAAAAGAAATATAAAAAATATAAAATAAAAAGTAAAATAAAAAACGTAAAACAAAAAAACGAAATTCATAAGAAAAAATTAAACATTTAATGTATTTATTATCAATTAAAGATATCATCGTGCTATGCTAAGTGTTTAAAATAATAATGCCACACGCGAAAATACGTGGGATTTAAGCGTAATAACACGCCTACCAACCTCAACACGATAAAAATGCCGACATTGCTTCATAAACAAAGCTAACTGAAATTTAAATTCACATATCAATTGGCCGGCAGTAAATAACGGTTGGCCGATGGAGATAAACTATTATGATGGTTTAAAAAAATAGGATGGTTAAGAATTATGTTATGATATTTGCGGGAGATGTTTATGGTCCGAAATATATTAGCGGTAAAATATGTTTATTATTATATTAGTCATATTATTGATTACTTAGATCAAATTGATCACTAGAGCAAATATTATCAGTATTATTTAATTTCAGTTACTATTTATTATACTCTAATCTTTTCACAATATCAATTACAGTAATGTTGAAAAAAATGTTAGTATTATTTCTATTATTCTATGTGATTGTTGCGAACGAAAATACCTCTGAAAAATGCATTACATATGGTAAGTTAAATATTTCAATTATTAAATTATATTTTTAATTTAATTTAAATTTATATTTTCAATATTATTTTATTTTGAAAGAATTTTTTGCACTTCAATAAATTAATTTAATTAATTGTTTTTTCTGTTTATTAATTATTAATTCTATTTATTGTTGTATGAAGAAGCATGACTATTTTCTTAACCATTATTTAATTATTCTATTATTTGTTATATGAAATGATTATTTGATTATATTTTAAATCTATTATAAAATTTCGTCAATTTGAGTTTTATAAATTAAAAAGTCAAAAGAAAAAAGAAGAAATATTAACAGTCTATGTATATTTATAATTTTTATTTATTTATTTTATCATCTTATTTATTTTCAGAGCTTACATCATCGTATATAACAGTACCAGAGAAAATATCAGGATGGTCAAGTATGTCGAATATTTTGGATATTTATCATTGCAATGGATTTCAGCGTCATGTAAAGCATATATTCATGGATGTTTATATTCAAATTAATCTTACTAACGAACATGCTTATCAACTTTATCAGGTTAACATTTCAATTTTTATATCTCAATCTTTTGAATTAGTACAATTTAGGAAATCTTTCTAACATACTTTTTATGATGAAATTTGATTCTGTTAGGACATCTGTGAAAATCAATAAATAGCGGGAAACATTTTGTAATAATTTACTAAAATTGATAGGGTGAGAATTGTTCGGAAGTATTGCAACATTATTACGATGATCAGCGTCTTTGGGGTTTGGTACGTCGTGTTAAATTATTGCGTTACAAGCAATTGAATCCATTTTCTAAAACTGTTATTGGCGTAAGTACTCGACATCCGTATGAGATTCGAATACGTGTTTGGAGTAAGTTTATTAATATTTAAATTATTTTTGAGCAAAAAGCTTAAATTTTTGAAATTTTTTTGTCAAATTTTTGCTTCAATTTTTTTCTATAAAACTCCGTTTTCAGTTTCTTTTTTTAATTCTCTCGGTAACTATGATGATTCTCAGCATAATTTTCAGATTTTAATATATATAATAAATATACTGAAAAATTTTTAAATTGAATTTTAATTTTAGAAATCAATTACATACGTTTGGCTGTATTTATTGGTAGCATTGCCTTATTTTTGATGTCGCATTCATTAGTCAAAATGCTCTTTTCTATTACACTAGCGGTTGCGCAATTGGTGTTCTAGCATCACTTTTAATTGTTGGATTTGTGGTTTATCGATTGACTCCAAAAGTTATTTTTCATTAAATTTATACTATATCATAAATTATTAGTATTTAACAAGAGTTTTATGACATTCTTTTTCTGTCGCCTTTTTATTATCATCGTTATCATTTATTTAACAATAACATCGTAAAAAATAAAAACAAGGCGAAAAACTTCTTTAAACGGGATAAAATATATGCATTAGGATATATATGTGAAGGAATTTTTGAAATACGAAATGATCGCAGAAGCATTTCTAGTTATTCTGCAGATATTTTTATAGTATTATTTATATATTTTTAAGAATTCAAAGTAAAATGTATACAGCGACATTTCTATGTTTCTAATACTTCCTAATCCTTATTCATACTGTCAACTTTGGATGACGAATAAGTACTAGTTCAAAATTATTAAATAAAAGGTAAAATATTAACGGGAAAATTCAGTACTAGCATGTATTAGCAGAAAGATGAAGTTATTTTCAAACTTTTCAGAGTTGGTTAGGAATTCCTATTATGTTCACTGGATGGTCTGTCTCGTTCTTCTTTGTTTATGTTCTCTGGAAAAATCTTGCATCTTTGATTTTATTATACCAAAAATTTGTGGCAGCATATTTCGCTACAGTTATTTTGATATCATTAGCGATTTGTTACCGTTATGGACCACCAACCGATATCAGATCTTATAATCTTGCTCAATGGACACTGCAATTAATTGCCTTAATACTTATATATTCATCGTGTCAAGTAAGTTATTGATTATTAATTATATGATTAGAATAATTTTTCTCTTTTTTAATCCTTGCTATTTGTTTTAGTTTAGCAAAAATCTATGCAGCATATTTGCTGCAATAATTTTGATATTATTGGCGATTTATTATCTTTACTACTGACCAGCATCAGATCCCATATTCTGTAATTTATTCGATTATTTTTTTATTTTAGATAACAGATATTTCTATTGGAATCATTGCTTTATTACTGCTGTGGTCGGTTTCAAAAATTGGCTGATTAATGTAACATCCAGATTCATGTCTATTTTCAGTGTGATTTGGTTAGTAACTTAACTAAATTTTTCGTAAAGATAAGCTGCTTAATTTCGGATAAATTTACACCAAAACTACTGGAAAATTTTTGTCTGCATAGCAAATTTTTGATAAAAGTTGCTAGATGTGATATACATTCTGTTTTTATGCTGTGAGTAATTAATAAGCACTTAAATGGGATATATTCTTGCAAACTCTAAGGCACTATTTTATTTACGTTTAATGAAATTTTTAGAATATTACAGGGAGTTTTTGTTTCCTCGTTGTCAACGCTTATTAACAATGGAAGAATATCGACAGCAGGGTGAGGAAGAAACTCGGAAAGCATTAGAAGAATTACGCCAATATTGTCGAAGTCCGAAAGCAGATGTTTGGAAAATTACATCTGCAGTTAGTGACCCGAAGAGGTCGGTGAACTTTTGATTAAATGATTTTGCTTCAGTTAGTAATTAGTAATTATCAGTTAGAATAGTTCGGTATAAATTTATCGGTGGTTTTTTCCTCTTTTCTATTGCTCATATGATATGTTTTCTAGATTAGCCAGCTTTGTTGATGGCGTTTGTGATCATATCAGAGAAGAAGAATCTCGCCTGCACGATTTGGAATGTACAAGTTTTGATGATCTTTCCGATGATAGTGGAGAAGATGAGTATGTTCTTGCTCGACGTTCTTATCTGAGTAACGACTACGAACTACCAAGGTAGTACTATCAATGATTTTGTCAACGTTTTGACAACATTGGTTGTTATCTGAAGAAAATATTATTGAAGTTAAGAAGATAATTATCATAAATTCAGGAATGAGATTGTATTCTGGCAAAATCTATAAAATTTGAGTTTAAAAATTGATGTAATCAAATTTTGGTAGATTTGATTATTTAGGAGAAGATATCAAGCTTATAACAAATCTAATACAATTTTTATGAGCTCAATGAACACTGTAAATGATCTGCGACAAAGAAAAAAATCGAGGAACGCAGAGAATTTAATGGATATGAAAATGAATTCAGACATAACTGCCAGACTCATTCTTTGCCATTGGAAAACCATTATAGGTATTTCATAGACGGATTATTACTGATAATTTCATTTCCCCGAAACTGGCAGTTTCATGGATATTAAAATTAAGATATTGTATTTATATTTTTCAATTCATTTTAAAAAGATTTTTAATTACTATCCCAAAAATAACGAAATAAGCAATTACCATTTGAAGTGCTTATTACCATGGAATTGGTCGTTAAATGGTATATATTATTTTAAATTTGTTTCAGATGATTTTTGATGATTCAGCTGAATTTTTTATTCTTGAATTTCTTAATTTTTTAAAGGAATTTAAAAGAAACACATTTAGATTTTCATCTTAATGGAGTTATCTCATAAAAATTCCAATACATTAGTGATGCTTGCGTTACTTCTCTGTATCACAGTTGATATTAGCAAAAATATTTAAATGAAATGCAAGACTTAACATACCATATAACCTTATCATCTCAAACTGCATTTCGTTTCAAATGTATTTTTGCATTTCAAATATATTGAACACCATCAGCAACAATCTTATGGCAAATTAAAAAGAGATTTTAAAAATTTTTGTTTAGGAGATCTCAGCATAAACGTGCTTTACGTAGCAGCAGGCAGATCGCAAATAATTCCTTCCATTCATTTAGAAACCGAGAAAAGTGAGTTAATTATTTTCTTTCTTCAGTTTTTATCATTTAAAATCAGTGTACTTTAGTTTTTTTGTTTATATGATATTTTGGTATCCAAAACTTTGACTCTATACTACTGAATAGTAGCTTATATTTTAAAAATTTGAAATAATGGGTTGTTTTTTAAAGTTTTCGGGGATCTCCAGCATTGTCAAATACGGATACTGAAGAAGTAATTTCTAATCTATGAATCAGGTAGCGTTGAAGCAGCGTTGAAAAATGTAAATATTGGTTTTTGATTACTCATTTATTAATTTCGTCGCTTTGTGTTTGTACAATACAGGTTTTCTACTGGATGAAGAATGTCAGTTTTCAATTCAGTTTGATATAATAAAGTTGATGGATTCTTTTTGGAAAAATTTTTTGTCCTTTAAGATTTCTATGTTTGAGCTTATCATTATGGGAAATCATTTTCAAACTGCTTTGATGCATTTATTGTTAACATATTTTAGATTTGTATAAATATAAATTCGTTGAATTAATTATTCAAAACATGTAGTATTTTTTTCCACTTAATCAAAATTTGTAATTTCCACTGCGATTTCTCTAAAAGATCCGAATATTTAAAGATCCGAATATTTCTACTCATTATATTTCCTGATATATTATAATCAGCATTTAATCATCTCTCTGTTACTTCGCGCAATTCGAAGATCAGCTTTATATATATCTAAAAAAGTATAAAATATATATAGGCAACGAAATTCGATGGAATAGATTCCGACAAAAAATTTAAATGATAAAAATGAGAGCAGAATTTAGAGGCAAGTTTTTGAGTTGGAAACTTCAAAAATTAATAAAAAAAACGTCTTACTATATTTTCTTTGTTCAAATGCTTGTGGCTATAAGAATTTTCCTATAATATATACAAATGATTTAATTTCCCTTTAAATTAGCAATTTAGAATTAATTTATTTATGTGCGATTTTATTATAATTAAAGTGCAGGAAAGTACTTTTTCAATATGATCAATTCATATAATTATTGTATTAAACAGTATTGAATAGTATTTCAAAATGATCATTTCAAAATAATTATTGATTATTTAGTAAGCTCAATGTAGGACATGATTGGCAATAAAAAATTTCTTCAAATTTCAATACTTTTGCATCTTATTTTAATATAATTATATATGCAAAATATTTGTAAGCTTATCATTTAAAGCTTATCATTTCAAACAATTAAATATTTATATTTGTGAAATTGATTGCAGGCTCTATCATAAATCTGGGAACAAAAAATTGTTGACAGATTTTCTTGCTAGGAAATATGGGAAAAAAATTTTTCCATTGATATAATCTTTAGAGGATTATCTAAGTAAACATTTTCGACATAACATGAAACGATTAATTACCATCTTTCAAAGGATCAAAGGATAAAATGCGAGTAATTTAGCAATAATATTAAACATATCAAAAGTTTCCCGATCAATTTATTGTTGTTAATCCACTTATGAAAAATTTCTAAGCTTATTCAAACAAACAAATTATGAATTCTAAATTTTGCTGCGAATAAATTAAATAAAAGAAAATTAATTTTTATAGGAAAACATATGTTGGCAATAAATTTTTGAAAATTTTTGATGGATTCTTTTTTTTTGATTTCATTTAAATTTGTTTTTTTTGTTTGTGAAATTTATGTATGAATGATTAAATTTTTTTAATAATTATTTATTTATTTTCTTTTTCTTTCTTTCATAAATAAACTTAAATATCAGTGTGAATTGCGATATTTATTCTTAGAAAATGTGTAGATGTAATTTGTTGATAAGATATTCCAATGTTTTTTTCCTCTTTTTTTTAGATATCTGAGAGAGAGAGAGAGAGAGGAAAAAAAAGAGAAGAAAAGAAAAATTGAAAGTGATAAATTTTCAATTTTTGCCATTTTTTTCTTTTGAAAAAATTTATGTCCCATTTTTCTAGTTTTCCTCCTTTTCAATGTACCATTTTTACGCCATTAATCTTAGGCATTGCAGAGAAAAAAAAGAATGATCATATCTGTTTTGTAATATTCTCGAGAAACGATATATTAAAAATATTCTTATATCTTTTGGAAAAAGAAAAAGAAAATGATATGATAATATTTTCCTGATTTTTCTATAGTCTTTCTTATCAGACTATTTATTTTTAAGCTTAACTATTTTGTAAGAAATCTCTGTATTATTTTTAAATTGAAATAATCATTTTTAATCGATGTATTATAATAATTGAATTCTGTGTTTTTCTTTTTTTTGATGTAAAAAAATTATAAATTAGATTTTATATTTTAATAAATTATCATAGTTTCTTGCTATCATGGAATGATAAGATGTAGTAGAAAATTGTAATTTTAAAAGGTATGATAGCGATTGTATTTCAATTAAGGAAATATGCTAATGCGTAAGCAGTTAATGATAATTAGAATATGACGGTTCAAAGGATAAAGTCGAGAATTGCATATAATACTGAATGGAGAATGGTCTTTTGTATTATGAAAAAAATCTCTCATACTATCACTATCAAATATCAAAGATAATAAATGACAATTATATTAAGACTATAAGCAACTAATAGTTTAACCTAAATGACCATACCAACTCCAAATGACCACATCCACCCACGACGGACCTTTAATCAGACAAAATGAATCACAAATAAACATAGATTACTATATAAATATATATATTCAATGTATATATGTATGTGTATGTGTATGTGTGTATATAGTTGTATGTGTGTGTGTGTGTGTGTGTGTGTGTGTATGTATGTATGTATGTTTCAATTTCTACAATAGGTTTTAAATTATTTTCAAGAATTGTTGAAGAAGAAAATGAAAATTTTAGATGAGAAAAGAAAATATCAAAAGCTACGAAACGAACAATCATATGCTACTATTCTAGCTATATATATACTAGTATTGTTTAACAGGTTTTTCTTTTTTTTTTTTTTAAATTGTAATTTGAAGGTATTAAAATTTATTATATCATTAACGATATAATGTATTTATTATAAACAAATGTTATGATTATTATTATTATTATAGGTAATTTTAAATGAAAAATATTTACGGAATTTTGAAAGCTTCGGAAAAATCCATTCCTTATTTTATTTCTTATTCATTAAATTCATTTCTTATTTATTTAGATTCATTTCTTATTTTATTTCTTATTTGTTTAAATTCATCTTATTATTTAAATTTATTTCCTAATTTAGTTCTTATTTATTTAAATTAATTTCTTATTTTATTTCTTATTTGTTTAAATTCATTTCTTATTTTATTTCTTATTTGTTTAAATTTATTTCTTAATTTAGTTCTTATTTGTTTAAATTCATTTCTTACTATTTAAATTCATTTCTTATTTTATTTCTTATTTGTTTAAATTTATTTCTTAATTTAGTTCTTATTTATTTAAACTAATTTCTTATTATTTAAATTCACTTCTTATTTTATTTTTATTTGTTTAAATTTATTTCTTAATTTAGTTCTTATTTATTTAAACTAATTTCTTATTATTTAAATCACTTCTTATTTTATTTCTTATTTGTTTAAATTTATTTCTTAATTTAGTTCTTATTTATTTAAACTAATTTCTTATTATTTAAATTCACTTCTTATTTTATTTCTTATTCATTAAATTCATTTCTTATTATTTAAATTCATTTCTTATTTTACTCTCTTATTTATGTGAATTCATTTCTTATTTTACCTCTTATTTATGTGAATTCATTTCTTATTTTACCTCTTATTTATTTAAATTCATTTCTTATTTATTTAAATTCATTTCCTATTTTACCAATTATCACGGGAATAATTGAATTTTTGAAAATAATAGTAATTGGCAGCAATCAGATATATGCAATGAAAAATATGCAAAAAGAAATTGAATAATTGTTTTAAACAATTATTCAATTTTTATTTTAAACAATTATTCAATTTTTTTAATGGATTTATTGATAGTTTCCTTTTTTTTTTTTTTTGGATATTTCATGCATAAAATTGTTGAGATGGAAAATGGATGATATTAACGACGAAACCTATCGATATTCAATTGATCAACTGAGCAATCTTATTTGATTTATTGTTCATTTTTAAAAATTAATTTAAAATGATTTATAGGAAAGAAGCGCTATGAAATTTGTTATAATTAATGTATTTACCGATGATATGTAGTTGGGCGTTTCATTTTTTACTATATTATATACAATTTATTTTTATCAATACTTACAATTCTAAATATATATTGAAATATGTTTTCGATGAAATATAACTTTCACTTGAAATAATAGCAATATGCATCGATTATAATTATACTAATTTCTATTCGGCATCGATTATAGTTATATTAATTTATATTCGTATATGATCATGATAAAAATTCTTAATATATTAATTTATATTCATATATGATCATTATAAAAATTTTCGATATATTAATCTATATTCGTATATGATCATAATAAAAATTCTCGATATATTGATTTATATTCATATATGATCATGATAAAAATTCTCGATATATTACTCATTATTAATGATTTGATAAAATTTTTCTAAAAAATTATACTACTTCTGAAATTATTATATATAATCGAAAGTTGCGATATATTATGATTATTGATTGAACAATTAAATAATAAATAATAATTTATTTGTAGAAATTTTTCAACAATCTCAAATATAAAAAGTTTTTAAATTAAAATTTCTAAATTAAATTGTGAGTTGATAAAAAAAAAGTTTAATTTCTTTACAATTTAAACGAATGATAATTGTATGTTATTTAGCTGTTGAAAAATTCTTATCACTATACTGTTGAAACTTTTTTTTATCAGTAAGTGATACACATAATTTGATATATATATATATAATTTGAAAAAATGATGATTGCAAAATGGAAAAAATGAATGAAAGTTGCAAAAGGATTTTTGCATTTTTTTTTGGTGATATTTTTTTTTTTTGTCTATCTTAAGAAAAATATAAGCTTAGATGGAATTTTCTCAAATATGAACGATTTTTAATAAAAATTAGAAAGCTAAAAAACAATGATTGGAAAATTTAAAAGAATGAATGAAATGATAATTGATGATTTATTGTTTCAATAAATCATCAATTATTCGATGAATTCAAAAGTTAAACTTATTTTTAATACTTTATTGAAAGAAAGAAAAAAATGAAAAAATTTATAATTTGAATTGTATAACTTAAATTTTTTTTCTTTATTATTAGTTAGTAATGAAATATTACTAACTAATAATAACAATAATTTTTAGGTAAAATTTTTTTATTATTTATAAGGTTATTTTTTGTTGTTTAATTTAAAAATAACAAAATAATTATTATATTATTACTTTAAATATTGCTCCAAAAAAAAAAACAAAACAAAACAAAACAGGATATTTCTTAAAGAAGAGCAAAAAAAAAAAACGATAGAAATAACTACTACGTTTTTCTCAAGAAAAAAAAAAAAGAAAAACGATAATAATTCAAATTAATTACTTAATGTTAGATGACACAACTGTACAACAATTAGGGTCTTATTTGAAAAGAAAACAGGTAGTGATGACTTTTACTGTATATAGGATGGAATGTATTATAATTTGCTGTTTTTCGTATTACAATATTTTTTTCCGATACTTTACAAATAATAATTGAAAAATAAGAGAGAGAGAAAGAAAGAAAGAGAGAGAGAGAAAGAGAGACAGAGAGAGGTAAAAAAAAATAAAATGAAAAACTGAATAATAGAAAAATTGAATGAGAAAAATTTTCAATTCATTTCATTTTTTTTTTTTTGCTACGATGACATTAAATGTCACCAAAACTCATTCATACATACATACATACATCTTATTGTATTAAAATTTTAAATTAAAGGACAAAATCGAAATGATATTATCCTTCCCACAATTATTATTTTTTTCAAAATACATTATCAAAAAGGCAATATATTCATATTGAATATATATATGTCTGTGTGTGTGTGTGTGTATGCATGTGTGTGTATATGTGTGTGTGTATGTTTAAATAAACTTATAATTAATCATGATATATTAATTTACATTCATTATTTTTATATAAAATATGTTAATTTAGTTGTCCTCTAAATAAGTTTAAAGATGATGAATTGAATATGAAAAAAAAGCTAATCGAAATTGGATGAAATCGTTTTTAAATATTAATTGAAATAAATTGGATGGAAAATTAATTTGCTTTATTCAAAGCAATAAACAACAATATGAAATATGACATACCCGTAAAATCTGCTGATAGCATATCAAATGACAACATCTGATACAATGATTATCGCTTTTTGAGCGATGAAATTGCGAACTGGAAATTGATAATAATTATGAACATATCATTGCCAGTTAGATGTATGGATAATCTTGAAAATCAATCTTATTTGCAGGTGAGAAAATAATGGATTGATTGATAATTCCCGGATATCTCGTTTCAGGCTTGAAATAAAAACAATCTTGAATATTTCATTATCGTTGTCTATCTGTTTTATCCTTACTCTCCTCTTCGCTGCAATGATTTACCTTTCTAATTTGCATTTTTAGTAATTCATTGTAAATCTAAATAAGTGTAATTTTATCACTTTCAAAGATGGAAATTCTTTTTTTGTTATTTTAAAATCTATTGATTTCAAATCTTTTTTATTCAATTTAGCTTATATCTATTCAAGGGATGTATTAATTATAAATGAAATGAACTTTAACCTCAAATGATTAGCATGTTTTGTGACTAAAATAGTTTCGTTGGTTATACATTATTGGCTTCAAATATCGGCAACTCTTGTCATCATCTTCTTTTGTTTCCATAAATACAAATCGAAAATGAAAATGATGAAAGCAAAATGGACATGCCTAATTAAAAGTGTAAAATATTCAAAAAAAAGTAAACAAATAAATAAAATTAGGAAAAATAAAAACTTAAATACAAATAAAATATGGGTATTTATATTTATAAAATGCTATTAAAATTAAAATTTTTTTATTCTTTTTGGAACAGAAAAATTCTCTTTGCAACGCACATGAAATGCTGAACAGTGCACCTTATTTAAAAGTTTGAATTTTATGTGATGAAAAGAAGAAAGAAACAAAATTTTCATCTTATCAACTAAACAATTATTATTGATATAAATTTAGTAATAATGAATTTTTAATTTTTGCAAAAATTTACACGCAATTTTATTTACCTATTTATTATGATAAATTGTTAAATTGCAACTTATCAGATTATATAGCAATATATAAATATATATATATATATATTAGTGCAAAAATAAAAACTTCAAAAAATATCAGACAAAATTGATAATTTTATGTATGAATTTTTTTAAAAAACTATATTTTGATATTAATCGAAATTGACATTTTATTTTTTTCTTTTTTTAAAAATAAAAATGAAAGACAAAGCATATAGAGTAGTACAAATCATCTACGATCACTTAATGATAATAATTGATCGACTGATCAATATTTTGCTGCAATTTGTTTGTACGCAATTATCATAAGTTTTTTTTTATTGTTTTCGCTAAAAAAAAAAATTGCTTCATAAAGCTATAGCTATTGTTTTTAATGGAATAAAATATAATTTTCAGTTGTAATAAATTATTTTTTTGTTTTTCGAAAAATTTACAATTTTAAAATTTATCAAAAAAAAAGTAAAGTAATAAAATCTAATAAATGAATATTGAAAGATTATCAATGAAAACTTCATGTAAAACTTAATTTGAAAAAATATTGAAAAATTAAAATGTAATTAAAAATCATTTTTCTTTCTTTTTTCCCTCCAACCCCCAAAAATAATTTTAACTTACATTCTCGACGAAATGTTCAAACTGATACAAATTTAAATTTCAAAATTATTTTTTCTTTCTTAACTTCGTTAATTTTCAATGATCGATAGGATTTTATTTCATTTAATTATATTCAATTCAGTTTAATGATACTAATCGGTCACACTCGCTTTTTTTCTTTTTTTAAATCAATCTTTTCTTAAAATTTCACTTTTTTTTAATTTTCTAATAAAATTTCTTTTTCAAAATTTTTCGATAGATGATTGTTGTTGTTGCTCGAACGTTAGGGATATAGTAACAACTTTTTTTTTTTTTTTAATCAAAATAAACTAAATTATTATAAGCAATTATCATCTATGATTTGATTAAATTAAAAATGCATACAAATTTTGATTTAAAAAAAAAGAAAAAAGGTACTATATTAAAAAGTTGCTCATCCTTTTATCATTTATCATTTGAAATTTTAGCAATAAAGCTTATCAAATTATTTGCATATCAGTGTTAAACATTTCATCAAATATTTTTAACAAACCCGATTACGATCGAATAAAATTTGATTCAATTTATGAAAAATTTACTCATTAAAGTCTTTGCCATCTTACAACAATGAAATAATTAAATTTAATTTTCTAAATTTCGCTAAAAAAAAAAAAATTACTCTCATTGTTTTGTTGTAATAAAATGACTTATTTAACAATACTAAATTCTATAAAATTAGTTAAAAATATAATAGTAAAAAAGGTCGAATTTTTTTGAGAATGATTGAAAGAAACTATAAATTCCTACGATTGCAAAGTATAGCGGAACATACAACTAATCATAAACATAGCAACTATAATTGATCATTGATAAAAAATAAGAATGTTGCACTATGAAAAAAAAAACAAAATAAGATGAAAACTTTCCATCTTCTACAAATCAAAAGAAAAAAGTTTCTGGAAATTTTGAAGCGATCGCTTAATTAAATTTCAAAATATCACTAAAATTCTTTTCATTTTTGATAACTAAGCTTGAATAATAATATTTATCATCGATTTGGTGCTATTTATTATTGCTAATTAGTATTATTATATTATCATTTTTCTATTTATTATTTTTATTATTCCTTATTAAAATTCCTAGCAAATATATTTCATGAAAAAATGAAAAAAAGTTAATAAATTTTTTTGAGCAGTTTTTTAGTAGCAAAATTTGGTAATAAGAAATTTCTGAAAATTTCATTTTTTTTTCGATTCTTTACGTTGAATATTTAAGTAATCCAGAATTCTGAATAGATAACAATTTTTTTAAAAAAATAAACTTAAAAATAATAATTATTATTATTACATTGTCGTTTTAAATTTTATTGAAAACGAATAGTTGAAATTGACAAATTCATTCTGCTAAAAAAAAACCCGATTAATTAAATTTCCTAAATAAATAATGAAATTTTGCTTTCGTTAAATAGAAGCAAACAAAAAAGAAAAATTTTTATAGTCGAAATTTGTTCAAATTATTGAATTGAAGCTTATAATTACTAACATTTGTTTAACAAAATATTTCAACAAAACATCATAAAACCTCAAAATATAGTAAATTACGTAAATATATGAATGAATAATTAAGTACATATTCGTTTGCCATATTTTGTTTCATTCAAATTAATAAAAAAATTGATAAAATTTTTTTCCATTAGCATTGATCAACAAAAATATAACATTAAGCAATAAAAATTACATTATTATAAATAAGAAAAAAAATTTTTTTTAAATTAATTTTTATTTTAAATTGTTACAAAATTTCCTTTCAATTAGAAAAGAAAAATATTTAAAACGTAAAATTCAATATGCTTATAATTTTACCATTTGAATTCAATTTTATTTGCGTATATTTCTAACAAAAAAAAAAAAGAAAAATGACAAATTTTCTTCAAATCATATTGACATTCCTATTTGCATCAAACAAAAATAATATGCATTTCGAATTTTTGATAATATTTTTAAATACTATTGATAAGTGAAAAAAGAAAAATATTGAAAGAAAATGATTTATATGATAAATTTTGATAGTAATATGATTGATTTATATGATAAATTTTGATAGTAATATGATAAGTTTTGATAATAATTAGTGACAATAATTTCAATTAATAATTAGTGACAACATAATTTTGATTAATAATTTATTTAATTTTTCACTTTAATTAATAATCAAATTAACTAAAAATGAAAAATTTTCTTTTTAAACAAAATTATTGAGATTTTAATAAACTATCAAATGATAAAAAATATAATCCAATTATTAATTTAATAAAAAATTTAATAAATCTGAATTTATAACTTAGAAAAAAAAATTGCGACAAAAACAATTTATAGAATCATTTCACTTTTTCTTGCAAAAAAAGCGAAATTTGATTTTTGCATTTATTCAAAAAACTTTTGATACTTAAATCTTATTTTTTTATTTATTTTCACATTAAAAATTCGTTTAATTAATATTTCAGATATGCTGAAATATCTTGAAAAACTTCGTCGTATTATGAAATTTTTGATGCAAAAGAGAAGAAACCGATTTGCTGGAAAGGCATCTGGGAAAAGTGAAAATTAATTTTTTTTTTTTAAGTGATCAAACCCATTTTTATCCGGTTAATCAATTATTTTATACAAATATATGATTTGAATGGATTTTGGAAAAAATAAAAATAATTGCTTTTTTACTTTTATTTAGCAATTCATTAAATTGTAAAATGGTTGTAATTAAAATAGTAATTATTTTAAATGATTAAATATTTCGCATTTTACCTATTTAAAATTTCATTTCATTTAGAAAACAATGGAACTTTCATCAAATAAAAGTTATTGCTATATAAAAATTTAACTTTCAAAAATTTTTAATATATGTAGGGAATTTTTTTGAATTACAATAAAAAAGAAAGAACGTTATGAAGGGAAAAAATAAATTTGAATTAAAAATTATTTTTGAAATTCTTGATAAACTACTAACATTTTCTAGCTTATCAATTGATGATAAACATTTGAACTCTCATCATATCATTTGTAAGTCGAACGTTGCTATATTTTTATGCTATTAAAATTTTCAATTTCTTAAAATTTCTTTTTGATTTAATAAACCTTTTTTTTGTTAGAATATTTACAGAATTAATAAATACATTGATCTGTAGATAAAACAGAAATGAGGCGATAAATTTCGATCTATTCTGATAGGATAAGTACAATTTATTCTATGGTTACAACAGCTAAATGGAAAAATGAATTTTAGTCGAGAAAAAAAAGAATGAAATTAAAATATAAATAATAAATGATATCTAATTAAAACAAGAAAATTCACAATTAATGATTAATGAATTTTTTTCTTCTATCTCCTAAAAAAAGTTACTTTTTCAATTGTGAATTCTTTGCAAGTTGAAATCATTCTTTCAAAACAAACCATTCATTTATTTAAAAATTCAGTGCTGCAAAAATAGTATTGGGTTTTAAAAATTCATTTATGCCTCTGCGATCAAAAAAAAATAACAAAAGTTAAATTTTCCAAAAAAAAGTTAAAAGTATAAATAATTTTCTAACAAATCAAATTATTTCTTATTTTTTAACATAATTTTTTTGTGATATTTCTTCATTGCATATACATATACATGTGTATAAGCATTTAATACAATTTAAAATTATATGAATATAAAAACATTTTGTTAATTTAGTAAATTAAATGAACTTAATTTAATAATATATATACGTATAATTTATTCATCACTTTTATGATCATGTATATTGATGAGAAATAAATATATTGATTGATATATATATCAAAAAAAAATTAATTCAAAATTTGAATTATTTGAATGTAATGCTCGTGGAACAAAATTTTTACAATTTATGATATTTCTTTTTTTTAATTGCATTTTTAGAAATTTTTACCGATTTTCGTTTTTTTTTTTTAATAAATTTGTCTGACAAAATGTTTAAAACAGCAGCAGCAATAAACAATGGAAAAAAAAGAAATAGTGCAAAACGAGATTTGAAACTATTTACCTGATAAATATTTAATAGACAAAAAGAAGTGTAAATAATGAGTACGAAAATTCTTGAATTTATTTCTTTTTTTGCAATAATTCGAAAATACAAAGGAGAAGAAAAAGAAACAAAAGAACGAAAATTATTTTAATTGATAAGATTACTAAAAATGCAATTAAAAAAAATTTAAAGGAAATAATAGAAACATTTTGTCGAATATTTTGAAAAGTGATAAATGACTATCATTTCATCATTTTGTTTATATGTATTGTTTGCTTTCACGTCATATCATAGTCATACGTGAAAATAAGCGTACGAAAAAAACGTAAGCTTAGTTTTCGTTTTTCTGTTTTGATCATAAATTTATCAGTTGTCTTGATCATTTATATCAGGAATTGTTCATCAAGTGATTCATTGTTAGCAATCACTTAATCCTTTGATTTATATCTTTTGTGAAAAATTTTCCAGAACATTTTCCAGAATTCTACGCCAAATTCTATTTCTTTGATGGATGCGAACGGAGACTCTACTTCTGAGCTAATTTTGATTTTATTAAAATTATTTCAAAACGAAAATTTTGCTATTGCAATCACTGAAATTCTTTATTATGATTCTGAAGAAGATTCGAAGAATCTGACAATCGAATTAAAAAGGAAACTTTTTATAAATAAATCTTTCTTGGCACTTTTGCCAAGATATTAAGTTGGCTTGCTCTCATCCAGATCTGTTGTTTGTTGACAATTTTTGGCTTTGATTATTTAAAAATACTTGATATAATGATCTTCCAATAAGTTTGCAATTGATAATGATTAAAACTTCTTGTTATATCAAAGAAATTCCAGGATTTTCTTTTCAAATATTGCTTCAAGCATACCTTCGATGATTACAGTTTTGATATCTTTCAGTAATTATTAAAAAATTTACAGCTTGAAATAATGTAAAATTCATATTGTCGCGAACAAATTGCGAAAGATTCTCAGAATAAAAGAAAACGCGACCATTACTAAAATCGCGAAAAGAACACGAAAATCAGAGAAGTCAGCGATCCCTTTGTGTTGGATCTCATAAGAGTATATGTTGTATGTGCGCATTTACTGGACAATGCAAGATATAAGCTGAAAATTGTTTCGCCTTTGTGTATGAGCTGTAATTCCCATTCTCTTGGAAAGCCATCTTTATTCTTATATTCACAACCATCCCAGGACCGACCATACCAGGTTCCAAAACCGCTGTAAAAAATATGCTTCTCAAGGCGGTTAGGCTTTATTTAAATCTCATTTTCCTGTAGGTGTTATCGTCATTAAAATTGGTTTTAAAATCATTGAATTTATATATTGTTCTTGTAATTGCTGAGTTTGTTAATGTATTGTCATGTTATCACGATAAAAGTTTAATTACCTAAATTTGAGATTAGTGTCTTTGGATTTGTCTTTGGCAACAATTGAAGCTTAAGCGAAGATAAAGAATTTGCAACTCTGTCTACCTTGTTGCAACACAAAGCAAAGAAAACAACGAAGAATTCTTCACTACACATATAATAATTTGATTAGAACCAAATTCTGATCAATACATCAGATAATTTCATTGATCAGTCAAATGTCAAATCTTTATGAAAATATCAACAAAAATATAATTAAAATTTTGTTTCAACAAAAATATAATTAAAAATATATTTTATAAATATTTTATATATATATATATCCATATATGAAGTGACATTTTATAAAAATATCAACAAAAATATAATTAAAAATATATTTTATAAATATTTTATATATATATCCATATATGAAGTGACATTTTATAAAAATATATTTTTGATTATGAATAAAGTCTTCTAATAACTTGGAAAATAAATAAATGATGCAAAAAAAAGAAATAATTATCTTATATGAGAAATTTTTAAAACGAATAATTTTGATGGTAAATTAGCTTAAATTTTAAGGTGTATTTTAGTGAAATATCAAATGTTGCATTCATCATATATGTATATATATTTAAATGTTAGAAGTGACATTTTATAAATATTTTATATATATATATATCCATATATGAAGTGACATTTTATATATATATCCATATATGTATATATATTTAAATGTTAGAAGTGACATTTTATAAATATTTTAAATAAAGATTTCTGGAATTTTTTGTATATTTTTTTCTCGGCAAACTTATATATATAATAATTGAGATAATAATAACATTGCATTCATTTGCTTTTTTTTCAAAATTAATGAACGGAATTTTTTCGAATGCAATTCCAGGAGTGATCGTAAAATTGCGAATTTTACAATTATGAAATTAAAATCATTACCGATCAATATCTATTTCATTTTATTTAATGGTTTTGCAAATTCGCTTCGACAAAGTTGGCGCAAATAATTAGGATATATTTAGAAGTTGTAGGAATGCGAGAATTTATCTGTTAAAATTTTAAATCCTTGATAAGAATATCCTCTTGAAAAATGCGAAAAAAAGCCGATGAAATTATGAACAGGTTATAATATAATCGAAAAATGATAGCTTCAAGGCAATTAATAGTTTACAAATTAATTAAAATATTGATAAAATTTTAAAAGAAATTGACAGCTTTTCAGGCAATAAGTTTTTTTAATAGATAAATATTCGTTTATGAACAGAAAATTTTTAAAAATTTTAAAAGTATTTTATTTCAGTATCAGGTATGATTATCAGATAGATGAGAGAAGAGTGGAATGAGGGAAGCAAAAATGATTTTCGTTGGAGAAGATGGATAGATGTTTTTCCGCTTTAGTTACTTGGCTGATTTAACTTTTTCAAGATGAAATTGGAATGTGGCAAAACTGGAAATAACTTTTCGAGAAAAAGTAAAAGTGAGAAAAAAATTTTGCGGACAAATTCAACAACCCATCCTTCAGAAAAAAAACATTATTCAAGCGGTCAAATTAAATGACAGAGATAGGGTGTGTAACTATTTTAGGTCTAGATGATTTTGAACAGTTAAAATATCAAATAATCCAGAATGAGACAAGAAAAGTGTGTGATAATTTGAGGAGGTGTGGTAAAGTTCTGTTATACAGCTGGTTGATTGGGTACTTAAAGGATGCGACAACGCTTGAATCGTATCATTTCGCCTTGTCACATATTACCCCTTTTCGAAAGTCAAGAAAGTTTTGTTTGTGTTTGTTTGCAATACAAGGCTTTCGCCCATCTTCTATCAAATAATAACAAAAAAATCAGAATTAAAAATGGAAGTGCAAAATCGGATTAAAGCCTATAAATTTGTCGCTTATTCTGCGGTAACCTTTAGCATTGTTGCTGTATTATCAGTATGCATTACGCTTCCAATGATTTATAATTATATCCATCATGTCAGGCGACAAATGCATAACGAAATTGCATTCTGCAAGGTTTGTCAATTCTCTCCCTTATCCCTTATCATTTAGTCCTTTTTTTTGTTTTATCACTTATATTCATTAATTTCATTTATTATTTCATTTCCTTTAATGAATTTTTTCTTTTCTTTGTCATTATTTTATCCTAATTATATGATAGACTAAAAATTATTTTGTTCATAGATGATAATAGATGATAATTTAATAATTTTCATAATTTTGATAAAAATATATTATTAGTCTAATATTTGAATTATTCTTTATTTTCATGAAAAAATTTATAATTTTTTAATAGCAAAATTTAGCGATAAGAAATTCCGAAAATTTCATCTTTTTCTTCGATTCTTTTCGTTGAATGTTTAAGTGGCCCATAATTATGAATTTTATAGAAAAAAAAGATGACATTTTAAAATTACGATAACATTCAACTCGCGTAAACCGATTAAGAAACGACCATCGTCACACCGTTACAAACAACAATATGTACTTTCGGTGGCTTCCGAAAATTGCAGTCGTTTTTTTGTCAACGATTTCCATACTTTCCACTCTCCAAATTTTCATTTATATGAGTGGGAATAAGAAAATTGAAAAATTTTCGCCTTTTTTTTCAGTAATTTTAATCCATTTTATCAAAATTTCTAATATAACTTCTACTTCAAAAAATAAATTTAGACTCTACAGTAATAGCAGGGCATTACTGTAATAATAGGTCCACAGTAACAACAAAATTTACAATAATGTTAGATTTTAAAATACCAGTAGCTTTATAATTTATTTAATTTTCATTTTGCTTTTTATTGATAATTCCATTCCATTCTTACATCTAATCTTTTCATAGCTAGGGATGAAAAAAGATTTTCCAGTTTTTCTAAACTTATTTAGTAAAATTTTTATGGCGTTTTAATTTTTGCCTTAATATTTTGAAATTTTCATAGCTTTTTTTGCGATAATATCTTATCATTCGATAAATTTTAGATGTATCATCTAATAAAAAGTTAAATATTTTATTTCATAGCTAAAAAAAAAGATTTTGAATTTTTTTCAAAATTTATTGTCATTCATGATCGCGTGATAGCTAATTTTTAGTCCTATACTGTATGGGATTATTTTTATGAATCTGAAAATTTATTTTTGAATATGATGTAATTTTTAATTTATTAATTTTGCAATAATGTTTCAAAAATTACTCTTAATATTATTGCAGAAAAGGGAAATCTTGCAGGTTTTCAAGAATGTTTTAAAGATAATTTTGATGGAATAGTTCATTTTTGAATTAAAAATTCATCATTCTTTTTTCTTAAAATTTTTGTGAAGTCTAACTCTGAAAGTAATTGCTTTTAAATTATGTGCCAATAATGCTTCAATATTCTTCCATTCGATTCTATTTACAGCAATTACATTGCAAATTCCATTTTATAATTGGAAAAAAATTGCAGAATTTTGATGATTAGATTTCATTCATTTTGAGAAATTTGGTAAAATAGCTAAGATAGTTTTTCCAAAAATTTTCTTTAAATTTATTAATTTTCTTCAAATCATTCAAAAATTGTGTCATTTTTAGCAATCCGCAAAAGAAACTTGGACAGATGTAGAACGACTCGAACAGTCTCCAATTGTTGGACACAACCGGACGGCTCGTCAAGCAAATCGATGTGAAGGTTGCTGTATTACGGGCCCAGCCGGTCCTAGGGACCGCCAGGTAGACCTGGTAAACCGGGTAAACCTGGATCACCAGGCCTTCCAGGTAATCCTGGTAGACCACCACCACAACCATGTGAGCCTGTTACTGCACCACCATGCAAACCATGCCCGCCTGGACCACCTGGACCGCAAGGACCACCAGGACCACGAGGAGATCCAGGAATAGATGGTGTGCCAGGAGAACCGGGTCAAGATGGATTACCAGGCGAAGCTGGACCACAAGGCGAACAAGGACCGGCTGGTACACCAGGACCTGCTGGACCAAATGGACCACCGGGAGAAAATGCGCCAGATGAACCACTTCAACGTGGTCCACCAGGAGAAGCAGGTTAGCGATTAGGAATCATGAAAATAAAAATATTACTATGAATCATTAAAAATCTCAATTGATATAACAATAGAGTATTATCAAATAAAAGTGAACAAACTAATAATTGTCAATACTATTTTTAAGGAGATCAAGGACCACAAGGACCAACCGGACCACCTGGACAACCAGGACAAGATGGAGCAGCTGGACCACCAGGACCACCAGGTCTACCTGGCGCAGATGGACAACCTGGAGCAGATGGTCAACCTGGTGCACCAGGTCCACAAGGACCACCAGGAAAAGCTGGCGAACGGGGTGTATGTCCAAAATATTGTGCCATCGATGGTGGTGTATTCTTCGAAGATGGTACAAGACGTTAAAAATGCAAGCAACTTTGCCATTTCCTCACATTTAATTATACTGCCTTATTGCAATTATTACCATCGCTGTTAATCATTTGGTTATCACTTTATCAACAAAATTTAGGATACAGCAAATTGGTATGATAGCAAAAAAAATGAAAAAAACCAATCTTTGTGCTATAATATATGTTTACATTGTAATAAAAAATTTTTAAAAAAATTTCATCTTATCACATTATCATTTAAACGAAAAAGGCATGAAAAATTTACATATTTAAATTTTTGATTCAAATACAAAATTTCTCGAACAGATTGTCTTTTTTTTTCTTTCATTCAACATTATTTGTATGTGATAAAGATTAAATTTAAAAATTTCACCTTTATGATGTATGATTATTTAATATACAAGAAAAAATAAAAATAAATTTTTGTTCAATTTCTTTTTCGTTTTTAAGACAAACTATTTAAAACATTCGAAAAGCTTTCTTTCATTTTATTCTTATTATTTCCTTTTTATTTATAACAGTTTAAAACAAATTTCCCATTGAATTAACTAAGTTAAAAATTTAGTAATAATAAATTTGAAATACTAAATATTCCTTCTATTATTATTCTTTATAGGTTTTACTTTTTTCTTTTTCGTAAAATAATCCCATCAACATTGATCGTAATGTTGAATGAAAAAAAAAAAGTTTTCGATTATTTCTCTATTTTTGATTTTGAACATAACATACAAACAAACAAATAAATAAATATATACTATTAAAACAAATATATATTGCATATCATCAAATTTGTAATTGAGCAAAAATTTGCATAATATAAATAACAATAAATGATATGATTAGGTGAAAAAGAAATTTAAAATTATGAATGATAAATTTCTATGCACATACTTTTTCATATTTCAAATTATCATTTTATACTGACTATTCCAATTAATTAAAATTACTTCAAAATTTTATTTTATTTAAAAGATTTCATAAATTTTTGCTTGATATGCAAAAAAAAATGATAATCATCATCAAATCATAAATTTTTGCTTGATATGCAAAAAAATGATAATCATTATCAAAGGGACAAAATGAATGCTAAAAATGATAATGACAAATATTTATCATTTCATATCATATCGTTTGAATATCAAGGAATTTCATAGCTGCGCTGCATTTTGAAATATTTTTACAATACTACAGCATAGTTGTCTTTTTTTTTCGAATTAATTTTCTTACCAAACCAATTTCTCGATTTTGCAATAATTTATAGTAATAAATCATTTACAATAATGAATTATGATTTTTTTTTTAATTCACATAATCATATTTCCATGAATTTAAAACAATACATTTAAAAATCTTTTATTTCCTAGATTAAAATTTAATTATTGCTATGGAATTTACTTTATTTTGGTATGTGGAAAGGAGATGTAATGAACATTTTTGTCAAAGCACGACTGATGATAACTTCAAGCTTCTATCGTTCGTTCTCGAGGAACAACCACAAAATTGATGTAATAATCTACTGGATAGTTAATTCTTATCAAATTTTTGTCAAAGATTGCTGCAATAGAAAATTGTTAAAAATTCTGTCAAAAAATGAATAAATAACTTTTCAAAAAAAAATCAAAAAAATGGAGAAGTTATTTATTCGTAGTATTTTATAAGATTTCAAATTATTTTATTATATTTGTCATAGATATAATTTTAACACAACTAATAGATGATAATTTAAATGTTTTATAGCTATATATATGGTATATTTATTCTAGGAAAATTTAACACACTTTGAATTATATGAATTTTTTTCGAATTTTTTCTAACAATTTATTATAGATTTATGAAAGTTTAATCATTTTTTAAATCATTTTCAAGGTTGATTATTTAGAAATTTCAGATAATTTCAAACAAAGAATAATATAAAAATTTGCGTATTAATTTTAATATATATGGTCATCATTCATCAGTATATGTTATTCTTGCAAAAAGATTCTGAATATTGGGAAATATTTGTTTCTATTATGTATAAATCTGAATAAAATATATTATTTTATTGATAACACTCACATGAAATTTAGAATTTCTAATTTCTGATTCATTTATTAAATCAATCTGATAAGTATTCGTTTCTACCATAACTCATTCAATTATTTCATCAAATAATGCTATATTTGGATTCCATATTCAACTTGAAATGATAACATAAAATAGGTATTTGAAGTGATAGATGAGAAAAAGTTAATTTATTCATTTCATACGCATATTGCCAAGTATCCATAATAAATTCATTTTATGATTATTCGTAAATTAAACGTAATTTTTATGCTTTTTCTTATCTAAAAAAGCAAAATAAAAAAATTGATAGTATCACGGAAGCCATTATCAACATCATCGGTATGTAACCAATTCCAGCCTGAATACAACGCTCCGTACAATAGAATAATTCTGCAACCTAGAAATAATAATAATAAACAGACAAATACAAAAAAAAATTTTTATCTCCATAACCAAATTATTACTGTAAACAGCTTACATATTGTATATGCTAGCATACTGTATTTTCATAAAATCCAAAATACTGTCATTACAAAAACTGTAAGCGGATAAGTGTGACTGATGTGTGTATGATAGTATGTATGCTTGCTTTATTAGAAAAAATAATTTTGCAAAGTTTTCCTTTTCTTCCTCAAAGTTTTATCACGAAATGATTCATTATTTCTAATCTTGCCTTTTTTTTCGACAAGAAAATTCTCGCCAAAACCTTACTTGAAAAAAAACCGATATTTTATCAATCATAGCAATTTATATTGTCTGATTATTCTTTTGTTTTTTCAAAAAAAACTTTGCCATTTTTACACTCTCTTCAATTTCGATTTTTCAAATAACTTTTTTTTTTCACTTAGTATTTTTTCAGGATGTACTTCTTATTTAAACTAATTGCTATGTACGTTACGCAACGATAGACGTTCCACTTTCATTACCACTTTTTAATTAAAATAAAAATAAAAATTCTACCATCATGCTCATTTATTATAATTGGAAATCCTGTTAATTTTCGGGACGTTACATACAGTTCATTTGATAAAGATAAGTATGAATTATATAAATGGATACTTGTGAAAATAGGAATAATTTTTAACAAAGAAAATTTAATGAATAACTGATAATAAATTCTATGAATTTTTAATCCCAAACTAAAAGCTCATATTATACAAATTTTAAACTTATATTATACGACAAAAAGCATCGTTCAAATCCATTAGATTTTCGTCTAACATGATGAACTTTATGGATTATCCGAAATAAGATTTAGAATATTTGTTAGTATCATATTTCGCAGCAAGTCAAGAAGAAGTTTATTTTACGATATAAATTAGCTAAAGATGAATTAATTATCGATAAATATCAAGGGAAAGAACTTGGAAATATAAGAAATGTTATCTTTTATCAAAATTAGTTATAAGCATTTTTCAAATTGTAACATTTTTTGTCTAAAAATTAATTCGTAAATCTGATTCTTTTTTTTTTTAATGAATGAAAGTGGAATAATATGTGAGTTATTTCTAACTACAGTAACTGTTATACAAAATAAAGAACGTATTAAAGTTACTGTAACTGATGGATATCAATAAGTGTAAATTACTATTTATCAGTAAATCATTCTGTAAATTAAAATTTTTAACAAGGAATTTTTTCGTTGAAAAAAAAAAAGGAAGAAGATAGATACTCACTTTTCTGATTTCATGTATTTCATCATCCGAACATCCGATACTTCTACGTAATATCTGTAATTGAAAGTTAATTAAATTAAATGCATATTTAAATGGATATTTTATTTAATTTTTGAATTTAAATATATTATAATATTAAATTTTCATTTAAAAATTTTTATCAATTTTTATCATTTTGCTAAAAAAAAAAAAAAAGAAAAATACTTTTGTTTTAAATAAATTTTAAATGTGCTAATTTGATTGTGAAATATAACATTTCATGGGTAGTTAGTTATTGATGATTACCAGTTTTTTTTAAATCGACTATATTCAATTTTTAAAAATGTTTTTACGGAAGAAACACTAAGATACATACATTTCTTGCTTAATACCATACTATTTGCTAAAAAAAAAAAAAAAAGAAGGAAAAAAAAAGGAGAATATTAAAAGGTGAGTTATTTTGTTAAATTCAACAACATTCTTCTAAAAGGTTGATATTAAATGGGAAAAAATTTTAAAAAATAATTGAAGTATTAAAGAAAAAAAAATATGAGACTTTCATAATTAAATTATCATTTGAACAGTTTACATGAATCAACGAAATAATACAATCACAATATTAACAAAATAAAAATATATGATGATGATAAATTTGAAATCTATAAATTATTCAAAAAAAAAAAAATTAGCCAAGGAATGGATAAGAAAAAAGATAATTTTTGTAAATTTTTGTCAAATATTATCGAAGCAAAAAAAAAAAGAATAAAGATGAAAAAATTCATAATATTTAAATGAAAATTATCGTGAAATTTAAAATTTTTAAATGTAATATTCTGTAAAATTTCAATAAAACAATGTTTGTTGTCATTTGCAAATTCTAGAAATTCTCGAGATTCAGGAATTTTTTTCATTTTTCTTTTTCGATATACCAATATTATTGAACTTGTAACATGTAAAGGGATATAAATAAGTCTTTCTGAAGTATTTTAAGTTCTCATCCTAATAATATTGTATCGCTGAAATTAAGGCACTATTATCATTGGTAGGTTCATCTTCTCGAATTTAGTATTTTCATTATCGTGAAATAATGATTTTCACTATTATGAAATAATGAAAAATTAAGGTTACAAATAAATAAGATTTGCGAAGTTACAAATAAACACTATCATGTGATTCCACAAAAGAAAAAAAAATGGTTGCGCAAAAAGATCATTCCTTTCCGTTGCGCAATCATTTTTCTACAAATTTTGTTTTGCTAATTATTCGAAAATTCGTCAGAAAGATAATTGGAAATTTTTTGTTCATATTATCAAAAAATTTATCATTTGCTTCGTAAGATTATCATTCAAATAAACATTATTATGCAATTCCGCAAAACGAAAAGAAAAGGTTGCGCAAAAAGATCACTCCGTTCCGCAATCATTTTTTCCGCAAATTTCGTTTTATCAAATTTTTGAAAAATTGTTGGAAAATGATTTAAAAATTTTTAATTATATTATTCAAAATGGTAATTTTTCTAAATACATTGAAACGAAAATTTCTTTTTACGACGAAAAATCAAATTAAATGATAAATGATAAAAACAAATATTTGTAGAATAAAAAAAAATGCATAGTAAAATGAGGAAAAAATAAAAAGAAAAAAAAACGATAAAATTATTATTGTAGAAAAAAAGAGAGAAAATAAAAAACTAAAATTTGCGAGATCATAAGAAAGAATGATTGTTGTGTTGTAGGGGAAAAAAATGCAGAAAAAAGTAGAAGAATGAAAGAGAAAGTGAAACCATTATAATAAAGACAATTTAGAATGCAACAATGATGTATTGTTAAGGATGATATACTGAAAAGTTTTGAAAGTTTCAATGCTTAAATTTACGCATATATGCATACGTCGAGAAAGATAACAAGTGGATTCTATATCTGCCAGTGTTTAATGGATTCTATCTATATCTATCAATGTTTAATGGTTTCTATATGTACGAAATTGTAAATTGAAATTTTTGCTTTTTTGATATATCGAAAAAATCTAACAATTCGTCGATTTTGACAAGAAATTCAATTCTAAAAGTAAAGGATGAATAACTGATAAGTCATTTGTGCAATAATTTTTTTATTAAAAACGGAAGTGAATTTCTCGAGATATGCGAGAAAGTATAATTGCTACAAACATATCGATCCATTCAATGATTATTTCATTTGCTGAAAATTTGTTATGAAATGATAATTTGTCTTTGTTTGTTGAGTAAATGCAGCGATATTTGATTTGTAGAAGATTGCCTTAGAATGATGATTTATCTTATTTGCTGAATAAATGTATTGACTATTTGATTTATTGATGATTTACCTTGGAATGATGATTTGTCTTACTCTTCAAAGATTTGCCTTGAAATGATAATTTGTCCTATTTGTTGAATGATTTGCCTTGAAATGATAATTTGTCTTATTTGCTAAGCAAATTCATTTATTTCAAAAAGCTATCTTAACTTAGTCTATGCTATTTTAGAATTGAAATTTTAAACTTACAAAAAGCATTTGACGCCATTCTTGTGGTTTACGATATCCGAATATTTTTTCAGTTAACGGTATCAATCCACAGGTTGCATTCATTTCACCACCTATCCACATACATGCAACTTGCAAACGATAACTACTATCATTATGAAGTAAATAGCCACTACTACGATATTCCGTGCATAGATAATTACGATATTGTAATGAATGACGAAGTTTAGTTTTTCTAAAAAAAAAAAGAAAATCAAAATTAATTATTTTAATTTAATTAATATTAATTTGATTATATTTTTATTTATTTCATTTTTAAATTTGCTACAAATTATTTCTATTTATTAATTTCTTATTCATTTCAATTTCTATTTACAATTATATATAGTAGAAGATGAAAAAAAAAAAGATTTGTAAAAAGCAAATATGAATTTATTTAGAACGAACTCTATAATATAGCCATCTTCACGTGCCACGTTACCTAATTCTATCAAATTCGAACATGCTCACGTAATTCAAACCAACGTATACGATCGGCTTCTGAACATCGTAAATTATGTGTACAATCCATATATAATGAAGCACCTAAATAAATTGAAATTTTTATTAATTAACTTTTTCAATTTTTAGTAAAATATTTTCTTTTTTTTTTTATAATTAAATGATTAAATTTGTTATGCAAATTTTAATTTAACCTATTCAAAAGATACCAAATAGGCTAAGTCGACTAATTGCTATTTGGCATAAGCCAAGTAAAAGAAAGAACCAAGCCACAAACATGAATGTATAAGTATAAAAATGATTAACATTTCGCTCTATCAATGCTCTTTTAATAGTATAAACTAAAATAATATTCAAATTTTCTATTATTCAATATTTTTTCCTAAAATTTTAAATAATTCTAAAATCAAAAAAAAAAAATTTCATGTCAGGAAAGAATTTTTAGATGGTAGTTAAGATAAGCAAATTTAATAGTATTGAAATGTTTCAGAGCTAAACAATATCGATTAATATATATTATTGCTATATTTGTTTAACAATATATAAAAAATAAAATTACGGCTTGTCTCTTTTTTTAAAATAATCTTGGAATTACTTGTTTGATTAATATTCATTTTAAAATGAGTCTTTGAGCGCATTTACTCAGAGAATTATCGAAAGAAATTAATTGTAACAGATAGTAAGCCTTCTTATTTCATACTTCATTAACTTAATTATCGATATTTTTATTAATTAATCCAATTTTGATTGATCAATGTAAGCTAAATTCCTTATCAATCATATTCGAATTTACTCAATATTGCTTTCATGTTACTAGGATCATTCGAGCAGGTTGTGATGTAAATAGGTCATATATTGTATCAATTTTTATAATGTTCACAAATCACTACTAACAAGACGATAACAACAATTCACTATTGCACAACACTTAGCAATGAACAGCAAAAATTTCATTTTTAACAGAAATTTTCAATCTTTTTTTTACAAACCTAAAGATATCACAAGTATATGCCAACTTAAAGAAATATTTCTAAAATCCTAATTCTAAAATTATTCTAATTTCCTCATTTTTACAATAGATGAAAGGAAATGAAGGAATATGCTTATATTAAAAAGCGCAATTAGAA
The DNA here is from genome assembly GCA_024305405.1 of Dirofilaria immitis. Classification (NCBI taxonomy): domain Eukaryota; kingdom Metazoa; phylum Nematoda; class Chromadorea; order Rhabditida; family Onchocercidae; genus Dirofilaria; species Dirofilaria immitis. The sequence goes on from JAKNDB010000068.1 coordinate 592,670, forward strand.
AGACAAAAAAAAATCAACATAAAAAAATGGAAATAATCGATAAAAAGTACGCTAAAAATAAAGCATACATAAGTAAAAAGATTGCCTATTTCAAGATTATTTCCTGGAAATGTGATAGGATAAAACAACGGTATAAAACAACAACAAAAGAGAAGCAAAAACGAAAAGAATATTTGCACCGATTGAAATATTCGATGTGAGCCTAAAAAAAAAAAAAGAAAATGCATAACGGAAGACAACTATAACTATAAATTATGCAGGATAAGGAAAAATTCATGAAGCAAAAAAATCATGAAAAAAATCGAAAATCAGCAATGAATGGAAAAATCGGAAATTAATAAACCATATCAATGAGAAATTAGAAAACAACATGTAATATTTTTTAGTAATGAGAGTTAACGAAGAAAATTTGTTATCCTAAATTATAATAAAAGAAATTGAGATCTTATTTTTTACAGTTTGAAGACATCAAAAAATGCTGGATCAAATACACTGATATGTTTACAAACTTTTCTGCTCTTTTTCAAGTGAATTATTTAGCTAAATAATATCACGGCCATAATTTCGGCAAACTAATCGATAAACAATATATTTTTGTTACTCATTACTCAATAGAAAATTATTATAGAGGCAGAGATAAGCAATAACAATTTTCCTCTCTTTTATTTAATATGTTTTTCAGAAGTGATAGAGATATGAATAGAGAGAATTTTATACACAAAAGAATTATCACATCAAGTTTTTACGATGATAAGAAGGATAAGTAAAAGAACGATTGTTACAGACAAAACAAGTATACAGTACATTTTTTATCGCTCCGTTGATACCTTTCAGCACGCTGTACACTTGATAAGGCTGATTTGACTCTTAATGCTGCTTGTTCTACATTATAATCAATTCGATCCAAAACGGTACCCTGATATCAAAAAAGCAAAAGAATATTAGCATTCCTAAATATTTAAATCTCCACAAGCATTATTTTAATTGACTACAAAAAATCTCAATATGTCTGCTGAAAAATTTTTAAAATGGAACTACTTCTAAATTATTAAATGATTAAATTATTACTGTTCAAAATTTCAACTCCATAATCTTTTCAAAGAAATTAATATCTTATGATCAATAAGAAAAAATCATCTAGCTATAGCTTCTGCTTTGTTTACACTGCGAAAATAATCGCAAAAAGTTGCACTACTAAAGACTGAATATACATAAAATAGTCTTCATTAAAAAAATTATATAATGACTTAGCTTACCTGATCAACAACCATGGATGCAAGATCCTTAAATAAAGAATTTAACTCAACAATCGATCTGCTAACACTCATTACGTCACGTTCACGTTCCTTCACCATATCAGCATTTTGCAATAACAATTGTATTTGCTCCATAGTGAGACCTAGAAATTTTTAATGCATTATGAATTCTTCAAATTTTTCCTAAAAAATTGAAAAGCAATATAGATAAAATAAGCAGCATTATTACATTAAGTTTTGATAACGACCAGAATTACTACAAAATAAATGAGTAAATTACAAAATATCTAACTTAGTCATAGAAAAATACATATTAGCCATAAACAAATACATAAAGCGAGTGACAAAAGAATTGAAACTGCGTGGGATCACTTATTTTCTATAAAAACTCATCAATTTAATAATATAATAATAAAATAGTAACTATCAATTAGTATCATCTTATTAAGAACGATCAAAATTAACCAGGATGTCCTAGGATTCGAAAAGCCTACAGAAAATCTTAGACCAAAACAAACGACATATTATCATATATTTCAAATTTTAGACGAAAATTATTCTTCAAGATATTACAGATATAATATAAAACAAACCATCTCGTGATTCATCTATTGGCGCATCATCAAGAACTTCGGTATTCACCCAATCAGTGGATGCAAGGAGATATGAATTGACAGTTTCTTGACGTGCTTCAATTTGTTTTAAAAATTTTGCCTGACTCGTACGAAAATCGCCGGCCAAATTACTGAGTGTAAATCGTAATGTCGAAATTACATTTCCACGTAGCAGAGATTGTTGTGTGTTTTCGATAACATTGGCTTTCTCAATAAAACTAAAAGATGAATTTGAAAAATAATGATTTGTGGAAAAAATATTTTTAAATTCTTAATTGAAATGGGAATGTTTTCGCTGGACAAAATCGTGAAGAAGAAATATATCAGAAAAACTACAGTACGTTATAAAAGTTTTGTCATAAAAAAACAAATATAGCATATAGTGCTAGTATTCAGGACGAGTCGTAATTCGAAAGACTGAAGTCATTATGATAGCATCGAAATTTTAAAGCGCGTAGATAGAGAAATTTCTGAATTTATTAGAAATTAAAGAGGAACAAACCCAATTAAGCGTTGGCAATGAGTAAACATTTGTGTGACTTCATTTGTACTTTTGTCCATTTCTTTTGAGCTTCCAAATCTTCGGTGAAGCTTGGCTTCGATATGTGATTCTGCTGCATTTCTCGAATTTGTTTCAAACGTGATCGTATCCTGCAAATATTGATGATAATAAAAAAATATCGCATGTTTAGAGATTTGATCTCGAAATAATTTTTCATAGTTATGCTTCTGACGCCGGACTAACCTTTTGTCAAATAATCGTTTCCTTATTCGACAAAAAAATATTTTATTATTCGACAAATAAGGTAGCAATGTATTGAGATAAATATATTAAAAGATTTAAGCAAATGAAATTTATTTTCTCAGTTTATTTCATTTCTGTTTATAATTACCTATTTTAGTTTAGGTAATAATTTTTAAGCACGATTCATATTAAATATACCTGTGGTTTTTAGCATACCTTTCATTTCTTTTTAATCTTGATAAAAAAATTAACCTTACATATTTCATAAAATTTATTAATTTCTCTGGAAAAATATACACAAAAAACTGGCTTACCTCGTAAGTTCATATTGTGCTTCATCAAGATAATTGACCCAGTCAGGTGGCATACGACAGGAACTCGAGATATGAACAGTTTCGGTTTCTTCATCCAAAGCAACTAACGACATTTTTTCATCTAAAACATTCACAATTATTTTTTTTATAAAGAGTTTTTTAATCAAATTACAGATATCCTAGGTTCGATAAATGATCAGATAAAAATCAGATAAATTGTTAGCATATAATAAATGAATATTTTTAGCATTTCATTTTTCTGCAATTTGCAATGCCAAAAATATTCAAATTGATTGATTCTTTTTTCATTCAATGAAATATCTTTTTTCAATTCGATAATTTTGCTTTTATAGTAATCTTTTCACATATGCTAATTCTTAGCTCTTTGAAATGTTCACGATTATAACAAATTTTTCTAAGATCATACAATGATGCGATATGTAGAAGATAAACTAAACAATTTACAGAATCTATATTGCTTGCAGTGTATGATGAATGTATATTCATCGGGATCAATCGAAATTATAAAATATACTTTTGAAAATTACATATTTATCAAATCAATTGCATTTAATAGCAAAAAAATCAATAATTTGCATATCGATTGGCTTTTTAGCAACTATTCTGTAATTTAAAATTAAAGTTTATTAAAAAAATGAACATAATACCAACCAATAACACTTGTAGTATTATTAGCAAACATGAATTTGTTGTGTAGAGCATTATTTCGAAGAAGAATAAATACTTCGGTAAGATTACGTACTGAACCCATTGATGATTGCATACTAAGTGTTCCCATTGTTTGAGTATAAAACTTAAACTCGAGATTCCTCGTTTCAAGAACAAATCAACTATTTTTGATTAGAAAGCCGTTCACCTGAAATTAGCAGCAAAAATTTCAAACTTTTTCATATAAAAATCTATCTGATGATAAAACATCATTTTAAAAAATTCAAATATCATTTCTTATTTTATGAAATGCTATTTACTTGTTATTTCTGCAACATCTCGATATATATATTCTATCACTAAAGACCTTATCAATTTATCAATCTGTATTGTTTATTCACTTATTTCCTATTCCAATCATTATAATCTTTACACGTTTGCTTACTTAAGTTACATAGTATTTTGAAAATTTGAATATTCTTTGCTGTCTCGTATATCCCATCACTTCTTCTTATCACTCAAAATTCTTTTAGTGCTCCTTGTTCACTCATTTCTAACTTAAAACTTTAGGAATGTTTTGATATTATTGCATGAGAAGAGATTAAAGAAGCGATCGATCATCATGGAATCATCAATAGATTCTATGGGTCAAATTTCAATTTCGATTCTTCGAATACAACTAAACAAGAAAAAAAATTTAGGACAAAGGTCAGGCTAGCATATATCTTTCAATCAATTTTACACTTCGCGGAATAATTGAAATATTGCTTAATTTATATTCATTCTACTTATTTTGGAAATCGAAAAATTTGAACAACATTGTTTCTAAGTATAGCAAAGATTCGAGATATTATACGAAATTATCAAATCATAGTATGGATGATATGAAAAAGATTAAACGATTTTCGATAATCTAGACGACATAAAAATGCTCGAATAACCTGAAATAATTCAAATGACATAAAAAAAAGCCTAGGCGTAGATGAACTGACATAGTATGAATAATATAAAGATGTCTGGTGTTTGAAATAATATGAATGACGTGAAAATGCCAAGATGACCTAAAATGATAACGATGAGGTGAAAATGTCTGGATAATCTGAAAGAGTACGAATAAAACGAAAATGTCTACTACCTGAAAAAGCATGGACTATACGAATATGCATTAGATAACGTAAGATGGTACAATTGATATGAAAATGCTTGGATAATTTGAGACAGCACTGATAATATAAAAATACCGAGATGACCCGAAATAATACGGTTGGCATAAGAATGTTTGAATAAACTGAAATTATTCGAATTCTCATTATTGACGCTATACATCTTGGAGCACCTCTTTCGTTATCTGTTAGCACGAAGAATTTCTCTTATACGATTGAGAATTTCAAGATGCTTTCCGTTCCTCAATATTATTTCAGATTATTCGCATCTTTATTTATCAGCAGCCAAATTAATTAAATTCAATTTTATAATTTAATTACTTTCTAATTGTATTAAATTGCCTACATCCATCGAACAATAGTTATTTGGATGATAAAAATTATTTCATTTGATTTTGAATTTGAATAGAATCAGAAAATGATAATCGTTAGAGGGATTTTCTTTTTTTAAAAATTGCAATAAATTTTGATTAAATTAATTTCGCAATTAAATTATTTAAAAAATTTTAAATATTGCAAGTTTCAATGTTGTTTACGTGTCTTCTTCTGAATAAAAAAATTGGTAATTAAATAATTAATTTTAATTATTCATTTGTTGCATATTTGTTTTGATATAGTGAATTGAAAGAATGTTTAAAAAAATAATATATCAATTTTAAGAAAATGATTAAAATTCAATCATTTATCAATTCGTTTTATTCAATCATTCGGGCAAGAATAATATAAATATTTTATTATCAATCATATCTTAACATTTTTAACAATAATAAATAATCATTCGATAAAAAGCATTTTTTTAAATTAAAAATTATCAAAATTTGATGATTGAAATGCAATCATTTGAAATATAAATATTTTATTATCAATCATATGTTAACATTCTTAACAATAATAAATAATCATTCGATAAAAAGCATTTTTTTAAATTAAAAATTATCAAAATTTGATGATTGAAATGCAATCATTTGAAATATAAATATTTTATTATCAATCATATGTTAACATTCTTAACAATAATAAATAATCATTCGATAAAAAGCATTTTTTTAAATTAAAAATTATCAAAATTTGATGATTGAAATGCAATCATTTGAAATATAAATATTTTATTATCAATCATATCTTAACATTTTTAACAATAATAAATAATCATTCGATAAAAAGCATTTTTTTAAATTAAAAATTATCAAAATTTGATGATTGAAATGCAATCATTTGAAATATAAATATTTTATTATCAATCATATGTTAACATTCTTAACAATAATAAATAATCATTCGATAAAAAGCATTTTTTTAAATTAAAAAATTATCAAAATTTGATGATTGAAATGCAATCATTTGAAATATAAATATTTTATTATCAATCATATGTTAACATTCTTAACAATAATAAATAATCATTCGATAAAAAGCATTTTTTTAAATTAAAAAATTATCAAAATTTGATGATTGAAATGCAATCATTTGAAATATAAATATTTTATTATCAATCATATCTTAACATTTTTAACAATAATAAATAATCATTCGATAAAAAGCATTTTTTTTAAATTAAAAATTATTAAAATTTGATGATCGAAATGCAATCATTCAAATTTTGCCAACATTTCATTAATATTTCAATACAATTTTTTGATATCCTTACGGATGATTAAATTAATTTTTTCAAAAAAAATTGGTCAATTTTTATGATTTGAAAAAATTAAAAAAAAAACTTTTAAGTAAACGCATCATTTAACTAATTTTAGCCATTACATAAAACATTCAATTATTTGTGTTAGAATTTCTTTTTTGCTATTTTTTTTTTAGAATAATTTTCTGTCTTTGATTAATTCAGCAAAATATTTGGAAGAATTTAAAATTCTTAAAGTTTCTTTTTTTTCGTTTAAATTTCTAAATATTATCGTTTTCCTATAAACATTAAGAATTTATAGTAACAATCAATCAATAAAACTTTTGTTTTTTTTCAAAAATTTAGATTAAAGTGTTTGATTAACAATTTTGCGATTTTGATAAATGATAATCAAACGATTTATTTACGCTCATAAATAGACAATAATGTAAATTATTTGTTTGTTTTTTTAATCAATAAAACACTTTTGTTTTTCTTTTCAAAAATTTTAGATTAATTTTAAAAAAAATTTGATAAACAAAAACATTTTACGATTATAATAAATGAAAATTAAACCATTTATTTATGCTTATAAATAAACCAATAATGTGTGTGATAAACAATAAATAAGCAATAATAATGTAAATTACTATTGCTTATTTATAGGCGTAAATAAATTAGCAATAAAATGATAAATTAAATTTATGATTTAAAATAGCAATTAATAATTATTGAATGGACCAAAATAATTTTTAAAATTTTGAAATAAATACAAATAAATGAATTGATTGTATTATGTAAACAATTATTTCGTAAGCAATTTTCGTTTTGTTTTTTTGTTTTTTTTTTTAAACTTATCATTTTTGTTTTTTCCTAAAAATTTATTTCATAAATTATAATGGCATATATGATGTAAAAATTAAAATTTCACAAAAACGAAAAACGAGAATGAATCATATTTCAACATTATCATCATCATTATCATCAACATTATCATCATCATTATCATCGTCATCGTTTTTTTGTCAGTTTTCATTTTTCAATTTTTCATCGATAAAGGAAAAAAAAAAGTTGAAAATATTTTTCATATTTTTTTTCTCTTCCATTCATTGATTCTATTTTTTGTATTAGAATTTTTGATATAAAATTTTTATAATTTATTTCATTTTTAGATTTATTTTATTTAGCATAAATATTTGAAATTTTTTTCCTTCAATTTCTAATATTAATTTTTAATAAAAATTAATTCATCCAAAAAAAGTGTAAATATCAATTATTAGAGAAATCTGAGAGAGAGAGAGAGAGAGAGAGAGAGAAAGTATCAAATTACGATTTAGTAACAAATATCAACCAACTAATATTTTCATTTCTCTCTCTCTCTGTTTATTTTTTTTTTAAATTCTTATAATTTGCTAGTAAGAAAAAAGTTTATGATAAAATTTCATAATCAATTTATTTATTTTATTTTGGCCTATTTATTCGTTAGCTTTGTTTATTTGATGCATGAATAGATTTAATGACATAAAAAAAAAAAAAAGTTTATTTTAAAAGCTTTATCATGCTAACGTTTAGTTTTGTCATATCATTCGCAGATATAGCATTTAATAATGCTATTTGATGTTACTCTCGAATTATCAATAGGCTAAATTAATTAATTCTTATCATTAAGTGATGATAATATTTAGTTACATAGTTTGAAAATTAATTTATAAAGTTTTAAAGTTCGACAAAAAGTTATGATTGCAGCTGATAATTTTAAAGATTTCAATCTATTAGTTATACATTGCAATGTTTATTGAGCGAATTTTTTTTTATATTTTGTTTATTGACATTTTAGCTGTTTGATTTTTGATTTAAAATTATTCTCAAATTCTTTCGTGCACTTTTATCTTTTCAAAATTTTCTATTTTCTATTATCCGTCTAAAATGAACTTATCTGATAATCAGCATCATTTCAGCAAGTTATCATTCGCTTAAATTGAACTTATTTTATCATCACCATCATTCCATCAAGCTATCATCCGCTTAAATTGAACTTATTTTATTATCAGCATTATTCCAGAAGTTGTTAATCTATCAGCCTTATCTTTTCTAAATCATATTAATTATTGATTCTCTATTGATTAATAAGTTGTAAAAAATACTTAATTATCACTTAATATTAATCTAATCTAAATTTAATTCATTAATTTTCTCATCCCGTTTATGATTGGAATAATGTTGAAAGTGAAAATAATTTTGTAAACGATTAATCGATAATTAAACATTTCAATCAATTTCTCTCTCCTTCCTTGGAAAAAAAGAGAGAGAGAGAGAGAGGAGAGGAGAGAAAGAGATAGACAGTTGTTGTAATTTGTCATTTTTTTTCTTTCATTGCAATATATTCTCTCAAAAATGTTTTTTCTTTTTTTCCCCTAACTATTTTACATTTTATTTCTATTTATCTATGATTTCTTTATAATATTAATACTATTTTTTTAAATTTAAAATGCTTTTTTTTCTTTTTCTCACTATTTCATTTGATATGTAATTTAAGTGAAACTTTCTCTATTTTGTTTATTTATTAAATATTATTTCTATTTCTGCTCTTTTCTCTCATCGATTTACAATCAAAATGGAAATTCTTCTATCAATTACATCAATATTACATTCGTTACAATATTACAGTGAAGTTGTCATCACCATCATCATCATCATCATCATCATCATCATCATCATCATCATCGTCATCACCATCATCGTCATCATTATCATCATCATCATCATCATCATCATCATCATCATCATCATCATCATCATCAATATCATCCTTTCCTCTATATTTCTATATAAATTTATCGCATATGATTACGAAATGTTATGAATAAATTGAATGTACAAATTTGTCTCATTTGATCATATCGATTTGGTAAACTTTTCTTTTCATTTCAATAAATCGATTACTAAATGAAATTGAATGAATGGAATGAATGAATGGATGGAATGAATGGAATGAATGAATGGATGGAATGAATTGAATTGAATGGAATGAATTGAATTGAATGAATGAATTCATCCTATTCGATCATATCGTTTTAAAAACATTTTTTTTCATTTCAATAAATCGATTACGAAATGAAATTGAATGAATGGAATGAATCGGATTGAATTGAATCGAATTGAGCTGAATTGAATTGAATAAATTCTTCCTATTCGATCATATTGTTTTATAAATTTTTTCATTTTTTTCTCAATCTCATTGAGCTATGTAATTTTGTTGATAAATCGATCGTTTTTCATTCATTTTTGTAAATATTTTTAGCATGTATAAATAATAAATTTCAATTTTCTTCCTTTCGTTCTTTTTTTTTTTCAAAACAAAAATATATTTCATTTTCTTTCATTCTCTATGACAAATTTCCTTAATGTTTTTTTCACTTCAAACATCGATTTTACTTTTTGATTCGAAATTATAACCTTTCAAACAAAATTACTTATTTAATGATATTTCTCATTTTTTTCCCATTCTCTATTCATTGTCGAATATTTTACGATTGATTACGCATAATCAGTGATAATATCATTTATATTATCGTTGTATTAAAATTAAAAAAAAGGACTATTATTTCGTTGCCTAATTTAATTTCAATCTATCTTTAATAATTGATGCACGATAAATTAATCCATTATCATTTTCAGGTTCATCTCGAAATATTACGGTATCGATATTATTCGATTTCAGACTTCTTCAATATCCTTTTGAAAATATTATTTCTGGAATTTCGAAATATGCAAGGAAGAATTTGAAATTTGATAAATTTCAATTAAAAAAAAAGCGAATATAAATTAGAAAAGACAGAGGACAGTATTCATCAATTTCAATCTAATGGAGAAGAAAAAAACTCGGAAAAACAAAAAGAAAAAATCTATTTCAAATACTGGAAAAGAAAACGAATGCTTGAATTCAGGAAGAAACAACAATGGAACAATTGATGGAAATCGAAAAACGACAGAGGAAAATATCGAAAAAGCAGAAAAAATAGTAATAAAATCAAAAACGAAATCAACTTATTGGAAGAATCTAATATCATGCATTCTACGTTGACAAAAAATCACATTGATAATAATGTTGATGAGAAATGTTTAGAAATCGAACAAGAAATCGACGAGGCAAAATTGCATCAAGAAAATGATTCATATCTAAAAATTTCAAACTGCACCGTATCAAATAAAGAAGACAATGAAAATGCTTCGCAAGAAAAAAAGATTGGAAGGAAAATAATTGGAATATTGAAGGAAATTCTTCTGGAATGATTCAAGAAACAAATCTGGATGAAAATGATTCCGAACTAAGTTTAATCCAAATATGTGATGAAGCGAAAGATATTAAAGCTTCTGAAATTGTGAATAGTCCAGTAATTGAAGTTGAAACAGCAGATCTTGAGAAAAGTGATTCATCAGATGTCAATGATGCATCGGAAAAGCCAATTATTCATAATATGAAAATAACTGAGCGAAATCTTCTAGAAATGCATGGTGCGGAAAATTGTAGTCCCGAAGTAGTAAATATACAAACTTCGAAATCGGATTTTTAGCTCACCAAATTTTAAATAATTCGGATGATACAATAGCAAAAAAGACAAAAATCTAGATAACATTGGTATTAAAGCAGAAGATGATACAGTTGAAAGAGTCCTCGAACAAGTGAATGCCACGAATATTCAGGATTCGAAAACGAGAATTGAAACCAATATCGAAATGGATAATTCTACCGTTAATAGTGAGGATCTTGAGAGCAGCGCACTTACAGAGAGAATTGAACAATTTGAATCACAAGAAACCGAAAAACAGAATGAAGACATTGATGAATCCCTACTAAAAAGAGCTTGAGGCAACTCCAGTTGGCATAAGTCTATCAGAATTCGAGACATGTATTACTGAATCTCAACAAGTGATCATTACTGAATCGCAGCAAAATATTAGTAAATCTCCTATTTCGGATGAAGTTGCAAAATCAATGGAAGATTCTGCCATTCTAAATGAAGTATTCGAAAAAAATTGATATCTCCTGATAATTCCATTCAAAAGGCCAGCCCCGGAAATTCCGAAAGAAAATAGTGATCGTCTCGAGAACACTGAATCAGTAACCATTAATTGCCAACAAGATTCAGTGAAAGAATCTCAGACTGTAGAAAATTTGCCAGGAAATGAATCCATAATTTCTTGTGACACAGAACTATTGAGAGATTCCGAAGAATCAAATAGTGATGGAGTGGCACAATCGAAAAATAAATTTTATGAAGTTATAACCGGTTTTTGGAAACATACAGGATTTAGCAAAAGCGTGCTGAGACTGCTATATCGTCCGAACAGCCAAGCAATTTACCTTCAGAATTAAATCAAGTGCCCGTAACTCGTTCCAGTAAAATCTTATTAGTATCTGGAGAATCTTCTTCTGAACCTATTAAATCTCTCGAAGGTTCTACGGAATCTAATACGACAGTTACTGCTTCTGATTCTGAAACTAATGTTATCTCATCGTTTCCGGAAAACACAACAATAATTTACCCACAAAAAACTTTATTTGAAAATCAAACGCCGCAAAATTTACTCGATACCACAATTACGGAGAATTCAGAATCTGATACCGTTTCGGAAGTTTCACAAGTAGCAACACCAGATTCATTGAGTGTTATTGATGAAACTGTAAAGGATTCGAATGATTCGGTCGAAAAAATGGGAGATCTAAAAAAACAAAAAGGCAAAGACCGATTCTACGAATTTAACCGTTTTTGGTCATAAGGTGAGAGAAATTTTAGCCTTCTACCCGTCGTATTTATCACTTTCATCATTCTTTGTGCTTCAGAATGCTAAAAAGTACAAACATTAGCTGTAATCATAATCTATTTTTGAATTCATTAATTTTTATTCTTTAATAAATTACTAAAGAAGAATTGATAATCGTATTTTCACGTGAATGGCTTCTGACATTTTGTCGTAAACGTTATAAAAATAAGTTTCTTTAGTTTGAATCATTTTTATGGTTCGAAAATTTTCCCATTAAAAAATATACTTTTTTTTTTGTTAACGAAATTTTGTTAACGGCTCATTTTCTGTAAAATATATTCATTCGTATTTACTACTACCTGTCTTTTATTTGAAATTTAATTACTCTTTTGCGAATTTTGACGAATTCGTACCATGAAAGAGTTAATTTTCTAGTCATGTCATAATTCATCATTATAAATTTAGGTATATGATTTATTATCCATCAATAAATATGAATTTCAATTTCAGACGATATCAATCTGATAATATCGTTATATTGTCATCATTCTTCCTTCCTTTTAAATTGTAATCGTATGTTCATCGTGATCAAAATTCTGAAACTTTTAACTTTTTAACTTTACATGATCGAATCATATTCGATATTTTTATTTTATTATATATTCAAATAGGATATTTTTATCATATTTTACATATTCCAACAAGATATTTTTATCATTTTATATTATATTTTACTAGGTAGTTCCTTTGACTATTTTGTTTTCGAAAATCTATGAGGAAAGTAAAATTATGCAAGAATTTATTAGTATACCAAATAAATATTCGTACTCAATGTCTTTCTCTTCATCATATTATTATTATTCATTTGTTCATGCATAATAATTTTGGAATAGAATCTTTTGATATGAAAAAATATATGATTATATTTAGTATGAGAATATTTACGAATATATGTGAAAGAATTAAAAATAGCATATATCAAGAATGAAAACCGATAAAAATCACTATGTTAAGAATTAAAATTAATTACGACTAATCTATTGTAGTGCAAAAAAAAAAGAAAATCTCTCAAATGATATATTTTTTTATTATAGGCTTGAAATTTGTAATGCTCAATTACTTCATCTAAAAGTTTATTTAATTATTTTGGAATTTTCACAAATATAAGATATGATTATTAAGGATAAAATTTGACGTACAATAAATAGATATAAATAAATAATATGTTATGTATAAATAATCAAAGTATATACTTTTCTAATTTATATAGTAGTAAATGAAAAAATATTGTTTAATTAAAAATTAATGTTGAAAAATTGAAAAGACTATTTGTGAAATTTCCATGCTAATATATTTCAATTATTTGTAAGTAAGCATTAAAGTATGTGTAGCAAAATGGACGAAAAAAAAGTTTTTGAAGTTAGAATTTATGTATCATTCCTAATTGGTAGTTTATTTTTTCATTATTTCTTCTAGCAAAATTTAAGAATAGAATTTTTCCTAAAATTAATGCTATTGAAATTTAATCAGCATGACTTTTTTTCCATATTTGTTTAAATGAAATTCAAAAATTTAGAATAATACTTGCAAACTTTCGAGAATTTATGTATAAGAATATTTCATTGTATATCAATAAAAATGAATGAGCGAGCATATGTAACAAAAAAAAAACGTTTATATATGATAAAAAGGATGAATTCTAACGGAAGGATGAATTCTAACGGAAGGATGAATTCTAACGGAAGAGTGAATTCTAACGGATATGATGAAATTTCAATTTTTAAATTTCTATTAAATTATATTATTACCATCAATTTTAAGCAATTTTCAAGTAACAAAGAGATGTCAAATTGTAACGGAAATGGCATTTATTTGTATTTATTCGAATATATATTTATAGCATATATGATATAATACATTAAAATATAATAGTTAGAACATTGATGAATAGTTATGAGAGTTTGAGAAAATATGTGGAATAATATTTCTAATCGAAAAGGATTGCTTTTTATATTCTTATTTTCATGATTTGCATATATATATATATGTGTATGTGTTCGTATACATGTCTAATGTTTATGTTTGACATTTCAATTAGAAATAAATTTGTACGATGTCATGTTTTTTCTTTTTTTTTTTTTTTCTCAATTAAAAGATCTCCCGAAAATAACATTAATTTATCTACTTTCTTTTACCATATTTTTGCAAGTTTGAATAAAAGAATCATACAGAATGGACAGACTAGAAAGGTCGATACTTATAATAATATCCTTAGATAGAGCCATAATTCATGTAGTATCTAATGTTCTTAAATGTAAACAAATATATGATATAGCATCTGATATTTTGACATCTGATGCTTTCAAATAAAGTAATTTGCTATCTTAGTATCTAATGTTCTTAGATGCAATTAAAATTGATATGGTGTCTGATATACCTGCTTTGATATAATTAGGCCTTTATAGAACTAATGCTAAATCGATGTATAAAGTAGCACTATTAATTGAAGAATGAATGATTTTGTGATGGAGAAAAATTAGAATAAGTTTCATGCTTATCGATATATTTACTCAATTTTTATAAGCATGCAATTATATGATATTATTATTACTATTCGAAGCACTGGAGGATTTGTAATGATATAAAAAGTAAACTTAAAAGCATGGCGTTGTAGTAGTGATTGATGTCGTTTGCTCTTTGAGAATCCTGATTTCGAACAAATGTCAATGTATGGTATGGAACAATTTAATTTCATTGAGAAAAATGTGATAGATTTTATATCATTTAACCCTTAAAATCATTTCTCAATTTTGCCGTTCCGCCGTTTTTTCATATCTTCTTTATTGTACCGCTGGATTATTTGCAATCATAAAATAAAATTGTAATGGAGGAAAAACATTAGAAAGACATTGACTCAAGATAAGAACTAAGAATTTTGCTTGTGAAACAGGACAGGACATAAGCAAGCAAGTATTACTGTTATATGTTTTATTAATGAATCTAGATTATTTTGCGATCCTTCACTAAATAGCACTCTTTCCTGATTCCATCTGTTTTTCAGAATCGATGACTAAATTTTTATGTTTTACTATAATGATTTTTTTCTTCTAAGATTCTAATATTTGCTTTCTAAATTCTATTATGATATGATATCTGATAATATATATCATCAAAACTTCACAAAGCACACACTTAATATGACTTGGTACAAAATCATGCAATCAGCCATATAGCTATTCAGAGTCATCAATTAACGACGGGCCAAATAATCCGATTGGTTTTAATCGAATAGATGCGCTCGTTCAAAAAGTCAGAGCTTTGGTGCATGTATTAGCTCTAGAATTGCCACAGTTATCCAAGTTGGATAATCAACATCAAGTACATTATAGCTGTTATAATGAGCCGTTTGCGATTTCAAAATTAAATTACAATTGTTTATTTTGAACTTAGATAGACATGAACGACTTAACCTGTAAGATAGATAGCATTAATCGGTAAGATATGTAAGAAAAATGAATATGATATATTAAGTAGTAATTTTCATTCCTACTACTACCACCATTTAATATATCACTTTATCATTCATTTATCATTCATTTATTATAACATTCCATTTATTCATTTCTTTCTTTTGCTTATTAGCAAATTTAAAAATTAAATTTGAATTTCTCATATCAAATGGAATTTCTTCTAAAATTCTAATATAATATTATTTTCTTCTAAGATTCTTGATATGATATTTGATATGTATAGATATTAATATAAATATATTTAATTCTTAAACTGATATTAAAGGATATTGTAAAAATTCACTTTTTAATTCTGCCAGAATAATATTAGAGAGAGAGAGAGAGAGAGAGAGAGAGGAGAGAAGAATCGAGATTGAGATTTAATGGGAGAAAAAAAGATTAGAAAAATTTTGAGATAGAGTGGCAATATTTTCCTGGTTAGGAGTCCTGGTCAAGGGTCATTTGGAGACTGTAGATTCATCCATGTTTCGCTAAAGAAAAGCATCATCATCATCCCCATATGACCTTCCCATCTTCATTATTCTTCACATTCCATTGAAACGATCTCTCATTTCGTTTTTTTTTTTCACCGATCAGAGAGAGAAAGGAAAAGAGACAAAGAGGGAGAGAAAGAGAGAAGGAGAAATAGGAAAGGATGAAAGGAGAGTGATGCTTTTTCTTTTTCACTTTCACACAACAATATTTCTACTTCTATCATTTACGGTTATAATTATGATGTATTCTTAGCGTTAGATCATATAGACAGAAAGGTTAAAGTTCACATCTAACTTTCTTGTCTAAAAATAACTCTCTTTATTTACTCTGATAATAGGGATACTATTCATTTACTGTTATGAGGGATGTGAAACAAATGTGATCATATTCCCGCTTCTTGGATTATGAAATAAATGATTGCTGTCGGAGGTATAATTTATAAGAGATAGATTGGAAAGGTCAATATGGTTCATATTTATTCATTGTTAAATAAAAATTTGACAAATCCTAAAAATTTCATTCATTTCAAAATTTTCACATACCAATAAAATAGTTATTATGATTATTGTTGTAAATTACAGATTGATTCGATTATGTTTGGATCAAAAAGTATAAAGGAAAGGATAACGGAAGTTTACGAAGTTTTCGACAAGACAATGGTCATCATCATCATCATCATCATCAGCATATTTTCTCAGGCTTATCTATTCGATCTCTGGTTTGTTTCTTCTATTATTCATTTGATCATAAAAATTTTATCATAGTAAATAGATTAATGATTAACAATTTTTACATCGTCAAAAATTTCTTCGACTTCATATTACATATATATGAATAATATGTAAAATTTTTTGTAATTATAAAATTTTTGCATATTCAAAAATTTGCATATTTAAAGTCGAAAAATTTGAAAAGCTTTGCTTATTCTTTTACAATTTTTGCATTCCATTCGTGTGGTCAAATTTTTACTTTCTATTCGTTTTTTTTTGTTTTCTTTAAATTGTCTTTTTTACTAAATGATAAAATGCTATGTTTGAAATTATGTGAAAAAAGAAAAACAAAACTTTAGGACATTAAGCATTTTAATGCTAAAAATTTTTAGGTGAAAATTTATCATTTCATCATCATTATTACATTTCGATAATGTGATAGATGCAATAACAAACATTAGGCGGGAGATTTCAAATTTAAATTTTGATTTAAAACTTTGTTTGTAGGAAATTTTTTGGAAATTTATTTTCCATATATATGGAAATATAATTACCATTCCTTTTTAGCTGTATAATTCTTTTTTTCTGCAGTTGGAAATTAATTTTCAATATTTTTAACTAATCATAGTTAATCTTCAAAAATTCTCAATTTTTTATTTTAATTTATAGCAGAACTTTTGACATAGTTCTTGCTATATTTTTATTAGCAAATGAAATAATGAAATCAATAAGTATGCCATTATCATCGCTAAAATCATTTCAGTCTAAATGTTTTGAATAAATTATTAGCAGCAAATTTTAGCCAGAAGCAGATTGCGCAAGTTTACCGGAAACAAGTAGATCGGTAATGGAATCCAGTTATTATGAAATTAATCGGATGAATGATGATCAAGTAAATGCCGCATTTGCTGAATTGCTTGTAAGATATATTTTTAAACTAAATAAACATATTTTCATTAATGTTGCAAGAGTTTTTTTTTAATAAAGCTAAACTTCATGATTTTATTTCGTAATAAAGGTCCAGCTAAAAACTTTTGTTTCGCATCCTAAAAAAATTTTGCCTGGTTTGAAAACTGAAAAAATTTTTTAAGGAAGTGTAGCTGAATCAATAAGTTATTAATTTTTAATTGAATTTTCAGAAGCAAATGAATATAAAAGATGAAAAATTTCGTGCATTATTAGCAGATAATGATATGGAAAAGAAACGGCAAATGGTTTGTCAATCCCAAAGACTTAATATGGCTAATCAAGAGAATTCCAAGGTTTTTCTTTAAATTATTCAGTTATTGTTCTAATTTTCCATATCGAAATAAGTTAAAATTGTAAACTAAGGAGGATTTGAATAAAAATTTTATAAGTATTTTTCAGCGGCCAATTGATTTGATTCGACGCATGGAAAGGATGCTGGCGTCGGAAGAACAGGCTAGGCTAATGAAGGATGTGCTGAAAGATTTGAAAGTTCAGCTTAGCGTCCAGAAAGTAGATTGGATTAAGGAGGTATAATCTGATGATATTAATTTCAGTAATTTTGCGATACAGTTCTGCTAATTACGACTTGATAACGGATGATATTCTATCTCTAACGTTACATCTTATCATATTATGGCAAAAAAATTTGAAAACTTTGAGTTTGTTGCTTTAAATGAAAGATGAAGAACGCTTGACAGGAAAGAGGACTTCAAAAAAAACGAATTGAATAATAAATAACGATTTCATAGAATAAGTTAGTTATAGAGGAAAATGATGCTTGCGAAAATTTTTCATCTGTTTTTATAGTTCGGCAATCAAGGTGGTCTTCAATTATTATTCCATATAATGCGCAACCTTATTGAATCTCTGCAACTATTAGAGAATTCTGAACGGGAAGAAGAGCATGCTTTGCAACTTCATGACAGTGTTAAATGTTTGAAATCTGTTGTCAATACATGGGTAAGTGTTTATATTAAAAACAAAAAGGAAAGTTTGTGATAAGATTCAAAAAAATAGGAAAATTCTGAAATTTTATTGTAGGGACTTTGAATTGAATAATTAACTGAGTTGGATGTGTTAGATTTTTCAAAAGCACTCTAAATTTTTGGGAGGAATTATGTTAAATAGAAATTTCATTAGTTTCATTATTTTATCAAATTAACATTGCATTTTTCAAATCCGTTGTCAATCATATAAGTATTTATATAAAGTACAGTAAATTTATCTGTTCATTTAAGCCTGGAATGGAAATGTGCTTCAGACGTCAATCGAAAATGTTTTCATGCTTGGTTGGAGTACTCTCCGTGGCTTCTGGTAAACCATCCTTGGATCATTGGGATTCGCTGAAATTTGTGACAGTGAGTCTCTTGGGTGTTGTTACTTTCGTCAATGATGATAAATTTGAACTCAGAGGGTAAGTTATTTTTGAATGCTAAGAAAATACTAGATTTAAAC
The DNA here is from genome assembly GCA_024305405.1 of Dirofilaria immitis. Classification (NCBI taxonomy): domain Eukaryota; kingdom Metazoa; phylum Nematoda; class Chromadorea; order Rhabditida; family Onchocercidae; genus Dirofilaria; species Dirofilaria immitis. Next base: position 611,950 of record JAKNDB010000068.1, read on the forward strand.
GAACAAAAGATACACTGTTTTCGATTATCAGATTTTTATCAGTTATAGAATTAAATGTAAAAAGAAGTTCAACTTTCTTCATTTTCATTATGGCGTAAAAAATATTTTGGATTTGTAGGCGTGAGACACTTTTGCAAGCCTTAACCGAAGAAGCTCGATTACGAAAATGCGAAAGGTTTCGCTGCATTGTCAGTTGTTTGAATAAATCAAACCGCTTAGATATAGTGGTTAGTTGTGATTTAATTTGAATAATTTTTTCATTTTTTCCTTCTGTTTTTCTTAATTTTTTCTTTTATAAAATAATTTGTTTGAAAACAAAATAATTTTAAGAGTGATTATCTGAAGAAAAATCAGCAATAAAGAAGTATCGTTAAAGAAAAACAATAATTCAGTCATTTTAGAAGAAGACTATGACATTGGTAAATGTAATATTGGATGTTCCGGAGCCGGATGATACAACTACAGAGGAAGGTCGTGCATCTGCGGAAGCTGCCTGGCAAATTCGAATGCATTGGAGAAGTGAATTAATGCGTGCTGGCATGTACGATTGTGTTCAGGTTGGACTTAGGTTATGCAAACTTTTAATTTAATTAGATTTTAAAAGCTTATTAAATATTAAACTCATTTATTATTTTATAATGTCAGCGATGTCAATTCATATGATGAAAAATAATGCTCTGAGATTATTCCGCATTTTTTATTATGATGTGATGTACAATGAGAACACCAGAAAGTTTATTTTGTGTCCACATGAATAAGGTTCTCAATAGAAAGAGAAACATCATTAAAAAATGAAGCACCTGTAAGTTAAAATAAGTAAGTCCGTAATTGTTCTGAAAGATTTTTAATAACAAAAGTAATTAGAAGCAACTTCAATTATAAACCAATATTTCATTATTATGCGCTAATTGAAGAACACAATTACGCGTTAATGGAAGATACATTACAGGAAGTTTATGTTTGTAGTTTTTGGAAAATTGTACTTTGGAAGCAATCAAAAACAATACGATAATTTCTGCCGAATCAAAGAAGCTGACTTTGCTGAACTTGTAAATCGGTTCGAACAAATGTTCGTTATTATTATTATTATACTGTTATTATTATTATACTGTGATTTTATTATTATTATTACACTGTGATTTTATTATTATTATTATACTGTGATTTTTTCTTGTTCATGCTATTTCAAAATTAACAAAAGTTAATGAATTCTTTCAGTTTGTCACATTGATTTATTTTGAACTTTTAATTAAGTGAATTTTATAATAGGTGTGTAGCATTTTTATATAACATATGGTACTTGAATTATTTGACAGTAATGCATTTCAGAAAAGGAGAGTACGAAGATCCGGACTGCTGCTACAACATTTTGTTAGCTGGCGTGAAAAATACTAAAGCTGAAGGATCATTTTTGAGCATTTTGCAGCATCTTCTTTTGGTAACCGATGACAATAACGTAAGGTGAGAATCCATCAAATGAATTTCACTTAGTAAGGGCAATACTAAATCTTAAATGCTTTATCTTAAATGTTTTATTTACTGTTGAAATGTATATATGTCTTACATTATTTCAAGTATTCATTTCATAGGGCAGAATATTTTCGATTGATTGAGAATTGCATATCAGAAATCGTCCTACCAAAAACATGCGTTGATCCTGATTTCCGTGGCAAATTTGAATTTACTGATGATGTCATTCATTTCCTTGGTCATTTTTTTGTAGATTATTATTTTTTTCTGTATTCGAAAAACATGTGAAGACACACCAATTTAACAAACTAATATATATTGTTAAATTTGCAAGTCTTCATCATATTTTCTATTTTCAGAATATGTTCATATGTTTTTGCTCATATTTGGCAGGTAATTTCTCAGATAAATTGATCACTGCTTTTAGATGCCTTGGAGGATGGAGAAGACGGAAAGCAAGCAAATAAGCGTATTGAAATAGCCACACAAGCAAAAAATGAAGCCTTAGCCAAATTGAGCCAATACTATAAGAGAATGGAAGAATTTGCAAATGAGACAGAGCAGCTCAGAAAACATGTAAAGTTCTATAAATTGTTTACTGTATTTAGCATTGATTTTTGATTTCATTGTAATTTAATTTTAAGTTATGTGCCACATTTTTTCCAGATAAAAGATCCGAATGTACCGCTTCCTCCACGAACAAGTCGCTTATCGCCACCAGATACCTACGTTGAAACAACAGATAGTAAGATACCTCCTGTAACAGGAGGTCCTCCGCCACCCCATTACCATCGCTTGTATCATCACCACTCCCACCTCCACCTCCACCTCCTCCACCTCCATTTCTACTGTCATCTGGTAAATTCATTCTAAATTTCATCTTAAAAAATCTTTCAAAAGTTTTAGTATTTTTATCATGCGATTACAGGAGGCCCTCCTCCACCACCACCACTTCCGGGTGGACCTTGTCCACCTGGACCACCACCACCGCCTGGATTCTTGGGCAAAGTGGTAAGCCCCGAGCTACCAGAATATCTGAGGAAGAAACCACATCGTGAAGTAAATGTGCCGATGAAAAAATTCCATGGAATTCAGCAATGGTAAATTTTTCAAATACTTCCAAATCCTTGTAAAAATTGGGGCAATTCATTTTTTTCTCTTTTTCAGATTAAGCCTAAAGAAATCAGCAAAGAATCCTTTTGGGCGCAAACAAGGGAAGAAAAATTTGCGAACGAGCGGTTGTTTGAAACATTGAGGAAGAAATTTTCAGCGATGTAGAATTTTTGCTTCTTTATTAGGATAAGAATTTTGACAGCATTTTCCTACTATCATCCTTAACAATAATTCAAACATATTTTTCACCTTAATATAATGAATGATTCTGCCGACATACAGCTATTGTGATTTATAAATAAAAGTAAAAATAAGATTTTGCATAGTAAGCAGTTGGAAATTATCGATGAAGGATTTTGCGAGATATTAAAAGATTGAAAAAGTTGTAATCTAATTTAGAAGTAATTCAAAGTTTTTCTTATGATGAATTTATTTATAGTCGACAAAGTAACATCGAGTCTGATTCAACAACGAGTGGAAAGAGTTTGCCGAAGAAGAAAGTTCGAAAACCACTAATCATACAAGATGAAAAGATCCTGCAAACTCTTGGTATTTTTTTTCAAATTATTCATTTCTTTAGCAGTTTTTTAATTAATTGGTATTTTTTTCAATGACTTCATTTTTAAGCTATTCTGCAAGGTTCGCAGAAGATACCGTTGGAGGAATGGAAACGAACTTTGTTGGAAATTGATGATCGAATAATATCTTCGGGAACAATGCAACAATTGAGAAATGTTTTGCCGCCGTCTAACGTACTGAAGAAACTTCAAGATTTAGCTGCTAATAAATTTGACGAGATGCCAGAAGGCGAACAAGTAATTTTGAACAAACATTTCGTAGCTAAAAGTTAAAAGATGTTCAATTTAATTTATTTAACGTTTTTGATTTGACCATTATTTTCTAGTTTGCTGCAACATTAGCTTCAATAAATGGACTACCGGCACTGATTGGATTCCATGATTTTCATGCTCGAATTTGATAAAACTCTTAATGATTTGAAACCGGTTTGTGTATTTATGATATCATGCAGTATTTTAATATAAAATTGTTTGTCTTACAGATCCCATTAAGTTACTGTTTTCTTGACCGAATAATCTTAATCAATGCGTCGATTTAGTACAAAAAAATGCATTCTTAAGAAATAGTAGCTGACTTACTTCGTCATGAATATTTTAGAATATATCGGCTATAATAGAGGCGTGTGATGAAATTCGGACGTCAACTGGCTTCAAGATGTTTCTAGAAATGGTTCTTTTGGTTGGAAATTATATGGGACATTCATCAAAGACATATAAGGACATATTTGGATTCGAAATGAGTGTATTGAAAAAGGTATGAAGTGCTCACTTTGGAATGTTTTTAAATATAGCGAAATATTTTATATATGATTTTGAAAGATTATTTCTTTAAGATTTTTGTTTTTTGTTGATATGATTTTGATTATAGTTAAGTGGTACGAAAGATGTAGATAACAACGAATCACTGTTACATTATCTCGTAAGTTGTATGTTTACCGAAGCGAATGGTTTGTATGCAAACTTCCCAAAGGATGAATTCCTCCATGTAGATAAAGCTTCACGTGTTAATGCGGAAGAAATATCCAAAGGCGTTATGGCTCTGAAAAATGCTCTTACTAAGGTAATTTTTCAAAGTAATTTTTGATATTTTTAAACAATATTCCATGGTTACATTCATTAAATTGTATTTTTGTATCATATAGATTTGGAGTGCGCTATTGTTTTGATTTTTTTTGTTTGTTTTTTCGGTTAACTCAGTCAATTTTTTTTTGTATCAAAAATTTGGTGTTGGTTCGGAGTATTATTGAATTGATGGTTTTCTTTTATAGATCGAGAATCAACTGAAAACATTTGTAAAGCAAGCAGAGAACGATTTGTTTTCTGAAAAATGTATCCGTTTTTATCAAGAGCAAAAACAGAATGCGAAATCGTAGAAAAAGTTAGTTTGTTTAATGCTTTGAAAACCATGGGTATCAATAGAAGTTTTGATAAATAAATCAATTATAATGAATAAATCAATTACAATGAATATTTGAATATTTATTTTAATGGAGTTTAAATATGAGATTTGCAGATGTATAACACAATGAACGCAAAATGGGAATCTTTGAGGAAGTACTATTCGTTCGATCCAAAAAATACAACATGGAAGCATTTTTCGGTGATTTGAAATTGTTCAAAGAGGATTACGAGGTAAATATAAGGGAAGATTAAAGCTTAAGATATTGCAACAGTTTGGTTTCATAGTTGTAAAGTGTTCAAATAATAAAATTAGTATATATATAAAAATTTTAATACTCGAACATCGTAAAGGATGAATCAAATTAATAATATGCATTTTCTTTTTGTGTTTTACCTGTTTAGAAAGTAATTCACGACATGGAGAAGATGCGTGAACTAAAAGAACGGGAAGACCAGAGAAAGAAAAGATTACCACTGAAACCACTGCAGTCAGCAGTTGCGGCATCACCATTGAATCGCACTGTTGCAATCGAGGGGATCTTGAAAACAGGTTTAGTATTACAAAAACTAAATTTTAATGCGGCAAAGGAATTATAAATAAATTTATTTAAAAGAGGATTACAAATAAATATTGTTATTTCAATTATTGCAACAGATTTAAGTTGATGAATTAATTGCACTACTGTTAAAACAACGACCACTGCAATGAGTCATTCCTGTAATGATTCTCAATAGTTAATAGAAATTATGTGGTCGTGGTGCATTGAACATTCCCAGTGATAAATCAAATTTAGTTTTATTAAGAGATTTAATATTTCTAGGAGTAGTTTTCTTTGAATATTTAAGAAATAGCATACTAATTGAGGATGATTCCTTTTAAAAATTATTAAAATTTTTTATTGAGCCTTGTTATAGTGGATTTTGATTTGTTCAGTAATTAATAATTGCAACTACTGTAGAAATACCTAGCAGAACAACAGGACACAGAGAAAAATATGATGGCCCAGTAGATAATCATTGCAGCTCTATTGTTGCATTTTTTCTTTTTTCTGAAAGTCGTGAAGTGATAAATATAACATTTGGTTGCATATTGTTTTTTAGAATAATTCAATTTCAAAAAGTTATTTTCCTCAAAAAAGTTCTAGTTGTTCTCATTCAAAAATGTTTCAATTTCAGGAAAACAAGATTTGGGTGTTGTTGATGAAATTGAAAAAATACTAAAGCAGGATATTTGGAAGGAGTGGAGCGAAGGACACCAAGAAGAACACCACGTACTCGTGCTGGTAAGCAAGATTTTGAGTTATGATCAGAATAAAAAGGATCTTTTAGAAAAGCTATTTACCATATTTTATTGATTAGTATAATTCTTATTTATTATTATGTTTTAGGTCGTGCTGCTATGGAGCGACAACGTTCGCGTACATCTGAAGAACATATGTCAAGTATATCTAGTTCTGAAACATCACAACTTCCAGCACAGTATCGAATACGAAGGAAAGGACAACCTACACTACTTGTACAGGTTCTCTAATTTTATTTGCTTGATATTAAACGACTTCATTTTATCATCCATTCATTTTAATTTTGTTATTTGATCCAGTCGATCAAATATTAGGATGATTTATTAGTTCAGACTTATATTACCAGAATTTTCAAGCGAGCTACTGACATATTGCTATAGATTAGTTAAATTCGTACGGATGGGATGGATAACTGGCTCTCTAATGAATTAATAATTTAAAACAATTATAAAAGTAAGAAACAAGTCTTAAATGACTTATCTGGATTGGATGTACTAGTAATGTTCTAAGAAAAACATAAGTTCATCGTATGGAAATTGCGGAAGAAAACTTCTGGAAAAAACTTAGTATGAAATTTAGAATTACTTATTTGCAGGCAGGTGCAGTAACAATATTGCCGAAAGAAAATAAAAAGCCATAAACATGTTAGCTAGATTGTCCTATTCTGGTTGTTAATTTTTATTTATTTTTTAAAACGTAATATTCTTTGATCTTTAAATGTTATTTCCTTATTCAGTTAGGTGCTATTGTTTTTATTTTATGCTATTCTTGCTACTCAGCAATTCGATTAAGTTTGTCTAAGAAAGATCAACTTGACAATAGGTTGTTCTTCCTATGAAATTGTGAATATGTTGTGATAATTACTGCAGTCACTGGTAATCCAGCATTTAATGGCTTTTATCAGCGATTTTATCAGCATCAGGATTAATTGTGTTCCTTATAAATTTAAACTTCATTTGTACACTGTTATTTATTGTCTTAGGGAAGATTATAATTGTTTTTGCAAAATTTATTAGATAAATTATTTTTACGTCAGTAACAAAAGGGTTATTATCTCTTCCATTCCTATGCTGAATGCACAATTATTAAACTTGACAGTTGTATTTATTTTTCTTTGTTGAATTTGACAGTTTTTCAAATTTCAATGACCTAGATTAAAATGTAAATATGATATTTTTGAATGAGTTTCAAAATTTTTTAATTGCTAAAGGATTTGAAAATTAAAACTTTGGAAATATGAAATAATTTCTGGATTCGATTTTAGGGTTCCAAAAATCATCTTAGCATTCCTTTCCTATTGTCAGAAATTTTTGTATTAATAGATTAATTATGCCTTTGTTTTTCTTTTTTTTTTTCAGAATGTTGCGTAATTTATATTTATATATCTTTACTGTTTCATTATGGATATTTCAAGCAAATTTTAAAATTTTTTCATATTATTTTATTTCACAATAGCCTTTCTTTTCTGCTTGACCTATTATAACAAGCAAAGTTGATCAATTTAAATGCAAAATATTTGATAATTATAAGATGAAACTATGTTTAATATCAATGATCATCTATACATACCTCTTAAAAAATAGCTTTTTTTCTTTCTTTTTTTTTATCTTTTTCTCATTTCTTTTCAAATTATTTCTATATATGTATAGTTGTCAAGTTATTTTTATATATTTTTCATATATTGTATTTATTGTTTATTTCTATATTCAATTATATTTCATTTGCACATAAAATGATATGTATTCATATATACATACATATATGTATATGTATGTGTATGAAAATGATGTATCAATTTGAATAAATGAATAATTGAAATGAAATTTTATTTGAAAAATTTATAAATATAACTGAATCTCTCTCTTCTCTATACTCTATGCATAAATTTCTATTCCTATTTTAACTTATAACATATTTAAGATACGATTCAGATATCTATAGATGACTAACTATTAACGTATGATTAGTATATTTACGTCTAGCTATTAACGCATAATTTGAACACGTGTAACTATTAACCTATAATTTGTTATATATGCATATACATAGATTCGTACATTTGCGTCTAGCTATTGAGCACAATTTGAATACGTGTAGTTATTAACGTGTAATTTGGTAGGCTTTCAAACTAAGTTATGAGACTTATAAGTGGTACAAATGACTAACAGAATGGTTAATGATTGATGTAGTAATCGTTGTGATAAGTTCGTAGTGATATTAAAATGCTTCTCAAATGATCCCTTATTTCATCCAGTAATCCTCTTACTGATGGAAGAACGAACAATTGATATTATTGAAGTCAATATGGATAATGATCATTTGAACTTCTTACTATTATTTCTTTTTTTTTTTTTTTTTTTCACAACTATTTAGCATTCAATATACGTTTAGGATTATCTCTTCTTTCGCAACATCAATTTTTGAGATAAATTTCGTTTGGGATTTGAAATTTTCACTAGTGGTGGGTCGCATTGTCAGAAGAATTTGATGGAAATGATATTATATGACGTACATTCGTAAATTATCTAAGATTCATTTAATTTAGATTTGATCAACGTTTATCTCATTTTGACATGGCGCTTAAAATTTCATATATTTTTGTTTATTAGAATTTATATATGATGCAAAATATATGATTCATTTAAATTTTTTCAAAAATGTAAAAAGAAAGAAATTTATCTTTTGTAATTTAGCCAGAAATCTAAAATAAATTATTCATTCTTCCATTATCTTAGAATTTTACGCTCCATTAAATATAATTAATCGTTTTCTTTTTTTTTTTTTTTTTTGCAGTAATTGCCAAATGTCGCACAAATCATCACCGAAAAATAGACGTCAGAAAAAGAGAATTGTATATGTTGATGAAAATGCTCCGAAACGACCCCGTACCGCTTATGTTCATTTCGTTAAGTATGTTTATCCTTTTTTCATTGATTAATACATGTTAATACTTGTTGCTGAGATTGATAATATCATATATTGATAGATAAATAGAAATGGTTAAAAATAGATTGCTAGAAAAATAAAAATTTCTGATTTTAGCGCACGAAGAAAGGAATTAACGGATTCTGGTAGGCATGAGGCATTGCGTCAACGTAGTTTTCTTGCAGATATTGGAAAACAATGGAAAATTTTACCGGATGATCAGAAAAAGTAGGTTTGTTTTTATTCAGAAGTTTGCAATATATTTTTCTCTCGAAGTTTTAATGCTCCTCAAAGTTCATATTTTCTTAAATTCTCTTTTTAAGGAAATGAAATTATTTGAAGTAGCATTGGTATTAACAATAATTGTGAAAGATAATAATGGTTTTGGGATTGTTTGTTACGACTGAATTTGCTCAATGAGATGTTACTAATTTTGGAACCTGTAAATTGAAATCGCTTATTTTATGTTGAGTTCATGCACTGATTGTAACATGAATATAGTGATAATTTTTGGAAATATTTCAAGATCAAATAGATAAGACTTGGTATGTTGTGCTGTCTCGAGGTTTCAATACAAGATTATGTTTCTTTTTAATTTTGCTCTATCTCAGTTCTATTTGGACAAATCAGCTAAGGAACATGCAGACTATGAGAAAGCTATGGAAGAATATAAAAAACCGAAGCCTATAATCAGTTCCAAGGTTCGTTTTTTTTTCTATAATTCTTAAATTTTCATTTAGAATAAGGTAACCGTCGTATTCTCGCTTATAGTAGAAGAAAAATGACTAGTTGCCAACTTCATTAACCAGTCATCAACTATATCTTATCCTTTATTACTTCCTCCTTTTATCTTCCCTATTTTATGCGTCATGTTTGATTTCCAGAAATTTCAATTTTCTTTATCTTTTTTTTATGAGGAATAGCGTAATCTGGGATGTTAAACATAATTTCACATTTACTCTAACACACAATATCAGTCTTAGAATTTCTCGCATCTTAGTAATAAATAAGGATTGAAGGGAATGAACTGAAGATTCACCACAAAAATGCTTCTAGTTATTTTTAAAAGTCAATTCCTTTTTAGCTGCTGCATATATGAGTGTTTTTCAAAAATTTTGCTTAAGTTGGAATGAAATGAATTATTATTGAACAAATTATTTCATTCTGGTATTTTCGGTTTGCAGAGGGATCAAATTTCAGTTAAAAGGAAGGATTGATGAAGCAAAGAATGCTGGAGTTGAAAAGGCGTAAAAACGATGTGAAATCTAGTGATGATGATGTAATTTTTTGCTTTGTTCAGATTTCTAGAAATTACTTCTTTTTAATTAAGATTTTTGAAATAATTTCAGTAACTGTAAAAACAAGTTTTATTTTTAAGGAGGACGATAAAAATGAAGCAGTTGTCGCGGGTGATATTCCAATATTCAGCAAGGAATTCCTTGCATATAATAAAAGTATGATTCAAAATGTTTGATTGAATTTTAAATCGAAATAACAGCATTTTTGCCTTATCAATTGGATAAATTGTTAGAAGTTATAGTACAGTGAAACTGTATTATGAATTAACACTTTTATTTAGATTTCCAGTATTTAACATTGTTTATATGCATCATATATTTAATACCTCTGAACTGTAAAATTAATTTTACTATTATTACATAAGTTTTTAAATTAACTCTTTTGTTTCTAGGTCAGGAAAGTAAATGCAAAAAGTTGCGGAAAATGGTGAGTGCTCTCCAGGAAGAAAAGATCTCCTCAAAGCTGACATCGCAAAGTATGATTTTTTAATAATATACTTCTTCTTGAAATTTGCTGCCGCTGTATATTATGTTTTTTGTCAAATAATTCAACTCTCTTATATGTTTTAGAGTGATATGCATATAATGGTAGATTACTACAGATACATTTAGGTAAGTCAGGAAGATATTGTGTTACATATAAGAGATGAATTTTAGTGAAATAGGCCTTTCCTTCTTTGAAATAAGTTTGCAGTTTAGATTGACTTGGACTGATTTTTATATTGAACAGGTTAAAATGACACTATAGAGATCAATCTTTTGATTATTTTTGTACCTTATAACAAAGCTTTAAAAATGCTGAATGATTTTCTAGATTGTCAGAGAAGATAAAATTAGTATATGGGCAACAACCTGGAATGGTACAGTGGTCTACAAAAATCAAACAACGATGGACAAAGTTACTAATCGATGCTCTTGCATATGTTTCTATTGATGGTGAGTTCCGATTATTTGTAAGGGAAATTTCACCATTTTAGAGGGAATTCAGCAAGCACCATATTTCGCGAACATTTGTATCAAGACTAGAGAACCTGCAAAAATAAATTTGGATCCTGGTTGTTTTTTTATTATTAGATGCTTCATTCTTTTGTAGTATCGCTCTTATTCAACTATTATTTTATAGGAGAATATCCAACCTTACAAAACATCGATATTTACATGGAGAAATTAAAAAATTAGTTACCGAAAATCCGAGTAGCAAAGATCTAATAGCGGTGCGAATGGCTTTGTCAGAAGTGAATTTTACATGAATTTTTGTTTTTCGATGTCAATTATGTATTTTATTATTGACACATAGTTTCGATGGAGTGACAGATTAAATTAAATTAAATAGAAGTCTCAAATGCTTCTTGGTTTCTAAAACATAATTTAGATGTAATATTAGAGCATTTTGTTCAATAATTGATATCCGCTACGTCTTTCCCTTGTGTGATATTTTAAGATCTTTTAGTTATATATTTATACATTGTTGTTTCATGTGCATTGCTTTGTTATACAATAAATACAATCATTTCTGTGTTTCGTGGCATTGTTTTGGTGGATTTATCAAGATCCGTTGCCAATATCTTCAACTTTGCGCTGATTTTTGTGCGTAATAACATAAAAATACGCATCCTAAGCAAATTGAAAAAGTCAGTTTATTTTTAGCTTAATGGTTATCAACAAGCTTCCAATTAACTTCGGTTTTATTTTGAATATGAACCATTTCTTGTCAGGATTTTTTTATCTCATACATTGATTTCTTTTGTTGCAGTCCTTTTTTCGATCACGCTATTTTTTCGTTGATTACTAAAAATTTTGGCATTTTTTCCTCAACATAATTCGTGAATCTCATATTTATAGTATTTTAAGCATGCATTCAAGCTTCGGAAGTAAGCTTTTGGTGAAGAAAGTTCCATCACTGTTACCATTTTGACGTATATTTCTCCTAATATTTTCTTTACTGGATTAACAGTATTTTCTTTAACTAATATCATCTAAATTCTGAAGCCGTAATAATTTTTTATGGACAACAGAATTATTAATATAGCAAAGAATTTCTGTCTACCATTTTTAAACTAATATTAATGATTTTTTTAATTTAAGATTTATTGATGCGATGGGCAAAAAAGCAAAGAAAGATTTTCCTAAAGCTAAGCTGAAGCTTGGAAAAAATTGAAGAAAACAACTACAACTGATACACGGATCCAATCCAAAAAGTGTATTTATTTAATACTTTGAAAAAATGAAACTAATTTAATTCAACCTATCAGCTATGGAACTGTTACACTTTTGTAGTACATTTGAGATTATAAGTTGAACATGATATTGTACTTAAAAGCATTCTAGGTTATACTTGTGGAACAGTTAGCGAAAAATGACGATAGTTGCTTGTCACATCGTGGCTTATCACTGAATGAATTATGTCGTCAACTCGGCCACTATAACATAAATGTGAGACGCGGTTCGGTGATTGGTGTAAAGCAGTTACTTTCTTCACATCCAGAACTTATATCGAAACATTTACATATACTAATACCAGCTGTTGGACGTTTAATTGCATGTGATGTAATTTTTCTTTTTTTTTTAAATAACGAATATTATCCCATCAGATTTTTTTTTCGAAGTATTTTTTTCTTTGAAATTTATTAGATCAAATTTTAAATTTCATAATAAATTTTAATTTTTAGAAGAGCGATTCATCATTTCATGCTCAGTTACGCACTCTTCTGGAATTGTTATGTACAATGAATGCTTCGACGATGTCATCCCATTTTACGTTATTGATGGCTCATATTCTTCGAGCTTTAACACATCTTAGGATGAGTGTACGAATGTATGCGCTTACCATTCTGACGTTGCTAATGCGCACTTATCCTGATCTTTGTCGAAATAGCATTGATTTATTCGATTCATTCGTGGGATTTTTGAATAGTAAGAGGATTCCAGCGAATAAAAGGTTTCTGATTGATTTCATCAAATTTTTCTTGTCCTGAAAGTTAATGTTATTTTAAATGAACATTAGTTTTTTAAAATTTCCGGAATACTTATATAAATACCCTCATAAATTCATTAGAAATGTGAATTATGCTAATTGTTTTGCAAAAATTGATAAGAACATAAAAGTATTTAATTGTTCAACACTAACAATGTTATAATTGTATAACTTAGAAGGTAATATCGATCATACTACCTATTCTTTATAAGCTATCCATATTTTCATATAATTTAGCTTTAATAAAAATTTTTCTCGGCTCTAAGTTCAAAATGAAATTAAATTAAAAATAAAACTCTCCAATATACTAATAATTCATATATGACAAAAAATTTTATGAAGTATTGTCTTTTATTCGATTAGTTTTTGGAAATTATGTAATAGGGTAAAAATTAGATTTTTTAGTTATTGGTGGATAGTGTTCATGTTTTCTTGCGAACTTTCTTAGTGGAAAAATGCGCGACAGTTGGACCTCTTCATGTTGCATCAGTCAGCATCCGTAATAAAAGCTGTACAATGATTAACTTATTTCCAACCACACCACTGATCGATTTTTGTGTACTTGGTTCACAACCACGGCAGTCAAAATCTTCTCTCTATTTACCTGATAAATTTCTGTTAGCATTATCCGGAATTCTTTCACTATTTTTAGTAAGTGCATCAGAAGAAGAATCCCCTTCTAATGAAAAGGAATGGGCGGAAATATTTGGAATGTTAAGTAAAGTAAGTTTCGAGAAATTTATAGTAATTTATAGTAAATTAATTATATAATGGTGTTTTAATATTAAATATTAAATTTATCTTTTTCTTAAGCGTTTTTCCCAATGCTTTGTTTTAATATTCCAAATAATTTTGAAAAAATCTTGTTGATTTCAATTATCAAAAAAATTATTCATCAACCGATGAAAATTTTCTTTTTAGTAATAGTTACATTCTCCAGATATTATTACAAATTCATCCATCGTCTCAGACTGTTCATTTCGAAGAAGAATTAAAGAAGACATTATCTGGTATCAGTTCTTTATTGAAGAATGGAAATTTGCCGAAGAGAATACATAATTCGCTGCAAGCGCTGAATTCATCTAGTGATCGATTAATTAAAAAATTTAAACATGGTCACTAATTCTTTTTCATTGAGCATGATATTATGGTTACTGTAAGGAAGAGCTTGTGTCCTAAACTTAATTCGAATAGTGTGGCTTGGGAAATACCGGATTATTATTTCGATATCTTATTTTTGATCAAAGATCAAATAAATGATTAATTCAAATAGTGACATTAACTTAGTATGCTTTTCTGTACAGACCAATTTTTATACTTGTTGCTGGCTATATGTTTGTTAATATTACATTGTTGTGCCTTATTTCTTCAAATGAAAAAATAAAAAAATCAAATCAGATATTTTGGTTTACTTTTAACTGAAAGGATTTTTTTTCTATAGAAATGGAGGCGAAATATAGCTTATCAAGTATAATTAGCGAATTGAGATAAATAACATTTAGGATTAAGAGGAATGCCATTCATCATCGGAATCATTTAAGAATTCATCGTGAAACGTCAGAAACAACATGATCAGGTCTAAAAATGGCTTCCGATACTGTCCGAGACGGTTCATCCGCACAAAGTTTAATCTTTTGAATATCCGATAAAAAAACTCGTGAAATTATCTGATAAAAAAAATTTCTGAATTATATGAAATCTTACGTATACATATAAGTCTTTCTTGCGTTTAACCAAATAGCACAAAAATTTCTGGTCCAAGCTTCATATTTCCATATTTGACTCTATTCCAACTTTAATTTCGATCTTGAAAAATTTGAAAATATTCCCAGTATTCATATTAATTTGAAGAGTAGTTTCCGTTTGATTTTTTCATTTGACTCAATTAGGCTTATTGTTTAATCAGTTTTTTTTGCGATTGAAACTTTTCAGCTAAATCGTAAAAAATTGTTAGCGTGACAGGCGACGAAAGATCTAGGATGCAAACTTTGCTATATTCCCAATCTATCCACTTGTTAATTTTTATTACGAAAAGATTTCTTCACTTAGAATCTATCAAATTCATGAATCATATATTTATTTGTACGAATGATGCGATATTTCGAAATAGAAAAACAATCATTAGAAAGTGAATATTTATTATTAGTGAAAGGAATATATCAAAAATTGACAATGTCTCAAATGTTAAATAAAAAATGGCAAAGTAAAAATAAATCTAAAACACAATTGAATCAAATAAAACCATAGTAATATAGGTATATATATATATATTGTTGAAATTTGAATTAAAGTGAAATAAGAATGATTGTATGACGGTTGGTCAGTGTGAAATGGATAAATGCATGAAAGACGCATAATATCATATTTAGCTCATTCAACATTTCACCAGTATATTATGCATATTTAAAAATATGAATGTTGAAGGAAATATAATAAAAAACAGATCGTCTATTCAATTTTAAAATTTAAATTTTTAATGCTTTTTATTAGTAATAAAGCGTGAAAAGATTAAGATGAGAATAAGATAAAAAATTTTGAGCGAAATCTAGTTAGTCAAAAAGATAATGATTATTAAAGAAAAAAACGTTTCTGAATCCAAGAATGCAATTTCAAAGTAACATTTTTTGCTATAAAGAATAAATGGATATAAGGGATAAGAATTTTTTTGTCATACTCATATTTGTAAAGCTACAAAACTAGGTATACAATTTTCTTTTTTTTGACATGCACATATAGCTATGTTAGACATTTTACCAGATTTAATCTTTCTAAAATAATGCACATGAGATATCAATTTAGATGTTTTGCAAAGTATGCTCCTGCTATAATAATTCATAAGTGTATATTAGAATCCAGCTGTAAGATGAGAAATCTACTCTTTTTTTTTTGTAAATTTGATTCAATGTGTTTTTTTTTTTGTAAATTTGATTCAATGTGAAAATAGTTAATATTCCTACAAATATTTCTTCATACATAATACTAATTATAATTGCTAAGAATTTCACTTTGCTTTATTAAAAATAATTGTTTAATGAGAAGTTTCCCTGCCGGATACTCTATTCATTGTTAAGATAGAAAACGTATAATATTTCAAAGCATAAAATAATATCCCATACCTTAAAACGTACAATATTCCTTATTAGAATGCAAGTAGTAGATAAGAAATTTTGTGATAAAAATACTATATAATGTTCTTATATAGAATAAGACATCCAACATCATTATAAAACAAAAGGACGAGGCATAAAATTTCTGTAAAAATCAGATCAGCTTCAGCACAACATGAGCAAAATGAATGGCCTGAATACAACAACCTGCATATAGATGGGTTAAAATAGTACAAGTTGTATTATGCAATAAAATTAACTTGATAACTAAATTTACGATTTGATCGCACCTTTGTCAAAGAATTTCTGTCATATTAAAGATAGCATATTATAATATGTTACATACGACCTTCTGTAATCTTATGTTTGTTAATAGATTCAAAATCGTAATTAGCGAAGCATTCAAAAATCGGATAGAATGGAATTTCAAATTTGAAATGATTTAAAAGTATTATCAACTATTTAAATTAGTATTTTCAAAAATATCTGCGTTAGCAAAATGTTCATTTTTATTGCAAATATTCTCCAAAATGCTTATACCAACTCCACGTCCACGTGCCTCCTGCTCCACTTGCCACTGTGCCAACAACAAATTTGAGTAGATTAACGGGCTATTATAATATTTCACGTAATCAATTGTCCCAGCAGTAGGAAATATAAGGTCGAAATTACTGGAACGATCTAATTCGTCCTCAAATTCAATCAAAATCCGTGCGTCATAACTCGTTAATTTATCCAGTATCCTTCGGTCAATTTCCTATAATTTTCTTTTTTGAAAGTAAATATTTAAACTCTAAAGATTTCAGATAAATATAGTTTAACCGAAATCCGCTAGCAACCTTTTCATGATTTCTACTAGAATAACGGATAAAGAATTCTTTAATTAGTAATTCTTCCACACGAAAAAAAATCAGAGCTGTAGATATTCATATCTCGCTGTTATCGTAAAGAATAAATTTTTCACCCCATTATTCTTAAAATATTCGAGATAATATCGCTCCTTCTTTAAATCTTCTTCGCTTTTATAACCGTCAAATGATTTCACACGATAATCCATTGATAACATATTACTTCTGCTGCTGAAAATTCCATTGAAAACAATATGAGTATGATTCGAATTAATAATAAAATTTTCTTGAAATTAAACAGAAAACGAATATTTTACATTATTTTCTTAGAATTTCTAAATCTGGAATTAGAAACATACTCACATTGTGTCTGGTGGAATCTGGATACCACAAAGATTCAGTACATCTTTTGCAAGTGCCGTTTTGACAGCTATATCTGCAGGTGTCGCACAATGTAATGAAGGTGAAATATTTACCTGAAAATAATCATATATATAAATCTAAATACTTTGTCTATAATGTTAATATTTTCATTTTAAAAATAAATTTTAGCAGTCATTTCAACCTTCTAATTTTTAGACTGATTTTAGTTAGGTTTTTTAGTAAAACGTTCGAAAACCCGTCACCTCTAAAAGCCAAGGCCTGAGGGTGTCGTCAAGTAAAATATCCATTCCATAAAGTTCATGACTTGTGAAAGTATACGGACTATGTTTTTTCTGATGTGTTCGGATATGACTTTCGCAACTGAAATAATGCAACTTTGAAAATAAAAAAACGAAGAAAAATTGGGAAAGTTAGTAAATACTATTTTATTATTTTTTCCAGCTCTTTTAATTTTTGTTTTATTCAATAACACTACATTTTCAATTTCCGACTCGAAACTAATTCTCTCTGTCGTCTTTTTTTTCCTTTTTCCCATCAATTACAAGATCAAAAACACAAGCTGCCTTCCATTTTCAAGTTAAAATTAATCGACAATAAGGAAAATTTACGCAAGAACAGCTTTGATAATAATATCCCCAATCCTTGGCTTAACGACATTTACATCTACATATTCAGCTATATGTGCCCAAAATTCCGATAATTTCCATTTCAGCACAGGCGTTGTACGTTCTACTGACTGTGCCAATTTGTTGATACTATAGTTCGTCAAATGCATAAATTTATTTGACATCGAACTAAGTGCAGAAGAATAGCTGCAAATGTGCAACATATTTTAAGATATGATTATTTTAAATTTTCAAAATCGAAAAAGAAAAAGGAATAAAAAATCATTCCCTTTCTAAATTCGCTTTATTTCAACATAAAAACTAAAATTTTCATTATAACTTGTAAAACTTTATGAAAAATAAAGAAAATTACGGGACACTTGCGAATCGAACGAGACCATCATTGTATAAATATATACGCAGAGGATCAAGACTTGTCACATAAACGTATAAACGTAAATCAAATTTTGTTGAATTAACAATCAGCGGCCGATCAATGTAACTGAAAATCATATTTTTAAACAATCTATAAGTTCATGAGAAATCCAAGTTTTATAAAAAAAATTCTCAATGAAAACTTACTGCTGAGCAACAAGTGGTATTTTCTTTGGAATTTGCTTGATTTTGGTAGCAATACTGATTCCCGTTCCTCGAGCAGATGCGGGCTATAATAAATAATTTAAATAATTAAAAAAGATTTTAAATTCTGCACTTTCTTTTTGACTTCATATTACTGACCATCCCTAGCGCTTAAAGCTGCTTAATCAAACATGAAATTTGAATCATATAAATGAAAACTAGGAAGCTGATAAAGATTTAATTCACTGTACTATGAATTTAATACTATAAATTTTTTAGTTATATTTGGCAAAATTATAAAAATTTGTTCAAAAATTGGACAAATATGGTTAAATTATAAAAAAAAAGTAAGCAAAATATACCGGTTTAATTATGACAATACGAGGAGGATTACTGTGAAGATAAGCCTTCAATTTCTTAATATCCCGCGGCAGAACATAAGTTGTTGGCATTATGTGATATTCATCCGAACCCCACACAGCCATCATTTCACTTATATGTTGCCAGAGGCGATCCTTTCGCCCCATGTGAAATGCACCAGGAAAATGATTAACCTTCAAAACGTTTAGATAGATTATGAATCTTACATAGTTGGAACTTGAAAAGCTTCTTTTTTATAACCTGAAAAAGTTTCCTTTTCCGTAATTTGAAAAAGTCTCAATTAAAAAATTTGGATATCAGCACAAAGTCTAACACTGCTGATAATTATAGTATTTTAAAATGTTAAATAATTATAAAGAGACTATGAAATCTATTTAATCTTACAAAAATATAAAAACATGATACCTTTTGATATGGCTTAATCGTCCGGTACTGAGCTGATTTTAAGTGTCGTCCCCAGTAACCAATCCAAAAGTTTGATTCATCAACTATCGTAAAATGACTTGTAGTAAGGCTCTGCCGCATAACAATAGGTAAAAGACTATTTTTGCACCACATAAGTGTTGAACGTACTACTTTGCTTGGTTTTGCTACTGCAATCAGGTGGATAATTTTATTTTTTATTTCAACTATGCAAACTTCGAAATTTATAATTTATAACTCACACTGCATTACTTCTATTATATAGGTATATAAAAAATAATCTCTTTAAAAACATTAATTTCAACAACGATCGTTATCGAAAAATATTTCCTGGTAGTAAGATAAATTAATGCTGCTTCTTTCAAAAGAACTGAAATTGAATGTATGCTGCAAATTTAAAAACAAAACTGACGCAATCATAGAGTTGAAAATGAACCTTTTGTTTCTTTACTGTAAAATAATATTGTCGGAGGTACATTAGAAAATAAACTTGGACGAAGGAAAGGTTTTAAGGTTGGCGGCGACGAAAATTCTCCAGCTGTGCAACTATAAAAACCAAAGCAAATAAAATAAGCGATGAAATAAATTTGCTTAAGGAGTTTTAATGAAAATTTAACTACCTGGTTGTACAAAGGCAATTTGTAACGAGGCAACTGAGACTGCATATATCGTTATCTTTCTCATCTAAAATGAAAATGATAAGAAACAAAAAATTTTCACTTATTAATTCTCATCGAATTGTCCGTTCAATTACCTAACAAATTCATCCACGCACCATTTTTTTAGAAAAAAACTATTGAATTATCTCGGATTTTAAGCAGTTTTAAAAAAAAATCATTGGAAATCGAAATTCAAAAATACCATCTAAGGCAACAGATTTTATCGGTTGCTGTTCACCGCATGAAGATGTTGTTGATGATACCGAACAACTCATCGTATAATACCTGAAGCAATCCATTTGTGGATAATTCTTCTGCAAATTAATGGAAACATTCCTGTACGCATATCCACAAGATGAAGTTGACATACATAAAAACAGACAGAGATGAGGAATGAATGAATCCTCGAAATGATTCAGTACCAAATGAACATGATTGAATATGGTCAGAATGAATAGAAATAATGAAGACGAAGGTTAACCTGAAACATCATTATAATTCAAAAGTAAAAATAAATAAATTATAAGAGAAAAAAAAGGGAAAAGAATAACAATGATGGAATAAAAATGCAATTTTTCAAATCCTAAAAATATTATCCTGAAATGATAGCAAGAATCATCAAAGAAATTATGATTATATTTATAAGAAAAATTGGATGCATGTTAAATTCATAGCAATTTTCATGGCAATTAACTGTATGTCAAATAAAACGTATAATTCATTAGAAAATGCTTAAGTTTACGACTGTCTCTCAAAGCTATTTTTAAATTCATAATTGAACGCCATAGTTTATTCTGAGATCTAGCACATCCTATTATAAAATAATAATAATTTGAAAACGAATTATTCACTTATGCTATAATTTTTCCATTTTCCATTTATACATTATTATTTTGATTATCCTATAATTCTTATCTTCTACCGATTCTTTCATATAAGTTATCTTCATCGGTTCCATTTATCCATCTAATCCAAATTTTTCCACTCGGAAAGTTCGTTTCGGGCCTCATTTCAATTTAGCTCATTTCGAAAAGTCTCCAAAATCACACGCACGCGGTCCGTGAAAATCAGCTAATGTCTCAGGTTGGTATTATTTGTTGGTAAAGCTTTGGAAAGTTGTAATATGCAAATATGCTCATGTATATTTCAACATTCCTTTATACTGATAAATCCGTTATTTTCCAGATTAATTCCCGATACCAATCAATCAATCAATCAATCAATTCATTAACATACTCCACGTTGCTTAAATTATACCATTTAATGATATGATTGGAAATATTAACCGAGCTCATTTCAAAGCCTTACAATATTTTCTCGAAATTAATCTTGGCCTATCCATTTTTCTTTTTCAGATTCTCAACAGCTGCAATATTTATTAGACTATTTGAATTTTTTTCCATTTCTAAACCAATCATTGTATCATATCTTCTATTTCCTTAACAATTCGATACAATATCATATTTTCAGGATGAAATGAGAAATGATTTAGAATGGAAATTTCCAATATATAAATAATAGAATATACTGAATTAATTTATCATTTATATCATTTGTAAACAAATGAAATGGTTGATGGAATTGCATGCTGATAGTTATTTTTCCGGTTAATCATTGATAAATAATTAATTAATTCACATTCTTTGAGAAATTAAATAGCGAAAAAAAATAATAGCAAATTTTTTCGAAATTTAATTTTAAATTTATCAAAGAATGTGAATAATCATTTATCAATTGTATCAATCAATGATTAATAGGAAAAATAACTCACGAAAAATAACTTTTTTTTAAAAAAAAATTTAATAAATGAAAAAAGAAAAAGAAAGCAAAGAAAGAAATAATCGAAAAAATGTTTTAAAATATTTTCTACAAATTTACAGTGTTTATTTTTGCATTTATTGTATCAACAAGTAGCGCCATAAAATGTCAAATTTATTTTCGTCGAGGAAAATCAGCGCCAAAAATCAATAAAACAGATGATTGTGAATCAAGTTCTTGCTGTTTTACAGCTGAATTATATCGTAAGAATGATGCATTTTTTTTTTTTTTGATTATTTATCTTTTAATCTTTTCAATCATTCTCACATGATACTATCAACGGTAAATCTGAAATTAAACATCATCGTTATATTTCATTTTTTTTTACTTTTCTCTCTCTCTCCCTCTCTCCTCTCTTTCTCTTTCTCTCTTTAAAGATTTACAATATTTTGTAAAAAAAAATTACGAAACAAATTTCAGATAATCGTCATGCATTTCAAATAAAAGGTTGTGATTCAGATGACATACAAGATAATATGCTAATTTATATTCCATTACTTACTGGAAGACCATGGGAAAACATTATGGAAGCATGTTTGGTATCATTTTTTTGTTTTTCCTTTTCAAATGATATGATAGATATGATTATCATTTGAAAATTTCTTTTTTTTTTCCTTAAAACTAAAGTTGAATGAAATGAATTTTAAATATTACAATAAACAAATTTAAATTGGTATTCAACTTTAACTTACTAGAATATAGCAGAGAAAGATTATTTCAATTTCTTTCATCAAATAAATGAAAAATTTAGCAAGAAAAAAATGCAAATAAATATATATCAAAAGATAGCAGTCAAATAAAAAAATAATTATCAAAAAAAAAAATATTACTATTATTCGTAGATAAGATTATTTGATCGCTTTCAAACTCATTTTTTTTTCCCACCATCCATTCGTAGATAAGATTATTTGACTCCAAAATCATATTTTTTTTTTTTTTATCATTTTGCTAATCCGATCATAAGAGAATCGAAAGATAAAATTACTGATTGAAAAAATTTCTCATTTCCTTATAAATCTTATCTCAAATGTCACATTTATCTGATCATTTTAAAATTACGTTTTATCATTTTTGATAAACAATGAATTTGAAATAAAATTGTATATTTCAAAATTCTCCTAAAAATTACTCATTAATTCTGAAATAAAGTTGTATATTTCAAGATTGTTCTCTAAAAAAATACTTAT